>CM050163.1:175914396-176514396 GCA_027410445.1 Discoglossus pictus | reverse complement strand
CAAAATTATACTCTGTCAAGCTTTTTGAAATATATCTGTATCATAATACAACCACACAGTGGTCTTTTAAATGTACATACAATGAGATGAAGTAGTGAGTCCAAACTTACTTTGACAATGGTGAATTACATTCTCCCACATTGTGCTTTTTCTCAGACAGGCTAAGTTGCCAACAATTAATAAATGTCGCTTCCCCCTGGTTAATGCAACATTCATTCTCTTTTCTGAGTCTATGAATCCAACCTGCCTTGTCCTAACACAAGACAGGACAATAATTTCCTTCTCAGCTCCTTGGAAGGCATCCACTGTGGACACCTGAACAGCTTTCACCTCCATAGGATCATAGAGTTCAGAGCTGGCAAGTAAACTGCAAAGCTAGGACAGAGGAAAAGAAATGATATTCAATTAACAAGTTGTACATCCACCAACAATTACATTTTGGATACAGATATGTTTGTTTATATTTTGTTAGTCTTAAAATAACAAGGGAACCATTTCTTGATTATGTTTTACAAAAAATTACTGAATAAAGTCTGTGGGAAATGTTATTAGTTATATAAACTGTTGAATGCAATAGCTGTTCATAGGAGATGTAGGTATATTTTAGGTCAAAAATGGATTCAATGCTCATTGCACTAGTTCAGTTGTGTCTGGTTTACTTAGATCTCCATATCCCATATCCATGGTCATTGCCCCAGAATAGAATCCATGTTCTGAAACAAACCTTATGCATCTGTGACTTGTACAAGGTTATCACGCCAATCATGGACCCCTGGACTCCACTAGCAATCAGAGATTGGATAAGCTTCATCGTGAAAACGGCTTCTTCAGTATTTTGAAAGCTGTTATTTCCCTCCATCTAAACACATTGTAAGAAAATGTTGTAAAATTATGTCCACTGGGTTTTGGAGGTTTATAATTAATTATATTGAATACTGCTATACAGGCAATCAAAATATTCTTGCAATCCATATACATATATATAAGTTTTGCAATAAAGAAAGGTCACAGTAGTGAATAAAACATATATTAATCGAAACAAAGCTGAGAGAAATACTTGTTAAATGGTTATACATTAAGTTTGTTTGCTTGGAAAATGTAGAATATTGTTGATGTACAGATGCCATGTTATATAATTTCATCAGTAATGGCAGCAGGTTGGGGAACAAGTCACCAGTGTCACGTTAATGTAAGTTTTCTAAAGTACAGATAACTTCTCTTTCATACACACAAAGAATCATTTATAGTACTGGAAATGTGCTCTTTTAATTGCATACTAAAAATAGAACTAATATCAGCAATATTGGTTTCAATTATGTGCACTGTGATTTTTGTTTATTTATAATACTTAATATATTTATCGTCAGCCATATAATGGGCAGTCACTATATTACTTGCATGACTAAACATGTCTTATATTTTATGGCAGTTGATTGAACTGCCAAAACAATATTGTCATTTAAAGAGAAGATTTCCCAGCTATATATCAGTACCATTTTTACTATGTTATATTTTATGTACAGTATGTGTAGAAACTCCTTTTCACAGCTACTTGTGTGTGTTATATAAGAATTACCAGCAATCCTCTGGGATTTATTTGGCAACTAGAGTTAACTTGGAGAGCATGTTAAAAAATTCTAATCCAATTCGATAGATAAGGAAGTAAAATTATTTTAATGATGTATATCATAGACTAAAATATATATAAATGAAGCAGAAGGTAATATGATGCTTTATTGTACTAAGATATGAGAATATTTTTTCTTTATCAACTCCTACAAAAAAAAAAAAACTGTACACAACACAATTTATGATACTGCAATTCTGTTACTTGACAATTTGGTTACGTTTTTACCTACCTGCTCTGTGCCATTTACGTTGTAAAAACATAATGTTGGTAACCAGTCCAAGAGGGGTCTCCTGTCATCTTCTGATATTCCATTCAACAGATGACCTTCATAGAACAGCTCATTTGCTATGGCACTAATAACAGGATGACACCGATACTGCGTCCTTAACATTATTGTTTTGTGGCCCTATATATTAAAGAGGAAAAAAAGCTATACAATCATTTCCAATTTTGCATAGTTTCTGCATTTTTGAAATTGTTAATCCAGCATTATGGTATTATGAGGCAGTATGATTGATGTTATGTGAATATTTGCCTTTATGTTGAAAACAATGGTCACATTACTACTCCAACAATATTATGTTGTGTATGAAAACTAGTAAGATTCTGACAAAATGTAAAATATGTAATTATTATATTATACAAATTATTACAAAATATACAATCAAATATGTAATTCTTATATGAATAAAATTGTATGTTGGAGTCTTACTTTTCCAACAGTCAGCCTAAAACAGAATGTTACTACAAACAACCAAACAATATCAAACATACCATCAAGCATAGTCGATTAAAAAGTGTCTGTTCCAGGCCTCTTTCATGTGCAGCCTCAGAGCCTTGGATACTTGGTGAGAGCTGCTTCGGATCACCAACAAGAATTAGCTTTCCACACTGAAACCTATAATACAAAAATAAGATAACATATAAAGCAGGGTTAGGACAGAAGGGCACAATGCTGCTTTAATACATTCTATGAGTCCTACACGGCCCCAAAATAAACACTATATTGTAATGTGACTGGATCAACATTATATTCTGCAACACTTACAGAAGTGGGATGCCATCATAAGAGCTACACTTTATTCTCTCTTTGCACCCTTCCCCCCACTCTATCTGTGTCTGTCTCTTGGCTCCTCAGACTCCCAGTCTTTTAGAAACGTTATATTACTATACACTTACAGGTCCATCCCACAGTATTTAGAATTCCCTAAAAGAAGCACCGTCTCCACCTATTATTTACTTTCACATAAATGTAGGGCATCTTTGTAAATTACACTGTATTAAAGGGCAGCTGTAATTTGAGAGACATGTTACATGTTTGTGATGTAACAAACTAATAACACTAGCAGGTGTGTAAACCATGAGAAGTACAATTTCAACTTTTGCAGAAAGCTTGTGCCCAAGGTCTTTCAGGACGGATATTCTCATTTTGTTGGGGTAAAATGTTGACTCTTTGGTTGATTCAGATAAGGTTTTGACACCTTCTTCCTTACCCTGTGCATGTAGAATTGGTCAGTTACCAATATATATGTGTATACTCTGCTTTTCCACCTCATGATAAAGGATGTATTCCTGTCATGGCAGGTGCCAAGCTTTAACAGAGTCTGCTATAATAAATATATTCCCATGCTCGTGCCTTATACAGTTGCCAATGTTGTTAGTGTGTGGAATAATTCAAAATGTGTTTCCCCCCCTAATCTACAGTTGTCCTTTAACTGGAACCTATCTAGTCCATCTTTATAATATGAACTCTTGCTCCGGCACCACATTTTAAACTTTATATCAAACTTTGAGGTACACATTATTATTACTTGTTATTTATAAAGCTATAGCATCGTCCATACACCTGTTTACAAATAAGAGGACAACATGATTTGGTTATGGATTGTATGTGTGGAATGAAAGATAGGGTAGGGTCCACAAGAGCTCCAAGAAAGTGGGCCAAAGATGTGGTAGTGATTATGGTATTGTCAACAGGGAGGGATATTTCAGGAGTGGGAGCTGTAGTACAGGGTGGGAAGATTAGGAGCTCAGTCATTGAGATGTTGAGTTTCAGTTGGCGGGCAGACATCTAGGAGGGCATGCTTGAGAAACAGTTGGCAACATGTGCAAGAAGAGAAGGGGTATAGTTCTGGTGCTGAGAGGTATATTTTAGAGTCATCTACATATAATTCACACTGAATCTAAAATATTTAATTAGGGTGCCAAGGCAGGATGTATAAATGAAGAAGAGGAGGAGGCCTAGGACTGGACTTTGGGGTATGCCAAAAGTCAGAGGGAGTTGGGAAGAAGAGAGGTTACAGAAAGGGACACTAAAAGATTGATATTCTATCTAGATCATGAGAGAGTGGTGCCACAGTGCCAATGGAGTGTAGATTTTGGATAAAAAGAGGGTGGTCACTTGTATTGCAGCACATAAGTACTAACTGGAATGAATATCTAGTATGTCCTGTACCTAAGGATTAAAATTGATCATGAGAATGTACTTATTCACATTAATTGCATAAATATGCATATTTATATTTCCTATTACATATCAAAAGTTGAGATAAAAAAAGAGATGTTTATAATAACTTAACATGTTACCTGGCAATGGGAAGCAGTGAGGCTGGTTCTGTCATCTGGCTGCATTCATCAAGTATAACAAGTGGAAATTTCAGGTTGCTCAAACAGGCAAAGGGACAAGCGGCACAGGTAGCACCAACAACACTCACCTTGAATGAAGAAAAATAAAGATAAAATAAAGTACCAATGTAGGGCCCTAACAACATAAGCTAGATGTTTAATTTAGGCATTAGTCATTATTAACATTCATATTTATTGATTTAAAAAATATTATATCCATTATTAAATGTATTGTCAAAGTTTACACTTGTCTACTACTGGCATCCACAACAGGAGAGGTAGCTTTGCCTATCAGATAACATTTCAGGCACAATATGTACCATCAACACAATGATCTTCACTGGCTGGAAAATTGTTGTTTTCCCTTGGCAACAAGCTTTTTTTTGTGGCAGTTTCTCAATGATTGTTTTTTCTCTTATCATATGAGACTGTTCTTAAAACCTTTTCAATGTTGAAACAAACACTCAGCTGGAGGTAGATACTCTTCAGTCTTTGAAAGTTAATGTATTATTGAATATTGCTATTGTAAATGATTACATAGGAATTGTATTAATGATAAATGCAGAATTAATATAACTAGCTCCTCTTGTTACTACATTTAATGAAGCTATACACACAAAAATGTACTGCTTGTCACAATATACTACAAAGTATGAATCTGTATTTCCATCTTTGTTAAAAATAGAGCTTGCTCATGCTTTTTTTCTGCATTATAAGATAAACAGTAAGTATAAACATAAATAAGAAATTCTAGTGCCCAGTCCCACTGAAATCAAAATAATTATTTACCAAGATTGCATTACTTCTACCTATATACATATGACTTATTGTAGGTCTGTCCAACTGCTTTCATGAGACGGGCCAGATTTTTATCAGCAAGTGAGCTAATGGGCTGGACTTACATTGTCGAAGGAGGGGGATTTAAAACAATATATACATATAAATTAAATATGTAAATTAATAAATTTATATGTTTTGTATAAAATAACAAAACATTCAGAATTTAGGGATGATGTTCCAAGTATGTGCCGAGCGTGCTGCGGTCCATACGGTCAAGGAAAGTCGGACGCGACTGAACAACTACACAAAAACATCTATATATACACATACTGAATATCTTGTGTGCGAGTGAGATTTGTATCGACTGATTAACCTGAGAGATTACACACACACATGCACACACACACTTTACATTTTCAGATATTGAAAAGTTCTAGTATGAGCACTAATGTATTTACAGAAAATGTAAGAGTCTCCATGCTATCCTAAATATCTTATCCCCACAATGTCCTTTTTAGTTAAAGGAGTTCTTTGGTATTTTTTATTTATTGGATAAAAATCTAAAATCTTTATCCTAGGAATGTTTTCCAGACTGTATTTATTGGAATCCTGGACTTCAAGTTGATGTTACCACGAGTTACATGAGGAAATTGCTCCAAAATAGGTTTGTTACTTTGTAAAGTCATTGTGAAATTATGGAAAGGCAGCTGACATGGAGGCAGTTTAAGTACCGATGTGTTGAAGGTTCATTGCGAGCTATAGGCCAAGACTGAATTAGTTTGAGAAAGTCTAAGGACCACTATTTTTTTCCATATGGTCTTTTTTATAAGAAAGCTTGATAATGGGCAAAATGTTTTTGAAAAGTAAAAATAAACACATCCTTTACATTATTCACTTTTATATGCAGTTTTTCTTTACCGAGTCTAATGCTTGTAGCTTCTGACTCAACAGGGCATGTCCTTGTAAGATAATGAGCATTTTATTACAACCAATGGATGCACTGGCATTAATAGTTGTCAGGTTCCTATATGGTAGATACAAGATTTCTCTGCACTCAGTCTCCTCCCATGACAGGAAGTAGATCACTGGAAACTAAAATGTTAAATTCAATTGAAGCATAACTACATATAAAATATGTCATTAAAGGCTTTAGTTTTTTTACATTCTAAAAACATGTTGCCTATTTTGTTCTTTAAAAGACCACTGGAATGTATATACATGTAATATGACAGGTGTTGTCATAGACTATTAAAACAGTATGCAGTTTAAAATAAATACAGTTAACATTTTTCTTAGCTTCCTGTGTACTGGACTATCATCGAACTTGGAAGCAGGGAGGGCTGATGTCACTTGCTCTGCCCCATGACATAATTAGCTACCACTGCCTACACAGAGGTAACAGCTCTATTGTAATATGTTTGCAGCTGCCCCATAGGCCCCACCCAGTGACAGTGCATGAGCCATCACAGTCCTGCGCCCTTTACTAAGCATGCTCAGTGTAAAACAGAAACTACACTGGTCAGACTTTAGTTTTAGTCCAGCACAAAGACAGAGCTGACACACCTCTGATAGATACAGACAGGAGGAGAAAAGCAGCTCTGCTTGGGGGGGAAATGGATGGATTAAAAGTTAAGAAAAACTGTTAACTTATTTATTTTAAGCTACATACTGTTTTTTATTGCCTATGTACACCAAACATATTTGCTTTACTTGGAAATGCTCTATAATGGCCCTTTATGCAAGATATCTCAAATTTAAGTTCAAATATAAGTTTTAAAAGCTACATTCTTTCCTATAATACTGATTTAAATACACTGAATGAGCTCTACATTAACATACAAATCAGTGCAATGTGATTACAAAGGCCAGGGTATATTTTGTTTTAGGCACAGAAGACAAAAACAGCACAGAAAAGCAATATGTACAATGTACTCCGCTCTTGAGGGGCAATAATAAAGAATACAACTAAACCACTGAGTACTCAGTGCCAGAAAACAATTTACTATTACTAAAAATCATATAGCATAAATAGCATCCTCAGCTAGATTACATACCTGGCCAAGCAGCATTTTGTTGGTGCCTAGTTTGTGTTGTTCAATACTTTTTCTGACATATGCCTTCTCTGCTTGAGTTAAGTCATCTTTAAGAAGTGCAAGCAGCTCCTTTAGTTGTTCATTGTCATTGTCAGAGCCAGCATGTAAGCTTTATAATAAAAATAAATAAATAAAATAAAACTGTTAAATAACAATTGTCTTTTAATTAACAGTAGAATATGGAACTTATACCGTATATATCCAGGATTCAACAATTCAGACTGTAAAGATGAACAAACAAATTGAAAATCAAACAACCCAAAAATATATACTCTGTGAATCACCCTAAAACATCTCAACATATAGGAAAGAAGATATTTAAAATAAATAAAAGTTATAATTTGTTCTTACTTTTCAATGTGTCAGTTTCACCTCAAGCAGCTCTATTTATCTCCAGCTCTGCCTTGAAGTGTACAAAAAAAAAAAAAAAAAGGCTGACCAGTCAGACTCTGGGTGGGGCCAATGGGGCAGCTGAAAGGAGGCTTCAGAACAGCTGCTACCTCTGTGTAGGCAGTTTGCGCAGAGCTAATGATGTCCCAGGGCAGGACCAGTGACATCATGGCTCAGTCTGCTTCCAAGCTCCATGATGGTCCAGCCCCTAGGTAGAGGTGGCCACACCCTTGACATAGTACAGGGAGGAGGATAAAAGTTTTTCTGCTTGAGGAAATAAGACAATTTAAAAGTAATAAAAAAAAAAGATTGACTTTTATTCATTTTAAGCTGCACACTGTTTAAAAGCACAACACTTTATAAAACAAGCCAAATAATGTGGCTTTGCTTAAAATGTCGGGGAAGGGGGGGGATGTTTTGTGATTGAAGCATAACTTTTATTTAAAAAAAGCAGATTGATTGACAAAGATATAAATAGTTTTTCACACATAAAAGTATTAGTTGTATTGTATTGCTAAGAGATAATTATATGGAAACATGGATTATCCGCTAGGGAATATCTCTCTTGTGTTTCTGTAAAATGTATTTGCCAAAAACGAAGAGATGAGCCTAACTAACTGCAGCAATGAATTCTTGCTACACTCTATCACACTTCTTAAAACTTTCAACAATGTTCTCCCAAATAGGCCTACGTCCATATAGGTTCTTAAATAAAAAACAAATAAATACATATTATATCAGTGACATTGTCTGCTGTTTATGTCACTATAAGCTCGCAGACCTACAACAATTGCTCTGTTTTTTAATAGATCTCCTTTGAGTGGGAATTAGTTTATTTATGGAGAGAACAAGCCTATCCAGTTATTAGGGAGAATCTTCCCCTCATCCTTAACCATTTCAGTCGGTTTCTAAAGCTTGTGATCACAAAAGCCCTGATCTAGTTAGCTGTCATTTTTTATATTCATCTGCTGTCTAGGATTTTGGGTTGATATTATAGACTCTTATCTTTCTTTATGCTTTTTTTCTCAATTCTGGATTTTTAATTATAAGATTATATCTCTTGTTTTCTAAAGCTGATGTTACTCAATTCTGACCTACGGTAATTTGCTTCTATTCTGACAATTCTTGTTCATCAATTACAAATTAAACTTATCTTTTCTATGCAAAAAGTAAAACAAAATTATTAATAGCTTACTAGTGACATAATGATGCCTTATGCACATTTCAAGTTTTACTTTGCTTATTTAATACAGCCTCTTCCTAATTCGCCATTCATCATTTATCACACCAGCAACCCTCACACAACTAAGTTATTGAAAGAGAAGATTAAACTTGGTTCACTATAAGATTTCTATCTCCTTCTATTAAGCATTGGGTGTGTGTCTGCTATACAAGTTATTTTAATATTTACAAATCTTTGCCCACACCCATTCCCCAACCTTGCATCACTTCTGGTTTACAGGGCATATGGACAGTATCTATGATTGCAATATAATCCTCACTATAAAGATAGGGGTAGATAAATCATTTTAGACATAGTTTCCTTGTCAGAAAGCTTTAGAAGTAGCTTACAACATTAAAAAGCAATGTTTTGGTTTAGTTCTAATGTTATTTAGAAGATTTTGATGATAAAATGGACATAAAATCTAAAGACACGGTGAGTGTGATGTGATTTCTCCTTCTGAACAATAAAATGTTCTAAAACTAATTAGATTTTTGTTTTGACAGGGAGAATGACCTGATAATGGCATTTGACACTCATGCATTGTTAATTCACTTTTTGATGAATATAAATCATAACAGGAGTAACCATTACGACCAGATATAGATCATGTAAAGAAAATTCTTCAGTCCTCTAAAAACAAGGGTGGGGACCTGTGACCAAAGGACCAGATTACGGTCTCATTTACTATTGGCTCTGTCTACATTGTAAGGTACGGGCTTGCTTAATTGATCATGATCATGCCCTGAAAATGCTATGTATGGGTTCATGGATTACGATTTTAGGTTTTAGCCCTGTAATTGCCAGCTTGAGTCAATTGAATACAGCTGGAATTGTAACAAATGTCTAACCTGCAGACATGCGGCCTGTATGAAGGTAATTACGGGCTTGCAACTGGATGGAGGCCATAGTGTGCTATTATTGCAAAATAAGATTGTTATATAATTTTCTGTAAAAAAAGTAATACATATTTACTTTTTAATCAGTATAGAGTATGCCTCAATATTAACATGAAATCTACACTTGAGGTAAGATTTATATCACAAATTGGTAAGGAAACACAAAACGTAATGCCTAGCAAAGTAGCAAAATAGTGTCTACACAGAGCTCATAACACTTTTAAATTAAAATTATTTTATAAAACAAATGTTAAAAGATTATATTCAAACCAGGTAGTCAAACATGGATGGTTCATGTTTCTCAAGCAAATGTAAATAACCATATTTGTGGTAAATTTGATGGAAGATTCTCTATAAATGGACACTGAACTTGCATACATTTGAAAATGCTAACTTTAAATTCATTTAAAAAAATGATATCCATGAGTTAAAAAAAATCATGAATGTTCACTTACAGAAGTTGTAACAAATGTGTAAAAATGTTAGTACTTCAATAAATATTTTAGCTAATAAAACATTTTGGTAATGTAGTAAAGAAACATGATCTAGAAGCTACAGTGCCTTGCAAAAGTATTTACCCCCCTTGACTTTTTCCCTATTACAGCCTTAAGTTCTATGTTTTGTTAAACTGAATTGTATGTGATGGATCAGAACACAATAGTCTTAGTTGGTGGAGTGAAATGATAAAAATATATACATAAAACTATTTTGTAGAAATAGAAAACAGAAAATTGGCATGTGCGTATGTATTCACCCCCTTTGTTATGAAGCCCATAAAAAGCTCAAAAAGCTCTGGTGCAACCAATTACCTTCAGAAGTCACATAAGTAGTGACATGATGTCCACCTGTGTGCAATCTAAGTGTCACATGATCTGTCATTACATATACACACCTTTTTTTAAAGGCCCCAGAGGCTGCAACACCTAAGCAAGAGGCACCACTAACCAAACACTGCCACGATGACCAAGGAACTCTCCAAACTAGTAAGGGACAATGTTGTTGAGAAGTACAAGTCAGGGTTAGGTTATAAAAAAATATCCAAATCTTTGATGATCCCCAGGAGCACCATCAAATCTATCATAACCAAATGGAAAGAATATGGCACAACAGCAAACCTGCCAAGAGACGGCCGCCCACCAAAAGTCACAGCTCGGCCAAGGAGGGCATTAATCGGAGAGGCAGCACAGAGACCTAAGGTAACCCTGGAGGAGCTGAAGAATTCCACAGCAGAGACTGGAGTATCTGTACATCGGACGACAATAAGCCGTACGCTCCATAGAGCTTGGCTTTATGGCAAAGTGGCCAGAAGAAAGCCATTACTTTCAGCAAAAAACAAAATGGCACGTTTTGAGTTTGCGAAAAGGTATGTGGGAGACTCCTAAAATGTATGGAAGAAGGTGCTCTGGTCTGAGACAAAAATTGAACTTTTCGGCCATCAAAGAAAACGCTATGTCTGGCGCAAACCCAACACATCACATCACCCAAAGAACCATCATCTTGTGGGGATGTTTTTCAGCAGCAGGGACTGGGAAACTGGTCAGAGTTGAGGGAAAGATGGATGGTGCTAAATACAGGGATATTCTTGAGCAAAACCTGTACCACTCTGTGCGTGATTTGAGGCTAGGAAGGAGGTTCACCTTCCAGCAGGACAATGACCCCAAACACACTGCTAAAGCAACACTTGAGTGGTTTAAGGGGAAACATGTAATTGTGTTGGAATGGCCTAGTGAAAGCCCAGACCTCAATGCAATAGAAAATCTGTGGTCAGACTTAAAGATTGCTGTTCACAAGCGCAAACTATCCAACTTGAAAGAGCTGGAGCAGTTTTGCAAGGAGGAATGGGCAAAAATCCCAGTGGTAAGATGTGGCAAGCTCATAGAGACTTATCCAAAGTGACTTGGAGCTGTGATTGCTGCAAAAGGTGGCTCTACAAAGTATTAACTTTAGGGGGGTGAATAGTTATGCACATTGACTTTTTCTGTTATTTTGTCCTATTTTTGTTTGCTTCACAATAAAAAACAAAAAACATCTTCAAATCTGTGGGCATGTTCTGTAAATTAAATGCTGCAAATCCTCAAACAATCCATGTTAATTCCAGGCTGTGAGGCAACAAAACACGAAAAATGCCAAGGGGGGTGAATATTTTTGCAAGGCACTGTAGGTTATTAGCTAAACTGCAACACTATACAGGAGAAAATTTATGTTGAATACAATATCTACCCAGATAATCTCAGTACATTGATTCCCTCATTATGATAAGCAATTAGAAACAGCTGATCATCTGATATAATTGTAATAATTTGTTATCATCAATGTTATTCTTTTTCGATATTATTATCATCCACATATGTTTAATCTACTCTGTATTTTTGTATTGTAATTAATTGAGTTCTTACAACTATTTCATTGGTCTCAGGGAAGTTCGTTCTCTAATATTCTTTTCACCTAATGGTAAAGTTGGCTGTCTAGAGGAGGAATAATATTATTCCTATATTTTAGGACTAGCAAATTAAATTCTTGATATCAAAGAGTACCTAGGAGTGATTTTGAATTTAAGATGCATGGCGATGAGGAAAGTATGGGAGAGATTACAGTTTGAGAAGGAAGGCAAGGCATGTGTATGGGAAAAGAAACAGCAGTATAGATAGATCCCTGCTCATCTACACAAAAGGGATATCATGTTAGCCCAGGGGGTTGTCGTAGTCATCAGGATTTTTAAACAGCATGAGATCCATTTAACTTTTCAGAAGAAAATGAGTGGGTCTGCATAATTTCAAATATGTTTCAGAAGAAATAATAATTCTTTGTAACAGAGGATATCAGGTACAAAAAAAAAAAAAGAAGAATAAAAACCAAGATTATTTCTAAAAGGCATGTTATATTAAAGAATCATTTAATTATTTATTAAAGGCATACTGCCAATAGTAGGCAGTGTGCCAAAGATAGATAAATTAGTATATTATTTATAAATAAAAAATAAACATACTGTACTTATTTTTTAAATGTTTTACTTTTATTCTGTGTGACTCTATCTGCAGCTCTGATCAAGCACTACATGTTCTCCTTTGTCACTCTATGAGTTTTCTATGTAAATGATTGTGGTGGGTACACAACTGTCCACGGAGCTGCTTCTGGGTTCACTCACAAAGCCTGGAGTAACAGTGTGCACTAACACCCTATAATTTACATAGAAGCCGCCTACAGTGATATAGCATAAAAAGACATGTATTGTTTGGTCAAAGCTGAAAATAGGGTCACATAAAATGTTTTAAAAATAAGTATGTTTACATTTTTTTTATAATATGCTCACTTCTCATTCTTTGGTATACTGCCTACATGGACAGTATGCTGTTTAAAATTTGAAAAACATTGATACAGTGGGCCTTTAAATTGAAATCTCATTTCATACTCTGTTATTGAACAATAGTCAGCTATTTGTTACTATCTCTTAATTTATATATGATTCTACCTTTAAAAAATACTTATTTTTCAATAAATTAATTCTCCATTAATGGACATTTTCTATTATGCATTTAAAAGAGTATATTTTAAACATTATAAAAGTGTTTTTTCATGAAAAATATTTAGTAAAATTGTTTAAAAATGTATCTGAAAATTAAAGGAAATCCATTAAGAAATAGCTATTTTTGAACAGATAATATGAATGACTTTATATCTCACTGGCAGACACTTATGACTCCTATAGTTATATTGCTGCACATTGGGTAACAGAGATAAGCCATCAGTAATACTTCCAAAGCAGTATATTCTGCTCCATTTTCAGAAAAGAAAAACAGGGCTCAACATTATCAAATTACCTCTTTCAGATAAAAAAAAATACCTTCAGTTGCCCTTTAATATTCATGATAGAATCATGCCCAAATGACGTGTTTCTTACACACTGAATTTTAGAATTTTTTTTGCATGGAAGTGACATGGAAGGACTCTGGATTTCACTGGGAATATAATATATATTATTAACTCTATGTTTTATTAGGAAGTGCTCAAAAGCTCAGTTTTTTCTATGATTCTGAAAATTTTAGAAATGATTTTCTACCGGTTTGGGTTTGCCCTCTATATCTCATGAATACTGCTCTCAATTAGCATGTTGCAGAATGTTGCCACTGATTGGTTACTAAGAGACACTGCACACACTGTACTTAAAAGTACACTGTCTTCATGAGCTTTAAAGAGAGAAACCAATTAGGAGTGGTTTAATTTTAGGCAAAAAACTGAGCTTTTAAGCGCTTTGTAATAAAATAAAGTACACACAAGTTAAGAGATACATAGGTATGCTATATTCCTAGTGAAATACATAAACCTTCCATGTCCCTTTAAGTTGTAGAGGCCAGTATAAACAACTTTTCCATTTATTGTGGTTAAAGAAAGTTGATATTTTGTGAGTAAGCAGGAAATTGCTTGCTGTCAAACCATTTTTGGGCTGGAGCTCCTTCTATATTTTTCAGACTTGTGGTCGGTCGGAAATTAAGTGCATCTCCCTGGTCTCTACCTGTAATGCTGTGCAGTACATACATAGGAAGCTGAATGCTTTGGATTGTTTTCAGTTTTACATCCATTAGCTTACCTGTAGGGCAGAATTGGTTTTGCAATCTTCCTAACACTTCCAACTCTTATAAACCTGTCGAATCCAAGGTCAAGTAACCTGTTTAAACAAAATACATAGGTTTAGTTTCAGAAGACTTGTACAAAACTACATGAGCATAACATATTTTGTTTAGTTGTAATGTAGCACATTAAGGAATGCTCTATATGTAGTCAAAAGCCATAAAACTAGTAGATTTGAATGTTAAGGTAAGGCTGGTTGCAGCACGTGCTGCCCATACCTTCGGCTGAGAGTTAGTAAAAAGCACTTCAGTATCTATTACCTAGACTATTTGTAAGGTTGAGAAATAGCGTGAATAGATATAAATGATGTCATTTTTTTCTGAGCCCACAACAAAACCTTATAATAGGTGGTTATAACAAAACAGACACTGACTTCTTAGAGACCATCCTATGAGGGGTATGAGATATAACACAAAACATATTTCCAGCCATTAATTATCTCAAGGCTATAGTTAACTATAACATTTGAATTTACTAATATTTACATAAACCAATATTTATCTTCAGAAAATAATGCATTGTAAAATAAGTTATTGTTTCAACTATGCAACAATGTTAAATAATATTTGCATGTGGAATAAAAAACAAAGATTAAGCAATACTCAACCAAGTACAAACAATCTTTTAATAGCTTGCTCTGTGTGACGAGAACAATTTATAGGCCTCACAAATATCAGTATGAACCTCACATAAGGATGGTCCAGCAATACAATGTCAAATGTTCTCTTCAGTATAAAAAAGAATTACATATACTAAAATATTTTAAATCTCATATAACATTATAATACTTTATACGGTACACACACTCATATATATACACATACAGTGCCTTGCAAAAGTATTCACCCCCCTTGGCATTTTTCGTGTTTTGTTGCCTCACAACCTGGAATTAACATGCATTGTTTGAGGATTTGCATCATTTAATTTACAGAACATGCCCACAACTTTGAAGATGCTTTTTTTTTTTTTTTATTGTGAAGAAAACAACAAATTGGACAAAATAACAGAAAAAGTCAATGTGCATAACTATTCACCCCCCTAAAGTCAATACTTTGTAGAGCCACCTTTTGCGGCAATCCCAGCTCCAAGTCGCTTTGGATAAGCCTCTATGAGCTTGCCACATCTTCCCACTGGGATTTTTGCCCATTCCTCTTTGCAAAACTGCTCCAGCTCCTTCAAGTTGGATGGTTTGCGCTTGTGAACAGCAATTTTTAAGTCTGACCACAGATTTCCTATTGGATTAAGGTCCGGACTTTGACTAGGCCATTCCAACACATTTACATGTTTACCCTTAAACCACTCAAGTGTTGCTTTAGCAGTGTGTTTGGGGCCATTGTCCTGTTGGAAGGTGAACCTCCGTCCTAGCCCCAAATCACGCACAGAGTGGTACAGGTTTTTCCTCAAGAATATCCCTTTATTTAGAACCATCCATCTTTCCCTCAACTCTGACCAGTTTCCCAGTCCCGGGTGCTGAAAAACATCCCCACCGCATGATGCTGCCACCACCATGTTTCACTGTGGGGATGGTGTTCTATGGGTGATGTGATGTGTTAGGTTTGCGCCAGACATAGCGTTTTTTTTGATAGCCGAAAAGTTCTATTTTAGTCTCATCAGAACAGAGCACCTTCCTCCATACATTTTGGGAGTCTTCCACCTGCCTTTCCGCAAACTCAAAATGTGCCATTTTGTTTTTTGCTGAAAGTAATGGCTTTCTTCTGGCCACTGTGCCATAAAGCCCAACTCTATGGAGCGTATGGTTTATTGTCGTCCTATGTCAGTCTCTGCTGTGGAACTCTGCAGCTCCTCCAGGGTTACCTTAGGTCTCTGTGCTACCTCTCTGATTAATGCCTTCCTTGCCCGAGCTGTGACTTTTGGTGGGCGGCCGTCTCTTGGCAGGTTTGCTGTTGTGCCATGTTCTTTCCATTTGGTTATGATAGATTTGATGGTGCTCCTGAAGATCATCAAAGATTTGGATATTTTTTTATAACCTAACCCTGACTTGTATTTCTCAACAACATTGTCCCTTACTTGTTTGGAGAGTTCCTTGGTCTTCATGGCAGTGTTTGGTTAGTGGTGCCTCTTGCTTAGGTGTTGCAGCCTCTGGGGCCTTTAAAAAAAGGTGTATATATGTAATCACAGATCATGTGACACTTAGATTGCACACAGGTGGACATAATTTCACGAATTATGTGACTTCTGAAGGTAATTGGTGCATCAAAGCTTTTTATGGGCTTCATAACAAAGGGGGTGAATACATACGCACATGCCAATTTTCTGTTTTCTATTTCTAAAAAATAGCTTTATGTATATATTTTTCTCATTTCACTTCACCAACTTAGACTATTGTGTTCTGATACATTACATAAATTCAGATTAACAAAACATTGAACTTAAGGCTGTAATGTAACAAAATAGGTAAAATGTCAAGGGCGGGTGAATACTTTTGCAAGGCACTATATATATATATATATATATATATATATATATATATATATATATATATATATATACACACACACACATACATAAAGTGGATATAAAAAGTCTACACACCCCTGTTAAAATGTCAGGTTTCTGTGCTGTAAAAAAGAGACAAAGATAAATCATTTCAGATTTTTTTCCACCTTTAATGTGACCTATAAACTGTACAACTCAATTGAAAAACAAATTGAAATATTTTAGTTAGAGGGAAGAAAAAATATAAAAATAAAATAATATGGTTGCATAAGAATGCACACCCTTAAACTAATACTTTGTTGAAGCACCTTTTAATTTTATTACAGCACTCAGTCTTTTTGGGTATGAGTCTATCAGCATGGCACATTCTGACTTGGCAAGATTTGCCCACTCTTCTTTGCAAAAACACTCCAAATCTGTCAGATTGTGAGGGCATCTCCTGTGCACAGCCCTCTTCAGATCACCCCACAGATTTTTAATCAGATTCAGGTCTGGGCTCTGGCTGGGCCATTCCAAAACTTTAATCTTCTTCTGGTGAAGCCATTCCTTTGTCGATTTGGATGTATGCTTTGGGTCGTTGTCATGCTGAAAGATGAAGTTCCTCTTCATGTTCAGCTTTCTAGCAGAAGCCTGAAGGTTTTGTGCCAATATTGACTGGTATTTGGAACTGTTCATAATTCCCTCTATCTTAACTAAGGCCCCAGTTCCAGCTGAAGAAAAACAGCCCCAAAGCATGATGCTGCCACCACCATGCTTCATTGCGGGTATGGTGTTCTTTTGGAGATGTTCAGTGTTGTTTTTGTGCTAAATATATCTTTTGAAATTATGGCTAAAAAGTTCAACCTTGGTTTCATCAGACCATAACACCTTTTCCCACATGCTTTTGGGAGACTTCAGATGTGTTTTTGCAAAATGTAGCCTGGTTTGGATGTTTTTCTTCGTAAGAAAAAAGCTTTTGTCTTGCCACTCTACCCCATAGCCCAGACATATGAAGAATACAGGAGATTGTTGTCACATGTACCACACAGCCAGTACTTGCCAGATATTCCTGCAGCTCCTTTAATGTTGCTGTAGGCCTCCTGGTAGCCTCACTGACCAGTTTTCTTCTCGTCTTTTCATCAATTTTGGAGGGAGCTCCAGTTCTTGGTAATGTCACTGTTGTGCCATATTTTCTCCACTTTATGATGACTGTCTTCACTGTGTTCCATGGTATATCTAATGCCTTGGAAATTATTTTGTACTCTTCTCCTGACTGATACCTTTTAACAATGAGATCCCTCTGATGCTTTGGAAGCTCTCTGTGGACCATGGCTTTTGCTGTGGGATGCGACTTAGAAAATTTCCGGAAAGACCAACTAGAGCACCTGAACTTTATTTGGGGTTAATCAGAGGCACTTTAAATGATGGCAGGTGTATGCTGACTCATATTTAACACAATTTGGAATGTGATTGCTTAATTCTGAACACATTTACATCCCCAGAGGGCGTGCAGACTTATGCAACCACATTATTTTTCTTTTCTTTTTTTCTTCCATCCACTTAAAAGATTTCAGTCTGTTTTTCAATTGAGTTGTACAGTTTATAGGTCACATTAAAGGTTGAAAAAGTTCTGAAATGATTTATCTTTGTCTAATTTTTTTTACAGCACAGAAACCTGACATTTTAACAGGGGTGTGTAGACTTTTTATATCCACTGTATATTTACACGGCACCCGGTATATGCTAATGACGTGGTGTGTATGTGACGTCACATGCGCTCCGGGTCAAGGAGCGGAGGCCGGACCAGAAGCAGGTAAGTGAGGGGGAGGTATTTAGGGGGGTTTAGGTTGAGGAGGGGGGGTAGAATGCGGAGGGGGGTTTAGAATGAGGAGGGAGGTTGAGGAGGGGGGTTAAGGTTGAGGAGGGGTGTTGAGGATAGGGAGGTTGAGGAGGGAGTTGAGGATAGGGGGGTTGAGGAAGGAGGATGAGGATGGGGGAGTTGAGGAGGGGGTTGAGGATGATGAGGGGGGTTGAGGTTGAGAAGGGGGTTAAGGATAGGGGGGTTGAGGAAGGAGGATGAGGATGGTGGGGTTGAGAGGGGGGTTTGAGGATGGGTGGGTTGAGGAGGGGGTTTGAGGATGGGTGGGTTGAGGAGGGGGTTTGAGGAGGGAGGTTGAGGAGGGGGTTGAGGATGAGGAGGGAGGTTGAGGAGGGGGGTTGAGGAGGGGATTGAGGATAGGGGGGTTGAGGAAGGAGGATGAGGATGGGGGGTTGAGGATGGGGGGTTTGAGGTGGGGGGGTTGAGGAGGGGGTTTGAGGTGGGAGGTTAAGGAGGGAGGTTAAGGAGGGGGTTGAGGAGGGAGGATGAGGAGGGAGGTTGAGGAGGGGGTTGAGGGTGAGGAGGGAGGGTGAGGAGGGAGGTTGAGGAGGGGGTTGAGGGTGAGGAGGGAGGTTGAGGAGGGGGGTTGAGGTTGAGGAGGGGGGTTGAGGAGGGGGCTGAGGATAGGGTTGGTTGAGGTTGAGGAGGGGGGTTGAGGAGGGGGTTACATAGTTACATAGTTACATAATAATTTAGGTTGAAAAAAGACTTTCAGTCCATCAAGTTCAACCTGTTAAGATCTCCTCTGATCTGCAATATGCGGATTAGTTATTAATTAAATTATTGATTAAATAATTATTAATAGTACAGTATTGGAGAATGAATAAAGAGTTAGTCCATCAAGTTCAACCTTTTTAGATCTCTATTGATCTTTTTAATTTGGACTATTTATTATTATTGTTAATTGTTAATTATTGTTAATTGATCCAGAGGAAGGCAAACATAAAAAAAAAAACCATTGAAACTTTGCCAATTGTCTCATAAGGGGAAAAAAAAGCAAAATTCCTTCCTGACCCCAGAAACTGGCGATCAAATTTCTCCCTGGATCAATATTCCTTGCTAGTTATCTAGGATAGCCTTGAATGCCCTCTTTATTCAGAAATATATCTAACCCCTTTTTGAAGTTGTCTATCGAATTCGCTGTCACCACCTCCCTTGGTAGAGAATTCCACAGTTTAACCACCCTAACTGTGAAGAACCCTTTTCTTTGTTTAAGGTGAAATCTTTTTTCCTCTAACCTCAACGGATGTCCTCTTGTCAGTTGAAAATCTCTTGCTACAAAAAGTTCACTTGACAAGGCCTTATATTGACCCTGGATGTATTTAAATAACGTAATCATATCTCCTCTTAGACGCCTTTTTTCTAGCGAAAATAAGTTTAATTTTGCTAGTCTTTCTTCATAACTTAGCCCCTCCATTCCCCTTATTAGTTTTGTAGCCCTTCTCTGTACTTTTTACAGCTCTAAAATGTCTTTTTTGTGAGGTGGTGCCTAAAATTGTACTCCATATTCCAAATGAGGGCGTACTAGAGATTTGTATAGTGGCAGAATTATATCTTCTTCCCTGGCTTCTATACCCTTCCTAATACATGCTAATATTTTATTTGCCTTTGCAGCCGCTGCTTGGCTTTGAGCGCTGTTACCTAGGTGGTTGTCCACTAGTACTCCCAAATCCCTTTCAATATCTGATACCCCTAGATTTGCTCCATTAAGATTATAGATTGCTTGGCTATTGTTCCTTCCCAAATGCATAACCTTACATTTATTTGTATTAAATCTCATCTGCCATTTAGCCGCCCATTTCTCTAATTTATGCAAATCCTTTTGTAGGGAAAGTACATCATTGTCTGATTTTATTACCTTGCACAACTTAGTGTCATCAGCAAAAATGGAGACACTACATTCGCGTCCTACTTCAATGTCATTAATAAATATGTTAAAAAGGAGAGGACCCAATACTGAGCCCTGAGGAACCCCACTTATCACATTAGACCAATCGGAGTACCGTATTTTTCGCCCTATAAGACGCACCGGCAGATAAGACGCACCTAGTTTTTAGAGGAGGAAAACAAGAAAAAAAAATCTGAATCAAACACAAATACACTTTACACACAGATACACACCTACATTACACACAAATATATATATATATATATATATATATATATATATATATATACATACATACATACACACATAAATATACATATACATACACACATAAATATACATACACATACATACATATATACACATACATACATGCACACATACACACACATACATACACACATACATATCCATATACTGCAGCATTTGGGAGCCCTTGACCCTCCCTGACCCTCCTGATCCTCCCTGACCCTCCTGATCCTCCCTGACCCTCCTGATCCTCCCTAACCCTCCTGATCCTCCCTGACCCCCCTGATCCTCACCTTTCTTCTGATCTCTGCCATCTTGATCTCACCCCAGCGCTTCCTACCAGCACTCCTCGTGTACTGCAGCGTTGCGTGTGTGACGTCACTAGGATGCAACGGCCGACGCGATGCTGGTAGGAAGCGCTGGGGTGAGATCAAGAGGACAGAGGCAGTTTGAAAAGGTATATTCGCCGTATAAGACGCACCAACTTTCCTCCCCCAGTTTTGGGGAAGAAAAAGTGCGTCTTATACGGCGAAAAATACGGTATGTTCCATTTACAACAACCCTTTGCTTCCTGTCTTTTAGCCAGCTCTCGATCCATGAGCAGATATTTACTGCAATTCCTGTATCCCTTAGTTTGCTCACTAGTCTTCCATGTGGCACTGTATCAAATGCCTTTGAAAAATCTAAAAAGACTACATCCACTGAGTTGCCCTGATCCAAGTTCCTACTAACCTCCTCATAAAAACTAATTAGATTGGTGTGACACGACCTTTCCTTCATAAATCCATGTTGACTGCTACCTATGATCCTGTTCAAATAGACAGGAGGGAGGGGGGTTGAGGAGGGGGCTGAGGATAGGGTTGGTTGAGGTTGAGGAGGGGGTTAAGGAAGGAGGATGAGGATGGGGGGGTTGAGGAGCGAGGTTGAGGAGGGGGTTGAGGATGAGGAGGGAGGTTGAGGATTTTGCTTCAGAGTTCTTTATTTGAAATTTAAATTTTTTCCCCTGAAATTTCCTTCTTAAAATGAGGTGCGTGTTATACGCCGGTGCGTGTTATATGCCGATAAATACGGTACATATATATATACATATATATATATATATATATATATATATATATATATATATATATATTTATATACCCTTCTGAATCTCAACCTTGTCATAGTGAGTGAAGGGGCTTGTGTACTTCAGTGAAGGTGTGAGCTATACCATGTAGGGTCACCCAAGATGGGCAGGTCATAGTAGAGAGGTCAAACAAATTGCAGTCCACTGTAGAACGAACTGGCAACCCACTTCAATATCTTTGCCATGAAAACCTTATGGATTTGCACTACCAGATACAAAATGTGCCTGCAGGGCTGTAGTACATAGGGTATCTGAGAGTTGGACATGACTGAACACTATATATATATATATATATATACACACACACTGTTCACTATTACTATAGATTTTCAGTAAATTACTTAAAAGATCATTTTAAACACTCATTAAATGTCAGTTTAGTAGATAGTTTTATTGAAATATTTTGAAGGAGGAGTGTAATACTCGTTCCATATCAAAAGAAGTGGAAAACAATAAAAATGATAATATAGCAGGATACTCTTTTCATGGTCTACAAAAGCCTAAACTGCTTGACTGCAGGAAACTCCATAGATTATGGCAAATCGTACGCCATTGTTTTTTCACTCCATTTGGGGGGGTGAGACACAGGCTATGTACAGAATCATTTTTTTATAATTCTATATTTTTAAACATGTTATATTGCTTAGTTACTGTCTATTACAATTAAGTTGATAAAATAACTTGTCTAAATGTTGACCCTAAAAACAGCAACTTTTGGTTTCAATACTATTCATTATTAAAAATGTTGAAAGATGCGGTCTATATAAAACAAGGAAAACACCCAACATCTGATCAATGTTTAACCTACTTTGTAAATGTGGGTATTGATTTTTACAGGTATTGAGGTGTGTTGAATGGGTTGTCATTCTACAGACAGCTTCCATCTTTTTAGGGCTTGCTTCTAGCTATGTGTTGAAAGAAAAGGCACACTTTTGCCTGAAGCTATCTCCTAACTAAGAAGCTTACTATAGAAGTCACATTATTATTGCTGTAATTTACCCAAACGAGCCAGTATTTATGGTTGTGGAAGGTCCACATGGAGAGCTAGGTGGGTGCACAGGCTTGGAATGAGGCAGCAGATGTATGGGACATGCAGAGTGAAGCCTGCAGGCAATCTACACATAAAATACACACAAAGGATTAGTAGCGACATGCTGTTGACAAGTACCCATGTAACAAAGCTATACATCTTAGTTATGCCATAACTAGGACACATATGCTTTTTCCTCACAATATCCACTTATTTTTATGTTTCGGATACAGAAAACACTCTGCGTCTCAATTTTGTTATTTATTAACAGTAGCCCGCAGAGCAGCATCCTGTAGGCCCCTCCAGCACTAATAGTTTATTGTTTGTTTTGGTAACAACAGTTCAATATACACACTTATGCTGGCTTAGAAACAAAAAGGTAATTAACTTATCTATGATTATCAAATCCACTTAGCTACACTGTTTCCAAAACGTACTCATCGTTTTAATGTAAATGGGCAGATCCTTTGTCTTCCACAAATACTCTCAAGTAGATACAGCCTTACCAATTATTACAGGAAAAAATCAGATAAGACTTACAAATAAGATTATCTAGAGATCTGCTACATGCTGGTACAATTCCACTTATCTGCAGAAGTGGGGACATCTCATTAAACCATTCTAAACATATTAAGTCATATATTCAATTTGTAATTGTCATCAAAGATTTTAAGAACTTTTAAATACAGGGACCTTTTATAAGTAGTTATTATTTCTACTGGCAAATACATTAGTGCGCATATTGGAATGTATTCCTACAACAAAATGATTAAACGCAGATTGACAGCAGTTTTGTATTTTATATGAGCACTCCAGTACCACATATTTTCCAGATGTATTTTGATGTTTTGATTTTGTTTACCTATCCATATGCTCATGCCAAACTACCCCCACCTACCTACCCATATGCATATACCATACCACCCCACCTACCTATCCAAATGCTCATACCAAACCACCCTACCTACTGATTCATATGCTCATGCCAAACCACCCACCTACATATCCATATGCTCATGCCAAACCAACTCCACCTACATATCCATATGCTTATGCCAAACCAACCCAACCTACCTATCCATATGCTCATGCCAAACCAACCCCACCTACCTATCCATATGCTCATGCCAAACCAACCCCACCTACCTATCTATATGCTCATGCCAAACCACCCACCTACATATCCATATGCTCATGCAAAACCACCCCACCTACATATCCATATGCTCATGCCAAACCAACCCCACCTACATATCCATATGCTCATGCCAAACCAACCCCACCTACCTATCCATATGCTCATGCCAAACCAACCCAACCTACCTATCCATATGCTCATGCCAAACCATCCAACCTACATATCCATATGCTCATGCCAAACCAACCCCACCTACCTATCCATATGCTCATGTCAAACCACCAGCACCTACCTATCCATATGCTCATGCCAAACCAACCCCACCTACCTATCCATATGCTCATGCCAAACCACCCCCCAGTACTCAACACTGAGTGCCAATTAGTGCTAATTACAGATAGCTAGCTCAGTAATTAGAAAAGAAAGAGAAACCATGCTTTGTCAATGTTTTGTCAATACCTCCTGGCACAAAAAGCTCAATGTACGAGTACATTTGGAAAGCACTTTATTATATAATGAAAAAAATATATATACCAATATCATGAGTCAGCTCATTTAAATAACTGGTATTAATTGTATGAGAAAATGGCTGGAAAACAGAAGACTAACTGAGTTTACTGCAACAAAAATGATAGTGATCTCCTGCAACTACCAGATAAGATCCAACAAACAAGATTACTCTCAAGTGGATGGGCTGATCCTTTTATTCTTCAGAAGATGCAGCTACAATTTTATTTCACTGAGGGTAGTAAATTACTCCTAATGACTTAAAAACCTTACACCTTTCAGGCATTATCTTGATTAGATTTTTTGGATTTCATCTTATCTATAAAATGGTAAATGGGCAATCACTTCTACAAAACGATTCCTGTCCCAATTACAATGATGTAAACAATGCTGTTTATTTTAGGTGGCTTCTACATTACATTCTGAGGAAATGTATTTATTTATACTTTTTACCTGTTAATTAAAACAGTTTTTATTATTGTAGCTACAATGAAAATATTTTATAACTCATCATTGATATTTACAAGGATAAATTGGAACCCACTCTGAAACACCTTCAAGTACTTTTCACAAATTCCATACAAAACACATGGAAAATTGAATATTGAATCATGTACTGAAAATCAATTATTGTCGGTTGACTAAAGAATTCACCATTCAGAAGAAAGAAAAAACGTTAACATCCTATATAAGCATTTGGTGAGGAAAGGAGTGCACCTTGACCATGAGAAACCCAAATAAAGCCCTACAACTGGGAACAATTGTAAGAGTGATACTGCATGTGACACTTTTCATTTAGTTTTGCGCTTGTTTGAATACACCAGTGGCTCTCCGCTTTATTAATCTGGGGACAGCTGGCTACCTTCCAAAGCTTATTGGGAGCCCTTTAGCGACCCAGAACAAGTATAACAACTTGATATTATTTCATCTAGATTTGCATTGATTTGAATTGAGTACATTTTAACTGCAGATAATATCTTCACTAACCTATATAGAACAGTGAAATGTAGTAGTGTACAATTAAAATGTTAGGCTCTCCTCATCCTCTTTGTTTCTGAGGAACAGCAGACCGCATCTGCCTGTTCAGAACCACTTTGCTAGAACACCTCTCATTCACTTTACCAGTTGAGAAGCAAGCAGAATTGGAATATGATAAACAACAACTAGCTAAACTAATTATATGAACCAATACCTGTGGTTGACCAGTTTGTATTTAGCTTCCTACTACTACATCGCTACAACTAGGTTACTAGTAGTAAGCAATATACTAGTAATACTTTACCCATAATATATCTCAATTGTACAGCTTTTCTTTGCCAAATGTACTTATTTATTACCACCCCCTTTCTTTTTCCCCTTCCAATGTTT
Organism: Discoglossus pictus; assembly: GCA_027410445.1. Lineage (NCBI taxonomy): Eukaryota > Metazoa > Chordata > Amphibia > Anura > Alytidae > Discoglossus > Discoglossus pictus. The sequence continues at coordinate 176,488,510 of CM050163.1, read as the reverse complement.
TTCATTCTTACTGCCCCCACCCCCCCGTCCACTCTTCTCACTTCAAACCCAACCATTCCATAAATGAAAGAAGAAAATATGAGATAATAAGTGGGATTTATTATCTCTGCTGTGTACTTGAATCATTTATTATTATGTATATGTTTATTACGTAGAATCTGTACATTATCTGGACTCACTGACTAGTTTTTCACTTTTTTATTTTTGACATAAAAAAAACTTAACCATTTGTCCTAAGCACCTTCCCATTACTAAAGGCACCATAATTTATTTTAATGCGGTCTGACCTTTTTATAATAATGTAAAGCAACAAAAATTCAGTTGAAGAAGTAATGTTTGTAATATCTCCTTTTTTCCACATTGATTGAGGTCATAATCAATCATCCAAAGAAACACAACCACAGTATGTTGCATACTACAAAATATTACTCACACCTACAATCCACAGTGCAACAAAGAGACATCCACTTGCTTGAGCCTGTTGCCTTACGCACTGCCATCTTGCATCCATTATCCTCCTGTATCACCCAAGCCCTTTAGACTGTAAGTTTGTGAATTTTCAATTGTTTTAGGTGCTTTAGGAAAAAGCACTATGTACGCTTGATTTTAAGCTCAAAGACAGGGCCCTCTATACTTTTGCAATGTGTTAGTACTGTATTTTGCTTTGTACTTAAATCTGGTATACAGCATATATTGGTGCCTTACAAATAAAAGATGATAATAATAATAATAATAATAATAATAATAATAATAACAGCTGTAAATAATCAACTGGTGGATAAAGTCACTACATTACAGAGCACTGATTTTTCTTTTTGCAAAGGACGACCTACAAATTGCTGAGGTGTTTGTTTAACACTTGAATATTGCAGAAGGTTTAGGCTAGCAATTTAATAACTTTATGCATCTATTTTATCAATTGTAAGACTTTGTGCTATATAGAAATATTACAATATTCTGTCTTGCATTTTTAGTTGGTATATTTATTTGGTTTCATACTCTTTTTTAAGTCGAGTTTTTCTGTGACCAAATTAATGAGGCACATGAATCACGGATGGTCCAGAGATCACATTTTAGGAACCTCTGTTATAAAGTATCTTGATGAACAGTCCTAAAACACTGTGAATATATACTGGTGAAAGTGAGCAGTTTTATATTAAAGTTATTTTTATACTGTTGGTTTATAATCATACTGCATACATGCATGTGTTGGTAACCTTTGCTTTAAATGTATATGTACTGAGACACATACCCATGTATTTGCCAGATTCAATATGCTTTGTACCTCTGTAAGATTGGATTGCCCAGTAAATGATTAGTCACATCTTACCCCAGCAGTACTCTATCAACTGCAACATTGGTGGATGAAGAGATGAGAAGTTTCCAAGGAGTAGAGTGTTGACCATCAGCAACATCAATGCTTTCAAATAGTTGCACTAAAAACAAGACAACTACAGCCAGCAGATAACTTTTACCAGCACCAAACACTCCTGAAAATAACAATATAGAAAAAAGCATTGATATTAGTTGAGCCAAAAAATATACAATCCTGTTAAAGTTACATTAAGCTATATTTACATTTGTATGTATTTATATGTGCGTATTGCCATATTTCTGTATATGATTGAATGTGATATGCTTTGGAGAGATGCATATATATTTGGCTTCATAAAGAAAACAATAATAATTTATTCTACTCTCTTTATTATTACTCTTACTATTATTATTCATATATTTTTTTTGAGAGCCGAGCAGATTGAATAGCATGATATTTGATGTCAGATAAGACAAGACAGCATGTTGTACATACACAGGAGTTGATGAAGATACTGCTTTCAGTAGAATTTACCTAAGAGGTAATACTGGATAAAAAGTGAGATAAGGGGACAGCAGGATGGATTGATGTTATAGCATGATGGAGAGGAAAGTATGAGGAGCAGGAAGGATAGCCTTTTGTGAAATAGGGGATAATTAAATTAAGGAGATAGGTTGTATGCTTTCTTAAAATAAATTATATTTCACTGATTTCACAACCTTAAATGGTTAGGCACTCCAGGTAATGGTCACTAAACAACATACAAATAATATGACCGTATTCCAATGCAAGTCACATTCCATTACCATGTATGATTGTAACTGGCAGCGTCTGTTGCTCTTGGGGTTCTTCAGATGCAGACATCATCTGTGCAATCTGTACTAGGGCTGCTGCTTGGTGCTCATTCAGAGAAAACTGCTGAATCATCTGCACTGCCAAACCCAGGGTGAGATCACAGCTAGGAAGCTTGCTTTTTGGGGACACCTTCACACTACTGGATGGTGGATTAAACTTCCCCCTGCCAACCTTGTTCATTTTCTCTGGTTCAGCACACCTGTAATAAGTAAAGATATAACTTTGATTGACTTTGAATATATAATTGTCTTATTAGCAACAAAATATGTTAAGTGGTATGGACACCTGTACACCACTTGACCTTTTATGATTTATTTGTTTTATTATAACATATGAAACGGGAAGAGAAACATTACACTATAATTTAGCAACAAAAAAACTCACATTTAATGAGATAACATCAAATATTTATAGTAGTCATATTTTATATACCTATAGACAATAAAACAAAGGATCGGCTATTTATAAAACTGCAATTTTGTAAATCTAAATCTGATTTATGTTTGGCAATTTGGTTTCCAATTTTTTGCAATACAATTCTAGCTGATGAATTAATATTGCTTTAATATATATATATATATATTATATATATATATATATATATTCCCCCCTTAGAGCATCACACGTATTCAGACAAGATTAACTCTTTCCTGAGCCAATATCCAGAATATCACATGTAGAATTAATTGAAGAGTATTAAGTTATATTATACCACCCTCTAGTGGACACAGCTAATAGAGCACAAGCTAAAAATTGCTTCAGTAAAACCATGGATGCTCTGTGAAGGTTGGTTTAGAACAGAAACCAATGCTTCTGGAAGATGATGGCATACACTGAAGCTTTTTTAATTTATTACGCTTTCCTTGTGAATGAAGCTCATCATCACAATGCTAGCATTCAGTAATACAAATCCAATGAATATGTCATATTCTGCTTTGTATTGTGATAGAAATCTCAAGTTAATTTTCAGTAATTAAGGAGGATGGATGTTTGGTCACACAGCCAATATGCTGCGTCATGCTGCTATTCAGCTGAGTGAATGGAGCTGTGTTAAAGGACCACAGTAGTTCAAGAAAAACTACACATTTGTGAAGAATATAAAAAAAAAAGCAATATTGGCAGCTGTGTAAGACTTTACGACAGTGACATACAACCTTCTTCAATTTAAGGGCCTCATATTTGGCCTCTGGGTCCTGAAAAGGCCTCCCAGTGATATAAACATTTTATTATACCTAAAGCTAAGGAATCTAGTTCCTTAGCTTAATCTACACAAGATCACATTTTTCATTTAGAAGAAACAGGATCTTTTCATCTACACTTTACTAGCACCAATGCATTACTCTAATCCCATAGTTATTTTCTTAAAAATTATTAATATTCCTCATTTGATACCAATAGATTTCAATACTAGGGGCCTCATTCTATTATCGGCCGCAGCCGTTGCGGGGCCGCAAGGACCGGCCGCAAGCTATTCGGCTATTCTATTCCCCTCCGGCCGGGGACTCCGGCAGGCTTGCGGCCGGCGCCTTGCTATCTCTTGCGGCCGCTCGCGCCGGAGGAAATCCTTTGATCTAAAACGGCCGCAAGGAAATTGGCCGTAAGAAAATCCTATTTGCAATTCAATTGCTCCGGGAACCCTCTCTGCAAGGCTAAAAGCGAGCCGCAGCTTACTTGCAGGAAAGAGGTCCCGCTAGCACCAATTAAGCACGAAATATAGCCCAAATAAAGCCATCCTGCACTTTGAGAAGACTATAAAGTGATTTTCGGTGTTAGCAAAAATAGCACAAAATTCCCCTATACTCAAAGCCGTAAAATATATATTTTTTATATACGTCAAATATCCATGTAAAAAGTCGATAGGGCTTGGAGCACCTCAGACCCGCCCACGCCGCAGCCGGAAAATAAACAGTTAATTTGAACTCGGGTTTGGGCTGATGTGCAAGCTTGAGAGTGGGTTACTTTTAATCCTCATGTCCCCCAATATGATCCCTAGCATTTACAGAGCTGTACAGTGCAGGCTTGAATTTATTTTTGAGTTTTAAGTTTTCAGAGCTTACGGCCGGTAGCAAGATTTACGGCCGGCCGTAAGGGGAGATCCTTGCGGGGCCGTATAATAGAATCGCGAGTTAACTGAACCCCCGCAAGGAATCGCAGCCTTACGGCCGGTTTGCGGCCGCTAATAGAATGAGGCCCTAGGTCATTAAGCACACAAATAACATATACTGAAAAACAGGTGCTATATATATCATCTGTATTTATCCCATACTCTATATCCCATTGTATAGTGCACATATATAATTCTCGGATAAACGCATCATCATAAAAAGACAACCCATGATACAATAGGGTTTATGTCTCGTGACTTGCTTGGCCTGTCCATCACATTTACCTTCAGCTTCTTTAGCAAGGCAGAGATCGTCTTGGAGGTGTGTTTGGGTCATTATCATGTTGGAATACTGCCCTGCGACACAGTCTCCAAAGAGAGGGAATCTTGCTCTGCTTCAGTATGTCACAGTACATGTTGGCATTCATGATTCCCTCAATGAACTGTAGCTCCCCAGTGCTGACAGCACTCATGCAGGCTCAGACCAAACATATATACACATATGTCTATATGTGTATATATGTTTTCTATAATATGTTTTGTTGGTTCCCCCTATATGCATTTACCTGCTGATGGCAGATGCTGCCTCTGCTCTCTCTGCATCACTGTTTACGTTCAAACTGAGGGTATCATCTCATATCAGTGTTTTTGTGCTCTTTGCGCCTTATCCATTTATCTGTCATTTAGGGATTATTTCAACTACCTTTCCTCAGTATAGATGTATACTTTTGGAGGTGGGAGTGTCATGGTCTGGGCCTGCATGAGTGCTGCCGGCACTGGGGAGCTACAGTTCATTGAGGGACCCATGAATGCGAACAGGTACTGTGACATACTGAAGCAGAGCATGATCCCCTCCCTTCTGAGATTGTGCCGCAGTATTCCAACATGATAACGACTCCAAACACACCTCCAAAACTACAACTGTCTTGCTAAAGAAGCGGAAGGTAAATGTGATGGACTGGCCAAGCATGTCACCAGACCTAAACTCTATTGAGCATCTGTGGGGCATCCTCAAACGGAAGGTGGGGAAGTGCAAGGTCTCTAACATCCACCATCTCTGTGATGTCATTAAGGAGGAGTGGAAGAGGACTCCAGCAGCAACCTGTGAAGCTCTGGTGAACTCCATGCCCATGAGGGTTAAGGCAGTGCTGGAAAATAATGGTGGCCACACAAAATATTGACACTTTGGGCCCAATTTGGACATTTCCACTTAGGGGTGTACTCACTTTTGTTGCCAACGGTTTAGATATTAATAGCTGTGTGTTGAGTTATTTTGAGGGGACAGCAAATGTACACTGTTTTACAGGCTGTACACTTACTACTTTACATTGTAGCAGAGTGTCATTTCTTCAGTGTTGTCACATGAAAAGATGTAATAAAATATTTACAATGTGAGGGGTGTACTCACTTTTGTGAGATCATGTAGGTGTTTAGCTGGTGTAATGGTTTGGTCAGTATAAACATAGGGTTTAGGCCCACTATGTGCACTAACAGAGCTTTACTACAACACATAGGATTAGCTCAGGTTTCTTAAAGGATCTAAGTACCGGTAATCATATTTTAGGTAGAAAAATATGTCAAACCGGGGTGTAATCACTTTTGAGAGATAGTGTACATATGTGTACATATATTATATATAATATATATACTATGAATGATATCATCCCTTTATTATCATATATAATTCTCTTCTATTAGAGTTAATATAACATGGATTTTGTCTGCTCATTATATGCAGACAATTTTGTATGTATAGGCAAAAAAAAAAAAAGAACTAATGTATACATGCTTATATATGTGAGCTCACCAATGGGGGTTATTACGCTCACTCATATGTTAACACATCTGTTCATCATTTTATGTATACTATTTTTATTTTAGTTTTTATTATGATTCTGTGGAGAATCAACCAAGAAAAGGTTCTAGTTTGTGAAAATGTTTGTTTGTTTATGCATTATAGGTATATATCACTGAGGAAGCCACAAATTATAGCGAAGAAACGCGTTTGAATAATTTATATTCCGAATTCTTTGTTTTTACCAATTTATTTTTGACAATAAAGACTTTTTGTGGATCAACATTAAGTATTTTGTTATGACCAAGACATTTATTTTCTATCTGTAAGAATGAAATTTAGTCCTATAGAACTATCCTGGCTAGGGTAATCAGCCACTAATCATGCTACTGTCACCTTAAAAGAATTCAAAACAGCAAAATAATATCCAAACTGTTTTATATACTATACTAGGCAAAAAAAAGGATTTATTCCAGACGTTAAAACGTTAATATTACCCAAAATACTTGAGGTAAACACAAAGATTGTGCGCTCTTCATTCTCTCCCCCCTCCCTCATTGTGTTTTCAGGGAAGGAATTAGTGCCTGATTACATGACTCCCATAGGAAATATTGTGTGTAGAAATCCCAAGTAAGCCCTAACATTACATGATGCCGGTTTGACATGTTTTTCTACCTAAAATGTGATTACTTAGCTCCTTTAAGAAATCTGAGCTAATCCTACGTGTTGTAGTAAAGCTCTGCGGGTGCACATAGTGGGCCTAAACCCTATGTTTATACTAACCAAACCATTACACCAGCTAAACACCTACATGATCTCACAAAAGTGAGTACACCCCTCACATTTTTGTAAATGTTTTATTATACCTTTTCATGTGACAACACTGAAGAAGTGACACTCTGCTACAACGTAAAGTAGTAAGTGTACAGCCTGTATAACAGTGTACATTTGCTGTCCCCACAAAATAACTCAACGCACAGCCATTAATGTCTAAACCGTTGGCAACAAAAGTGAGTACACCCCTAAGTGGAAATGTCCAAATTGGGCCCAAAGTGTCAATATTTTGTGTGGCCACCATTATTTTCCAGCAATGCCTTAACCCTCATGGGCATGAAGCTCACCAGAGCTTCACAGGTTGCCACTGGAGTCCTCTTCCACTCCTCCATAATGACATCACGGAGCTGGTGGATGTTAGAGACCTTGCACTCCCCCACCTTCCGTTTGAGGATGCCCCACAGATGCTCAAGAGGATTTAGGTCTGGAGACATGCTTGGCCAGTCCATCACCTTTACCTTCTGCTTCTTTAGCAAGGCAGTAGTCGTCTTGGAGGTAGTATCTTTAGCAGTTGACACTGACCCTGGGTCCTTCAGCAGTCCTTGCCTTCACACAAGAACTTATCTGCCCCCCTAAGCAGGCCGGATGTTCGGTAGCAGCCGTAAGAGAGGGACCCGACCACAAATTATATATATATATATATATATATATATATATATATATATATATATATATATATATATATATATATATATATATATATACACACACACACACATTTTTTTTATATATATATATATATATATATATATATATATATATATAGGGAAGGATGTTTTGGCATTGCCATGGAGACTAGTGAGTTTCAGACTAAAAAGTCTGCTACAGGTATATACAGTCAGGTCCATAAATATTGGGACATCGACACAATTCTAATCTTTTTGGCTCTATACACCACCACAATGGATTTGAAATGAAACTAACAAGATGTGCTTTAACTACAGACTTTCAGCTTTAATTTGAGGGTATTTACATCCAAATCAGGTGAACGGTGTATGAATTTCAACAGTTTGTATATGTGCCTCCATTGTGGTGGTGTATAGAGGCAAAAATATTAGAATTATGTCGATGTCCCAATATTTATGGACCTGACTGTATTGGACAGGTTACCGACTGGGGAATTTCAGAGTGTTTTGCAGGAGACATGTAATCAATCCCTTATAGGGGCATGAAAGATTTTTCTGTATTTCACTAGCAATATAATATACATATGTATCTATTTACTTTCATGCACTTTATTTTATTAAGAAGTGCTTAAAAGCTATGTTTTTGTTCTGTCTAAAATCATACAATTTGTACTTGTTTGGGTCTGCCATCTGCAACTCATGAATACACAGACTGTGAACTGCACTTTCAAATTAACCTGTCAGTGACCACTCTCAAGTAGCATATTGCAGAATGTTGCCACTTATTACTGTACTATTTTTAGAGAATATCACAATGTAATGCGATGCAGAGCGTATAATTGTCCTATATATTTATATTTGCATTTGTTCTATCCAGTAAGCTTATTATTACAAAAGATAGTGCAAAGGTTAGATAGTAGGCAGATGCTCTATCCATTAAACTATCTTTGTAGATGACAGAAAACATGTATCTCTAACCCCTGCTCATCAAGTTTTAATGCTTTGATTGGTGCAGACTCAGACACAATACAACGCTAAATAACCTACAACTACATCAATTCTGAAGCAAAGAAAGTGCTTTTTTCCCTAATCTTTTCAACTAACAGTGTCCTTTGAAAAAGATTAATTTAGTTGTGCAAGATGATTATATTATAGTTGCAGTACTGGTAGTATTCATCTTTTGAACTTAGTTAACAACACTGTGATAAAATTGACATTGGATACTATCTTCTCAAACAAACATTATCTGCTAGTCCTCAGGGGAGGAAAGGCATGATAACTGTGGTGACATAGTAGGATTTTTAGGAGAATCTGACTTTTACTCCACAGCACCTCTTGGCCTCATTCTCTCTCTCTGATTCTGGAACCCCACACACTGCCTGCAAGCTTTTACTGAAGGCATCTAAAGACACTGGGGAACCATCTCAAGGTTTAATATATGCACAAGATTATGAATGTAAATATGAATGTTTCTCTGATAAATTTCTTTAGGAGATAGACATTTTCACTAGGCAAATCTGTACCTATGCTTTTTTTCTGAAACCCCCCTTATCATGTCTGCTTTCTCACCCTCAAAAGCCTGGTTTTATTGCTTCTTATCTGGGAAATAACATTTGCCCAACCTTTTCATATTATATTACAGTCTCCACAATACCTCTAGGCCTCTCTCTCTCTGATCATGGAATACCCCCCACAACATCTGCTAACTATTCCTAATTGATCCTTTACACAATGTTTCCTCGTGCCTTCTCCTTTCTCATAACCTCCTGCCTTTTCCTCAGATTCTTCTTCTCAATTTTTCCACATCATGTCTCCAAAATAATCATCTCCCCCTCCATGCTCCCCTCTACTCTTTTATGCTCCCAAGAGCTACTCTCCTTCCTCCAGTCACTATCTCCTCCCTCTTCTAAAGCTCATAAGCAGAAACACGTCGGCAAGTCCAACTCCCACCTCCTCTCTTTCTCTCTCTCCTTCTGCTGACCTCTGGAGATATATCTCCTAACCCAGGCCCCTCACTTGACATTCCCAATTGCAGGTTATACTATCTGACCACTAGGGGCATATAACATATTATATACTAGAGCCACTCACATCAAACGACTTTCAATCAGATCCATTCTTTTTCCTACTAAATAATAAAAAAAAAAACATTCTAACTTACTTTGCACACCTTCCTACGTAATTAAATGTCACTTTTTTCCTGACCCTTTCTATTCCTCTTCTGTTTATTCTTGACCATGCTTCTGCCTCTTCCATTCCCTTTAGATTGTAAGTAGCGAGTTTCCAATCTTGTAGGGTGCTTTGGAAAAAATCACTTTCTACAAAGATTCTAAATCAAAACAGGGCTCTCCATATTCTTCTTTGTTCTTATTCCCTGTATAGCGTTATGGAATATGTTGGCGTGTTACAAATAAAAGTTAAAAATAATAATAATCTTAAACATGTCACTGCTGTTAGTAGGGTCTAAGTAGGACTCTACCATTCATTATTTCTATTAGTCACAATTGTAAATAAATTGTGGAAGAACTGTCTTGCAGACATTATGTATTATAATTAAATGAGTGCAAAACATACTTCGAATTTGGCACTCTGTACATGCAATCACTGTATTCATAATGGTCGGGATTTAGAGAGGTATTTTGATTGTGGCTCTACCTCTAAATGGGCAACAGCATAACAGAATAAACATATTTCTTCAGGGATTTTCCTCATCAGTTATATAATACTAGCAACTTGCCCATCATAAATGACTTTATCATAGAATGATATTTTGAATTGTCTGTGCTGTCTCTCTCTGTGCTGTCTGTGTGCGATATGTGGCAAGTATGCTGTCTCTCGCTCTCGCCTATCTGTATGCTGTTTGTCTCTGTGCACTCTCTCGCTTTCTTTGTGTGCGCTCTCTCTTTGTGCGCTCTCGCTCTCTCTGCGTGCGCTCTCTCTGTGCACGCGCTCTCTCTGTCCTGTGTCTCTCTCTCTCTTCTGTGTGTCTCATTCTGTCCTGTGCGTGTGCATCTCGCTCTCTCTGTCCTGTGTGTGTTTGTGTGTCTCTCTCACTTTACTGTTTCCCTGACACCGTCTCTCCCTGTGCTGTATAATGGCAGCTTTGAGCGGGGGACTGCGTATGCGTATACCCCAACTTTATTAGCAATCCGACGCCTGCGAGGAACAGACTGGGCAGAAGTTACCGACAGATTGCTAAATATTATAGGTGATAACAAAACAAAAAAAAATTATAACACACACAAAAAAAAAATGTATTTTCTTTCAGCACATGACTATAAGGTACACAGAGGCCTAACACATCCATGCCTGAGATAGCACTATGTCTTTAATTAAAGCAGATATAGAAACATGCCTATTTAGTTCATTGTTTGCCAGGGTTTGAAATGGTGAAAGGGTGTGTCCAGCAAAAGTGCGACATGATGGAAAGGGTCTCATCCTTACTGAACCCTCTCTCTGCACCGACTGACTCTTTACACCAGTGATGGGCCTGTGAATAATAATGGGCTGTGGCATTTCACAAAGTATTTTGACAAGTCACTGGTGAACAAGATAAAAACATCTGGTCACAATACGGGATTAACTCCTCGTCCATCCACATGGCTCCTTTTTACACCTCACCAGCTGGAGCAGACAACAAAATTTCAATAAATTAGACAGCCACAAACAGAGAATGGAAATAACAGTATCCAGGAAAAGAACATAGTTCTACCACCTATATCTTAACCAGAAAATATATTTAATGAACAGGGTACAGCATATGTATAGGAAAATATACTGGCAATTAAACACATTAAAAATAATTAAACAGTGGTGCCATTAAACACTTTTACTTGGTAACATAATTAAGATCACTAGATCAGAAGACCAAGTTAACCCAATTGCTCAGAGCTGTCTAGTTAGTAAGCTTCCATGATAAACGGTTCCATTTCAAGCACTGTTTTACCTACACAAAGGACATCTTATATCTGACTTTACAAACAATAGTTTGATTACACCTTTATAGACCAGGTAACACAGTTTGCAGTGAATTAACCCAAAACTATTTATAAAACAATACAAAAGTAACAGGCATGTTTAACATGAATATAATCATTATAGCAAGCTATTACCCACAAATATAATGTACCCAGTTCTGCAGTACAGTGACTATACTCAGTGCTGAACATGGTACCCTGAGTACAGCGAATCCCTAAGCCTAGAGGACCAGTGCAAAGAGAATACTTTACACTGCCTGACTGGCACATGGTGCTTTGTGACAAATCTATTAGCAAAAGAATATTGCAAGAGAAACCTCTTGTATTTTTTTTTTACAAATTTGCACAGTAATAATTCAGTCATATACAAGTTTTGCATCTGCAGCATAGACTATAGAAGTAAAGCTTCTTGTGACTGCATGACATTCTATTTACCTAAAAGTTTGTCTAAATTAAGGCTCAGGATAGCCTTATGCTTATCTCTGACTCTACCACTTCCACTGGATGCCCTCTTCTACTATCCTTGTGTAAAGTAGTACTTTCTTAAATTATCCCTAAATCTTTTGCCTTACAACTTAAAATCATGATCTCTTGTTCTTGCGTTCTTTTTCTCAAAGACTTTTGAACATTATTAAATCCTTTGATTTATTTGAAGGTCTCTATCTCTACAGGTTGTCATGGCACACAACAAAGTAGTGTTCTGCTGTTTGAACCTCCAGTCCCAAAAAATAAGCGCTTGGGGAGTTTCACCAAAACTTTAAGTTTATTTTATATTAAATATCATACCAAGAGAAGATTAACAATCTGTGCAAAAGTTTTGAAACTTGTCTAGTTTTCTTATTATTGCTCCATTTCCAAAAGAGATGGAGTGGCCATTACAGGCAAAAAATGTTTCATTTTTGTCACTTAGAATTCTTATCTGAATGACCCAAAATGTCAGAAGTTATTCTAGAGATAAGGGTCTGCGCAATGACAGTTATTCATTTTCATGCATTCTTCAGCAGCTCATACAACCTAACATATAGAGGTCTTTTTCATATAGGAACAGTTTGTGTTTCACTTGAACTTGCCCTTTAAGAATGAATCTTTACTTATGTAGGTAAAAATAACAAAATTCCAGGAATTATTTTAGTTTGTTTATATCTTAACCTATTGTAATACCCATTTCATCTAGATTACGAGCAGGTCATTTTACCCTTTTTAATCATTATGTATAATTATGTATTCTTACTATATGTGCACCATAACTATATTGTTCATCCTATTTCTCTGTGTAATATAATGTAACAAGTAACTTGCCCGTCATAAATGACACCATCATAGAATGTTATCTTGAATCGTCTGTGCTGTCTCTCTCTGTGTTATGTGGGGAGTATGCTGTCTCTCTGCGCTGTCAGTCTGTATGCGGTCTCTCTCTGAGGTTTTTTAATGGCGACTGTTAGGCCACATTGCTGTGTTGCGTGGCATGTTCTCTCTCATTCTTTGCTGTCTGACTGTGTGCGGTCTCTCTCTCATGTGTGTAATGGCGGCGGATATGCCTCTTGTTGAGTGTCACATTCTCTCTCACTCTTTGCTGTCTCTCTCTCTCTCTCTCTGCTGTCTGTCTCTCTCTGAGCTGTCTGTCTATGTGCTGTCTCTCTATCTCTGTGGTGTGTTATTGTGGCTGTTAAGACATTTGCTGTGGTGTGTGGTTGAACTTGCTGTTTCTGTCTTGATGTCTCTTTCACTCATTGCTGTCTGTATCTCTCTCTCTCTCTCTTGGTGCTGTGTCTCCATGTGTTGTGTGAGTCTCTCTCTCTCTCTGAGGTGCATGGAACCTTCTCTATCACTCATTGCGGTCTGTCACTGACTCTCTCTGTGCGGTCTATCTCTCAGATGTGTAATGGTGATTCTTATGCTGCTTGCTGTGTTGCGTGGCACCTTCTCTCTCATTCTTTGCTGTTTCTCTCTCGTTGCTGTCTCTGTGCTTTGTTTCTCTCTCTCTCTGAGGTGTGTAATGGCTGCTGTTATTCTGGCTCTCATCCCTCTATGATGCCATGGCCCTGCCCCTCAATTACCCCAAGGTGACAGACAAACTGATAATTATATTATAAGAGGCCAGATCCTGATGTATATATTATAGAAGATGTTTCTTTTTTTCTGTCCTTGCAAAACAAACTATGAGATCCAAAAGCTTGCACTGTAATGCAAATTAGTTCACCTTTAAAGGTATGACATTTTACTCCACTTTGTTTTTCAATGGCTAACATGGTACCACCTCATTAACAACTGTATGTATTGCTATGGATATATTTATAACAAATATCAATAACTTATATTAAATACTGATCCTCTGTATATTTTCATTTTATTTGAATCCTTTGAGTAATCTCACACGAATGCATATACATCTGAAGTGCGGATCACATACTATAATTGTCTAACTATGATTCGTCGTCACGCTGCGTTGCGTAGTGCGTACGACTTAGCGATGAGCGCCACAGGCGCTCATCGCCCGGCGACCCTCGCGCAGCGAGGCGAGCCGTTAAATCGTAGCACTTTGGCAATGAGCGCCGTCTAAATTGACAATTTAGAATCACATATAATTATACATACACAGTCTATGTCCAGGTGAGGTTACAATGCGGGTTTTGTTTCTTACAGGGTAACATATAAGAAGAAGCCTCCCCAGCTCCATTCATTACATTGAAAGTTTGATCTCGGCCCTTGTTGTGCAGGACAATACAGTCAAGGACACTAAAACAAGATTAGCAATTACTTACATTTTCAGCAGATATGGCATTATGGGCAGTGTGGCTACATTAAAGTGTTCCTGTATGTTTCGCAGGGATGTAAGCTCTGTGCTGGCATTACAAACTAACAAAGCATGGACAACCACTGAGGAAAAGAAAAATAAATACATCAGTAATATCCTTTATTTATAAAGTGCCAGCATGGTCTATAGTGCAAGAAATAAAAAGTTAATAAGTTATCTCGACACAAATAAAAAAGCTGCTTGTTCAACATAACGGATTTAATCATTATAATCAACATGCTATACTGAAGAAGATCAGTGTTACACGTAACAAATATTACATAGCTGTATGGTTATTGTGTTATTAAAGTGCATATAACCCTTATTTTTATGACACGTGAATATTTGCATTTCAAACACAGAGATCATCTAGGCAATGCAGCTCATACTTTGTTTTGTTTTAATGCTACACTATTACACTTCATAACATGATATAATAGTAAATTAAATTACTAGCTGTATATACATCTATTCACCGACAAATTAATAAATGAACTCAATAATGTTTTGTGTTCCCAACAGTTACATACTTACTATTTGAAGGCCAATTTGAAGGATAGTATCCTTTCAGGGGCAAAATCTCAATGTCATTGTTAGCAGATGGACCAAAAAAGGCACTACAAGCAATGAAAGTATCCTGGGGATCGAAGATAAGGGTCTTTGAAACAACCCAGATATCATCTGTAGGAAAAATAAAGCACAGTTATATATTATAATAAATGTACAGGTATAGTTGCAGCTATGCACACACAATAAATGACCTTTGCTATAAGTGGAAGAATGCTCCTTCCTGCTCAATTTCAGATAAAGTTTAGTTTTTGAGTCTCCAAATTCAGAATCATCATCTGCAAATTTTCTAAATTTTCCAAACCGTCTTTTTTGGAAACCACATTTTTTTCTGTAAAAGAAAAATAATAATTTACTGTTAATAAATAATTGTTATCATTTAATTATAATACACCAGCACATTCAACAGCTTAAATGAAAGGTTACAATGAACACATGATATGTACGACAAACATAATGTGATTTCTATTCTCTTTTTTTCCCTCCCAAACAAGCATTGCAGGTAATTAAAGGCTGATACCTAATGACACAGATGCTGAATTTTCAATGGGAGATTCTTTTTACAAATGTAGATGCTTCATGTGTACAGATGAATTACTATATACTGTACTATACTATATACTGCACACACAGAGAGAAAGAGAGAGGGCGTACAGAGAGAGAGAGAGAGGGTGCACAGAGAGAGAGAGGGAGGGTGCACAGAGAGAGAGAGAGAGAGAGAGAGACAGGGGGCAGTGAGAGAGAGAGTGAAACAGGGTGCAGAGACAGAGAGAGGGCACAGAGTGAAATAGAGGGCGCACACAGTGAGAGAGAGAGAGAGAGAGAGAGGGTGCACAGAGAGAGAGGGTGCACAAAGAGAGAGAGAGAGAGGGTGCACAAAGAGAGAGAGAGAGAGGGTGCACAAAGAGAGAGAGAGAGGGTGCACACAGTGAGAGAGAGGGTGCACACAGTGAGAGAGAGGGTGCACAGAGAGAGAGAGAGAGAGAGAGGGTGCACAGAGAGAGAGAGAGAGAGAGAGACAGGGTGCACAGAGAGAGAGAGAGAGAGAGAGAGGGTGCACAGAGAGAGAGAGAGAGAGAGTGCACAGAGAGAGAGAGAGAGAGGGTGCACAAAGAGAGAGAGAGAGAGAGAGAGAGAGAGCGCACACAGAGAGAAAAAGAGAAGGCATACACAGAGAGAAAAAGAGGAGTACACAGAGAGAGTGCACAGAGAGAGAGAGAGAGAGAGAGAGGGTGCACAGAGTGAGAGAGAGAGGGTGCACAGAGTGAGAGAGAGAGTGCACACAGAGAGAGATAGAGAGAGAAAGGGCGCAAAGAGAGAGAAAGAGGGTGCACAAAGAGAGAGAGATAGATAGAGAAAGGGCACAGAGAGAGAGAAAGAGGGTGCACAAAGAGAGAGAGAGAGGGTGCACAGAGAGAGAGAGAGGGTGCACAGAGAGAGAGTGAGACAGGGTGCAGAGACAGAGAGTGAGCACAGAGAGAGGGCACAGAGTGAGAGAAAGGGCGCACACAGTGAGAGAGAGAGAGGGTGCACAGAGAGAGGGTGCACAGAGAGAGAGACAGTGCACAGAGAGAGAGAGAGAGGGTGCACAGAGAGAGAGAGAGAGAGAGAGAGAGAGGGTGCACAGAGAGAGAGAGAGACAGGGTGCACAGAGAGAGAGACAGGGTGCACAGAGAGAGAGTGAGACAGGGTGCAGAGACAGAGAGTGAGCACAGAGAGAGGGCGCACACATAGAGAGAGGGCGCACACATAGAGAGAGAGCGCACACAGAGAGAGAGGGCGCACACAGAGAGAGAGGGCGCACACAGAGAGAAAGAGAGAGGGCATACACAGAGAGAGAGAGAGGGTGCACACAGTGAGAAAGAGGGTGCACACAGTGAGAGAGAGAGAGGGTGCACAGAGAGAGAGGGAGGGTGAACAGAGAGAGAGAGAGGGCGCACACATAGAGAAAGAGAGAGGGCGTACACAGAGAGAGAGGGCGCACACAGTGAGAGAGAGAGGGTACACAGAGAGAGAGTGCAACGAGAGAGAGTGCACAGAGAGAGAGAGTGCAAATAGTGAGAGAGAGAGTGCACAGAGTGAGAGAGAGAGAGAAGGTGCACAGAGAGAGAGAGAGAGTGCACAGAAAGAGAGAGAAAGGGCGCAGAGAGAGAGAGAGGGTGCACAAAGAAAGAGAGAGGGTGCACAGAGAGAGAGAGAGAGGGTGCACAGAGAGAGAGA
This sequence comes from Discoglossus pictus, assembly GCA_027410445.1. Taxonomy (NCBI): domain Eukaryota; kingdom Metazoa; phylum Chordata; class Amphibia; order Anura; family Alytidae; genus Discoglossus; species Discoglossus pictus. Next base: position 176,471,423 of record CM050163.1, on the reverse strand, counting down.
GAGAGAGAGAGACAGGGTGCACAGAGAGAGAGAGAGAGAGAGACAGGGGGCACTGAGAGAGAGTGAAACAGGGTGCAGAGACAGAGAGTGAGCACAGAGTGAGGACACAGAGTGAGAGAGAGGGCGCACACAGTGAGAGAGAGAGAGAGAGAGAGAGAGAGAGAGAGAGAGAGAGGGTGCACAGAGAGAGAGAGGATGCACAGAGAGAGAGAGGGTGCACAGAGAGAGAGAGGGTGCACAGAGAGAGAGAGGGTGCACAGAGAGAGGGGGTGCCCAGAGAGAGAGGGTGCCCAGAGAGAGAGAGGGCGCACAGAGAGAGAGAGAGAGAGGGCGCACAGAGAGAGAGAGAGAGAGGGTGCACAGAGAGAGAGAGAGAGACATGGTGCGCAGAGAGAGAGATAGGGAGCGCAGAGGGAGAGTCAGGGCGCACAGAGAGTGAGACAGGGCGCACAGAGAGAGAGACAGGGCGAAGAGAGAGAGAGAGAGAGAGAGAGAGAGACAGGGCGAAGAGAGAGACAGGGCGAAGAGAGAGATAGAGACGGGGCGAAGAGAGAGAGAGACTGGGCAAAGAGAGAGAGAGAGAGAGACAGGGCAAAAAGAGAGAGAGAGAGACAGGGCAAAGAGAGAGAGAGACAGGGCGAAAAGAGAGAGAGAGACAGGGCGAAGAGAGAGAGAGACTGGGCAAAGAGAGAGAGAGAGACAGGGCAAAGAGAGAGAGAGAGACAGGGCGCACAGAGAGAGAGAGAGAGACAGGGCGCATAGAGAGAGAGAGAGACAGGGCGCACAGAGAGATAGACAGGGCGAAGAGAGAGAGACAGTGCGAAGAGAGAGAGAGAGACAGGGCGAAGAGAGAGAGAGAGACAGGGCGAAGAGAGAGAGAGACAGGGCGAAGAGAGAGAGAGACAGGGCGAAGAGAGAGAGAGACAGGGCGCAGAGAGAGAGAGAGAGAGAGACAGGGCGCACAGAGAGAGAGAGACAGGGCGCACAGAGAGGGAGAGAGACAGGGCGCACAGAGAGAGAGAGAGAGACAGGGCGCACAGAGAGAGAGAGAGACAGGGCGCACAGAGAGAGAGAGAGACAGGGCGCACAGAGAGAGAGACAGGGCGCACAGAGAGAGAGAGACAGGGCGCACAGAGAGAGAGAGACAGGGCGCACAGAGAGAGATACAGAGTACACAGAGAAAGGGTGCACAAACAGACAGAAGACACCATTTTTAAGACAATATTATAACGTAATTTATGACAGGTAAACGACTAGTTTATAATAGTGACCTAAAAGAAAAGGGTAGAAGCCTATGGCTCCAGTTTCAATGTTGGCTCAGTAAAGAACAACATACAGTTCTTTGGTCATTCCCATTAGCTGGGTCCCTCTTCATTTACCCTGGAGCTTGCATCAGAAGAAATGTAGAGGTCATATCTTCGTAGTCCTCTACATCAATTGAGTAACAAAATAAATAAAAGGTACATAATAGAAAATCCAGAGTAAAAAAAGTATCATGACAATTACTAATAATGTAAGCTTGAATAATTTGGTTATGCAAATGCCTAATCTTCACTAATTTTTTACTCTGTTCCTTTCTGATAAGCTTTGTTAACCTGCACTCACTGAAATTAGATGACAATAGTTTGCAATACAGTAAACATACACATAAATCACAGAGATGTATTTGTAACTATGGTACTACTCCAGATGAATACTTGCACAAATGTTTCTTAGCACATACCTAATCATTAGCTGGCTCTCCTCATAGAGGGGTACTTTTTGACACCTCACATAGCTGGCCAAACTCTTCACGTCACCAAATACAGGCTTGGGTTCGGATTTGCCCTGCACTGGATTTGTACCCTTTAATTCCTCCAACCATTTGAAGAACTTACACTGGTCAGATTTGGGTGCATCACACGTATAGAAAAAGCGACCCTAAAATAGACCAAAAAAAAATGAACTTATGTATTATTAACACGTAGATTATAAAATGTAAAAGACTAATGAAAAAAAGACACTTGTTTGCCAAGTATGTACCAAACGTAATATATTAGTAGCTGTGTATACCATGAACATAAAACACTTTTTGGGAAAATCTGAAATTGTGAAGACTATACTAAGTACAGGAATCCATTTTGTGTTTGTTAGATTACTTCCTGAGAGCTGAATGATGGGCGTGTGCATTGGTAGTTTTCAGTGGAGAAACAGGTCGGGAGGAGGGAAGAGCAGAATTCCCTACCTTTGTTTTAGAACTGGATAAAAGTAAAATTGACACCACACTCCATTCTCCTTTCTGGCCCAGAAGTAGGTCACTACATCACAGGACGTAACTATAGATCTCCAAAAATGTAAATGTATTTTTGCTAATTAAAAACTAGCCATATTACTTTTAAGCTCTTAGTCAGACTTAAAGATTTGAAACATGTTTTTTTCATTGTGCAGTAGTGCTTTAAGTGATTGTCTCAAATCTATCCATTGTTATTAGTGAACTATCTATGATATGAGTATCATAAATGTGCTACGAAATATGTTGATATGTTACAAATAAAAGTTAATGATAATAATCATAAACAATGTACCTTATTCTGACCCTCTTTTTTAACCATTACAAGTTTTGCTGGCTGACGATGAAGACAAAATGGAGAGACATTTTCATTACTCTTTGCCACCTCTATAGACGAGGAAGTGTAGAAGGATATGTCAACTTTGGAGATAGCTTTGTGCAACCGCTGTGACAAGTCGAACATCAATATATTTAAATGCTCTGCATGCAAACAGAATAAGACAAATTGTTAGTTAATCTTGTTCTAATCATTTAAAAGGACACGAGTTTTTTTTTCATTTTAAATTAGATACACAGATTTTAGAATTGAATTTTTCTAAAAGATATGTACATAAAATAAACTCATTTTTCAGTTAAATCTCTCAGTCATGTATTTTTAATTTTCTGCCGGTTGGCAAGGTCACATTTAAAAAAAAAAAAAGTAACAAGACCTTGGGTGTGCAGAAAATCAAGAGGTGGTAAGCAATGCACAATCTCTCTTGTATTCTGCCCTTTTGCCCTAAGTCACTTTCCTGAGTCCCCTCTGTCTACTTATTTCTCCTTTCCTGTATATCTCTATGCTCTACATTGGCTCTTTCTTTCCATCCATCCACCCTTTTGTTAAAACTTGCTTTTCTATTTTGCACCTAGGTACTCTCTCCACCGTCTCTATACAGAAATGTAGTATGTTTCAAATTTTTCTCTTTTTAACTTTTTTATGCCCTTGCATCGTCTTGTATATATATCCCTCACATACTAAAACATTCCTCTTCTCTTAAGTGTTATTCTACAACAGGTCTACTCAAGTTACATTTGACTTGAAACTTTGCATGGAAAGACAATAAGTATAGGAAAGTGAATTCTTGCAATTGCCAAACATACTTCATTCCTTTTACTCAGTGATGTCACTAAACTGATGAAAGGATGATCTAAAAGGTGAAAGAAGTAATTTTATCCAATATAGCAGTAATTGTAAAGGGCTTGTTGTGGTTGAGTCGTTCAGTCATGTACGACTCTCCGTGACCTTATGGACCGTAGCACACCAGGCACATCTGCCAGCCACTGCACCTCTGAGCTCTACCAAGCTCATGTTCATTGCTTCAATAATCTCATCTATACATCTCCTCTGTCGTCCCTTCTTCGAGCGCCTTCAATCTTTCCCAGCATCAGAGTCTTCTCTAGGAAATCCTGTCTTCTCATAATATGGACATATAAATATTTAAGCTTCAGCCTGATGATCATACCTTTCAGTTTATCTTGATTTCCTGAAGTACTGATTTGTTGGATCTTCTTGCAGTCCAAGGGACTCTAAGTAGTTTTCTCCAACACCACAATTCAAAGGCATCAATTCTACGGAGCTCAGATTTCTTTATGGTCCAGCTCTCACATCTGTATGTTACTACTAGGAATAACATAGTTTTTACTATTCTGACTTTTTACAAGTTTCTCTAAGCTTGCCATAACTTTCCTCCACAGATGCAAACGTCTTTTAATTTAATGGCTGCAGTCACCATCTGAAGAGATCTTCAGATCTTCCCAGGAAAATAAAATCTTTCACTGCCTCCACTTCTTCCCCATCTATCTGCCATGATCTTTATTTTTTTAAAACTGAGTATGAGGCCAGCATTTGCACTCTCTTCTGTCACCCTCATCAATAAGTCCTTTAATTCCTCCTCACTTTCAGCCATCAGAGTAGTATCATAGGCGTATCTAAGGTTGTTGATATTTCTTCCAGCAATATTGATTCCAGCTTTGGATTCATCCAGTCCAGCCTTACGCATGATGTATTCTGTATATAAGTAAAATAAATAAGGTGACAATATACAATCCTATCGTACTCCTTTCCTGATCTTGAACCATTTTGTTGTTTCATGGTCGGTTCTGACCATGGCTTCTTGGCCCACACAAAAAGCTACTGGAGATTGGGAAAAAAACTAACAATATGGGGCAGATATGTAAACCCTAAGAACATTTTAATTGCATCACATTTGTCTGTGTCAAGGGGCTTTTAAATTGGCTCTTTAGAGCAATGATTGATGGCTTGGAACCGGAGGGTACATTTGCTGTGATATTTTTTTCTACTCAGCAGTGGCTGTTTGTAATCTCATTGGAGCGTGGAATTCAACACAAGCTCTGAGGCAGTCACTTTACAATGTAGGCAAGGTCTGTACCACCCCCTCATAAACTGAACAGGAAGGACAACATGGTCCAACATAGAAGTCCCTAGCAGAGTTTGCTGAAATAAAGAATTTCTTACAAAAATCCTTTCTGCACAAGACATTTAACTGTGCGGGAGTGTTTTCTTTTTCTAAAATGTAAAGCTTTATGGGATTCTTTCCTCCTTTTGAAAAACACACACAAAAAAGAGGATACGTTTCAAGCATAATGTCAGAACTTAAGTACAGACTGCAGAATGAGTTTGCAAAAAACAAAACAAAAAAAACAATACAAATTAATAATGCCATGTATATAATGAAAGCAAAATCAGAGAGAGGGGTCAAATATATCTCTTTAAAAAGTAATACCTGTGAGAGCTGCTGTGAAGGCTTGTTTGTAGTGAGCAGGTGAATGGAATACTGTTGGTATTTGTACTTCTCTCTTTAGAGAACTCACTGACAGTACTGTGTCCCTACTGGGAAATCGCAAATCACCTGAAAGCAAGACCTGAAGAAATCACATGGTTATTTAAGAAACAAAAATGTAAGCAAAGGGAATGAAGAATGTTATGTTCTTAGATATAATGTAGAGAGAAATATACAATTTGACAAAAGTTAAATTTTGGCCGATACTCTGTCCTTTTGCTATCAGATTAAAATTGAACAGATTTTTTTTCTGCATTAGTTTGGTCATAAGTAATAATATAAAATCGGTATTTTGAAAACCGATATAAACCAATAGGCCCATCATGACAGTGCACTGTATCAGTTTACACAGATCATGCTTGATAAAAAGTCACTGTAGTATCATTTTCTATCTGGTCTTTTGAGTAACTAAACTTGATAATGGGCAAAATGTATGGCTATTACCGTTTTTTTCCCTGTATAAGGCAACCTTTTTTTTTATTTATTTTTTTACTAATTTGGACCTTTAAATTGGAAGGGTTGTCTTATACACGGAATACAGCCTGGAGTGAGACGCTAGATTGCGCTGTCTGATTCCCTCCAATGCTCTGCCCGCTCCTCTTCAGCCCTTGCTCCTGGCTCTATCCCCACAACCCCTCCACTGCTCTCCTCAGCCCTTGGATCGGCCGCCTCACAGGACACTCTGTCCTCTTCCCACTCCCGGCCCAGCTCCCCGGCCACCCCCTGCAGAGCCTCATCCTCACACAGGGCACAGGATCAGGGACAAGCCCCCCACACACACACACATACACAACACGAGTACACACCACAAGGACAGCCACACTACCGCAGCGACCTGGAGTGCGCCCGCTGCACGACCAGGACCCGGGCCGCAGTGCCACTGCCGGCCGAGTAATATGCGAGGGCAGCACATCCAGGCATTGGCTAGCAGGGCATGGAGAGGGGGTGGCTAGCAGGGCATGGAGAGGGGGTGGCTAGCAGGGCATGGAGAGGGGGTGGCTAGCCGGGCATGGAGAGGGGGTGGCTAGCCGGGCATGGAGAAGGGGTGGCTAGCAGGGCATGGAGAGGGGGTAGCTAGCAGGGCATGGAGAGGGGGTAGCTAGCAGGGCATGGAAAGGGGGTGGCTAGCAGGGCATGGAGACAGGGTGGCTAGCAGGGCATGGAGACGGGGTGGCTAGCAGGGCATGGAGAGGGGGTAGCTAGCAGGGCATGGAGAGGGGGTGGCTAGCAGGGCATGCGGACAGGGTGGCAAGCAGGGCATGGAGAGGGGGTGGCTAGCAGGGCATGGAGACAGGGTGGCTAGCAGGGCATGGAGTGGGGGTAGCTAGCAGGGCATGGAGAGGGGGTGGCTAGCAGGGCATGGAGAGGGGGTGGCTAACAGGGCATGGAGAGGGGGTGGCTAACAGGGCATGAAGAGGGGGTGGCTAACAGGGCATGGAGAGGGCGTAGCTAGCAGGGCATGGAGTGGGTCTGCTAGCAGAGCATGGTTGTTTTCTGGCAATATGCCTAAAAAAAAACAAAAAAAACGGGGGTAGTCTTATACATGGGGCCGTCTTATACACTTAAAAATACGGTACATATTTAACTCATACAATCAATTTACTGTGGAGTTCCATTTACCGAATTGAACTGCTTCTTTCAGAGGCTTTTTCAGCAGTGTGTCCCTCTAATAAGATTTCTATTAGTCCTGCTGAAAGCAATAATGGTTGTAATTGATATATTCCCACTGTACATTTAGAAGTGTCCTCTGCATTTTATGGTAGGATATTAGCAGAAACCAAACGGTATATTTCACTGCTGCATAGTTGCATATATAAAAGAAATGAATTAAAGTTTATATATGTTTTTTTTTTCTTTATAAAAACATTTCCCTGTTATTTTGAAGTATAATGCTTCAAAAGAGCAAATTATAACTATAGGACTGCAGTGGTCCTTTAATCCCACCCTTGGCCATATCTCCTTACTGTATTTCTCCCTACTATTCTACTAAAACACTTTCACAAATATATTTTTTGATTGTGCCCTACTCAATGGTTTTAAATTACAAACTCTTCTTCTAAAATTGCTTAATATATTACAGAATAAAGTTATTTTAATGTTAAAAAAAATCTTAGGCATATTGAAAGTCTTGTGACATGCTGTTTTATCACTAAAAAAACACACTGAATATCATGTTAAAACCCCTTACTTAACATCACTGAATATTATGATAACTATAGCAAACACAACTGTGGGTACTTCTCCATTTTAACTCTAGAATATGCTTTGCTATATAAATTAATATTTCCCATTTACTATTGCTTTTACTTCATCATCCATCACTGAAAATAAAGCCACTTTCCAAGTTTTGGGAACATTGTCTAAGTTATTGTATACTAACAGACATGGTCTTGAAATATAAATAAACGTATTCCATAGTGGTACTCTTGACATTTTCAAAAGCTGCAATCATTCTTAATTTACCACAAACATTCAAAGCATTGTATTGTTACACTACCAGCATAAACATGAAATAAGGAGGGTCTTGCAATCTAAATAGCGAATCTGTATGGACCAGTGAACAATGAAGGACTTAGCATTCTTTTAGAAAATAAGTGAATGCCCTCATACATACACTGGAGTGGACAGTATGCAGAGCTTGCATGAGTGGTTACATACCTGCTGCCCTTCTTCTGTTACAGGAGAGGACAGGCGCGGTTTGCCCAAATGAGGCAGGGGGGTATTCACTGTAGCAAGCTGTTTGGTGAGTAACTTCAAACGTGATACAGTATCTTTACTTTTCTCATATCCACATGTGTCTTTTAATGAGTGTAGTTGCTCAGACTCTGATATGTTCATGTCATTACTCTGCCTCTCTTCTATTGCATAGTGGCTCTTTCCAAAGACACTCTGAGCACAGAACTCCTCAGCCTCCTTCCGATCTTCTTTATTCTGGAAGTCATCAGATGTATTTTGGTACTTTGACCACTTGCTTTGTCTCTTGTGTGTAGACACAGAAGCGTTTTCTATAAAATCCAATGAATCAGAGTGCTCGCCAATGAATTCTGTAAAAATATAATCTTCCCTGTTCTCTATCACTGGACAAATCTTGGAAGGTGAACCACAGTTATTCTCCATTGAGGGTATGCTGTGTTGATGAGTATTTTGAATACTGTATGCACTGTTTTCTTCACTGAAGTTGGAACATAAAGGGATTTCTGGCCCAGTGACCAAAGGCACTCGCTTCTCCAGACTGGCTCTGAGTCTGAAACGTTTACTAACTGCAGCAATATTTAATCCTTCTGCCCCTTAAAAATAATATTAATAAGAATATTTTATTAAGGCATGCAACATTTATTACAGGAATTACAATTATATCAAAAAGAAGTATTCTTTAAAATAACCATAGAGAATATTAAGGGCAGAAATACAAAATGGAAAGATGTTATGGTCATTCAGTGTCACCTCGAAACAAGTCATCTTGACATATGCTTCAAGTTTGGTGCTCAGATAAGACATTATTTTCACAGCCAGATATGATGGTTTACCAAGACTGGAATATTGTGGAAATTGTATGGCAGACTTGGGGTAGTGGGAGATTTTGTAGCATTGAAATGGGGGAAGAGGCAGAAATGGCAAAACTGTGAGCTTTATATCTACATTGTAACTAAAATGCGAGGGAGACTAAGTAGAGAAGAAGAGTTTAAATGAACATAAAAATTCACTCTGCAGGGTTTAACCAGCAAGCTTTTTGCAGTGATACAAGTGGACTACAGCATAAAATTCAAAACAAGCAACGAGCCAGACTAGAAAAGGGCTGTACATCACTATACAAAACACTCGTGAAAAATGGATCAATGGTGAATAATATCCTCTACATGCTAAGTTATAACTTGCAAATTGTCTCTACTCTACTCCTCTTTTATTAATTTAACAAAATACTGAAAAAATCAAAAGAACAGAAAGCAGGCGCGGAGGTGTACTTTTTAGACATTTTATAAAGACACCGATATTTGTATATTTACATTCAACAGAAGGTGCAATTGCACAAGCAAGGCTGTTTAGCAAGTGCAGTATTATTTTGGGCATTTTAAAAGCAGTAATGTGCAGTAGTGGCTTTAAACTGAAAGAATCCTGATAATGGAGCATTATGATCAGTTCCTATCGGAGATGCAGAGAGAATAAAAGAGAGAAAGAGGAAAATGGGAAAATGGGGACAGTGAAAGAGAGGGGGTAGAAGAGGGTATAATCAGAGCTTAAGGTGGCCAGGGACTCAGTCTTGGGGGTAACATAAAAAAAGATTTTAGGACGGTGATGGGAGCCTACACTCATAGATGAATTTTGGGTGGCCCGGTCCAAAATGTTTTCTCATCCATGTGTTATAGCATACACAATTTTGTTTTGTCAACAAATCCTGTTAGACATTTTTGCTGAGAAAAAAAATTACTTACCCTGATCTGATGATATAAAATCATTTAAAACAATTCTGTTATTTTCTTCACCATTAGCAGCTCTTGACCTCAAGAAAAAAGGACAATCTACATTTGGTGAATCTTGCTGTGTTTGTGAATTCACCTAAAATGAATTATCAAAAATGATATCTTTATTGGAAAATGAACACCAGTCACACATAGGAACTTCAATTTGTACATAAGCACTGTACTGGTCCGTTATAAGATGGTTATAGTTTGTGATACCATTTTGTGGACTAGCTAAAATAATACTTTGTCGACGAAGCTTGAAGGAGGAACCTTATTTTATTTACATAAAAAATAGGTGCTTGATTACACGGTTCGTGTTGGCCATTGAACTCGCCACGTAGGGAGCCACGTAGCTATTAAATTCCTCTCACAGAAAAGTCTTACAAGCAAACACTTACAAGTGATAGCTACATATGATATAGTCCCTATTCCTAAAGTAGTATTACATGCCTCCTGTACATAGATCTACCTTAATCCTGCAGGCACTCGCAGTGAGCCTAATCTCAACTTCCCGCAGCACCAGCTAAATCCCATACAGAGAGCCATTGCATAAAAAGTAACAACTCTCACAAAATTTAAAGCTATACCCTTCCTTGCAGCAATCACTATAAATTCCCAGGGGATCCTGGGGGACACCAGGGCTCATAGGGGGTAGCTGGGTATAGGTGGAGGAGACTAATACGGGTATATGTAACAAAGCATAAGAGCACACATTAGAGCTAGAGAGCTACGTGTAATACGTAACGTTTATGGGAGATCTTTTTGGAGAGCCATGCAAAGCTATATAAAGTCTCTCTGTGTTTTAGTTCACATTTTTACATCTACTCTAATCTACCTTATTCTCTCTATCATCAATATGGCAATCTGTAGTGTTATACTTCAAACTTATCTCATTTTCAGCAGCTATCTATATGAATATTAAGATATGTTTGTACAAACACTGTGGAGTCGAAGCACCTTGTTTGCTTCTATGGAAGGCCACTGTGATAACTCCCAGTCACAGTCTGATCTCTGAGTGTTCCCCATCCACTGGGGCTGGAGACGTCTTGGAATAGATACTGCTGTAAAGGAGGAAACATAGGCACATATGAGATGCAGAAACAAATCCACAGCTCTGTTAAAAGACTGAGCATTGTGGTTATGTGGTTCCCAAAGTGACAAGTTATAAAAAATACAGTGGCTTTTATTATGTACACTCTTAAATGTTTTTTTTTTTTTTAACCATTCATTTTTTATTGGTCACTTTGAAAAAGAGAAAAAGTTCAACATTATATCAGTATGCCATGATTCGCAGATCAGTCAGTTTCCATCTATTTCACATTTTGAAAAAATGTAGACCTCTAACTCAGTGGAATAAGAATTAGTCATAAACGCATAACATACAGTAATCATATTCCATTTAAATTTTCATTTAAAGTTTGTGACCTTCACACCTCTTTTTCCTTTTTCTGTTCCCTTTTTCCTTACTTATCCCCGCTAGCTAGACTAGCTTTTGGAGCCAACAAGATCCTACATTTTTATTCATATTTCTGAAGCTCCTTGAATTATCAGATCCTCCCTGTCTCCCTCCCTTCTTTTCCCCTTAAGAACAAATTAAACTTGAATTAAATCTTCAACCGTAACTAAACTGTTGGCAGCTATTAGTTATCTTGAGAAATCCGACTTCCCCCCTTCCATGTCGATTTCCCCGTTATTACCTTACCTCTTTGGTGCAAGAAATTCTTGGGTGTTCCCCAGTCCAGCCTCCCAGTCCTCATCTTCCCCTCACTCCCTTTCTCTCCCCGGGACATCAGACCCCCTCAAGTCATCTTTGTTGTCCTTGATAAGTGATCCAGGGCTCCCAAATTGCTAAATATTTGTCCATAGTGTTTGCTAGTGTGTGAGATATTCTTTCGTATAGCATAATTTGATTTAATTTACTGGTTATCTCTAATGGTTCTATATGTTCTGCTTTCCATCTTTTAGCTATGCAATTTTTAGTCGCCAGACATATAAACTGCATCATTTTGTTTTGGGTGGCAGTTAAGGCTTCCATGCCTAGTCCCAGTAGACATACCTCCATCTGAGCCTCTAGATCCATTTGAAAAACAATGGATGCTAGACGTGTACATTCTTGCCACATCCTTTGGACTTTGGAGCAAGTCCACCACATATGTATGAAAGTGCCTCTTAGACTGCATCCTCTATAGCAATTAGGATTTTGCCCCCCATTCCATTTAACAATCCGGTCCGGGGTTTTATAAGCCCTATGTAAAATCTTTATGGATGTCTCTAGCAAGCTGTAATTTAGCGAGCCCCTAGTCTATTCTTTCCAGGATCTTTTCCACTGTGTTATTTCCCAGGTATATCCTAAGTCTGTCTCCCATTCCTTCATGAATTTATCCTTGGGATCTGTCTTTGGTTTATTAAATTCTGAATAAAGCATGCCCAGTATTCCTCTTGTTAAAGGCGCTGTGCTACATAATTTTGAGAACCAAGTATATTTCGGGATACCCCATTGCTTAACTAGGGAGTTCGCCAAGTGACTAATCCTACAAAAATTATAGTGCTCCTCCAGTGGAAGATTATGTTTATCCCTTAGACTCACATAGGAGAGAGAGCCCCCCTCTGTTACCCAGCTCCCGATTCTGCCTAAGTCTTTTGATGTCCACCATTCCTTTGAGCGTTCAGATAGGGGGGTCCGAAATTCCGAGTGAGGTATTAGGGGAGCCAAGGGAGATAGCCCCACCAAGATCCCATGGTTTTTTTGAGCCCATTTACAGCACTGTAATGACAACCTGATTATCGGGTTTTGTAGCCGTCTAAGTGCCCCTAATGGATCTTTTAGCCAGATTACTTGTTCCCAGGTGTAAGGTCGTAATTCCTGATCCTCTATATAGACCCAGCTTGGTTTATGATCCCGTGAATTGAGCTGCGCGATAATATTGGATGAGATTAGGGCACGATAGGCCCCCCCATCTTTTGTGTCTAGTCATTATCTGTTTCGCTATTCTATGCGGTTTGTATTGCCAAATGTATTGAAAAATTACTTTTTGGAATTGTCTTAGCTCTTTTTCCGGGCATCTGACTGGCAGGGTTTGAAACAAATAGAGAATTTTCGGTAACAGATTCATTTTTATGGAATGTATCCGTCCTAGCCAAGATAATTTGAGTTTGGACCATGAGTTCATGTCATTCTTTAATTATTTGATAATAGGGTCATAGTTGAATTTATAGAGATCCCCTAAGTTTCTTGTAAGATTGATCCCTAGGTATCTAATATGGGTCTTTGGCCAAGTGAACCGATAATTTTCTCTCAGGAAGGTCTCTTCTCCCTGGGTTAAATTCAAAGCCAACACCTCTGTTTTGGTCGTATTTAATTTAAGGCCTGAAATTGAACTAAAGCTGTCAAGTATTTCAAATAAAGCCGGGATCGAGGATATAGGGTTGGTGAGCGTACAAAGAACATCATCCGCGAACCAGCTACTTTTAAACTGAGTTGGGCCCGCCTTTATTCCTTTTACTTGGGCAGAAGCCCTGATCCTCTGGGCCAGAGGTTCCACTACCAGGGCAAACAGTAGCAGAGAGGGCGGGCAGCCTTGTCTTGTGCCCCTCTGTATATCTATAGTTTCATTGTTCTGACCTGACACTTTAATTTCCGCCTTTGGTTTTTTTATAAAGTGTTCAAAGCAGGTTCACAAATGTGTTTGAGAAACCAAACTTTGCTAGTACTTCCCATAAATAGGACCACTCTACAGTGTCGAAGGCCTTTTCTATATCCAGGGCCAACATGCATAAAGCAGAGCGTTGTTGTTGGGCTATATGAATTAGGTTAGTTACTTTGCGAATATTATCTCCCGCCTGCCTATGGGAAATGAAGCCTACCTGGTCTGGGTGAACCAACTTTGGGAGGAGTCCTGCTATCCTGTTGGCCATAATCTTTGTTAATAATTTTAAATCAATATTGAGTAATGATATAGGCCTGACATTTTTCACTCTAACCTATCTTTACCCTCTTTTGGGAAAAAGACCTAATTGGCTTGGTTAAATTCCGCTGGTATTGATTTACCTTCTAGAATATAGTTAAAAAAAGTGGTTAAATGTGGGGCTAGGATATGTGAGAAGGTCTTATAATATTGTGCCGTGAATCTGTCCGGTCCAGGGTACTTGCCTGCCTTCGCATCATGTATAGCCTGGTTCACTTCTTCTAATGAGATCCTGGAATCAATTAACCCATTATCCTCCTCCGTTAAACTGGGGAGTTTGCATGAATTCAGGAAGTCCCTTATGGGGATTTCTGTTGCTGAGCCTTGGGAGGTGTACAGTTTACTATAGAAATTTTTGAACGTTTCCTGAATTTTCTTGGGGCTAGATGTTATTTGTCCTAGTGTATCTTTTATCTGGTAGATTTTTGATTGGGCAATTTTATTTTTCAATTTGTTGGCCAGCATGGTATCTGGTTTATTCGCCCTGGCGTAAAACCTCTGGCCCGTAAAACGCAAGGCTCTTTCAGTCTTAGCTGACAAGATTTGATCTAACTCAACTCTCACCAGCTCTATTTGTTGTCTTAATGCTTTCGTTGGGTTTTGTTGATTCATCTTTTCTAATTCCACAAGTTTTTCCTTTGCTAACCTCTCTTTTTGATTTTGTTGTTTTTTATGTTGGGCTGCAATTTGTATACAAGTCCCTCTAATGCAGGCTTTATGAGCCAGCCATACCCAGTCTGGAGGTATATTCCCAGTTGTATTTTCTGTAAAGTATGAGTCCAAAGCCACCGCTACTCGGTCTCTCAGGTGAGGTTGGGTTAAGAGCATTTCATTTAATCTCCAACCTCTGGCTCCCCCCAGGGTCCCCCCTAGTTGAATTTTGAGGCAAACATAAGAGTGGTCTGACCAAGAACACGGGTATATCTCTACTCCATCAGTCTGATCAATTAAATTTGTTCCTATCAGGAATGTATCTATTCTTGAATAAGTTTGATGCACTGTGGAGAAAAATGTATACTCCCTATCAAAAGGGTGTCTCTCTCTCCATATATCCGTCATCTGTAATCTCCTTAGTTTAGCTTGTATTAGATCTATTTTCTTGGAAAATTTGTCTCCCATTGAAGTTCCTGTGCGATCTAGGGTTGGCCTAAGCACTAAATTTAAGTCCCCCCCTAAGATAATGTGTCCTAAATCCTTGGTTTCCATTAACGGAGTAGTCGTAAGAGACAGTTGTGTGGGGATGAGTTTATAGAATATAATGAAATAAGCGTGGTTTTACTGTCATGTATTGTGCCTGTCAAAATAATAAAGTTCCCTTCCGGATCAATGGTCTTGTTACCCAGAATAAAGGGGAAATCCCTGTGTAACAGGATAGCTGTTCCCGCCTTTCTTGAGGTCTGTGTGGTAGCATATATATGAGGATAGTTTCCGTGCATATACTTTGGAATATCATTCAATTTGAAGTGAGTTTCCTGAAGGAAGATAGCTGCCGGGTTATGAGTTTTATATGTTAGGAAGGCTTTCCTCCTCTTAAAGGGTGAGTTGAACCCTCTAACATTATGAGTTATAAAAGTGTATCCTACTTTAGCCATCTGTCCCAGGGAGAGAAAAGAGCGCAAAGATAGTACTTACTTTTGAAGCCAATGATCCCTGGTTTTTTGAGAAAGCTGGACCAAGCAAGACCCTCCTTCCCGCACCTCTGAGTTGTAAGTTTCGATTCTGTGTCACTGCCAATAAAAGATACTAACGAAAAAATGATAACAATATTTTCAACTGAACTAAAACTTTCTACGAGTCTGAGTATCTTTGTGCTTGTTCCCCAACATCTTTGTAGATGTATCTTAGTAATTCTGGTCTGAGGAGAGAGAACCTTCCCTGTCTCCGCCATGCCAGTATGAGGAATGCACAGTATGTAGAGCTACTTTAGGCTATTAAGATGCCCCCCCTTAAACGTCCTTTGTTTAATCACCGTAGGGTCCCACCCTCTAGTTCTTTTTTTTTTTTTTTTTTTCTTTTTCTTCACTTAATATTTCCCCACTGCCCCTATTTTTTTTATTTTTTTTTTCCCTCAGATTATTTCTTCTCTTCTTTAATAATTTCTCAAACTCCCAATTGTCTGCTGTTCATTTCAGACCCTCCTCTCACTCTTAAATGTTTAGCGGCTACTAAATATCAAGTCATGCAAAAGAAATGAAGAAAAATATTATAGATAAAGACATGAAAAATGTCATAGAAATATTATAATTGTAACTCTAATGACGTAATAATAATACAACATTGATGGGTTTTTACTTTTGAAATGAGTGCACCATCTACTGTCCACTAATTGAATTTCTTTTGGGTCTCCTAGTGGGAGTCTTAGCAAATTACATGCTTGTCCTATAAATGTGATATAAAAGTAAAACTCGCCTAATGGGTAGAGGATTACTTTGCTAGATCAAAAGGTGCAAGCTTAAAACGACTTATATTATATTACATTGCTTAAGTAGCAATTCAGACAGACCGGGCAATCTGTAAACCATGACATCTACACTTCACATTCTATTTAACAAATGGACCTTTGAAAAATTTCTGGGTAATTATTGTATTTCCAAATTATAAACTTTTTTTTTTTTTTTAAACAATATAACATTACTAGCGACTTGCCCGTCAAAAATGACGGGGCAATAAAATTTGAAGCCATGGGAAGGCTATTTGACACACAATGTCAAGGTTTTTGTACTCTGAGGACCTTCGGCGCTCATAGCATGGCTCGCAATAAGCACCTTTGGCGCTCATTGCGAGCCTCTCCTTTCGTGTACTTTTGCTCCTCTGAGCACCTTCGTCACTCTTCAGAAAGAGATCTATATTTATCTATATTTAGTTAACTAAAAATGAATGAATTAGTTCTTGAATAAATTAATATTATTTGCAATTAATATATCCAGCAATCAATAGCCTGAAGAGCTAACAATCTGTTTGTATTTTCTGGCAGCATACAATATACAGTTTGAGTGTTGGTGCCCTGATGCTAAAGTGTAATGGATGTCCCAACTGTGCATTAGAAATAGACTGCGTGTGTGAGGGCAAGCCGTTGGTTTAGCGTTGTAAAGCGGCATTGTAGATTCGTAATGTTATTAAAGTGTTACGCGGCTCGCAAGCATTTTCCGTCATATGTAATAGTGTATTTTGTAGTTCATATGATCATGTGTGAAAGTGCTACGCCTTTTACAGGGTTTTGCGCGGTCCGGGGTCGTGTAGCCTAGTTTAAATTGTTTTTGGTGGCCATTTTTTTCCTCCCTTAATCGATTTTCGAGTGGCGAAAGTCGTCCAAATTGGCTTAAATTCACGTTCCACCTCACTCCCAGACGTCCTGGCTGTTCCCCCGTGCTGTGTGTGATGTTTTTATTGTATTTTTTTTGTGTTTTTGGGATTTTTGCGGTTCTGCCGTTAACCTTGTATTTTTGCTATCTCGGATTTGTTTTTTCAAAGTCCTGCGTCTCGTAATTTTTTTTTTTCTAAGTCCCGTGTTTGTCAAGTGCTTGTAGGCTAAGGTGATCCCGCGTTTACTAAGTGTTTGGTGGTTAAGTCCTGCGTGTTTAATTGCCTTCACTGCTCGCCTTGCTTATCGAGGCAAGCAGGTATATGTTCACTGAGAAATATATCATATACTGTATACTCATTCATATTTTAGTATACAATACTTTTCAGTTTATTGTGACTTCTAAGAAAAAATGATTACATTTGAGCTCCTCCCATATTTTAGACACAGGGTATTCACTCCCTATACCCACCTCATTACTGCAGGGTAGAAAGTAATTTAAACTCTGATTGCACTGTGCAGTGCAAATTGTCTAAGTTATGGAAGTGGGCATTATAAAAAAAAATCTGTTTTGTAGCAACAGCTAGGCTTACTCAAAATAGTATGCCAGCTATGATACCTAATGCAATATTTTCACAGTTCTTTCTTATTAATATGCTAAAAACTGTAACTGAAGAGAATAAAAGTAAAACCAGTTTCTTAAAAAAGTCAATATAAAACAAAAACAAAGTTTTTGAACAAAATCTTAAATCAAATTTTTTCACAAAAATAGCTACTTACAGTTGCCATTATCAAGTGGTTGTGGAATTAAGTCTGACATTGTTTGAAAATCCTCATTGGTCTCAAAACATGTTACTGTGTCTACTTTAGGAGAAGGCTGAAAATAAATAAATACACAATTAATAATATACTTGTCATCTTAATTTGTTATATAGGCTTTCATTAGCTGATTTAAAAAGGGTAGCTCTGGTGTTACAAGCAACTCACTCCTACAGTAGTCCCAACAATCATCATGTAGAAACCTACAATACCATGACATGGTAAAAGAGATTGTAATATATTTCAAGTTTTATAATTTAGTAAAACATAATTTCTCTCATTTCATGACAGGTAAAGATATTTTAGTTGCCTGCAATACCTGACATTAATCAGAAGTAGCCATAATTAAAGGGCCACTGTAATGTTCCAGCATTCATGGCTATAATTAAGAATGGTCGGTACAATCAGCTTTTCAGTTTATTGAGAATAAAATGTGATCTTTTGTGAGAAAACTTACACTTAAAACTGATTTTTAGGCTGCAGCTCCCTCCTGCTATTTTAAAAGCATTAGTCTTCATATTTACTATATTGTATGAATTCAGGTTATGGAATAAGGCAAAAAAAGCACCAATTAAAAGTTTTGCTTAAAAAGGTAAATAGCAGATAACATTTTGTGTAATTGTAGATATAAGTTATCTTTAATTTTAAAAGCGCATTTTAATTAAGTAAATTTAATTTTCAGTGTGAAATTTCTGGAAAATAAATCTGTCAGTTTGAGTGACAATATGCTACTAGCTAAGAGTGCAGGAACAAATATGCACTTACTTTCCACAAAGGAAGCAATGATCTCAGTTTCATTGAAAGCTGGAACCTCTACTCACAACTTTGGGGCTAAGCATTGCTACTACGATGCCATTCAAACTATCCAGTTTTGACAATATCATTTTAGTTTTTTTAATGCATAATTCCCTTTAGATTGTAAGTAGTGAGTTTCCTATCTTTGGGAAAAAAAGCACTCTCTACAAAGATTCTAAGCTCATCACAGGGCTACTCCCAAAAGCATGCTAAAATACTTTTAGAATTTTTGAAATATGTGCATCTTTCACTGAGAAATCGGATCAGATAATTATGTGCTTATATATATATATATATGTATATATATATATATATATATATATATATATATATATATATATATATATATATACACACTTTGTAAATGTTATATGTGTAAAGGCCTGCCCACAAACCCTGTGAGTGAGTGCCACCTCAGGAGAGCTGTAACATTATAGATATAGTCTGTTCTTCCTGAGCTGCCTTCTATTTCAATCATGCCCTTATTTTAATTACTACTTTTAAGTCTATGCTCGTTAGTCCAGGGGTAAGATTTCAGAGCACATACATGTCTGCTGTTTTGTCCAGATAGGGATCTATTCCATTCCATGGTTCCAGTAATAACTCCCGTAAGGCTGATTCTTAGCTACAGTCGTTTTGAAAAGCTAATTTAAAGTAGCTATGACATGGCCGTAGAAAAAACGTACTGACTTACATCCAGGGGGCATTGCCCATAGCTCTCTGGCTCCAATGTGTGCTTGCAGTCTGCTTGCAAAAATAGCAGTAGTCTCCATAGAAACACAATCCCTATCCATCTAGCTATCTAAACCCTTTCCCATGCCAGGGAAGGGGTTACATAATTAAAAAACATAAGCATGGGTTTTATGAGCCCTCCACCCATGACCCTATACCCTCTTAGAGTGGGTGTCCCATAGAATTCACCCTCAATACCTGCTACTCTCGATATGAGCCTATTGCGGAAATGTACCATAAGGGTCCTTATGGACCCCCATGGATCAAGTTAGGTGCCATGGTAGGTGGTTAATCATAGGTGGTATGGATGTACATAAAGACCCCCATTGTTAAACTTTAGTATATGGGTTAATATTAGGTGCCATGGGGTCCATAAAGTCCCTTGTGGTATAGGGGTTAATATTAGGTACCATAAGGTTCCAGAAGGATCCCCATGGTATAGGGATTAATTGTAGGTGACAAGGGGGATCTTTAAGGCCCACTATGGTTATACTTTGGTATACCATGGGGGGTTGTATGGATTAATATTGTATAGGGATTGATATTAGGTGCCATGAGGGCCCAAAAAGGGACACCCATGGTTAAGGGTCAAAGTAAGGTGCCATGGGATCCATAAGGTTAATAAACCCCCACAAGGAGTGAGCCCTTATGCGTTGAGGGGGAATTCTGGGGAATACCTGGGGTCATAAACTCCCTGCATTTTTATTAATTTAGCCCCTTCCTGACATGCTAAGTGACAGACAGGGGGAGAAGTAACTCGTTTAGCTAGGGTAGTGCGGGAGAAAGCGCAACATTAGGAGAGACGGTGGGAGCTTTTGATAGAAATGGAGGAGGGTAGACTTAGTGGTGACATCACGGGGGACACTGTCTCTGCATTGTGCAGAAGCGGCAGTCCCATTAACTAACCAAGGCATGCAGAACAACTAGTGTGATCATACAGTGCACTAGAAGAGCTGTTAAAAAGGTTGCTGGGGTAAGGGTGCTAATTTACTTTTATAAAGTTTCATGAACTGTATTTCACATGGGCTTTGACAATATGCACAGCAGTTATCATGACTTCAGTGGCCCTTTAATGCAAGCATGCTGAACTGAATGCGGTAAAGTAGAACACAGTGCTAAATATACAATATAATAGAACAAAAATAAATCAAACTTTAAATACAGATTAGAAAACATTTGGTGTCTATTTACCTGAATGAAATCAGTCAACATATAATCAGTTAGCAGTTGTGGAGTTTGATGCAAGCAAGGAGGTTCATATTGTAGATCCCAATATACATTCTGGACTGGGGACTTGTTCCATTCTAGAACTTGTTCAGGTGCCCTAAGCATGACTGCACTAGAAGCTGATCCCTTTACCCTGTGTCCTTGAAACTGGACTGGCTGACCTGCCTATAGGAATTGCATAGCATAACCATATGTTTTATATAAACAACGTTTAACATTTTTTACATTATAACATTAATAATTAAATGCTGAATCTAAAAGTAAATAGCAGCATACTAAATATGAAACAAATATCTGAGTTCAGTCTTGTTAAAGTGAAAGAGGGATATATCATTACACAGAGAGGAAATCATCCAAGTAAGATTACCAAAGTTCATTAGCAAAAGCGTAGACAACACCATAAAAGACTACCATCACTAATTATTGTGTAATTGTTTATGTATCCTGAATGTTCATGTAAGAGACTCAAGAGAGGCAAGAAATGTTAAGAAGAGGGAGTTTGCTTTAAGCATGAGGTGAAGGTTCTAAGGGCCTCATTCTATTATCGGCCGCAGCCGCTGCGGGGCCGCAAGGACCGGCCGCAAGCTATTCTGCTATTCTATTCCCTTACGGCCGTAGGCTCCGGCAGGCTTGCGGCCGGTGCCTTGCTATCTCTTGCGGCCGATCGCGCCGGAGGAAAGCCTTTGATCTAAAACGGCCGCAAGAGATTTGCAATTCAATTGCTCCGGGAAACCTCTCTGCAAGGCTAAAAACGAGCCGCAGTTACTTGCAGGAAAAAGGTCTCGCTAGCACCAATTAAGCACATAAAATAGCTCAAATAAAGCCATCCTGCACTTTGAGAAGACTATAAAGGGATTTTAGGTGTTAGAAAAAATAGCACATAATTATCCTGTACTCAAATCCGTAAAATATTTCATTTTTAATATCCGTAAAATATACATGTAAAAAGTCCAGAGTGCTTGGAGCACCTCAGACACGCCCACGCCGCAGCCGGAAAATAAACAGTTAATTTGAACTCGGGTTTGGGCAGATGTGCAAGCTTGAGAGTGGGTTCCTTTTATTCCTCATGTCCCCCAATATGATCCCTAGCATTTACAGAGCTGTACAGTGCAGGCTTGAATTTATTTTTCCGTTTTTATATTTCACAGTTTACGGCCGGTTCCAAGATATGCGGCCGGCCGTAAAAGGAGATCCTTGCGGGGCCGTATAATAGAATCGCGAGTTAACTGAACCCTCGCAAGGAATCGCAGCCTTACGGCCGATTTACGGCCGATAATAGAATGAGGGCCTAAGAAAACAAGATGAATATTAGAACAGTAATATTGCAAATATGAGATTCTATCATTGAAGCCTTCTGAGCCAAAGGCGATCATTGCCCTGCTCGCCTCACGAGGTGAGCAGTTAAGGCTGAAATGGGCACTTAAGCAGCCGCGCAGTACTTAGGCTGCAATGAGCGCCAAAGGCGCTCATTGCAGCCAGCTGCACCGTCCCAGATGCGAGCGCAGAAAAAAAAAATACGACCTTGGAAAAATACGAATTTAACGGTCGACCCGCGGAAATTGAAAAACACAGGGAGAGCCAGGAAGCCTGGGAGTGAGGTTGCAAGCGATTTTGAACCTTATTTGACATGTTTCGTCACTCGAAAATCAGCTAAGCGGAAAAAAAAAATGTAAACAAATTCTGAAACTGGATGAAAACGAGGCTGAGCAAAGCCAGGCATGCGGGACTTAGAAAATACATGACGGCAAAGACACTAACACTTAGACCAACCACGCCATGCATGCAGGACTTTGCAAATAAAACAAACGCCAGTCAGCGTGCGCCAAACATTCAGCAGACACACAGAAGAGAAACACACAGGGAAGGGACAGGGGAGAGATGCTGGAAAAAGACACATGGCATTCCCAAGCACAAAACTTGCAGGATAATGAACCCTGCAATGAGTGGCCCTTACAGTAGGCGGGAGGAAAGGTTCGCAATGCTCGCCAAAGGTGCTCCTTGCAAGCCACGACATGAGCGCCCAAGGGCTCGCGATGAGCAACGATGCTCAGAGAAGTAAAAGCCTCACATAGTGTGGCAAAAAGCATTTTTTTTGCCGTCATTTTTGACGGGCAAGTCGCTAGTATATATATATAAAAGGCATAATTATGCCCTATATGAAAAAGCACACTGTACAAAAGAAACAAAGTGTATGTACCAATCATAGATCTTGCTTATAGGGTCTTACATTTCTTCAAGAAAACTGCAATTTGGCGGAAGCTAAGTGATGAAACTTTCAGAGAATACAGATAAAATTAAACTAGCAGGCAATTATTTTCAGTTATTTTCTAACATGACAGATAAGCACAATAGAAGCTAATTTCCTTGATGTAAAAGTATTTACCTGTATGGATATGGAAGGCCCATTTATGTCAAAGTGCTGCTCATTATACAGGACAGGTGTCTGAAAACAATAGGAAATTAAATGTCTGTCAGATTACATATGTAATTTAGTTAAACATTTTGGCCCTCATTCAATTGCAATTTGGCCAATTGAATATGGGTCAAAATAAGCACATTAAATGTTTTTTTAAATAAGTTTTTAGTTAGTAAACATCTATCCAAAAGCAAGGTTTTCACTAACTAAAAACTTCTTTAAAAAAAATATGCTATGTGCTTATTTAGAGCCCTATTCAATTGGCCAAATCGCAATTGAATGAGGGCCTTTAAGAGCAAACAATAATAAATAATAGAAATAACCTATAATTACTGTTTCAGTCCTGTATCTTGATATAAGAAATGAACTTGTCTAAAAGCCGGTTTATACTGTAGTATAGTCATACTACTAGATGTAGTAGAGGTGCAGCTCCTTAAATATTTGTAAATTGATGTATACTTTGTATTTAAAGGGACTCAGTATGGGTTTCAAATATGGTATATTTTAAAACTACAGTAAATATGAGGCACTTAATCATTTATATTTTATGAACAATACTTAACTTTACAGTAAAATTAAACTAAAGTTTGCAATCAACGCTTGTTAGTCATTCTGATCCACACACCAAGCATAATCTAACATTTTAGAGCAGCATGTGTATAGATAAAAATAGTTACCAGCTCTGGAGATGCTGGATGATGACAATATGGTTTCTCTGCAAGCCCGGACCAAGGTGCTACTACCAAGGTGCTTTCTGGGGTGAAGGAAATCTCAGTTTGATAGGGCCCTGTAGTGCTTGGCCTGTGAAGAACTTAAGAACGGTAAAATACTCAATTATTTAACCAAACTGCTGCTCATGATATGTTATTACATATGAATATAAATTTACCAAAAATAAATAAACCACATTTTGCCAAATAAAATCCACATAATAGTTTTTATTTATTATGTTTAATAATGCATGCCGATCTATTGACAATAAAACAAAATTAAAATGATTCATAATGAAACTAAAGAGAGAAGGAACATTTTCCTCTTACAGAAATTCCCACAAATCTCAGTGGAAATTGTTTTGCGGGGACAATGTAGATATCGAACTTTTCTACTGCGGTAGGTCTTGTAAAACAATTTGTGCAAGACATGATTAGAATGGTTTTGTGACTCATGAGTGATGTCATGGAAATCTGATAAAGTAATGCATTTTCTGGCAAATGGCGAATCTGAGAGCCTTGAGCAGGGATTTAAAGAGCTAATCAGGGTTTGGTACTCTAAAAACGCTTTGTAAGGAGGTTTAGTGCTAAGCGGGAAATTACAGGGAAAAACAGCATTATAGCGAATCAGCCCTCAAAGGAAAAGCAGGGTATACCTGTATCTTTGCTCAGGTATACTAAAGGTCCACTGAATACACTATTTGCATTTTATAGCATTAGATAAAGTGTTGAAAGGCATATGGAAAAAAATGGTGCTACTTTAGCATGCAGTCTACTTATAAACTGAGGTCTACTATTACACTATAGCATGCATTCTACCAGTTCCGAAATGCGTGGCGTACTTTTTGCCCAGAGCCAGAAGGGTGAATGCATAGCCCCCGCAGCATTCTGTCTCGTACAAATACTAGAAAGAAAGTTAAGTAGATAATATTACTATAACAGGTCAATAATATCAGTCTAATGGATTTTACCCTCTATAATGTTATCAAAAGATTCCTAATGAGCCGTTTCAATCACAGTTTGATCACATTGGCTGGAAAGTGCTGAGAAAGGTTGCAAAAGATTTGTTTTTGGCATCGCTGAATGACATACAGCATGTACAGTGCCTTGCAAAAGTATTCATCCCCCTTGACTTTTTACCTATTTTGTTACATTACAGCCTTAAGTTCAATGTTTTGTTAATCTGAATGTTATGTGATGGATCAGAACACAATAGTCTAAGTTGGTGAAGTGAAAATTTGAAAAATGTATACATAAAACTATTTTTTAGAAATTGAAAACAGAAAATTGGCATGTGCGTATGTATTCACCCCCTTTGTTATGAAGCCCATAAAAAGCTCTGGTGCAACCAATTAGAAGTCACATAATTAGTGAAATAATGTCCAGCTGTGTGCAATCTAAGTGTCACATGATCTGTCATTACATATACACACCTTCTTTTAAAGGCCACAGATGCTGCAACCCCTAAGCAAGAGGCACCACTAACCAAACACTGCCATGAAGACCAAGGAACTCTCCAAACAAGTAAGGGACAATGTTGTTGAAAAGTACAAGTTAGGGTTAGGTTATACAAAAATATCCAAATCTTTGATGATCCCCAGGAGCACCATCAAAGCTATCATACCCGAATGGAAAGAACATGGCACAACAGCAAACCTGCCAAGAGACGGCCGCCCACCAAAACTCACGGACCGGGCAAGGAGGGCATTAATCAGAGAGGCAGCACAGAGACCTAAGGTAACCCTGGAGAAGCTGCAGAGTTCCACACCAGAGACTGGTGTATCTGTACATAGGATGACAATAGGCCAAACGCTCCATAGAGTTGGGCTTTATGGTAGAGTGGCCAGAAGAAAGCCATTACTTTCAGCAAAAAACAAAATGGCACATTTTGAGTTTGCGAAAAGGCATGTGGGAGACTCCCAAAATGTATGGAGGAAAGTGCTCTGGTCGGATGAGACTAAAATTTAACTTTTTGGCCATGAAAGAAAACGCTAGGTCTGGTGCAAAACCAACACATCCCATCACCCAAAGAACACCAGCAGCCGGGACTGGGAAACTGGTCAGAGTTGAGGGAAAGATGGATGGTGCTAAATACAGGGATTTTCTTGAGCAATACCTGTACCACTCTGTGTGTGATTTGAGGCTAGGACTGAGGTTCACCTTCCAGCAGGACAATGACCCCAAACACACTGCTAAAGCAACACTTGAGTGGTTTAAGGGGAAACATGTAAATGTGTTGGAATGACCTAGTCAAAGCCCAGACCTCAATCCAATAGAAAATCTGTGGTCAGACTTAAAGATTGCTGTTCACAAGCGCAAACCATCCAACTTGAAGGAGCTGGAGCAGTTTTGCAAGGAGGAATGGGCAAAAATCCCAGTGGTAAGATGTGACAAGCTCAAAGAGGCTTATCCAAAGCGACTCGGAGCTGTCATTGATGCAAAAGGTGGCTCTACAAAGTATTGACTTTAGGGGGGTGAATAGTTATGCACATTGACTTTTTCTGTTATTTTGTCCTATTTATTGTTTGCTTCACAATAAAAATCTTCAAAGTTGTGGGCATGTTCTGTAAATTAAATGATGCAAATCCTCAAACAATCCATGTTAATTCCAGGTTGTGAGGCAACAAAACACGAAAAAATGTTAAGGGGGTTGAATACTTTTGCAAGGCACTGTATATTGTTAAAGGATTAAATAATATCTAAATAATTAAATCATTTATTATTGCTGTATTAATAAAATTACATATGTATGTTGTATGTCATAAAATTAAATATAATGCACTAATTAAACAATTAACTAATTTACTATTGATGTATAAGTAAGATGACATATGTATGTCATAAAATTAAATATAAAGCACTAATTAAATAATTTTCAATTGATGTGTTACTAAGATTACACATGTATGTCATGTCCTAAAATATAAATCACCACTGTTCATTGTTTTTTTTTTATGATAACAAAGAAAAGCCCAGCTCTGTGTTAGTACTATAGTCGCTAAAGCAGAAATGTTAAGTCTTGTGTTAGTGCTATAGTCACTATAGAGTAGAAAAGTTCAGGTAGACCGCACACTAAAGTAGCACTAAAAGTGTGTTCCTTTTTCAATTTGCTGCTGAAGCTGCATTTTAGTTAGAGGTTGTAGGATATTTGAGACTCCTTGATGTAGACAGCAGGTTCAGGGAGACATTAGAACCTGTTATGCAGGGTTGATTGATATATATGACCCCCAAGTTTTTAAAAAGGACAACAAAATGTTTTTTTTTTACTTTTTGTTCTACATGTAGCATAAATGGTAAAATCACTGTGGGAGAGATGGATTGGTAATAGACATATAGATAATGAGGATATGTAATTTTTGAGTGCAACAGGCTGTGATGCTATATACCATCAGAGAACCATTGCAGAACATCACTTTTACCCTCTAGGCACAGAATGTATTATAGCAGTTATTCCACTATTATGATGATCCCTATCAAATTGATACAGGCATACACAAGGGTTGCTGGTGAGAGACACAGAGACAGCTCTGATTATTGGTTTGCTGCTTGCAGACTCCCAGCTTGCCTTACTGGCCACATGAATCTGCACATTATCAATGTGGCTTCAAGAGGAGGGCTTCAAGAGCAGCAATAACAAATAATGCCTGAAACTATTTATCTTTTCAGTTTTAAACTTGTAAACATGCTTATTTAGCTACTATTTAATGGAGCACAGCAGTTTTATTGAGTTCCATGTCCCTTTAAGCTATTACAACATCCGCAATCTGCTGTATGTTTAGCTTCTTTGGGGATTTCTAATGCAGCATACTGTGTAATCCCTAAAGTGGAGGGCTTATGAGGGCCACCAATAGTCCAGAATCTCTCTGCTTCAGCACACACCAGTTATTCTATTGATTTCATTCTAATTGATTCACCTAATTCATATTGAAAACCTGGCCTGTTGTCTACGTCTGCATTACATCAATAATTTATATGAGTGAAAAAAAATGTTTTGATCATTATTCAAATCAAGTGAGCATATTTTTAGTAGCGTGTGCAACAAACTTTTAATAATACGCATTCATGTTCATGTCATACTCTGTTCTCCTATAAAATTAAATTAAGAAAAGTATATATATAAATGTTAATTTACTTCTTAAGAGTGAAATATTGATTGACAGCTCCAGCAACTGCTGGCACATGGGTTTACCATAATACATTAACTGAAAGAAATAAGTTGGGTACCAGGACTTGAAGGAATATTCAAGGTTTCAAGCTCTTTTGCATTAGATCTAAAGCACAGAGAATGTCTTAATTCCCTCTTAAGCAATATTTGAAAAAAAAAAGGAATTAACATATAGAACGTTGGCACCATTTGCAGCAGGTTTTACCATTACAAAAGCACATCTTATATGCACGAAAGTACAAAATGCTCAATAAGTTGCTTTAGCACACTTTCATTAGTAAACAGAAAGTCTTTGTAAAAGACGGATAATATTTGCATAATGCTGGTGAAATGTTATATTGGTAATTCTAGAGATGAAGAAAATGGCTGACCTTCCTCTTCTTCACTAGAAGTGGGTTCTGGCTTGGCACCCTCTCTTTCCTGGGGTGCAGAGTGTGTTTTCACATTTAAAATATTTAAACTTTCCAGTGCTGTGTTGGGCTTTGTCAGTGTTTTCAGAAGAGAAATGCTGCTTAAAGAATGAGAAACCTCTGATGAGCCAGTGTTGCTTTCATTAGACCCAACAAATTCATCTAAATGTTGCAGGTCATGTTCCAGATCAGGATCACATTGTTTACTCAGTGGAGAAGATCGAGATTCTTCTGCTACACAATCAAACATATCATTGCTACTTGGTAGGGACCATTGCTGTGGGGTGTTAGAGGTCTGCAATGATTTCTGACCTATTTGCACATTTTCTAGAAAGTCTTCTCCATTATCAAGCAGTATATCATCTTTTTTAGATACCTGCTCTATGTGCTCTGTTGTTTCTTGCACATCTAATGAAGATGAAATAAGTTCACTGTCATCTAGAATGTCTATATCACTGCTAAACTCACAATCTTTGAATGCATGCAAATAAGTGGCACATTGTTCATTTTTAGTCGTGGCTACATTGTTACTAACCAAACCAAAGGTCTGAAACCCAGAGTCATGTTCCACCTTCCTGGTACCTTGAGAACATGAATTAGTATAATTAGTTGAGGTGAGAGGTACGTGTCTTAATTGGCATTCAGTTCTAACGACATCACTCTCATTTGAAACTGCCAGACTAGATTCCATTTCTTTCACAATAATATTCTTACTTGGAACACTTTTATTCTCATTATGAAGGCTATCATAACAGCCTAAATTACTTTGATCTTTACCTTTTTTGACTGTAATGTCACCAGCACAAGATTTATTTTTGTCTATGTCAGAGCAGCTTTTTGATAGATGAGGTGCACTTTGGGGAACAAGTATGTCCCCTTGTGGAATTTCCTCATCGGAATCTGCAAATTCAAAACTATCCAGCAGGTTAAATGTGACCTCAGCAAATGCTTCATCTTTGCTCTCATTCTGTGAACTGAGCTCATCAAGTTCTGCTACTGCTGGGTTGTCAGAGGCAATAGGTTTATCTTGTTCAGGATTGTCTTCAACTAAATCACTCTTGGGAAAAAGTTGAGCAGAAGAGACCACATTACAAATATGGATTTCAGAAGTTGAAAAACCATTTGGATCCGCCACCTTGTTTTGAAAAGTACCATTTTCTGACATGTTTGACATTGTTATTGTTTGCAAAGGTTTAAAACTGAACTGTTGAGGACGCTGATATTTAGTCACAGGTTTTTCTACTCCACAGGTCTGTACTACTGGAGTTGTTGAAATCATTGGTGGCATTTCTGGTAGTTGATGGCTGTTTGATAACATTAGGTTTTTGTTCAATTGTCTATTTAAGAAGCCTGAAGAAGCATTACTTTCATGAGTTTCCATAGGCATGTCAACATATTTAGAATTTTTAATATCATTTTCTACATTAATTTCCTCTTGATTGTTACCATTGCTTGATAAAAAATCTAAAGAAGTCAGAGAGCAATGTCTCTCATCTGGGGCATTTGTTATGAGACTTAAGTCTTCGCTATCATTTTCAATATCTTCAGTATGAGAAGTTGGTTGCTGCTCTAGGTATACATCCCATCGACTCTTCTTTGGAACAGGTTTCACAGACACAGATTCTTTAGGTTGTTGCAAGGTTTTATGAGTATTTAAATTAAGTGTGTTTGCATTTTCAGATACACTAGTATAAGTAGGCTTCAGTATCTGACTAATAGAGTCTGCGCATGGTTGTCCATATTGTTGCTGACCAGCTTCAGCACATACCACACCATTCTTTAATAGGAGAGGTTGGGCCTTCAACAGTGCCAATATTTGCGCGGTGCTTCTAATGTTTTGTGTGATACTCCCACCTCCTACATGTGTTGTAGAAGCCATATTTTCTGTCTCCATCGTTTTCTTTTGTGAAGTCAAACAGGTGGTGGGTAAAGGAGATTGCACAGTCACATAGTTGTTCTTCCAAGTCTCAACACTGGAGTCAGCTAGCAGGACGGCTTCTTGTTGCTTTGTCAAGGGTGCAGCAAACAGAGGAGATGTAGTGTATAGTTGTGAGGGTAAAGAGCTGTAGCTTTGTGCCAGCACAGGAGATGAAGCCTTAGCCATGCCATCCACCTCCAGCAATGGTTTCTTTGAAACTTCCCGTGGACACTGAAAACCCTGAAATAAATAAAATACATGTAGTGTTTTAATAAAACTTAAGATTTAATTGACACATTATATAATCACTAGCGACTTGCCTGTCAAAAAAATGACGGTCAATAAAATTTTAAGCCATGGGAATGCTGTTTGAGACATAACGTATATACTCGAGTATAAGCCGACCCGAGTATAAGCCAAAGCATCTATTTTACCACAAAATACTGGGAAAAATGAGTGACTCTAGTATAAGCCGAGGGTGGGAAATGTGCTGCCCTCTTGTGCACTCTGTGTCCCCATCTTGTGTGCCATTTTCTTGTGTCCCCCCTCTCTCTCCCCTGTGTATCTTCTCCCCTCTCCCTCCCCTGTGTCTTCACCCCTCTCCCTTTCCTGTGTCTCTTCCCCCTCTCCCTTCCCCCTCTCCCTTCCCTGCGTCCCTTCCCCCCTCTCCCTTCCATGCGTCTCTTCCCCCCTCTCCCTTCCCTGCGTCTCTTCCCCCCTCTCCCTTCCCTGCGTCTCTTCCCCCCTCTCCCTTCCCTGCGTCTCTTCCCCCCTCTCCCTTCCCTGCGTCTCTTCCCCCCTCTACCCTTCCCTGCGTCTCTTCCCCCCTCTCCCTTCCCTGCGTCTCTTCCCCCCTCTCCCTTCCCTGCGTCTCTTCCCCCCTCACTGTATAGTCGTAATGCTATTCATGTGGTACGCATCTTATGAGCATTTTCCGGCTTTTCTAATAGTGTATTTTGTAGGTCTTAGTGTGATGTGTAAAGTACTACGCGGTTTGCAGTGTTTTGCACGGTTCTGGGTCGTGTAGCCTTGTTTTCATTTTTTCCGGCGGACATTTTTTTCCCTCGCTTAGTCGATTTTTGTGTGGCGAAAATAGTCTAAAATTGAGTTAAATTTGCGTTCCACCTCACTCACAGAGGTCCTGGCTGTTGCCCCATGCTGTCTGTGATGTTTTTGGAATTTTTTGAGGTGTATTTGCTGTTTTTTTCGTTTTTTTGGTTTGGCCGCTAATGACGAACTTTTCTGCGTCTCATATCTTTTTTTTTTTCTAAGTCTTGCTAAGTGTTTAGAGTTTAACGGCTCACCTCGCTATGCGAGAATCGCCGGCAATGAGCGCCTTTGGCCTAAGTGCTCCGAGTTTAACAACTCGACGTCTCGTAGTTAGACAATTATCATATGTGATAACATCATAATATATGAAAAGAAAAACAGCAATTGTTTACTGCCTACAAGAAGAAGCAAAAATGAATTTGACATTGTCCATTCAAAAGTCATTCATATAAATTTGTATTCTCAACCTTTACAGCAAATATGAACTTATCAAAAGTAAGAGCTCTCCAAATTAGAACTAGACTAGGTGCACCTCATCTGTAAATAAGGAACAGATAACTGTATATGGAGGACAAAAACAGAATTCGTATTATTATGCTATTAACAAATTTAATATATATATATATATTTTTTTTAGCAGACTGTCAGTCCCATTAAGGGCCTCATTAAATTGGAGCCTCGAAAGTCTGACGTGCAGCACGTAAGGACTGCGTGCTTGAAATTTGGCCGTTTTACGCCGCTATTAAATTAGAAAGGGCTGCGAGCTACGAGCGAGAGACACTGTTTCGTGAACCAGTTCTGGCTGTCGGAGTGGCGTGCTCAAACGCAAACAATTAAGCAATTACGTTGATACGTGTTCAGATACAGCCAATGGAAAAAGAGATCGTCAGCATTACGTCACTGAAAAAGGGGAGGGTAGATTTTTAAGTCCTACGGGCGTCAATTACAGTTTGTGATTGGACTCACATTCCAGATATAATGCAATATTAATAAAGTCGTAAATATGATATTCTATCACATGCAAGTTACAGTACATGTCTTAACACATTGATTGCAGGGATTGATATAACACAAAATATAAACATGAAATTAGGTATTTTTCGGGGGCCAATTTGTGAGCTTGAGAATGTTGTGCTATTAATTCTAAGACCTAACATTACTTTCCCTTATAATAAATTTACACTAGTGTGTTTTTTTTCGATTAACAAGTGCTACGTATTGGACTTGACCCCCCTTGCGGGTGCTCTCGTGCACACGTTGGGCTTTGGGCACCATTTGCATGTTACGTGCTTGCTCGCGAGTGACCACGTTGGCTATTCTCGGCCGTCCTGCGTCTTAACACGCAAGCCCTCTGCGAGCAACGTTACAGGGCTAATTTGAAACCCGTAACATGTACATTTGAAGTTACAGGCTACATTTATAAATGTAGCCCCAATTTAATGAGGCTGTAAATTCCCTCAGCGTGTAAAACCGTAGCCCGTAACGGAGCCCACAAGACTTACGGCTATTAAATTGGCCTCGTAAAGCTACCCGCAAATGATTGGCGGAAAACGCTACAAGATGTCGAAATCGGAACTACGCTGCCGCAAATGCTTTGACCTGTCAAGCCTGTAACTGTTACGGTTGGAAATCGCTATTAAATTGCTACGAATCCACTGACATTAAAAACCTGTAACCCGCAAATGGAGCCAAAAAGCCCATGGGTACTAGAGAGGACAAGCAAAGAGGTTAAAGTCCTATCCGTAGCACTGTAAATGCAAATATCAACACGCTACTGTACATAAAATTAAATGGAAAGTGATGTTAAGTATTAATAACACAACATTCTCACGCTCGCAAATCTGCAATAAAAAATAATTTTTTAAATTTTTTATTTCCGGGTTATATCAATCCCGGCAATCAATGTGTTAATACATATAATGGAACTCGCATTGACTAGAATATCATATTCACTGATTTATTAATTTTGCAACGTGTAGGTGTGTCATGCGAACGCAATTTATGTATGTGTTTGTATCTGCATGTCTAAAAAGTGTGTCACCAACATGAAAGCACTGGTCTACAGTATTGAAACACAGTAAATCTCACATCAAAGCCTATTCATCTACAGTAAGATTTGAGTCACAATAAAACAGTTATTTCAGATAGGTTTTTATACTTACAGTAAATTTCCTTTTTAATCCAGCAGGAGGGCGCAGACCAACAGATTTTGGCACATTTCTATTGAAATTGGGAGCTACTTTGCTTTCAATAGCTTTCTGTGACTTGCTGCTTTCTACATGTTCAGCTTCCACTGTGATTAAGTAACGATCACTTTCCAAGTCATCTCCAGGATTCAACTGTAGGGACAAAAAAAAGAGACATTATAGATCATTTACTTCATTTTAAAATACCAATGATCTAGTTGAAATGGCAAATAAATACAGAAAATACACATTGATTAATGATTGTAAACAAAAAGGAATGACTTGTAATTTGTGAATAAAAGATTGCCTTACTTTGTCAACTTTAAAAAACACACTTTCCAGTCTTTGTCCTTTGTCATCATATAAAGTTGCCTGCATTAAAGAAAGGAAACAAAACAAATGACTTGAAATGTACCAAACTATATAATTATATTGTTGCTGTTTTGATTCACATACATTCTACAAGAAAGACAAGAAACCCAACAACTGGTACACTGGACATCCGTGTCTACAAAGCATATAGAACTGCTGCCCGATTATCTTCAGACAACTCTTACATGATATCTTGATGGGCCGGTCACATAAAGATAACTTTTTTTTACATTTTATTAAAGGGCCACTGTGGACATTTATTTTCTGCAGGACCTTTCAATTAATTAAAACTTGTGCACTTTATTTTATTAAGAAATGCTTAAAAGCTCTGTCTTTTCTGCCTAAAATTGTAATTGCTTGGGTCTGTTCTCTGCAGCTCATAAGGACACAGACTCTGATGTGTAGAGTTTCAAATTAGTCAATCAATGACCATCTCAGAAGCATGATGCTAAATGTCGCTGAGAGATGGTCACTGATTGGCTATTATGAGACACTGCAGGGCAAATACAGCAGAGTCTGTGTCTTCAAGAACTACAGAGGGCAGACACATTTAGGTATAATGTGTATGATTTTTAGTCAGTAAATGAGCTTGAAAGCACTTCTTAATGATAACAATTACATAAATGTAAATAGATACATGGATATATTATATTCCTAGTGAAATGCAGAAACCTTCCATTTCCCTTATCATTTATATGCAGTTATTTTTAACTGCCGGGATCAGTTGTCTTCTTTCAGATAGGGGATTCCTGTAAACTAAATAGCTTTATTTTAGTACTGCTGAAAACACTTGCAGTTTTTGATGTCACATATTCATTGTGCAGATAGAAGCTCCATGTGCATCCAAGTCTACATCCAATCCCTGTGCAACTCTTCCCCACCTCACAAAGTTAATCATAAGAAATCAAAATGGTAAATAGGACTGCAGCATGCCTGCATATAAAACATAATAGAATAGAGACTATTTTTTTATATGCTAAAAACATTTTGCCTCTTTTCAAGTGTAGTTTCTCCAAGACAGTATATTTAAAAAATGCACCTACAGTGGCCCTTTAATGATCTATTTGGATCATATTGACTGATAACATTAATGGAGAAACGTGAAAACTACTTGTAATAATAAAATATACAATGTAGAAAAGCACCTTCGGTTATTATAATGTAACAATAGGTAAAACGATTCTTACTATTACTCACCTTTCTTCCCTCAGGCAATGTCTTTAAAATGCCATCTTGCCAAACTTTAGCTTTTTTAGTCTTTTGGTGAGTGTACAAAACCTTAAGAGAGAAAAATAAATACATTATTGATTCAAATGCTTTCCTAGAGACTTAAAATATATTACCACAAATACTTACAGTAAATGCTTGGCAAGCCATAGCTCCACATGGGAAATCATTTAATCAAAAGCATGATTCACTGCAAAATAAGGACAAATATTTCAGACTGTGACCTTTACGTGACAGTATCCTGAGAACTGGTGTTTCTTATGTCTAGACAAAGTGCCCAAACTGGATTAAAAATGGCCAATAAATAAAGCTGCTGCCTTTTAATTTCTTTATGGGTAATTTACTTGAATAACCAAAACAATTACTTAAAGGACCAATGTAAACTGTAAAAAAAAAGTAAATGACTGTGAAGTTTGCAACAAATATTTGTAATTTTTATTAAAGACAAGTCGCCATATGTGCTCTGCACCATCAGTTAGCGGAATTTTTTTTTTTTTTTACATTTTTAAAATTGACCATGAATTGACTTTATATTCTCACTTTGGTTTAACCGGTGATACCGTCTCACAAGAACCTGCATAGATAAAGCTGGAGTCTGTAATTGTTGCACATTCTGTTATAGATTTTCACCATCTTTAGGATTAGAGCATGGTGGTTCAGTAGTAGTTTGCTTGAAAGAATATTTTTCATTGGTAGGTCATGGATTCAATTCCTAAGTTTTCCACTTGTTTTCCTGTTTAACTAATGTACTTATTTATGTATATATATCATTTTTTACAAGTGGACAAGTGGAAGCCATTGATTCAGGACCAATGACTTACTAAATAAACCATTTTATGAAACCACTACAGCAACACACTCCGCTTTAAAAAGTAAGTTTTGAAAATTAAATTGATTTTTATATTTGAACTAATATATATATATATATATATATATATATATATATATATATATACACACACACACACATATATATATATATATATATATATATATACTAGCGAATTGCCCGTCAAAAAATGACAGCAATGAAATTGTAAGGTAGCTAATGCTGTTTGGTGTATAATAATGAAATATGTAATACATTACTAAATGAATATACTTTACCTATTTTGAAGCATTGTGTTGAAGAGCTGGCAATGTGTTTTGATGTTGCTGGAGCATTGGTGGTGTGGAGCTGCTGTGTAAGCGTGCTGAATGTGTGCACTGTGTGGTATGAATATCCGTAGGTCGTTTGTGGCGTTTTGCGAGTTTAGAGTGCTGTAGCCTCGTTTTCGTTTTGTTCGGCGGCCATTTTTTCTCTCGCTTACAGTTTTTTTTAGTCTCTAAACTCTTTTATTTCGAGTAAAATGAAGGTCTAAGTTGCATTTTTGAGGTCCTGGGTGCTCCCTCTTGGTGTAGGTAAGGTTTTTATATATGTGCTGTGTGTATGTATTGTGTTTTCGATTTTTTAATGTTCGCGAGTTGCGTCCGAGTGTTGCGAGGCCGTAATGTGTGTGAACGTGTGTCGTATGTTGTTTGCGAGTGTCGTAATGTGTGTGTCGTGCTCTTGGGGTTGCGACGTGAAGTTTGCGAGGTTCGCAGTTGCTGGCATGGAGCGCCTTTGGCGCTCCATGCCAGCAACTGCGGCCCTCGCTTTGCAAGGTCCTCAGGTGCTGGCATGGAGCGCCTATGGCGCTCCATGCCAGCAACTGAGGCCCTCGCTTTGCAAGGGTCCTCAGTTGCTGGCAAGGAGCGCCTTCGGCGCTCCATGCCAGCAACTGAGACCCTCGCCCAGTGCCCTCGCTACGCGAGCCTGCAGCGTTAGCAACAACTCGTACACTCACAACTATATATGTGATATATATATATATATATACACACACATACACTGAATAATTATGTGAACTAGTTATTTAAATTGTTTTTAAAATAAATAAAAGTCTAAACAGCTACCACTTATTGAGTGATGTTTTGTTATATAACCCTAAAGACATATTTCTAATTTTTATTTATTGAAAATTTAACCCAGGACTTTCTTCACCACAGACTGCAACAGTAGCTCAGTCAGCTCCTCTGATGCTGCTGAAGCTGCTATTGTAGTTAAAATTAGTTATAAAACACTTAGCCACTGCCTGATTCAAAGCTTCTACACCTGATTCTAATTAATATTCATTATGTACCGCGCGGTACATTACTCATTTAGGCAGAGGCGACACACTGAACTAGCCTGACTTTAAGTGATCATAACTCCATCTATTCAGCATCAATTTTAAAAATAAAAAACACTTTTTCAACACGCTTTTTCATCGTCTATCTAACGGTGCTTATGGAGGACTTTGTTTAAGTAGACATTGCTTGTACCTGAATTATGCCATCTTTGTGTCTTCCACTCTTCCTGATGCCTTGAAGACTGAGTGGGCGTGTTCTACTAATGTTTATTCAACGGTGGTGGGACTAGAGAGGTAGGAGTTGTTGATTGATTGGAGGATTTAGATAATATCAGCCTTATTAAATTGTGATTCGGCCAATTGAATAGGGCTCTATTTAAGCACAGAGTATATTTTTTTTACAGAAGTTTTTAGTTAGTGAAGTGCTTTTGGATAGAAGATAACTAACTAAAAACATATGTAAAAAAAAATATGCTATGTGCTTATATAGAGCCCTTTTCAATTGGCCGAATCGCAATTTAATAAGGCTGTATATCAACAAGTCCCCTCCCTTACATACGTTCAGTAGAGGCAGCTTGCAAGCCTTTCTTAAGAAGGAAGTAGGTCAACCATGGCAGCTTCAATGCAGTAACAGAGTTTTCTAAAACAAAGATTTTCTCTGAAAGTGCTTTTATGTCGATGTGTTACATAGCATTTTGCTAGTTTAAGTGCCCCTTTAACAAGTATCAAACTATTTTGTTTTGAAAGAGGTACTTTTATTAAGAAATAATCAGCCATATATAGTGAAGAGATATAGTGAGTTGAGATGATTATATTTCCTCTACCCATCTTCTCTCCTAACTATATGCTCAGTTATAAGAAGGGTGTGTAAGTAAAGTGTTTTATACTGTCAGTGAGTTCTCCCTGTTATGTACAGACATAAACACGCTCTCCTTACAATTTCCCGTCTGTATCACTGACCGGTTTTCTGTAAATATACTTCTGATCCCTACCTGAATATTTTGAGAATACAAGTAGTATGTGGAAACATTGGCCAAACTACAAAGCACAGAACACATTTCAAAATAATAAGCTTAAAGGTCTGTTTTACACTGTTATCTGTCATAGGAAAGGTTGTACTAATGTACTAACATGTTACTACAATCTTTCTAGAATAACTAACTGGTCTGTGCATCTCTTAATTTTCATGTAGTTGTTGAAAGCACTGTATACATTTGATTTTAAGCTCAAAGACAGGGCCCTCCATTCATTTTTCTTCATTGTGTTTTGACTTCAACTTACCCCTGTATAGTGCTACGGAATATTATGTTGGCATGTTACAAATAAAGGAAATATTAAGTATATTTTTTTTATATATATATATATATATATATATATATATATATATATAATCTTATAACTAACAAACGACGAGTTAGCAGCCCTTATAACCTTATTGTGTCATCATAAATAAACAGCAGTGTTGTCTGGTATACAAAATAATGATAATGTAATGATAATAATAAACGTTGTCATGATATCATACAATTGTACCCCACGTATTCCCATATGTGCTGTCTGGCATTTATAATTATTTATCATTGTGTAATATAATTGCTGTGTATTAATATTTATACTCACACCATTCCCATTTCGAACAATTCGCGCGTTATATGACGCCATAAACCCGCGCCCGGAAAAGACTTGAATTTCATACATATTTGACGACAGTTCATTTGTTTAAAAATTATATGGTCATTGTTGTTTTATTTTTTGTATTGTGGGTGATAAACAAGACACAGTGACAGCTGGCGTCCCGCTGCATACTGTTTCCATGGTGACACAGGCATCTCTCGGACAGCCACATGTTTTCTAGGATTGAGGGGTCCTTGGAAGCTCTGGATGTCGCGTGGTTATGACGTAGGAGATATCGCCTAACAGCCTCCATGTGAGATGAGCGAGCAGATCTCCAGGTAAAGTGATGTAAGTTATGGTGTGCGGTTCATGTACAGACAGAGGGGAGTGGTGTGACACAGAGAGCTGGAGGTGCTGTACATAGGCCCAGTCCTGAGTGTTACATTATTATATAGTATCTAGTGATGGGATGACTAACTGTCATCAATGGGACTCTGTCATCCACAATCATCTTGTTTATTTAAGTTATTTTTTTAAAGAGCATGAAAAGCTAGTGATATGTTGTGTTATTCATTTATTTCTAATGCTGGAATCGCCTAAACAGGTAAAGTTGTGGGTTTATTTCTAAAGTGTGTTGACAAATATTAATTAGCTGTTTTGATGTGCTAATTAGGATCACAGTCTGCTTGTTTGTCTCTGCAATGGGCAAAATAAAGACTGCAATGTTATCTGGCAGCGTGCCCCTCTCCCACCTTTATCAAGTACTCTGAGCCGTGCATACAGGAGCTGCAAAATTAATTATTATTATCATCTTTATTTATATTGCGCCAACATATTCCGTAGCGCTGTACAGGGGTTGAGTACATGGCTAAAAACAAACTTAACACCTTGTAAAGAATGGAGGGCCCTGTTTTTGTGCATAAAATCAAATGTACATAGAGCTTGTTTCCAAGGCACTGACACAAAGATGAAAACTCGCAAACTTACAATCTAAGGTTAATTCTAAATGTTTCAGGATGATTTGTTGGAGAGAACAACTGGCAGTACAATGTATAGGCAATTTTAGTGCATTGGACTGGTGGTGCTGCTTTAAAGGGACACTGGATCCCCAAATGTTCTACTGTGACTTTAAAGGGCCTCTTTTTTTTGTTGTTGTTTTTGACTCTCCGTTACCTCATGGACCGTAACACACCAGGCACATCTTTATGGTCATGCTGATCCACTTGGTAATAATGGCAGAGATACTGGTGTGGGTTGCTAGTTCCTTCTCCACAACATACAGCTCCTGGTATTTCTAGGTGGTCTCCCATCCAAGTACTGACCAGGGCCAACCCTGCATGGCTTCAGGGTGGTTTGACCTCTTTGCTTCCTGACTGGATTTGAACCCAGGTCCGAAGGGTGAAAGCACTGGACCACCAGGGAACCCTAAAGGATCTGGTCCCTTAATTCACTACAGTTTGGAGCACATAGTAAAGATGTCGTAAATGCATGTTGAAATGCCTTTTTTAATTTTTAAAATATGTGCATTTTTCACAGGGAATTCAGTAAATAAAATCTGTGTTTACATAAGTCACTGACTGCCAACTGCCAGAGCTACAGCAAAAAAAAAAAACTGTTAACTCTTCACAAATCCATCTGTTCAGGGCATGGCATGCTGGAAGGCGCTCCTTGCCAGCAACTGAGGCCCTCGCAAAATTTACGGACTTACGAGAAACAAATACGAGATGCGGGACTTAGAAAAAAAAAAAAACATTAGGTCCTCGCAAAAATACGACCTTACCGCCCAAAACCCGCACACATGAAAACATTAAAAACACAATAAATACACACAACAAATACAGAAAAAGCTTAACTACAGCAAGGTGGGGGGGGACCTCGAAAACTGAAGTTACATCTCAATTTCACTCAACATACAAGAGTTTAGAAACACGAAAATCCCCTAAGCGAGAGAAAAAATGGCCACGGAAGAAAACAAGGCTACAGGACTCTAAAGACGCAAAACACCACCAAACATCTACGGATTTTCCCAAAAAGACTGACGCTATACAAGAACAAGGACGCCAAATCAGCCACAGACGCGTACCACACATTAGGCGCCATTTTACAACACTAACTTGCACAATGTGGAAGTACACACCTGCCCTAACGGATTTGGCTTGCGCACGCAGCCTATTTACACTACACACTGCACATATTACTGACCCATAGCAGCTCCACAGCACTCAAAACACACATTGTGTGCTGCAGCAACATGAAAACAGATTGTCAGCTCTTCAGCACAATGCTTCCTGCTTATATTACTTCAAAATAGGTAAAGTATATTGATGTATTATTTTATTAATTATTTCATTAGCATTAGCAAAAAAAACAATGCTCATAGCACACAAACAACCAACAACCTCGCAATGAGCGCCAAAGGCACTCAGCGCGAGGCTCGCAATGAGCGCCGAAGCATCTTCGAGCACCAACAAAATATACCGCCCTTACAATCTTATTGCCGTCATTTTTTAACGGGCAAGTCGCTAGTAGATAATAATAATACGATTTCTAGATTTCAGTAGGAATATAATAAACATCTATATTTGCTGTTAAGTACTTTATGTTATTACGATGTACTTAAAATATGCATTTTTTTCTACCTATCATTAAAAATTGGTTTCCTGTGATCTGCCGTCTGTAGGTAATGCGGCTCCTGAATACACAGAATGTGAAGTTCAGTGCTTCAAATTGGCATGTCGGTGACCTCTTTTAAGGAGCATGTTGCAGAATGTTGCCACTTCTTTAGTATAAGATAGGACAACCCTTGTACTTAGAAGTACACTATCTTCATGAGCTATAGAGGAGATAAACTACTTAAGACTATTTGTAAGATTTTAGGAAGAAAAACAGAACTTGTAAGTACTTATTAATA
This sequence comes from Discoglossus pictus, assembly GCA_027410445.1. Classification (NCBI taxonomy): domain Eukaryota; kingdom Metazoa; phylum Chordata; class Amphibia; order Anura; family Alytidae; genus Discoglossus; species Discoglossus pictus. The sequence continues at coordinate 176,429,886 of CM050163.1, read as the reverse complement.
AAATAAAATACGCAAACATAAATAGATATAGGTATATTATATTCGTAGTGAAAGCCAGAAACCTTCCATGTCCCTTAAAGTGAACAGACAGGCAGAAAAAGCATCTTCATACTCATTGGCTGAAGAGGCATGCCCTCATAACATAGCAGGGAAACAATGTAAATAAGGTGTCTTTAAAAGATAACTTGGATTAAAAACAGCTTTAATTTCAAAAATTAAAAAGCTATTTCCATATATGTTAATGAGATCTAAATGATGCTGAACACCAATTTCTATCAAATGTGTGTCCCTTTTTAAGCTTCACAGAGGCAAAGCAACTGAATGGTAATTTTCCCCAGTGATCCAGTAGCTTTATCCTTCAACTCTGATACATCAATAAATTTACCTTTCATGTCAACTGCATTAATGTGGGTTGTATGTAAGTAATCGTTCAAATGTAAAGCTAACAAAATCTACAAAAGTATGCAAGATTGGTTCATATTATCAATGTTATTTTAAAAAATGTTTACCTTTTTTATATTGTTTTTAGTATTGAATAGTGCAGTTAAATGGATACTACACTGTGAAACATTCCCTCCTGATTGAATGTCCAGAAAATTAAACAGCTGAAGGAAGGTGGATCTTTGAAGTTTCTATGCTGGAAAATATATGTAAGTTTGAGATGTAATATCATTTGTTTTTCACAAGCTTATTATGTTTATTGCATTAATATAAAGAAGAATACCTGCACAGGGCCAGTGACATATACAAGTTACATACGAGAGACAAAGGCAATAGTGTTGGTGCTACTCCTACTATGACGTTACTACAAGAAGAAACAAGGACATACGTGGACTAGGTCATTCATGCACTCATTGGCTCAAACAAAATATAACATCTGACTAGAGGTGAGAGTAGATTGCCTACCTTTTATTTGTATTATTGCTTACCGCATTCTATATATATTTATCATTGAGACTTGTTTGTTTTTTATAGGATTCAAGTCAATTTTTACTAGCATTCAGTTGATTATACGCTATTTTTACGATCTCTTTATGCACCCACTATTTTAATGGACTTTGCAATTTTCTTTCCCCACCAACAAACTTAGCTGTCATTCCACAAATTAGGGGGCAATTCCACCATCCATTTTTGGCATTTATGGAGATGTTTACGCCACAGTCCTAATCTTGCTCCCACTGCCTGTCTCCCTCTCTAATCACCACATTATAAGGGCATGCCACCTTTAGAGAGTAGGTGATATAAAAGAGAAAGATACCATCCCAGACCACCAATACAGGCTCCTGTTAGGAGTGTATAGATATCAGGACTACATCACCTATGGCCAGAGGTTCTGTATATATAATTGTTCAGCTTGAGCACATCGGGAGAAGAGATGTGGAGTATCCTGCTTTGCATATGGGATTCATATACCTGCTGTCTTCATACCTCATTTTGTTTGAGGGTTCTTTTATGGACGTGTTTTATCTGTTTGATAATAGAAATTGACTGATCTGAATCCCTGCTCTTCCCTCTCCCCTACCCTTCTATTTTACACAAGTGTAAATATGTGAATTATCCAACACATTTTGTTATAACCTATTGCAGCTGATGTACGAACAACAGATCTGATTGGTAACTGTAGGCCAGCATGTAGGTTGAGTGTATTAGATTGATAGGTTTATTCAAATGATATATGTAGGTAATAAATTGCTGAAGAATGAGATATTTGACTATATGTGTTCAGAATCTGTAATAAGGCAAAATGACTTATATTTATTGTAATTCAACCTTCTAGCAGTCTAGATTGCTCCTCATAGCATAACTGTACCATTAGTCTGTCATAAAAGAGAGATTCTTATCCCCCAAATGCTTTAGGTGTATACTGGACATAGACAAACTTAGACGACTGCAGGGTCCAAGTCCTTAAAACCATAGACTGGCAACTAGCTCATTGCTGTTAATTAATGCTTAGCTGATTCTTACTTGCCTTAGTCTGACAATAGAATAGCAGATGTCTAATACAGGTTTGCTAACAAATTGTCATACAGGTCAAAAATCTACAGTGGTCCTGACATAGAGTAAGAACTAAAGATCATTTACTTATTTCTGCAAATCTTGTATCTCATAAGATGCTACTCCTACTGCTATAGAACATTTACATCTGCTTTGTGTCACTTTGTAACAGATCCCAGTCTACTGATATTAAGTAATGATACAGTGTGTTGGTACTTTCCCAATACCAGCAATGTCATTTCCAATCGTTAATTTGAGGTGTTACAATTTAATGCGATCCTAATGCCAAGATCAGATTGAGTAGAAAATCGCTACTAATATAATACCCCAAGGTACTCAGATTTCTTTACAGGAAATCAACAACATTTTTAAGACTATCTAAATATCGCTGAATACATTGATTGTTACTCGAGTAGCTCTGCTTAAGTATAGCTCTTGTATTGAGATCTTAGGTCATCTCCCTGTTGCATCCTAAGTATTTGTTGTTTAGTCATGTCAGACTCTCCGTTATCCTATGATTTGCAGCATGCCAGGCAGATCTTGTCTGGTTTTGATAATCCGTACAGTTTTCATGGCAACGATACTGGAATAGGTTGCCAGTTCTTTCTCCAGTGGTCCGCAATTTTACTGACCTGCTATGACCTGCCCATCTTAGGTGAGTCTGCATGGTATATCTCACAGCCTTATTGAGGGACACAAGTCCTATCATCATAACAAGGTAGCGATCCATAAGGGGATCCTAAGTATAGTGAATAGTTAAAGTTGCAGTGGCTGCATTGACAATGCAGCACATGCGCTCCACTAACATACTGGTCTGCAGTTACCAATCAGATCTTTTGTCCATCAACTTTACACTTGTGTGGTGCACTTTTGTTATTTAGATTTTTACTAATAACTAGTCCATTTTATTATTGTAACAAATATTAATAAAAGTTATAGGATCTATCCTGTTATAGTTACGGCACAGATCCGCCGCTGCAGTGCAGCGACTAACTGTTAGATGGCGCTGCCGATTTTATGTTAGAGAAGTTCTAAGCTTAGAATGGTAGCCTAACCCTTAACTAAGCTTCACCCTAACCGTTTACCTAAGCCTTGACTCTATGATATGGCACTGGAATATCAGCAGCGCCATCTAGCAGTTTGTCCCCGCACTGCAGCGGCGGTATGGTGCCGTAACCATAACAGGATAGGGCCAAGTTATATTTTAGTAAAATATTCTACTTTTGTATTTTTATATTACATCTAATCTGTGTGCATATAAAAATACTCACATATTATATTTTGTTCAGAGTGCATGAATAACCTATTGGCCCATGTATGTCCTTATTTATTGCATCTATCCAATGTTTTAGAAGTATTTTTTGCAATGTGCTTCAATAAAATATATGAAACATTACATTACATGGCCAGTGTAGAGGTTATACTATATGGTTTAATTTGTTTATTTAATAACTGATTAGCAACAAATCAATATTTGAAGAAAACATGTCAATGCAACTTTTCCAACATACAGTTGAACTTTAGCATTGCAGGTTAAGGGGAAGTTCTCAGAAGTATGTCCTAATAGAAGTCTTTATCTACTTCTTTCCACTGGCCACTATAGACAAATAGACAGGTCTAGTAGATAATACAGCCTCCTGGGTTTAACCCCAGCCTCCCCTGGTCATGTAACGGGTGTGGCGAGAAGCAACACTAATAAAATGTAAGATGTTTCCCAAGCTGCAGTGGCCTTTTAAAGGTCCACTGTACATTGAGAACTTTTTCATATGTGTGTAGCAAACTAACATCTGTAGCTATGTAAGTTGTGGGCATAAATTCATGTTCCATACTTCCTGTCAGGTTCGAAACTAAAAGGAGGCGATGGGGGTTTGTTGACTGATTGGTGGATCAAGATAACATTTCAGCACAAAACCTGCCTTTATAGACTCAATGGAGACCACTTGCAAGCCTTGCTTGCTCTACTCTGTTACTGCTCACTTGTGCCTTGAAAAGAAAGTATGACTTTCATGGCAGCCTCCATGTACTAGTAGAGTCTGCTATTTTGTAAAGTACTTTTTATACTCCATGACTTCCATAGCTATTAATGTTAATTTGTTGCATAGTTGACAATTTTAAGGGGAGAGGAGCAGAAGGAGGGAGGGGACAGGCAAGAATGGGGGAGAGAGGATGATGGGGAGAGGAGAGCAATAAGAAGTTGGGGGGAGAGATAAAAGGAGCGTAGAGTTTGGTGGTGTGGAAGGGCAGAAATTAGAGGAGAGGGACGTTTGGGACAAGAGTGAAGGTTGGGGTTGAGAAAATGGAATAGGGGAGGTTGGGGCCTTGGAGAGAGTTGAGGGAGGAGATAAGAGGGAGAGTCCGTGGTGGATGGAGGGGAGTAGCTAGAGTTTTTTTTTTTTTTACTTTAAAATCATTTTTTCTTTTTATAAATTTATAGCCGAGTAGCGATTGAGTGTTTTTAGGGAATGTAGCATGTTGGTTTTGTTTTTACTCACTAGCTTCTTTACTTTTAAACAGTATATATTTTTGTAGGATTATGCTGGTGTGCAGGGGTAGACTGACCTATTTGAAGTGCTTAGCAAGGCAAGAAAAGCAGTTTGGCTCTTGTTATTTAATAATGTTTGATCAAAAATAAAGGTGGTATTAACCAAATGTATTATCAGTGTGCTCAAGAGATCCAGGGCTCTGTTTTTTAGCCAGCATGTCATTGATTGTATTTGTTTTAGTAAAGGTAAAGTATGAAATTAAATACATTTATTTATTATTTTTCATTTAATTACTAGCTTTATTATTTTTTTCATCCTTATGTTGCATGCAGCCAAAATAACATAGCAGTAGAAAGCTGGACTGCTACTGGGACAAAAATGGACTAAAAAGATGCATAGTATTATGTTATAAATGTGTGTGTGTGTGGCCGGCCTCCTGGGTCAGGAAAATGTCCTGAAACCCTGGCACTGAAAAAGGGTTAAACTGAAGAGGGTTACACGTCTTCCACTTACTGCCGCATTGCTGGCTTTTACATGGATGGACAAGTCAGTGTTTTATATGACTGCAAAACCTTTGTAAGCCTGCGAGTTTCAGCTGACTCACTAGAAACTGCTGAAGAGAATACAGAAGGAAAGGAGAAAACTAGTATTTAAGGAAGCAACATCTGTGACTTAGTGTGAAGAGTCACTTGGATACTAAGAAAATGGTGACTTTTTATAAGAGTTTTATTATACCTAAAACCAATACAATATAAACTTATACAAACTGTGCAAAGCCAATGAAATACAGCACTTGCCATTAGCTGGCTTGGTGGGTATATAAGGTGACATGTAAGCATTCTGCAAACCTATCAACCTTCGCTGTCATGGGTAAAACGTGCGATTTATCTGAGTTTGAAAAGGGGTGGCCATTGGCTTTCGGCGCATTTTGTGAACTGTTCACATACTGTTGTGGTTAAAGTGTACCGTGACTGAGCAAACCATTGCACCATTGTGATTAAACGTTGTTGAAACTGCAGAGCACCACGTGCCATTGATGTCAGGGCTGAACATTGGCTCTGAAGGTGTGTGAGGGCCAACCGACATGCTACAGTTGACCAACTCGCCGTCAAAAACAACCAGGGGCGCTACCAGATGTGTGTCTAAAATGACAGTACAGCCAACCCTGTTGCGTATGGGGCTCTGAAGCAAACGGCTGGTCACTGCACCCATGCTGAGGAGGGTTCATCACCAGAAACGGCTTCAGTTTGCATGACGATACCAAAATTGGACCTATTCTGGTTGGCAAAGGGTTGGCGTCTGCGTCGCATCTTTGGCTTGTCAGGCGCCTAACCTCAGAGAACAAACACTATGCAACCATTATTGGAAGAAAACAAACTGGTGGGAGCAGCGTTCTATTCTGGGGAATGTTTTCTTTGTATTTTCTGGGACCACTCATACCTCTGGAAGGCACTCTCAACCGATTTGGGTTAGTTATCCGTCTTTGTACACCCATACATGTTGACCGTCTTCCCTTGAGGGGATGGGATCTTCCAGCAAGACAATGCAACATGTCATACGGCCAGAATTGTCCTGGAGCAGTTGGAGGAGCAGGATGAACTCTTCCAAGTACTTCCCTGGCCTTCAAATTCCCCGAACTTAAACCCCATCAAACAGCTGTGGGACCACCTCAATCTCCATTTTCTCCGTATGGGTCCTCTGCCACGCACTCTTCAGCAGCTGTCAGATGCACTGCAGTCTGCATTGCTCTAGATACCCTTGCCATCTTTCCAGTATCTTGTATACCACACCATCTAGCTGCTGTTATTCTGGATATTAGCTGATGATCATAATAATTTAACTTGACTGTGTAGATGGATAGAAGCTTTCCACAGGTACATTCTATACGATTTTAACCTTTTTGTTTTGTGTTTTCTAAATGCCTGTATCAGTGACTGGCAACCTATTGCACTTGAAGGGCATCACATGTAACCCATGAGTCTTTCCTCACACTGCTTTAAACCTTTTTATTTTATCCTAAGCAAAATGGTAAACTTGTAATAAGAAATTAATTAATTGGTCATAAGAGCTATAGACAATGAGAAGTACTTATGTGTTGTATTTGGTATTATTTGCTTATTTCAGAGAGGAATAATGGACTGTTTATTGTTGAATAGGAGGGCATGCTATCCCACTTTAGAGAACGTGCTGGAGCCATATGCAGCAGACATTTGCCCACTGTGTCCTTATGTATGTCAGAGACCCAACTTTGATATGTGTTTTGCTTTTCTACAAGAACTTTTCTTTGATTTTTATTTTGCATTTTTTTTGTCATATTTTATTGACAAGTTAGAAGGAAAGCTTGGTTTTCCTCAAAATTTCATAATAACTCTTGTAGAGTTCCTTAACCAAATACAGGTTGATATGACAAGATGATTTTGTGTGCTATCAAATAAAATTGGTTTTAAAAATCATTTAGATATCTTACATTTCCTGAATCAAAATGAGTGTCTCTGGCACAACTCACTTGATGTGTTTGTATTCTAGTATTTATCAAGACAATTTTTCTCTTATGTTCCCTAATAAAACATCTCTTCTACTGATTTTCTTGCGGTCAGTGGTAGTGCCTCTGCCAGTACTAGTGTTAAAGTTACATTTTAGTCTCATCAGACCAGAGCACCTTCCTTCATACATTTTGGGAGTCTCCCGCATGCCTTTCCGCAAACTCGAAACTTGTAATTTTGTTTTTTGCTGAAAGTAATGGCTTTCTTCTGGCCACTCTACCATAAAGCCCAACTCTATGGAGTGTACGGCTTATTGTCGTCCTATGTACAGATACTCCAGTCTCTGCAGCTCCTCCAGGGTTACCTTAGGTGTCTTTGCTGCCTCTCTGATTAATGCCCTCCTTGCTTGGTCCGTGAGTTTTGGTTAGCGGACATCTCTTGGCAGGTTTGCTGTTGTGCCATGTTCTTTCCATTTGGTTATGATAGATTTGATGGTGCTCCTGGGGATCATCAAAGATTTGGATATTTTTTTATAACCTCGCCCTGACTTGTACTTCTCAACATTGTCCCTTACTTGTTTGGAGAGTTCCTTGGTCTTCATGGCAGTGTTTGGTTAGTGGTGCCTCTTGCTTAGGTGTTGCAGCCTCTGGGGCCTTTCAAAAAAGGTGTGTATATGTAATGACAGATAATGTGACACTTAGATTGCACACAGGTGGACATCATTTCACTAATTATGTGACGTCTGGAGGTAATTGGTTGCACCAGAGCTTTTAATGGGCTTCATAACAAAGGGGGTGAATACATATGCACATGCCAATTTTCTGTTTTCTATTTCTAAAAAATATTTTTTTTCATTTCACTTCACCAATTTAGACTATTGTGTTCTGATCCACCACATAAAACTCAGATTAACAAAACATTGAATTTAAGGCTGTAATGTAACAACATAGGTAAAAAGTCAAGGGGGTGAATACTTTTGCAAGGCACTGTATGTAAATGCTGTGGTTAGCCTCAGACAATACCATGTAACCCCAACTGACTTCTGAGATTCCTAGGCAGGTATTTAAACCATTCCCAGCACTACTCTAGAGGGTGTGATCGACTCTTGTTGATGGCTCGGCTAGGGATTGCACTAGGACTGCCATGCTGTTGCCATGCAAATTTCTGGAGGGGTTGTTACAGAATGGTCTAAGGAAGTCCCTCTTCACCACCACAAGACATCCCACACCACTCTGCGGGCACCAAGACAGGGAGTGGACACATAATCATTGTGTGTTCATATGCATGGTATACGAACAGCTTTTCTGCAATAGGGGAACTGAACAGTAAGGGGGAAAGTGACACTGGTAGGCCAAAGCTGTAAGAGCATTCTCCAGGTATTCCTAATTCTGTGACGGAGCACGTTTGTAAATTTCCAGTTGGGCAAGTGGATAGACAGTCTGATTATCTCTTATGAAATGTTAGAAATCTCTGACTTTTAAAGCATTTATTTTGCTTGGAAAAACTATCAACAGTATGGATGTTTAAGGCTTTGGAGGACCGATGATTCCTTTTACAGGTGTAGTAAAGAGATTATTTGCTGTCATCTTTAATCATAGTGAATCCACACAGGGACCTCACTATGGATTATTTCCGTGAACCAAGAGCCAATCATGCATATGTTAATAGATGTGAGGCAAAAAAGTAGAAAGATGAGAACAAGATCATTGTAAAATGCATTAGCTCAAATACAGAGACTCCCCTTGTTTTATACAACTTGTCCATTAGGTGTCAGTATATATTAATCTTCTCCATTCCTTTGGTTTCTTGTGGCTTGGAAGAATCTAAATTGATGGAATTATTTTCTAAAAACTGTCTTGATAAAGCTTCTGGATGGTGCCTTATCTGTGATTGTGTCATATTTTCAGTTCTTTATTTTCAGGAACTAAAATTAATAATGGGCAAAATGTTTTGGAAAGTTAAAACGCAAAATGGCGGTTTACATTTTACTTCTTAAGCTCAGACGTCAACTTCCAAAGCTGCGTCTTGCTTGTAGCGCGCATGATTGCGTGAGTAGTTAATATTTATTGGTTCTTGACTAAAGCTAAATAAATATATTTAACTGCAGTGTCTCTTTAAAGTGAGTGTTTCTCTTTCTGTAGGCAACTCAAACACTCTCTTTAAAGGAGCATTTAAATTTAGGAAACAATTCATATTTTTCAAGTATGAACCAAACTGTATTAGCAGCTATGTTAGCTGTGAGCATAAAAGCTGTTTTAGAGAAAATACTATATACTTGCAAACATTTTTTTTTTTTCACATTTCTTTATTAACAAAAGTAAAAGAACAAAAAGGCAGAATCCTCCTCTCTTGGTTCAGATCTCCACAAATAATTATATTACGTATATAAAAAAAAATAGTGTGATTAGGAATTCCTATACTGTATGCTTCCAAAAATGTAAATTCATTTTTGGGCACATATAGTGAACAAATGGTTGCAAGTTACTTAAATAATGTTTGTCCATAACCCAAAAAAAGAAAGAATAACATGATTTTTGTGTTGTCCCATACATTTTTGTGTTTAGGTGGTAAAAATGACTGAGATGGAAGCAGACCTGCCAAGGAGCAAAGTGAAAGAGGATGAAATAATGGACCAGAGGAAGGATCGTGAGAAGAAGAAGCGTTCCCGTGTGAAGCAGGTGCTTGCCGACATCACCAAACAAGTGGATTTCTGGTTTGGAGACGTTAACCTTCACAAGGATCGGTTTCTGCGGGAACAGATTGAAAAGACCAGAGATGGCTGTGAGTTCTGTATCTCTGACATTTACTACTTGGGGAAAACCAACCACTAGCATATATACTATTTTAGTAGTTACACCACAGTTTCATGGCTGCCAACCTTTCTAATCCACTCACAATCTTTTGTTAATGAGAGATCATTGCCATGAATCGCAGATTGGCCTCTGATATGTTGTCTATTTACCTTGAGGGAAGTCATCTGCACAAAATTACATTATCTCTAGGTCTCACTTTTGTAGATGTGACTGCACTCAAGACAATGGGCCCAAATCTGTCGGGCTTATCTGTAATTATTAACCATGATCACTTATTAATGGACGATAAAAATGCTGAATGACAAAGTTGGTTTAATGTAGGAAAATGCAATGTAATGTAAATGCTCCTATAGCTTCCACTGGAAGACTATTCCACGAATCCACTTCCCTTTCTGTGAAGTAGTACCTTAACCAATTACCCCAAATTGTCTACTGTCATTTTCATTTATCACTAACGCTTGTATTACTTTTGTTCTTGAAATTAAAGCGATAAGGTATCTTGCCTGTTTTTAATATTAAAACATACTACCTACGTGTTTATTTGCATATCTAAACATTGTATTAACGAGTCCTTAAAAGCTTTATTTTTTTTTTTTACTCACTGAAACTGTCCAAATGGTCCAAATGGTCCAAAGAAATGTCCCCCTATGTAACTCATGTATATAAGGTAGTACTAGATGTACTAACCAATCAAATATTGTCTCTCAGCAGCAGGTTTTGAAATGCTGCTGAGACAATATTTAAGTGGCTCGTACATCTAGTACCAGTAGAAACACTATGTGCAGGAGCTGTGGGGGCAGACCTATGTTGGGACTATATGGAATGGTTCAGTGAGTAAAACAGAGCTTTTAAGCACTTGTTGATAAAATAATATTTAGCTATGCAAACAAAATACTTAGCTTTTTTTGAATATTAAAAACAGGAAAACTTCCATATCCCTTTTATTCATACTTTATTAAATCATTTGATGGATCCTTAAATTGCTATATTACGATATGCTTTTGGAGGAACTTTACTTGATAATGAATAAAATCTTTTAGAAAGTAGTAAAAGAAAAAAGTAATTGTATTCAATCCTATGTTAATGGATCTAATTATTAGCTTATTTCCTGTCATTTAGTCTCCAGAGAGACACCTTGAATGCCGATAAGCGCTCTAGCCAGTTCTCTTGAAAAGCTGTTACAATGTTTCTTTAAAAGGACCCATAGAGACACTGTGTGCTAAAATTAAGATTTTTCTCTTAAAAATGCTTTTAGACCTAGGGCTTCTATAGCTGCTAATTTTGTTATAGCATTCACAAAAAGTAGCATTCTCTACTTTTATGCCAGATTATATTACAAGCACTGTCAGAATTATTTAGAAAGTCTTATCTGTACCAAAGGTCCCATCCATGTGTCAAATTAGAGAAAAAAGTTGGTGGGGGAATAAATGTCCTATACCTGTTAAATGTAGTAATTATAATATTAAAAGGCTGGATTTTTGTTTTTACTTTTATTTAAAAGAAAAAAAAAAGAAATGTCCATTGTAAATTAATTCCCAGAAGGAACATATTAAAGTCCTGAATTTCCTTCTTTCTATTTGAAGTGGATAAAATACATCTGAATTTGTTAACTTTGCATCAAGTGATAAGTCAATGAAATAATTACATTTAATATTTATTTGTTTTCTAACATCAGTTTGCCCTTTTTGTTTTGTTATTTAAATTACCATGTAGAAAATGTTTTTCCCTTGTGAAAAAAGATACAGATACAGGGACACCTGCAAACCATGTTAATTATGTTTTCTTATCTGAATCGCATTAAAACCAATAGGAAGAAATGTGCATTCTGTTGCAGTTCAGACATCCATAAGGTTGTCTCTTATCAGAACAAACTGGAAAATAATACCACACTAGCTATATTTAATAGCAATGTAATGTTCTTACACTGCAGATCAATTATTTTTCATTTAAAAAAACAAACACTTTCTGTTATTAAAATGTGATCCCTTAGTATGCTAGGAATTGAGTGGCCTTTTAACATACTCGTTTTATGGTGTCCTGGTTATAACAAGCACATTTTGTAAAGCATAGTGCTCCAGTGTGTATTACACAGCCTGCCACTCTAGTAAGTGTTGTTACCTCATGTAGGTCCTTACTGTATAAAGCATAGTGCTGCAGTGTGTATTGCACAGCCTGCCACCCTAGTAAGTGTTGTTACCTCATGTAGGTCCTTATTGTATAAAGCATAGTGCTCCAGTGTGTATTACACAGCCTGCCACCCTAGTAAGTGTTGTTACCTCATGTAGATCCTTATTGTATAAAGCATAGTGCTCCAGTGTGTATTACACAGCCTGCCACCCTAGTAAGTGTTGTTACCTCATGTAGGTCCTTATTGTATAAAGCATAGTGCTCCAGTGTGTATTACACAGCCTGCCACTCTAGTAAGTGTTGTTACCTCATGTAGGTCCTTATTGTATAAAGCATAGTGCTCCAGTGTGTATTACACAGCCTGCCACCCTAGTAAGTGTTGTTACCTCATGTAGGTCCTTACTGTATAAAGCATAGTGCTCCAGTGTGTATTACACAGCCTGCCACCCTAGTAAGTGTTGTTACCTCATGTAGGTCCTTATTGTATAAAGCATAGTGCTCCAGTGTGTATAACACAGCCTACCACCCTAGTAAGTGTTGTTACCTCATGTAGGTCCTTACTGTATAAAGCATAGTGCTCCAGTGTGTATTACACAGCCTGCCACCCTAGTAAGTGTTGTTACCTCATGTAGGTCCTTATTGTATAAAGCGTAGTGCTCCAGTGTGTATTACACAGCCTGCCACCCTAGTAAGTGTTGTTACCTCATGTAGGTCCTTACTGTATAAAGCATAGTGCTCCAGTGTGTATTACACAGCCTGCCACCCTAGTAAGTGTTGTTACCTCATGTAGGTCCTTATTGTATAAAGCATAATGCTCCAGTGTGTATAACACAGCCTACCACCCTAGTAAGTGTTGTTACCTCATGTAGGTCCTTACTGTATAAAGCATAGTGCTCCAGTGTGTATTACACAGCCTGCCACCCTAGTAAGTGTTGTTACCTCATGTAGGTCCTTATTGTATAAAGCATAGTGCTGCAGTGTGTATTGCACAGCCTGCCACCCTAGTAAGTGTTGTTACCTCATGTAGGTCCTTACTGTATAAAGCATAGTGCTCCAGTGTGTATTACACAGCCTGCCACCCTAGTAAGTGTTGTTACCTCATGTAGGTCCTTACTGTATAAAGCATAGTGCTCCAGTGTGTATTACACAGCCTGCCACCCTAGTAAGTGTTGTTACCTCATGTAGGTCCTTATTGTATAAAGCATAATGCTCCAGTGTGTATAACACAGCCTACCACCCTAGTAACTGTTGTTACCTCATGTAGGTCCTTACTGTATAAAGCATAGTGCTCCAGTGTGTATTACACAGCCTGCCACCCTAGTAAGTGTTGTTACCTCATGTAGGTCCTTATTGTATAAAGCATAGTGCTCCAGTGTGTATTACACAGCCTGCCACCCTAGTAAGTGTTGTTACCTCATGTAGGTCCTTATTGTATAATGCATAGTGCTCCAGTGTGTATTACACAGCCTGCCACCCTAGTAAGTGTTGTTACCTCATGTAGGTCCTTACTGTATAAAGCATAGTGCTCCAGTGTGTATTACACAGCCTGCCACCCTAGTAAGTGTTGTTACCTCATGTAGGTCCTTACTGTATAAAGCATAGTGCTCCAGTGTGTATTACACAGCCTGCCACCCTAGTAAGTGTTGTTACCTCATGTAGGTCCTTACTGTATAAAGCATAGTGCTCCAGTGTGTATTACACAGCCTGCCACCCTAGTAAGTGTTGTTACCTCATGTAGGTCCTTATTGTATAAAGCATAGTGCTCCAGTGTGTATTACACAGCCTGCCACCCTAGTAAGTGTTGTTACCTCATGTAGGTCCTTATTGTATAAAGCATAGTGCTCCAGTGTGTATTACACAGCCTGCCACCCTAGTAAGTGTTGTTACCTCATGTAGGTCCTTATTGCCTGCCACTCTAGTAAGTGTTGTTACCTCATGTAGGTCCTTATTGTATAAAGCATAGTGCTCCAGTGTGTATTACACAGCCTGCCACCCTAGTAAGTGTTGTTACCTCATGTAGGTCCTTATTGTATAAAGCATAGTGCTCCAGTGTGTATTGCACAGCCTGCCACCCTAGTAAGTGTTGTTACCTCATGTAGGTCCTTATTGTATAAAGCATAGTGCTCCAGTGTGTATTACACAGCCTGCCACCCTAGTAAGTGTTGTTACCTCATGTAGGTCCTTATTGTATAATGCATAGTGCTCCAGTGTGTATTACACAGCCTGCCACCCTAGTAAGTGTTGTTACCTCATGTAGGTCCTTACTGTATAAAGCATAGTGCTCCAGTGTGTATTACACAGCCTGCCACCCTAGTAAGTGTTGTTACCTCATGTAGGTCCTTACTGTATAAAGCATAGTGCTCCAGTGTGTATTACACAGCCTGCCACCCTAGTAAGTGTTGTTACCTCATGTAGGTCCTTACTGTATAAAGCATAGTGCTCCAGTGTGTATTACACAGCCTGCCACCCTAGTAAGTGTTGTTACCTCATGTAGGTCCTTACTGTATAAAGCATAGTGCTCCAGTGTGTATTACACAGCCTGCCACCCTAGTAAGTGTTGTTACCTCATGTAGGTCCTTATTGTATAAAGCATAGTACTCCAGTGTGTATTACACAGCCTGCCACCCTAGTAAGTGTTGTTACCTCATGTAGGTCCTTACTGTATAAAGCATAGTGCTCCAGTGTGTATTACACAGCCTGCCACCCTAGTAAGTGTTGTTACCTCATGTAGGTCCTTACTGTATAAAGCATAGTGCTCCAGTGTGTATTACACCGCCTGCCACCCTAGTAAGTGTTGTTACCTCATGTAGGTCCTTATTGTATAAAGCATAGTGCTCCAGTGTGTATTGCACAGCCTGCCACCCTAGTAAGTGTTGTTACCTCATGTAGGTCCTTATTGTATAAAGCATAGTGCTCCAGTGTGTATTACACAGCCTGCCACCCTAGTAAGTGTTGTTACCTCATGTAGGTCCTTATTGTATAAAGCATAGTGCTCCAGTGTGTATTACACAGCCTGCCACCCTAGTAAGTGTTGTTACCTCATGTAGGTCCTTATTGTATAAAGCATAGTGCTCCAGTGTGTATAACACAGCCTGCCACCCTAGTAAGTGTTGTTACCTCATGTAGGTCCTTATTGTATAAAGCATAGTGCTCCAATGTGTATTGCACAGCCTGCCACCCTAGTAAGTGTTGTTACCTCATGTAGGTCCTTACTGTATAAAGCATAGTGCTCCAGTGTGTATTGCACAGCCTGCCACCCTAGTAAGTGTTGTTACCTCATGTAGGTCCTTATTGTATAACGCATAGTGCTCCAGTGTGTATTACACAGCCTACCACCCTAGTAAGTGTTGTTACCTCATGTAGGTCCTTATTGTATAAAGCATAGTGCTCCAGTGTGTATAACACAGCCTGCCACCCTAGTAAGTGTTGTTCCCTCATGTAGGTCCTTATTGTATAAAGCATAGTGCTCCAGTGTGTATTACACAGCCTGTCACCCTAGTAAGTGTTGTTACCTCATGTAGGTCCTTATTGTATAAAGCATAGTGCTCCAGTGTGTATTACACAGCCTGCCACCCTAGTAAGTGTTGTTACCTCATGTAGGTCCTTATTGTATAAAGCTTAGTGCTCCAGTGTGTATTACACAGCCTGCCACCCTAGTAAGTGTTGTTACCTCATGTAGGTCCTTACTGTATAAAGCGTAGTGCTCCAGTGTGTATTACACAGCCTACCACCCTAGTAAGTGTTGTTACCTCATGTAGGTCCTTATTGTATAAAGCGTAGTGCTCCAGTGTGTATTACACAGCCTGCCACCCTAGTAAGTGTTGTTACCTCATGTAGGTCCTTATTGTATAAAGCATAGTGCTCCAGTGTGTATTACACAGCCTGCCACCCTAGTAAGTGTTGTTACCTCATGTAGGTCCTTACTGTATAAAGCATAGTGCTGCAGTGTGTATTGCACAGCCTGCCACCCTAGTAAGTGTTGTTACCTCATGTAGGTCCTTATTGTATAAAGCATAGTGCTCCAGTGTGTATTACACAGCCTGTCACCCTAGTAAGTGTTGTTACCTCATGTAGGTCCTTATTGTATAAAGCATAGTGCTCCAGTGTGTATTACACAGCCTGCCACCCTAGTAAGTGTTGTTACCTCATGTAGGTCCTTATTGTATAACGCATAGTGCTCCAGTGTGTATTACACAGCCTACCACCCTAGTAAGTGTTGTTACCTCATGTAGGTCCTTACTGTATAAAGCTTAGTGCTCCAGTGTGTATTACACAGCCTGCCACCCTAGTAAGTGTTGTTACCTCATGTAGATCCTTATTGTATAAAGCATAGTGCTGCAGTGTGTATTACACAGCCTGCCACCCTAGTAAGTGTTGTTACCTCATGTAGGTCCTTACTGTATAAAGCATAGTGCTGCAGTGTGTATTACACAGCCTGCCACCCTAGTAAGTGTTGTTACCTCATGTAGGTCCTTACTGTATAAAGCATAGTGCTGCAGTGTGTATTACACAGCCTGCCACCCTAGTAAGTGTTGTTACCTCATGTAGGTCCTTACTGTATAAAGCATAGTGCTGCAGTGTGTATTGCACAGCCTGCCACCCTAGTAAGTGTTGTTACCTCATGTAGGTCCTTATTGTATAAAGCATAGTGCTCCAGTGTGTATTACACAGCCTGCCACCCTAGTAAGTGTTGTTACCTCATGTAGGTCCTTATTGTATAAAGCATAGTGCTCCAGTGTGTATTGCACAGCCTGCCACCCTAGTAAGTGTTGTTACCTCATGTAGGTCCTTATTGTATAAAGCATAGTGCTCCAGTGTGTATTACACAGCCTGCCACCCTAGTAAGTGTTGTTACCTCATGTAGGTCCTTATTGTATAAAGCATAGTGCTCCAGTGTGTATTACACAGCCTGCCACCCTAGTAAGTGTTGTTACCTCATGTAGGTCCTTACTGTATAAAGCATAGTGCTGCAGTGTGTATTGCACAGCCTGCCACCCTAGTAAGTGTTGTTACCTCATGTAGGTCCTTATTGTATAAAGCATAGTGCTGCAGTGTGTATTGCACAGCCTGCCACCCTAGTAAGTGTTGTTACCTCATGTAGGTCCTTATTGTATAAAGCATAGTGCTCCAGTGTGTATTGCACAGCCTGCCACCCTAGTAAGTGTTGTTACCTCATGTAGGTCCTTATTGTATAAAGCATAGTGCTGCAGTGTGTATTGCACAGCCTGCCACCCTAGTAAGTGTTGTTACCTCATGTAGGTCCTTATTGTATAAAGCATAGTGCTCCAGTGTGTATTACACAGCCTGCCACCCTAGTAAGTGTTGTTACCTCATGTAGGTCCTTACTGTATAAAGCATAGTGCTCCAGTGTGTATTACACAGCCTGCCACCCTAGTAAGTGTTGTTACCTCATGTAGGTCCTTATTGTATAAAGCATAGTGCTCCAGTGTGTATTACACAGCCTGCCACCCTAGTAAGTGTTGTTACCTCATGTAGGTCCTTACTGTATAAAGCATAGTGCTGCAGTGTGTATTGCACAGCCTGCCACCCTAGTAAGTGTTGTTACCTCATGTAGGTCCTTATTGTATAAAGCATAGTGCTCCAGTGTGTATTACACAGCCTGCCACCCTAGTAAGTGTTGTTACCTCATGTAGGTCCTTACTGTATAAAGCATAGTGCTCCAGTGTGTATTGCACAGCCTGCCACCCTAGTAAGTGTTGTTACCTCATGTAGGTCCTTACTGTATAAAGCATAGTGCTGCAGTGTGTATTGCACAGCCTGCCACCCTAGTAAGTGTTGTTACCTCATGTAGGTCCTTATTGTATAACGCATAGTGCTCCAGTGTGTATTACACCGCCTGCCACCCTAGTAAGTGTTACCTCATGTACGTCCTTACTGTATAAAGCATAGTGCTCCAGTGTGTATAACACAGCCTACCACCCTAGTAAGTGTTGTTACCTCATGTAGGTCCTTACTGTATAAAGCATAGTGCTGCAGTGTGTATTGCACAGCCTGCCACCCTAGTAAGTGTTGTTACCTCATGTAGGTCCTTATTGTATAAAGCATAGTGCTCCAGTGTGTATTACACAGCCTGCCACCCTAGTAAGTGTTGTTACCTCATGTAGGTCCTTACTGTATAAAGCATAGTGCTCCAGTGTGTATTACACAGCCTGCCACCCTAGTAAGTGTTGTTACCTCATGTAGGTCCTTACTGTATAAAGCATAGTGCTCCAGTGTGTATTGCACAGCCTGCCACCCTAGTAAGTGTTGTTACCTCATGTAGGTCCTTACTGTATAAAGCATAGTGCTCCAGTGTGTATTGCACAGCCTGCCACCCTAGTAAGTGTTGTTACCTCATGTAGGTCCTTATTGTATAAAGCATAGTGCTCCAGTGTGTATTACACAGCCTGTCACCCTAGTAAGTGTTGTTACCTCATGTAGGTCCTTATTGTATAAAGCATAGTGCTCCAGTGTGTATTGCACAGCCTGCCACCCTAGTAAGTGTTGTTACCTCATGTAGGTCCTTATTGTATAAAGCATAGTGCTCCAGTGTGTATTACAGCCTGTCACCCTAGTAAGTGTTGTTACCTCATGTAGGTCCTTATTGTATAAAGCATAGTGCTCCAGTGTGTATAACACAGCCTGCCACCCTAGTAAGTGTTGTTACCTCATGTAGGTCCTTATTGTATAAAGCGCAGTGCTCCAGTGTGTATTACACAGCCTGCCACCCTAGTAAGTGTTGTTACCTCATGTAGGTCCTTATTGTATAAAGCATAGTGCTCCAGTGTGTATTACACAGCCTGCCATTCTAGTAAGTGTTGTTACCTCATGTAGGTCCTTATTGTATAAAGCATAGTGCTCCAGTGTGTATTACACAGCCTGCCACCCTAGTAAGTGTTGTTACCTCATGTAGGTCCTTACTGTATAAAGCATAGTGCTCCAGTGTGTATTGCACAGCCTGCCACCCTAGTAAGTGTTGTTACCTCATGTAGGTCCTTATTGTATAAAGCATAGTGCTCCAGTGTGTATTACACAGCCTGTCACCCTAGTAAGTGTTGTTACCTCATGTAGGTCCTTATTGTATAAAGCATAGTGCTGCAGTGTGTATTGCACAGCCTGCCACCCTAGTAAGTGTTGTTACCTCATGTAGGTCCTTACTGTATAAAGCATAGTGCTCCAGTGTGTATTACACAGCCTGTCACCCTAGTAAGTGTTGTTACCTCATGTAGGTCCTTATTGTATAAAGCATAGTGCTCCAGTGTGTATTACACAGCCTGCCACCCTAGTAAGTGTTGTTACCTCATGTAGGTCCTTATTGTATAAAGCATAGTGCTCCAGTGTGTATTACACAGCCTGCCACCCTAGTAAGTGTTGTTACCTCATGTAGGTCCTTATTGTATAAAGCGCAGTGCTCCAGTGTGTATTACACAGCCTGTCACCCTAGTAAGTGTTGTTACCTCATGTAGGTCCTTATTGTATAAAGCATAGTGCTCCAGTGTGTATTACACAGCCTGCCACCCTAGTAAGTGTTGTTACCTCATGTAGGTCTTTGCAGAGGCGCCCATTTAAGGTGCTCTATATTTACAATATGTTTAGTAAAGAAACTTGCAGCATCTCCATATGGACGTGTTTTGTTTATACACTCCAGTTATTAATGTTTGCTTATAGACACATGTGTATGTGCTATAAATCTTAAAATATTTCATATCAGTGTGTCACAAAATATCTCTTGATCCTTGAAAGGCCTAATATGTGTATGTGTGCTGAAACCTTGAGTAGCTTAACCAAATCTAATCAGTGCATTATGCAAATGTTTGTTTATTTGTGTTGTGACCACAGATTAGCATTGAGTATATTCTTCCATAGGCTCATTTGCAGAGTAAATCTACTTCATACACAAGACATTTTTAATGACAGATCCGTTCCCTTAAGCGCTCCAGTGTAATGATTTATCTTATACAAAGCTATAAAGTTAAAAATAGCCAAGCTCCAAGTGGGAAGAGGTCCTATACAGTGATGAAATTAGTCATTAGGAACTGCACCTATAAATATTCCTTTGTCAGAGGGATTAACACACAATGTGTACTGTTTGGGAGATTGCAATAGGACTGGGTGCAGCACCTTATCTTAAATCCTTGTGCCGCAAAGTAGTAAATAAATCCCACTAGGGGCCTCATTACTCACATTGACCCTCTATTAGGAATTGAATGGGAATCCACATAAAGAAAGCATGTGAGCTAATTCATCTTTGAACCCAGGAGGGGGAAGGATTCTTCTTAACCCCTTTTGGCTTCATTGTCACATTTCTATGAGTAGACTGTAACACTGCCAGCTCATGGGGAGCTGCTTTATGTAAATGCACTGTATCGGTATGCATAGCTTCAGGGCACAGTGACCATGGGGAGGCCAGTAAGTACCACACATGTCCTGTCTCCAATTCAGACCAATTCACATGTCATCTTTCTGCTGCTTACATTCACAGCTTCCCTTTCAAGCACAGAAGAATGGTCTTACAAATAATTAACAGATCCATAGATATAAATAGGGTTAAAACATAACCGTGTACTGTCTTAAAGGGCCAGTCAAGGGCTTTTTATGTTTTTTTTTTTTTTTTTTTTTTAAGTTCACCATTAATTAACATAAAAAAATGTAAGCGCAAAGCTTTAGCCAGAATTATATAATTAAAAACACAGTTGACCTCCTTGATGGCTTTTTTTTTGTACCCCTCTCCGGCTTTATTATTCTACTGAGCACTATTGAAAGGAAGTGAAAGATTTCAACTGATATAACATTATTCAAGGTATAACAAATGTCATGACAATTGAAGTCTTTCACTTTATTGTCCTTAGCGGCGCAGAAACAGGTGTGAAGGGGCACCACAGAGGCTACTAATGAGGTCAATTTTGTTTTTAAATGTATATTTCCTGGCTAAAGCTTTGCTTTGATGTGGTTCGCATGTGTGATTTTTAATGGTGAACTAAAAAATACATTTAATGTGTAAAGTGATTACAATAGCCCCTTTAACCTTTCAAGTGCTGACCAGACTGCTATATTTTGATTCCAGAACGTAATTTGATTTTGATTATATTTGGTCTGCTTATCTACACATTTCCTTTAATGGTGCCGTGGTCCTTTCTTTTATTTAGTTTTCTTGACCACCTTTACTTGATTTCTATTATGTATTTGCATGATATATTTGTATGTTTACACCTTATGTCCTATTTACAGGTTCTCCTGATGCAGTCCAGTAGATTTACATTCTTGTTTGATTTATGCTATGGGAGATGTTGTCACCACACTCTAATACAGGGCTGTCACTGGTCCATAAAGCAATATCACCAGCTATTTCTAATATTCATTACTCTACTTCATTATGGAGTAAGGTGTCACTTGAGGCTGTGATGTAATATTAATGTAAGGCCAGCTTCATTTTTGAACTGAACTGCATATTCCCTCTCCTGTAAAGCTTGGGTTTTGCCAACATTTAGCCTTCCCATGGAAAAGATATGATTCTGTCTCTTTAACCCTGCTAACAAGATCCAGATTAGAGTAGGCCTGATGGTATTTGCATCTAAACTGCAACTGTGTTGTTGTAGGCTGTAATTGCCCTCAATCACTTTGGGTTTGAATAGACATAAGTTTAGTTTTGTGTTGCTAGCCCCATGGTGAACCTTTATTGGTACGTACATCTGATAACTTGTTGAAAGGAATATATTGATTAACTGTTGTAGAAGGAAATAAAATACCTTCTTTTCTAGCTTAAAGTGAGATGGAACAATCACATATATGGTAATTAAAGTACAAATTCAAAACTTTACAGAAGTATTTTTTTCTACATGAGGAATATATTCAAAGTTTTAGAAAATGAATATTAAAGCAACTTGGTACCCATCATAAAATAAAGTATTTACTCTTCCCTTGACATATGAACTTTTTGTTTGCTTTGCCAGTTGTTCGTCCTAGGTGTGGTGATCATTCAAAGTAGTTTGTATGTACTATCAATTCCTAAGAGTTTATCTCACTTTCTATCATTTAGCAATCGGTTGTAGAACAAACTACTTCCATTGCAGTTATGTTTATTCCACTTTATTACTCCCTTTCCATGCATAAGTTTTGGAATATTTTAAATATTCTATTTCACATGCAGAAATCCATTTTTCTATAAAATTAGAGGAATATTTGAAGCCATGTGGAAAAACTGTTGTTTGTAATATATATTAGCGACTTGCGCGTCAAAAAATTACGGTCAATAAAATTTGAAGCCATGGCAATGCTGTTTGGCACACAATGTTAAGCTTTTTATACTCCAAGGACCTTCGGCGCTCATTGCGAGCCTCTCCTCGCGTGTCTTTTTGCTTGTCTCTATATTTTTTAAAATGCTAATTAATGAATTAATTGAATAATTAATATAGTTTAGCTTTTTCTAATTAATATATGTAACAATCAATAGCCTGAAGAGGTAACAATCTCTTGTTATTGTCCTGCAGCATTTAATGTCCAGTGGGACTGTTGCTGGCCTGGGGATATAGTTTTATGAATGTTGTAACTGTGCATTAGAAGTAGACTGTGTGCGAGGGCAAACCATTGGTTTATTTGTGTAAAGCGCTACTGTAGATGCGTAATGTTGTTAGTGGCAAGTTAGGATTGTAAAATAGCGTTGTTTGTCTATGTGGTTAGCAAGCATTTGCCGTCCTTTGTAATAGTGTATTTTGTACCTTGTAGGTTCCTGTGTGAAAGTGGTACGCGGTTGTCGGTGTTTTGCTCGGTCCAGAGTCGTGTAGCCTCGTTCATTTTTTTTTATCGCTTAGGTGATTTTGGAGTTAAATTCGCGTTCCACCTCATTCCCAGGCGGCTGTTCCCCCGTGCTGTGTGTGATGTTTTTGTTGTATTTTTATTTTTTGTGTGTTTCGTGTTTTCTGCTTTGCGGGTCGGCCATTAACTTCTACATTTCCTAAGTCCTGCGTCTCTTATTTTTTATTTTTTCCGAAGTCCCGCGTTCATCAAGTGCTTGCAGCCTTAGGCAATCCCGCATTTCCTAAGTGATTCTTTGGCTCCACTGCTCGCCTCGCTATGAGAGGCTCGCAGTTCGACTCGTAGTTCGACAAATATAATATGTGACATATATATATATATAATATATATATATATATATATATATATATATATATATATATATATATATATATATATATAATTAGAAAGTGACCTTTTCTTTACTTTATGACTGACAATTGTCAAATTTATAATCAATTTAATTACCTTGTTGACATTTTAAAGGGGTAGATTTTTTGCACAATAATTGTGTTGCAGGAATCATAATTTTCTCCTATTGTACTTAGGCCTAGATGCACTAATCGGAGTCTCTGAATACAAGGCCAGTTCCAACTGAGGCCTTAATATTTATGAAAGCTATTTTCCTATCATATCTGCAGTCACACTGTCTATTTGCCTCTTACTTGATTTCACATAATTGTGATTCTGTTCCTCTCATTATAGATATTGATATATCCATGTTGGCATCATTTAACAAGATGAAAAAGCTAACCACAGATACCAAACTAATAGCAAGGGCAGTGAAGAACTCCAATGTAGTTGAGGTGAGTATTATACTTGGACAATTCAAAAAATAAGCAAAGGTGAATACTGGTTACAGATGAAGTAAAACATGAGCTTCATTTCTTATCCTATATTTGTTTTATTGTTAGCTGAATTTGGATAGTACTAAAATCAGAAGACGCCATCCCCTGGGGGAGAAACCACAAGATGTAGATGGACGAACAGTTTATACGGTAAGGATTTTCTAGTGTCACTTGGTTGTGTTCCCATTGACCGTTTTTAACTTTGAATAATGACAAACAAATAAAACTTCCAGAAATTAATGCGTGAAATGAGTTGCTTGTTTATTGACCACACATAGTATTGCATCCAATTAAAGAATATTTAAATTCAATGCACACCCGTCAACTAATTGATATTGTAATGTATCTACAGCCTTATTAAATTGCGATTCGGCAAATTTAAAAGGGCTCTATTTAAGCACAGAACATATATTTTTTTTACAGAAGTTTTTTAGGGAACATCTATCTAAAAGCAAGGTCTTCACCAACTAAAAACTTCTGTAAAAAAAAATATGCTGTGTGCTTAAATAGAGCCCTTTTTAAATGTGCTGAATCACAATTTAATAAGGCTGCTAATGTCTACATCTCTTAAAGACTACATACCAAGCTAAGTTAATTATAACGCTGATCAAACAATCTCCTCTCATTTCTAAATATGTGCATAAACAATCTGTGGTACTTTGACTACCTGGACTATAGTCCATGATGTAGCTTTCTTACTTGCTGTACCACACATTTTTATTGTAATCAGGACGGGCATGGTGGGAGAGTTTGTGACCATGTAGCATTTAAGGGTACATCACAATAATTTAGAGTGGAACTTACAGCACATTGACATCATGATCTAGACTTCTCAACAGCTGTCTTATTAAGATGTTTACCCTCTTTGTCTTATGGATTCCTAGCAATGTGTATTGGCATAGCCTGACATTAAAAGCCTTATTAAATTGCTATTTGGCCAATTGAATGGGGCTCTATATAAGCACACAGCATATTTTATTTACCGTAGTTTTTAGTTAGTGAAGACCTTGCTTTTGGATAGAAGATCACTAACTAAAAACTTCTGTAAATAAAATATGCTATGTGCTTAAATAGAGCCCTATTCAATTAGCCGAATTGCAATTTAATAAGGCTGTCAATGAATATTTATTGCACTTAGAAATGAAAAATGGGAGGAGTGTTTGGCACTGGAAAAATGCAACCGGAAATGTTGTGTTTTCAAATTTTTGGGTACATGTGGCTATCTTCCCATAATTTTCATTGGAAACAATGTTCACTTGACAGCAAGTATTCTGGCTGTGCTTTAAAAAAGTAACTGCAATTTTGGGACACTGTAATTATGCTTAAACCTCAGGTTCCTTACAGGGTCCAAAACATTTTGACTTTACAATTAAATAATTAATTATGCAACTACTTTTGTCTAACAAAATATTTTGTTTATTTAAGCATCATGGAAATCTATCATCCATTAAAAAGAGCAGGCTTTCAATATTCATAAATGTTTATTTTTTTTTATAGAAGTTTGTGCGATATTGAAATATAGTTTTGCAGCCATATCAGGATATTTGATGATATGAGCCACAACCAGTATGTTTAGAGGGAGTAAATAATTTTTCTATAGCTCCGCTACTCTGACACTTGAAGTGTTTTCGGAGCAAGTCGTTGTTGTTTCAAAAGTTTGCAGGGAGTCGAAAATTCAATTCATACATTTTCCAGCTCTAATTTTTTAAATGGTTACAGCAAAAAATTATGTATATGCATGTTACACAGATATGACTACCATGTCTCTTTAATGAAGCATATAAACCGTAATTGTGTTTTGTTTTTTTATAACTGCATTGTGAGTTTTATGTTTCTCTTCTCAAGGAACTGCTACCAAAAAACGTCACCCACGGCTGGATTGAACGAGTATTTGGTAAATGTGGCACAGTGGTCTATATTAGCATCCCTCGATACAAATCTACAGGAGATCCCAAAGGATTTGCATTTATAGAGTTTGAGACTCAAGAACAAGCTGCAAAAGCAATAGAGGTGACTGGGTAAACTTGTCTTTTATATCTGTAGTACGTATAGCTATTTAAAGGATCATTGAAATGTTTATGTATATGCACATATATATTTAATTCTAACTTTTTAAATGTAATTTTGCTTTAAATGGATGTCGGCATTTGCCCAAAACATTATTAGACTCCTCCTATTTATTTATGTTGATAGGCTGCCATCATGAACTAAATGGAAAGGCAAATAACCTCCCTCAGACCAACTAACATTCCAAGATCAAAGCTACTAGGACATATCCAAGACTACAAAACATTTCTCTAAAATGCTTTTATGTCCATAGCTTGCATAGCAGCCAATATTGTTAATTTCTTATGTATTTCACAAACATGGGGCATTTTCCCCAGTTACAGGGATCTTTTAAACAGTAATGAGATGAATCAATTAAATGTTGCTATATATTTTTTACCAATCCAGCAATATCCATAAAGCTGTACATTTCTTGGTAGTTCATGGGAGTTATAATGTCTTACGAACCAATGTAAAATATTGTAAACATTTGGCCTGTGAGAGCTTACAATTAAATATTAGACCCTCAATATAAACTCTTAAAGGGTAAATGGCAAGAAACATCAGAGGAAGCCACAGAGACATATCTAGATTTACATTAAAGAGAATGGGGGTAACATGAGGAGGTTGTATCAGTCTAGAAGTTCTCAATGCTCCACATCCCTCTGTTTACTTTATTATGTCAGAACAGAGGTGCAGAAGTCAGTCCTGCCCTGTCTCTCTTTAGTGTATTTTTTCTACACTAGAGATCACTTATTTTTCATACCAAAATAATATTTTGTAATATATGAAGCATATTTCAAATGCTCAGTGAAACATTTTGGACTACAGTGGTATTGTATATGAAGTATAAAATGGTCCATTTGCGTCTTAAGACGTTTACACTTACCAACAGTTGATGTCACAACTTGTATTAATTATTTTTAATTAGGTTTTAAATAATCCACCTGATGAGGCATCCAGAAAACCTGGCCTGTTCCCTAAAACTGTGAAAAACAAGCTTGTTCTAACAATGAGCACATCTGAGGGAACCTCTGCAGGTATGAGTCATTGCTGAAACTGTCTTGGATTTATGGGATCCTATTTTGCCCTAAACCTTAAGTTTATTTAAATACTTGGGTGTGTGTATATATGTACATATATGTATGTGTGTGTATATAAAGTCTATTATTTAAAATATTTTAATGTATCAAGAGGTTTCTAGAGCCAGCAACTTCCTTTGTACAAAACAGTTTTGACATCTATAATTATGTATTTTTGTTTTAAAAGTTGTAGTGGATTTCCTTATTTTTTAGAGAATATTTTGTGTTGGACAAGGAAGTCATAATAATAGACTAAATCAGGACATGTGGTTGCTCTCAATGTCTTTTTTTTTTTCCCGAGTGAGAAAGTGTTGATGATTTTATTTTTTTAAATAAATGTGACTATATTGTATTTACGTAATTTTGATTGAACAACTAATGAATGTTATTGTCCTTATGTTGTAGGCATTTAAATGTGTACCGGGGTTAGCAAATTATAATATGCTGCCTGTAAGATTTTATTTTTTTTAGTTCCATATCTAAAATAAATGTACTAAATAATGGAAAATTACCCGATCCTAACTGCCTTTGAAGTCTCCCAAAACAAACGCATATGAAACTTTTGCAACTTTTTATAAACTTGTAAAATGAAGACATGCTGACTTCTCATTACAGTTGTTATACGGTAGACTAATGATAATCACTTGAAAGTCTCTTCTTTTTGCTCTTCTTATTTATCACTGCCCACTGTGAGAGATAATTACTCAAGAGAGACAAATTCATTAGGAGAGAGGGAGGACCTCTTTATGAAATTGTTTAAAATACTCAACTTTCAAGCTGTTATCTAACACTTCCACTCAGAATTTGTAATAATCGTGACATTTATTTATATGTGGACTTTTCATTTCTACAATAACTGGAACCTTATGTGTGTTATTTTAATAAACGTGAAAGGAGTGTACAAAATAACAGAAATTCTTAACCATATCTTTCATTATTTTGCCCACTATAAAGTCCAGCTGACACAGAAGTGCTGATTCAGTTCTGTGGCATTTAGTAACTATCCTGTGTCTGTCTATCCCTGACAGTGAGCTTGGACTTACAACCACTATTCCTCTTCTTTGCCATTTCAATTAGGTTATGTTTGGCATATGTTGTAATTTTTTTTTTAAACTGTACCCCTTGACCCAATCATTTCTGCAGTTTTTGTGACTGATGCCACTGAAAAT
The DNA here is from genome assembly GCA_027410445.1 of Discoglossus pictus. NCBI lineage: Eukaryota > Metazoa > Chordata > Amphibia > Anura > Alytidae > Discoglossus > Discoglossus pictus. Next base: position 176,402,049 of record CM050163.1, on the reverse strand, counting down.
CAAGCCCAGACCACTTGTTCTCTTTGGAACTGCGTTGCCTATTGTTGCTTTGAAAATTCACATATCAAAGTGCTAATTGTCAGACCTCTCTTATAGCCGACACAAACTGGTAATTGGCAATCAATCTAATATCGCTCACCTTTGCAGCTGTATTTGTAATTTTTACTTCAAAGGTTTTCATGTGGGTTTTCTGTTGTTTTGTCCACCCCTTGTAAGTTTGTTACATTTGTTTAATCTAAATTGTTTGAAATGTTCAACAGTAGGAATAATGACATTTAGATGTAAGCCTGCCTCACATCATAGAGTCTGACATGCTTGCAGTAAATAGAATAATTGCCTGGGACACGCATAAAACTCTTCTGGAATGCCATAAATGTATGTTTTAGCTAGAGAGATTTGACCCTCTAGAACAATTATTGGTGCTGTTAAAATTAGCTGCTTTGCCATTTGTAGAGGAGAAGAAAAAAAAGAAGAAAAAGAAATCCAAGGCAAGAAAGGAGAGCTCTGACAAAATGGCAGAGGAAAGTAAAGAACAAAATATGGACGAAACCCCTGCAGAGGAAAGCAAGGCAAAAAGGCATAGGTCTGTATCGGAGAGCTCAGTGACAGAGTCGTCTGACACTCAGAAACAGACATCTAGGAAGAAGGAGAAGAAACGGGACAGGGGAGAGAGCTCGGATCAGTCAGAGGAAAACCGGCCAAGCAAGAGGAAACGTAGCAGTTCAGAGGGCTGTGACTCCTCGTCTGCAAAACTCAGAAAGCAGGAATCTAAAGATGACCTGGCAGTGCCACCCACAGCACCGTCCGGCTTGGCAGAATGTAAAGGTATCTCTCCTGTCACATATATACATATGTACTAAAGCGTCACTATTAGATTCAAGGGGAACGCCGACTCCATTATTTGTAGCAGATCATCTTCAATACTGAAAAATTACAACCTATCCTATGTGTGAATGCATACTTATGTATTGGCCATGTAAATCAGAATTTTCCGTGCTTGAAAATTATATGGCGTTTTTAATATTAACATTTTATTCTGCAGCACAGTTATAACTGAGTCTTCTTTGAACAGACATTGCTCCTCAGTTTTCACACTTAAACAAAATGGTTTGACTTCACATTGTCAGTAGTGCACCAATAGTTCAATTCTGATTGGCTGGACATAATTGTAACTAGTCTACAAAATTGAGGAAAGCTAGAACTGGGAATTGTGTGTGCTGTATGTAGGCTTACTTAACTTCATTTTTCATACAACTCTTAATTTTGTCATGTTTAATAAGTATTATAGTAAAAGCTTACTATAAAATGTTGGATTTTGTGTAAGTTGCATTAATAACATTGTACTAAAGTTTAGAAGCTTTTAACTGAGCAAGGTAGCTTTTGATAATGTTCGCACCTCCCGCTGCACAATATTAGTTTTATTGCCAAGTTTGTGCACATAAAAGATAATAATAATAATAAAGCAATCATTGGTGGATTTTATGACCACACTTCATTCTTGCTTGGTTTCTATGTTGGCATTTTCAAAGCATTAGAGCTTATTCCAGTTATTAGGCAAATCCGTGATCCTGTATATATAAGTAATATATTGTATTTCTCAGTGAATTCTCCCATTAGTGGCATATACTGAATGGGCTTTTTATCACCTATTTCTTCAGTATCTTGTAATTTTGCAACTCCCTTCCCAATTCTATGTGATTTTAATTCTTGTTATCAGAGGTGTCCACAGAAGAAGAGAAAGACACAGGAGACAAGAAAGACACATCCATGTCTAAAGTGAAGAGAAAAAGGAAGAAGAAGCATAAAGAGAGGCACCGTGTGGGAGAGGAGGTTATCCCCCTGAGGGTCCTGTCAAAGTAAGCCCTGTTAGCACTTTTGCAAAAATTGGTCATTCATACAGGAATATGATGGGTATTAATAAAAGTGTTCATTGTGAGCCAACGGCATTATTTCATTTATGAATAAAGAGCACAGAAGTGAAAGCACTATTTGTATCACATAATAGTGAAAGTTTAATTTGAACGGGGCACATTGTTGAATAAAACACCATCAGCCTTATTAAATTGCAATTCGGCAAATTGAAAAGGGCTCTATTTAAGCACAGACCATATTTTTTTACAGAAGTTTTTAGGTAGTGAAGACTTTGCTTTTGGCTAGAAGTTCACAAACTAAAAACTTCTGTAAAAAAAATATACTCTGTGCTTAAGTAGAGCCCTTTTCAATTTGCCGAATTGCAATTTAATAAGGCTGTATATTTGCTATTTGTATTGCTCTTCACTAACAATGGCAGCTTGAGGAAAGTTTATATAAGGCAACACACACACCCAAATCTCCCTTTCATCTTTAATCACAGAGAAAGCAATAGATAAGCCATGGACAGAAAGAGGGGCATGGCATAGCTGGATTTGTAAAAGATGGACATTTGTGGGGCTAAGTGGGACAGAGACATTTTCTCTCTCTTTGAGAGCTTATTGTATAGTCTGAGTAAAATACATTTTTATAAACCTATCCGCTGGGTGGTTTACTCCTCCTAAGCTTGCAACATATTCATACATATCCCATCGCATCGTTTCTATATGTTTTGTATTTCATTTTATTCATATATTATATCTAAAATTAAATATTGTTAACCTGGTTCCTAAAGAAAGATAAAACTGGTAAGGCTGTTTAATTTTATCTACCACAGGTTTAAACGTATGGCTTATATTTGTCATATTAATGTATATATTGTTAGTTGAGGCTTATTAAATATCCATTTAAGCATTATCTGCTTTACTAAAGTGAACACATTTTAATCACAAGTTTAGCTTATTCTAATACCTATACTTATTTTTTAAATAATGCTAAAGTTTCTTGGGAGAGGATTGATTTCCATTTGCTTCTTGCTTTACTGTACTACTAAATTCCCCTAGGAACTGCATGTCCGCCATTGTTATCTGATAAGCACAGGATGGGAGGAGAGTAAACCCTTAATTGCCAGAACCTACCCAAACAAGAGACCTCTCAGAACCCAATTTGCAAGTCATTAACACAACAATTAGAGCAGTTAAACCTTATTGTTTGGTATTGTTATCTTTACAAGGCTCAATAACATAATGTATAATCTAGTTCAACCAGTGTTACAAAGGAATACTACTACCTAGACTCATAAATGTATCATTGGATTTGCTTATTTACTAGATTAAGCAGTTTTAATATAGATTCAGACAAATGAAAGATTTAGTTTTACCTTCTAGCAGTTGTACAAAAAAGCCACTGGTAAACAAATGGAAGTCATTGAACTGGGAAATGTATCATAAAATGTACACAGGAACAATGGTAGATAAGATAAAGGCGCCAGGCGACTAAGGGGGGTGCATTTGTTTTCAAGGCTTATCCTTAGAGAGTTTTAAAGTAATTTTAAGAGTATCTTACGTGTGTTTTTGTTATTCTCAAGACAATATACACTAAAATGGTCATATACAATTTAAATACTTTTATTTGTGATACTTCATTTTCAACATAATTATTATATATAGTCTAAATAATGTTTAAAACAGTTGTAACCCGTCAGGTGGTGCACTACATGCAGTCACCATTGCTAAAGTGCAATTCTTGGTAAGAAACAGAATTTGCACATAGGCAACGGTAGCTGCACACAGCTGGGCCGGAGCAAAGAATAAAACTACTGTAATATCAATTGGTTCCTCAGCAAAAATGTTGGTTTCTTCTTTAAATCTTGCAATATAGAAAAAGGAATTAAGGATTCACCAACACTAAAACATTACAGCACTTACTATTTATAGCACAGAAAGCGCTGCAATGTTAAAGTAGTGGGGGTCCCTTCTAAGGAAGTGAACAATGATCAACCATTCTGAAAACTTTCCACAAGACCACTTATAAGCATCCTTAAAGTATGTATTCTTTAAGTTAAACATACTGACCAAATAGTCTGGAACGATAAGACATGAACCCCAAATATTTACATCTAATCTAAGCCCTCTAAGATCCTATCAGTCCGTAACTGTTTCGTCATTGGTGACAATATATAAAGTCCAGGAAGACTGTAGAATATCAGCTGGTTAGTGCAGTTTCTGTTGAGAGCAGAACCCACTTTCACTTCAAACATTGAAGCACTTCTTGCATCATAAACTAAAAAGCACTCCAATGTTAAAGTAGAAGGGGATCCTAGGAATGCAGCCGTTGGTTCTGATATGGTAGGTTGTGAGCTAAAAGAAGGGAAAATAAATTGCATATTAACTGTATTGTAAATATGTTTTGGCATGCTTAATACAAGATTGGTACACATTTTCTAAAAATGGAGTTGTACAAGTACACTGCGTGAATAACACACTATATTCGAATTTTTGCTGAATGATCAAACACGAAGACCCAGGTTTCAATGGACTTGTTAACTTTAAAGTAAGTTTATCTAATAGAAATGTCCGCTGGAGTACATTACCATTTCTCTTAAGTAATATTGTGTATATATGCAACTTGATCATTAGAGGTAAATATGCATGTTATATTGAACTGTACAAATACATAGCTGACTAAACAATTAAGGAAGCTGCATAATTAGGCTAGATTTAGATCATAAAGTGGAGTGGGCGCACAAGTACGGTAAGTATACTCCTGGATATTTAAAATGCAGTATCTTATTATAATGGTATATAAATTACAATGGTCAGAAAACTGCTTTTGCCCCAAAGTCCTAAAAGTATTACATGGCCCATATTGGCTAATATGTGCAGTTTTAGCTATGTCTACAACAGTAAATACGTAATAACAGTATAATAATACACCTTTTTAATATTGGTATTCTCTACCCAAAGGCACTTTATGTAATAAAAGTTATATTAAACATTTGCTTAAATGGTGCAGATATGGTACAATTTCAGCACAGTTGTCTTTAAGTCCACTCACCTATGTCTGATTGTGTGTCCTTCCTGGTTCCTGCTGGTCTTCAGTGCTTGTCCCTCTGTTTATACCCTCTTCTATCTTTTGGATGCATCTAATCCCCTGCTATCTTTTGTAATTGAAATGTATGTGTTGTGTGAAAATGTAAAGTTCTGGGTGGACCCTTAAACCATTTGTCCCAGTTATCTGGCTTAACCAAAGGAAACCTTCAACATTAACCCTTAGATGCCTGTAGATAAACAGAAACAGGATTTACAGTGCATTCCAGGTGCTTAAAACATGAAGGGGTTAAAAGTTCATATCTGATTTCTAGTTTATTTCCCTGGGGCAAATGTACAAGACGGTGAGCTTATGCACATGGTTGCTAAAGTAATTGTTTCAATCCTATCAGATTAGCTGCATACTAACAATATGCATGTGCAAAACAAGCTTTTAGGGACTAGTTGGTTCTCGTTGTAAGAAGATAGATTCATTTAGCACCTTAATGATTTCTATGTTAATGTATATTAAGCTGTGTTCAATTATCTAGGACACAGGTCTAGGAGTTAAATACATTTTGTGAGAAACTGCAATACACTCATTGCTTTTTTTAAATTATTTTCTATTTAACCTGTGTACCAGATTTACTTAATACCATTTTTTTCACTCAACATTGAATAAAAAGTTAAAAATATTATTTTTTATAAAAAAAAAGGGGGGGGAATTTATTTTTAATTAGAAAAGGGCTGTTTGGGTAGTGTTTTAGGGCAGAAACTAGTGTTACGTCACTGTGTATAAACTGTAAAGTTATTAGAAGAAGCAAATAATAAATACATTCATAAATATATTTGAAACTAGAAATTGCCAGGTTGGTAAAGTATGAAACTTTGAGCACCGCTAAGATGTATGTAGTGCCATAAATAGAGAATCCATAGTAATAAGCTTCTAGATTCCATCACAGCCTTCCTTTATTCACTTAAGCCTCACTTTGTCCCTATCGTATGCCTGTTTATTACAACACCCATTATTAAATCTGCTGATGTCCCTTCACTATATCGTCTTTATCAGATCATTGACCTAGTGATCCTACAGCGTCTACTCCAGCCACTGGCCATAACGTTTTCCAAACATCCATTTTGTGTACCCTGTTCACCTAATGAGTAACACACTGAACAATAAAAACAAGTGAAGTAATAAGGGCTTTCATTAATGTCTAACTTTGGAAAGCTTACACATTATGTAAATACATTTTAGCATTTCTCCCCAATTGCATTATATTTTTGTTAATATTCAGTAATTTTCGAGAAAAGAGCAGGCTGTCCTATATCCTGATGTGTGTGTGTGTGTGTGTGTATATACAATGATTGATTTAAAATCATCTATATCCAAGAGAGCTGTCAGCAATTCTCCAGCATTATGTTTCTCCACAGGAAGGAATGGATGGATCTCAAAGCTGAATACTTAACTCTGCAGAGAGCCAGCATGGCCTCCCTCAAGAAATCAATAAGTGAAACAAACCACGCACCCACTGGGGAAATGGAAACAGAGTCTGCCCTGCAGGGCCCTGATATGAAAAATGGGAAAGGTACTTTTATTGTAATGCCTTGTTCTAGTGACTGTAGAAACTTGCATATCGCATAGTAAAAGACAATAGATATTTGCACTATTGAGGCTATTGACATATCTATATAATATTTCCAAGTTTCATACAATCTTGGCTGAGGGTTCTCACCATCTTTATTGCAGACAAATACATGGCTTTGGATGTCCCCAATTTTCTAACATAGAAAGTACAAATTGACAGTGTCTAACCCGATTATCATTTTTTTAAATCTATTTATTTAGGATATTCAGATGTATACCCTATGGCTTTGTATCAAGGCTGTGTGTTTTCAGAGACTGTGTTCAGATTAACATTATTGAAATAATGTAAAACGGTTTGCAAAATGTGCTTGTTTTTGTGGCTAAAACCTATGCAAAAAAGTCTTGTTTAAAATAAAATGAGGCATGGTGTACAACATAACTATATACATAAATTAATTAGACTGTTATATTCATGTTTTTTCTTTACAATCTTACATCCGTTTTATAATGGAAAAATATACCATTTATAATGGTAGTGTATCATTGTAATTTTTTTTTTTTTTTTTTTTTTGGTACACAGTGGACAATGTGAAAAATGAGGCACTGGGACCCCAGTTTGTAAGTGGAGTTATTGTGAAAATTACAAGTTCAGATCTTCTACCAGGTCGAAAATATGTTAAGGTAATTATAAATATCACCTGCTGCAGCTTTACTGCAGGAGACTAAAATTTGTCTAACCTTAATGTGTGGATATTACTTACCCACAAGTGCATTGTGTTGTGTAATAAGGTGCTATGCATAGTATTTTTTAAATTATACGCTTCCCACAAAGCATTACATTTAAAAAATACAGTGTGTGTACACTTTTTTTTTTTTTCAGCAAATTGTCAGCCCGCAAATAGCAATATAAGGTAATGTCCTAACGTTGCCATTTTTTGTTTAAATAAAGAAAAAATATTTTAATTTCATTTAACATTAACTTTATACTTCCAGAAGTGTACTGTAAAAATGTGTTAAAGTATGAATGCAATGTGTGTTTTTCTTCATTATAAAAAATCTATTTGAAATGTTTCAGTCATCATTTTTTTACTATATGTTCATTTCAAGAAGTGAGTAGACGATGGGGGGAAAAGATTTTTAGAAAGTAAAAAGTAAATACAGCCTTTCTACAAGGTTTTAGTAGATCTACCTGTAGTTCATTTCACCTGTGATAAGACATGCAATGAAAGTGGCCGGTACAGCATGTAGTAGATAATAAATTAAATTAAATCCTGGCTTTAATTTTCTACTTTGTAACCTTGTTTTCACTATGCTGTAGATATGGAACTTCAATCCATTTTGGAGGCTGATACAAAAACAATTTTTGATTTTCATCTGCTGATCTGATTAAAGATTTGGGTTATAAAAGCTCTGTAACTCATATAAAAGCTCTGTAACGCATATAAAAGCTCTGTAACGCATATAAAAGCTCTGTAACGCATATAAAAGCTCTGTAACGCATATAAAAGCTCTGTAACGCATATAAAAGCTCTGTAACGCATAAATCCAAATCGGCAAACTTTAATATTCTTAGGAATTGGACAAGCGCATTAATTACTCCTGTTGTGTTATCGTATTCGGATGTCTTCCTTTCACCTACCCTCTTGAAATATGCTGCTTGTTTTGCGTGAATTGAAATACATATGATTACAGTATGTATGTAATGCAACAAAAACCATGTGTTCCCCTGAAAGTTTTTTTTTTTTTTTAAATATAGCTGTGTATGTGTGTGTGTGTATATATATATATATATATATATATATATATATAGTTAAATAACTAAAGTGTATGTAAAAAGCAAGTTACCGGTTCCTTATTCAATGTTTTATAACAGGATGCCCTCTCAGGAGTGTGTGAAGTGGCATATGTGGACATGCTGGAAGGGGATACAGAGTGCCATGCCCGTTTTAAGACACCTGAAGATGCACAAGGTGTTATGAAAGCATGTACAGAATTGCAGAACAAGCACAATTGGAAGCTGCAGATCCTCTCAGGTAAATTAGGTCAACCCAGGCATCTGTGTCAACTTATATTATGAATCCAATAATGCGTTAAAATCAATACATGAGGAAAATGGTCTGGAAAAGAAATGCTTAATAACAAGTCCGTAATATGGTGTAATGTATAAGTTAATGTTGTAGGTTCTTTCCCTGAAGATATAGTGCATTCACATCTGTTGCTATAGGGGTAACAGACATACAAATGCTGGGAACTGATAATAATTTAAACATTTCTGAAAATATTTAGTGATGATTTGTGCATTTAGGAATCATTTGTAAAGACAGTCTGGGAATCTGCTGGGGTGCTTGGGATGGAAATGAAGGTTTCAACATATACATATATGTCGACACCCCAAACCACTAATGTGCACAGTGGATTGTGTTGGTTATACTTTTTCACATTCAGCCCACAATTGAGTCATAAAAGAGCTTTTGGCTGCAATTAACATAAGAAAAGGCACAAGGGAAGTAGTAGAGACTGTAAATAGAATAGTCTGAGACATTTTGTTTTATTGTAATGTTTCCAATTGAACTTATCCTGAAGCATATGTTGGTAATAGAATACAATGTAGTGTGTGGGGGGAAAATGATTATGTGCTAGCAGAATATTATTTTATTACGCTGCTGGCCAATCATCCTTTCCCAAGCACAATTTAATTATTTAACCAACATTCTAGGCAGAATTTTTTTATTTTATTTATCTATAAGGTGTTTATACAGATTACATTTATATTTCAGTAACCTATATGAAAACACTTGTGAGCTTACAATCTAATTTTGAATAGTTTATCCTCACACTAGTGTTCTGCTTACTTCTGCTCTGTAGGGGACAGTGAGCAGAGATATTGGCAGAAGATCTTGGTGGACAGACAAGCAAAACTTAACCGACCTCGAGAAAAGAAACGCGGTACTGAAAAGGTAATATTCATTGTTTCTGTTCAATAAAAAATGGAGAACAATGAAGAATTGGTATACATATTGCTATATCCATTTGTTAGTTGTGTTTCTATTTCATGAATGTGTTTCTGTCTTTTTAGATCCTTCTACTTTTTGCCATTTCTAATTTACTGGGTTTTCTTTCTTTTTTTTTGCAGTTGGTTGCTAAAGCTGAAAAGATAAGACTGGCTAAAACGCAGGAAGCAAGCAAACACATTCGATTCTTTGAAGAACTCTGAAGAATAAAATGATGTTCATGCATATTATGAATTTAATAAATATGACAGCAACTGTAAAATCAGGAAGAGGTCTTGCCAAGGAGTAGTTCCAATGTTAGGGTGCCACACATCGTCATTAATATTAGTTTAACATCTACTGTCGGCTAATAGCATAGTGTGATTTTTTGAACTTCTTTATTTCTTTAACTATTTTTCCTGTAATATGTTGTAATTATAGAAGCCTAAAATAATATTATAATGGATTGACATTAAATTTCCAAAGATATATATATATATATATATATATATAATCAGGAGATGCACACACGTTACTAATTTGACTGTAACCACTTTAAGGCCAGATACATTCTTTAACTTAATGGTTGTGAATTCAGCTGTCAAATAGTAGATCTTTCATTTTACATTTTTTACATTACATGTTTTTCCCAACAAATCTTGGGAATATTTTACTCACTCAGAGTTCTAAATCTTAGTTACCAGTTTGGCCATGGACTAACAGCCATCTTTGTGCTTCCCTTTCCTGAGTAATGTGGATTTTGTTAGGATTTACATATGTATTTGAGCAGTTTTTCCCAGGTTCAGACATAACATTACCAAAGCCTTGTCTTCCTTAAATGACTCGGTCCCTAATTAGCACACTTTTGCTTGAGCATAACATGGAAACCATAAGGTTTTTGGCTTTTTTACTAAAAGTTCATGGAAATATATAGATGGTTTTATAGACAGGGCTGCATCAACCCTGGACATGATATTTATATTGCTAAACTTTTCCTGGCTTTCTTAATCCTGTTCTATTGGATTGTTCAAAGACTGTAGCTTAGAGACTCTACAGTAAATATTGTCAGGTTCTAACACAAAATTACATCTGCAAAATAGTTCTATTTCTGAGTTTTACTTGTTTTTTTGCTGTTGTAAAGAATTGGAAGGCCTCTGATATGATTAAAAGAGCTTTTTTTTTCAGTGCAAATATCTGTATAAAATGGGAAACATCAAAAACTGTTGCGCAATAAATTTCTACATTTTATTTTCAATTTTCTTATGTTCAAAGTAAAACCTGTTTGTTAATGTATTTTTTTTTTTTTTTTTACTACTTGTTACAGATAAAAGTAAAGTTGCTACATTAGCAATATTATTTTGACTTGGTCTTCTTTTATTGGTTAAATTTATATTTTTCAACCTTCCAAGGTTATTGTTTGCTTTGCTTGAAAGCATTGGAACTTTACATTTCTTTTCTTTTTAAAGGACTACTGTTGTCTAAAAAAAAAAAAAAAACTTTACATGTTTATGAAATTTGTTACTATGTAAACCATTTGCATAAATTAATTTTAGAGAAATTCTTTAGCAGACTATGACTTCCATGATTCATAGTCTGGAATGGACATTGCTTGCAATTATACTTATTTTGATGTTCCAGTTGACTTATTAAATTATTGAGCTTTTATATTAGGCATTTTAAACATAAATTACGTCAAAAGATGTTCCCTTTCAGCTAACTAAGGGGTGATGAGCAGGAAGAGCTCGCCCAGTTGGTAAAATGAGAGAGGCTTAAAGGAGTGGCAGTTAGTGAATCATTGTACTTAAAGTTAGTAGGAGGCAGAGTAGATGGAGAATAGTTTCAGATGAGGTATCTTTAAAATATCTAACTTTCAAACTCAATAATCTAACACGTCCACGCAAAAACATAAACCAGAAATATATTGTTTCTTAAGCATTGTTTATAATCACCTGACCCCCCTTGTCACAGATACTTTTAATTGTCTTATTATTATTCTAGTCTACACCAACATGGAGTGCTCTTATTTGTCACTCCTCATCATAAGAATTAGTAAAAGATAGTGAGGGTTAGAAAGAGGTTCTTTATAGATAATTTAAGCTTAAAATATCTAACCTTCAAGCTTTGTTATCACTGCTACTCAAATTTTAACAATCATTTGCAATTATATTAACACAATTAAGAGGGTAATACTGCTGCCACTAATGAACCAGGGGATCCCTGGGATTCCCCCTCAATACCCGCTATCCCCAATGAGCCCTGATATCCTACTGAATTCCTCCTTCATCCCAGCTACCCCCTGTGAGTCGGGGAATATCTGGGTTTCCCACTCAACACCCGTTACCTTTGATGAGCCTGGGTATCCCCCTCAATACAATCTACCCTCCTATGAGACTAGGTATCTCTTTCAATATCGGCTACAATCGATGAGCCTGGGGATCCCGATATTCCCCCTTTTAACTAGCTACCCCCCTATGAGGCAGGGATCCCCCCTCCTTAACTACTACCCTCTGAGCCTGGGTATCCCGCTCGATACCAGCTACCCTTTATGAGTCCTGATAATCTCCCTTCTTATTGGCTGTCCCCTATGAGCCGGGGATCCCCCATCAATACCCACTTCCCTCTAAAAGACTGGGGTATCTCTCTCAAATCAGCTACACTCTAAGAGCCTGATATTCCTCCTTCATACCCCTAGCCAAGTTAAGCCAGGGGACAGGTTTAGGTGTAGTAGAGATCTTTGAAAGTAAATGTAATATTCTATTGCTTTTTTAAATAAATGAATACAAATTGTATTAATGAGTTACAAACAGCCACAGAAGCAGGACTTTGAAAAAAAAACTAGAACACGCAATGACTAAATACGGACTTACACAAAAAAATACAAACCGCTGGACTTAGAAAGAAAAAAAATTATGGACTCTCAAAAATATGAATTTAAGGGCGGAACCGCGCACAGCGAAAAACACAATACAAACAAAACTTTAAAAAAAAACATTACACACAGCAAGGGGGGACAGCCAGGACGTCTGGGAGTCGGGTTGCACACAACTTTAAGTCCAATTTACAGAGTTTAGACACTTGAAAATCCCCTAAGCGAGAGGAAAAAATGGCAGCAGAAAAAAAACTAAAACAAGGCTACACAACCCCTAAACCTGCAAAACACCGCCAAGCACATACGGCTTTTACAAAAACCTGTACGAGGTACAAAATACACGATTAGCAAGGACGCAAAATCATCCACACCTGCGTACCACATACACAATCACCTCCATTTTACAACACTAACTTACCGAATGTGGAAATGCACAGCTCCACAAACTGTTTCCCCTCACGCACGCAGCCTATTTACACTACACACTGCACACATTGCTGACACTTACACCTCAGCTCACCAACAGTGCAAATCTACATTGTATGCTGCAGGAACATCAAAACAGATTGTTAGCTCTTCAGCACATTGCTTGCTGCATATATTAATTACAAAATAGGTAAATATATTAATTTATGATTTCATTAATTAATTATCCTGAAAAAATACAGATACAGAACAAAAGAAAAAAAAAAACACCACAGTATCGCAATAAACTACAAAGGCCTTCACTGTGCACCTTACAAGGAGCACCAACGGTGCGCATAGGACACAAAGTACACCAAGTACACCAGGGGAGAGGCTTGCAATAAGCGCAAAAAGGAGATCTGCGCACAATGACCGCAAAAGCCCCTCTGATAACAAAAAATACACCAACAGAGAGGCTCGCAATTATCGCCGAAGTATCTCAGACGACCAAAACACTTGCTGTCTGTGGCAAACCGCATTACCTGCCCTACAATGTTATTGTCCCGTCATTTTTGACGGGCAAGTCGCTAGTCATATATTTTCAAGAACTGCTTTTTAGTGCCTCAATTTTAGTTTTCAAGAATTCTCTCAGACGTCAAAATATATTCGAAACATGACAGGTGATATTAAAGATGATGAAATGTCATTGTTGGTTTACTGATGCTTGTCAGGACTGGATGTCCGTTCAAGATGTGACTGGGCTACTTCATTGTTGTTTGGCTCACATGGGATATCCTCTAGAAGGCTGAAAAATAGTATTACATGTATATAAAGAACTATGAATGTGTTTGTGAAATCTGGCATGCAAAGAATATGCAACACATGTTTGTAAATCTTTTTAATAATATGGTAAAATCATGTCATAAACCAGTGCTTGTCCACCTGGTCCCTACTGCCCACTAGTGGGTGATTCAAGCTTTCATGGTGGGCAGCAGGGTTATCGCTAGGGGGCGTCTCTGACAAGTGACGTCACACGCCGGAGACCACACTTGGCTGGTTGCAGGGCTGGGGAGAGAGCCTAGGGACAGCAGTCAGGGCGTGTCACTATCTAGTAAGTACAGGGCAATACATAGCTAGGGTCATATGAGATATGTAACCTGAAATTAGAGTGATGCACTGGTGTCGACCCCTGTCATACAGGTTAAACTGTTGTGAAATATGTAACAAACTTAAAACAGCAGATATGCAAGTCATAAGCTTAAAAATAGATTTATAGAAAATGTGAATTCTTGCAGACCCTGCTTGTGCTTCCACCCTGTCTTCAAATCTTTCCTCTGTCTTGGGGCCTTAGCAGGTGTGCTCTGAAATTATTTTGATCTATCCAGAAGGTTAAAAGAACGTTGAAGGTTTCCGGATTTCACTCTATAATATAATATACCCATCTCTTTACTTTTTGTATACTTTAAGTGCTTAAAAGCTCAGTTTTTCTGCCTAAAATCTTACAAATAGTTCCTGTTTGCTTCCTTTGGCAGCTCTATGTACAGTGGTTGCACTGTCATAGTAACCAATCAGTGGCAACATGCTTCCTGAGAGAGGTCACTGACAGGCTAATTTGAAACACTAATCACAACGGTATGTATATTCATGTGTTATAGAGAGAAAACCCAAACAGGTACACATTTTATGAATTTAGGCAGAAAAGGGAGCTTTTGAGCATTACTTAATAATATATAATACATAAAAGTAAATAGATACATATACATATATTTCTAGGGAGGGGTGTGTGTTGTCTCATTGGATAATTCAGATCAGCTTTTAGTATTTCTCACCTCCCACACATGTCAGTCTTTGCACTTCAGACTGCAAATCCTCCTTCCCCTGTACCTGATACCTCATGCAATGAACATGAAGGATTTATCAGGCCCATCTCTATATACGGTACTTGTTTTTTTTGTTGTTTGGGCCACAGCATACAGCTCCTGGTATTCCTAGGTGTTCTCCCATCCAAGTACTGACCAGGCCCAGCCCGAGTCGACTTCAGGGTGGTGTAACCTCTTGGTTCCCTGACTGGTATCGAATGCAGGTTACAGCGGTGAAAGCACAGAATCCCAACCACTGGACCACCAGGGAATCCATATACTTGCAGAGTCTGCTGATATTAAGAATTTATCCTAAACATCCTTTATTTACTCAGCCTATACATCTACTAATGCTGTTAATGTATTATATACTACAGATGAAGTTTTTCCTAAACCACAGGAGTCCTTTAAAGGCATATCCAAGTCTTATGGATCAAAACATTTTATTTTTTATTAATATTTAAAACTCCCTCTGATTATTTTGACACTTCCAGGTGGTTTCTACACAGGCATCTGCCCCCAAAATCAGCATGTAGCATCAGGGGAGCAATATTAACCCACTTTTTACTTGCTGTTGCTTGCTTGCTCAGCCAATCTCCTTGCAGCTTCCTGTCTGTATGCCAGCAGCAATACATAGCACATATCAGTGATACACTACATATCACAGGCTGCTTTACAGCACAAACAGGAACCCCCGAGTTAATTCAAAAGTTTCAGATAACCTGATTGGCCAAAACAAATCATTTTAAATTTGATGCTAATTTAGCCTGAGTTTGGAGGGTGTTAGCCCTAATTTGCAACTGTCAGAAATTACAAGACATTTTGCTGACTTCAATGTAAGTTTTTAAATGTTTATTTTGGGATTTTTCCATGCTTGCTTATAACACTGAAGTGGTTGTACTTCCTTAAATAATCAGAACATTCAAGATTACAGGATATGACCATTTGGTGGAACATTCATTCACGTCACTGTTCCGAAGTGTTCTAAACCACAGGTCCTCAGGGACCACAAACAGGACAGATTTTAACTTGAACTCTGTTTAAAGGGACATAGCCCGTTAGTTTATTTTGTTTTTTAAAAACAGCTATGTAAGTGTTTATTTGCATATTTAAACATTTTATTAATAACATGGGCTTAAAAGGTCCACATCCTGTAGCTCATGCACACAGTATTTTTATAGTACTAAATGTACTAGGCAATGACAGGCTGGGTCTCAGGACCATGTTACTAAAATGCTGCTGAGACACAGTCTGTGATTGGCTAATACATCTACTACTATAGAAACATTGTTTGCATGAGTAGGGACTATCTGGGAGGTTTCAGTAAGTAAATAACAGATCCTTTTAAGCACTTGTTAAAAAATTATATTTAAATATGCAGTTTATTTTAGTATTAAAACCAGCGAACTCTGTGTTCCTTTAAGCCCAAGTGGTTAATACCTACAATGTGACCTCTTAGTGGTCCCTGAGGACTGTAATTGTGAGTTATGTCTACAACAGGAGGGAAAGGGGGGAAAGAGACACAGGGGAGAAAGAGACATGGGGAAAGAGACCCCCTGTGAGGGAGAAGAGAAAAAAAGGGGAGGGAGAGGGGGGAAGAGATGGGAGAAAGAGATACAGGGGAGGGGGGAAAGACACAGGGGAGAAAGAAGGGAGATACATAGGGGAGGAAGAGACACGGGAGGGAGAAGAGACAGGGGGAAAGATACACAGGGGTGGGAGGGGTTTAGGAGAGACACAAGGGAGGGAGAGGAGGGAAGAGACACATGGGAGGGATAGAGACATAGGGGAGGGAGAGTGGTAGGAGAGACACAAGGAAGGGAGAGTTGGGGTAAAAGAAACATTGCATATTATACCGTCATTTATGACAGACAAATGACTAGTCAAATAAAATATTTAGCCAGAAGATATATTTAAAACGGGGTTTACCTTATTAATGGCCACTGCTGTACCCCTCTCCACCTATCGCATTGTCCTGAGCACCACTGAAAGGAAGTGGTAGATATCTACTGTGATATCATTGGTTAGGCTGTCTTAGTAAGGCTTCGATAATGTTATCTCAGTTGATATCTTCCATTTCCTTTCAAGTAATGCTTAGGACAAGGAAAGAAGTGGGAATGCAATAGCTGTTAATGTCATTAATGATGTATTTAATTTGCTTTTTCTGGATAAGGATTTGATTTGCTGTTGTTTGCACGTGTACATTTTATTTTAATTAATGGTGAACTAAAAAGTAGGTTTAATATAGAAATCTCTTACACTGGCCCTTTAATGACCTGCAGTTGTAGTTGTAGTTGTTATCCTGCTTACCTTGCTACATGACTTAAAAGCGAATACACAGTGTACCTGAACCTCACTATGCAATATACAAGGGGAATACAAACACATTGCATTATTTATCACATCCTCTATCACAGCCAACAGCAGCCAGGAACATCTTGCCATTATGCACTACAAGAAATGAGGCAAATACAGACACAAATTGCATTGTATAACATGTTTTTAATGTTTCAGTGCCTTTTAAGAAGATCTATCTAATTGCATCCTGCTGATGAGGAAATGCATTTGCTTCAAAACAAAGCTTAAAAGGAAAGCTGTTATTAGAGATTTGCCCATAACAATCTAGAAATCATTTGTGAAAAATAACAAAGCTATTCTTTCAGTGAAAACAGCGCTCCTATATTTTCTACATGTTATATTGAAAAGTTGAATTTTGGAACTGAACTGTGTGATTATGTATTTTTTTTAGAAAGTTAAAGAGCCACTAATGTATAATTTATAATATGCTCTTATGAAGAATACTACCTGATAATGGGCAAATGTTTTTAAAATGTGTAAAATAAATATAGCCTTAAAAATATAAATTTTAAGTATTCAATTTGTTTAGACACCTGAGATGAATGGGAGGAACCTTGGATTCATAAGTCTTGACTCATTTCTGTTGAAATACTGCCACTATGAATAGCCACAAGACAACAGGACTGAATGGAAGAAAAAGCCCCAGTAGAATAACACATCTCCTAAAGGTCCATGCAGACAAACAGTCCAAGAGAAAATCTCCCATGACACAGGCAGAGTCTGTTAGGTTGAACACTCTCTGCAAAAACGTGTTAATGCCCATGATTTATACAGCAGTTGGATCTATCCTGTTATGGTGTTGGGACAGGTCTGCCGCTGTGGGGCCTCCAACCGCTAGATGGCGCTGCCAATATTTTGTAGCACTGCCGATATGTGGGAGAAGTTCGAAACTTATAATGTTAGCCTAATCCTCTAACTCAGAATATCAGCAGCACCATCTAGCGAATGCTCACTCCCACTGCTGCTGCCTTGTGCTGCACTACCATAAGAGGATAGGACCCAGCAGTTAATGGTGTTAGCTTTTTACATATTTCACAAATGTGAAATTTGTTCCCAGACTACAGAGATTCTTTAAAAAAAAACAAATCTTCCTTTAATTTATTACTTACTACAGAGCTCAGCAAATACCAGGCACCAGCTTGTACTGGCATCCAGAAAATCTTAGCTGGCAGCAGGATCTTGCAGTATGTAGCTGCCTTATACAAGTAGTGTCTACCTGATCAAGCACACAAGGGGTTAATACACAATGTGTGGTGATAGATGCCAGCTACTATTACAGAGCTCAATGAACTGTAGCTCCCCAGTAGTGGAGGCACTTATTTAGGCCCAGACCAAGCATATATAGACATATGTTTATATGTTTTCTATAATATGTTGTGTTGATTCCCCTATATGCATTTACCTGCTGATGTCAGATGCTGCCTCCACTCTCTCTGCATCGCTGGTTACGTTCAAACTGAGGGTATCATCTCATATCAGTGTTTTTGAGTTATTTGTGCCTTATATGTTTGCTGTCATTTTGGTATTATTTCAACTACCTTTCCTCAGTATAGATGTATACTTTTGGTGGTGGTAGTGTCATGGTCTGGGCCTGCATGAGTGCTGCCGGCACTGGGGAGCTACAGTTCATTGAGGGAACCATGAATGCCAACATGTACTGTGACATACTGAAGCAGAGCATGATCTCCTCCCTTTGGAGACTGGTCCGCAGGGCAGTATCCCAACATGATAACAATCCCAAACACACCTCCAAGACGACCGCTACCTTGCTAAAGAAGCTGAAGGTGATGGACTGGCCAAGCATGTCACCAGACCTAAAGCCTATTGAGCATCTGTGGGGCATCCTCAAACGGAAGGTGGGGGAGTGCAAGGTCTCTAACATCCACCAGCTCCGTGATGTCATCATGGAGGAGTGGAAGAGGACTCCAGCAGCAACCTGTGAAGCTCTGGTGAACTCCATGCCCATGAGGGTTAGGGCAGTGCTGGTGGCCACACAAAATATTGCCACTTTGGGCCCAGTTTGGACATTCCCACTTAGGGATGTACTCACTTTTGTTGCCAACGGTTTAGACATTAATGGCTGTGCGTTGAGTTATTTTGCGGTGACAGCAATTTTACACTGTTATACAGACTGTACACTTACTACTTTACATTGTAGCAGAGTGTCATTTCTTCAGTGTTGTCACATGAAAAGATATACCGTATATACTCGAGTATAAGCCGAGTTTTTCAGCCCTTTTTTTAAGGCAAAAAAGGGCCCCCTCGGCTTATACTCGAGTCACTCCCCCCGTGTCTCTCTAACCACCCCGTGTCTCTCTAAGAGGAGAGAGGATGAGGATGGGGGGGTTGAGGAGGGGGGTTGAGGAGGGAGGTTGAGGGGGGGGGGTTGGGGTTGAGGAGGGGGTTGAGGATGAGGGTGGGGGGGTTGAGGAGGGAGGATGAGGATGGGGGCTTGAGGAGGGGGTTGAGGAGGGAGGTTGAGGAAGGGGTTGAGGAGGGAGGTTGAGGATGATGAGGGAGGTTGAGGATGAGGAGGAGGGGTTGAGGAGCGGGGTTGAGGTTGAGGAGGGGGGTTGAGGATGGGGGGTTGAGGATGGGAGGGTGAGGATGATGATGGGGGGGTTGAGGAGGGGAGTTGAGGATGGGGGGTTGAGGAGGGAGGATGAGGAGGGAGGTTGAGGAGGGGGTTGAGGATGAGGAGGGAGGTTGAGGAGGGGGTTGAGGATGAGGAGGGAGGTTGAGAATGAGGAGGGAGGTTGAGGATGAGGAGGGAGGTTGAGGATGAGGAGGGAGGTTGAGGAGTGTCTCTCTACCCCCCGTGTCTCCTTCCCTCCCCCTCCTCAACCTAAACCCCCCTCAACCCCCCTCCTCCACCTAAAACCCCCTAAATACCTCCTCCCTCTCCCCTCACTTACCTGCTTGTGCTCCGGCCTCCGCTCCTTGACCCGGCGCCGGCGCGCATGTGACTGCACATGCGCGCCGCGTCATTAGCATATACCGGGTGCCGGAACCCGGTATATGCTAATGACGCGGGGCGCATGTGACGTCACATGCACGCCGGGTCAAGGAGCGGAGGCCAGAGCACAAGCAGGTAAGTGAGGGGAGAGGGGGGAGGTATTTAGGGGGGTTTAGGTGGAGGAGGGGGGTTGAGGGGGGTTTAGGTTGAGGAGGGGGGTTGGGGTTGAGGAGGTGGGTTGGGGTTGAGGTTGAGGAGGGAGGTTGAGGATGGGGGGTTGAGGATGGGGGGGGTTGAGGATGGGGGGGTTGAGGAGGAAGGTTGAGGAGGGGGTTGAGGATGGGGGGTTGAGGAGGGGGTTTGAGGAGGGAGGTTGAGGATGAGGAGGGAGGATGAGGAGGGAGGTTGAGGATGAAGAGGGAGGTTGAGGAGGAGGAGGGGTTGAGGAGGGGGGTTGAGGAGAGAGTATGAGGATGGGGGGGTTGAGGATGAGGGGTTGAGGAGGGAGGTTGAGGAGTGGGGGTTGGGGTTGAGGAGGGGGTTGAGGATGAGGGTGGGGGGGTTGAGGAGGGAGGATGAGGATGGGGGCTTGAGGAGGGGGTTGAGGATGGGGGGGTTGAGGAGGGAGGTTGAGGATGATGAGGGAGGTTGAGGATGAGGAGGAGGGGTTGAGGAGCGGGGTTGAGGATGAGGAGGGGGGTTGAGGAGGGGGGGTTGAGGATGGGAGGGTGAGGAGAGAGGATGATGATGGGGGGGTTGAGGAGGGGAGTTGAGGATGGGGGGTTGAGGAGGGAGGATGAGGAGGGAGGTTGAGGAGGGGGTTGAGGATGAGAAGGGAGGTTGAGGAGGGGGTTGAGGATGAGGAGGGAGGTTGAGAATGAGGAGGGAGGTTGAGGATGAGAAGGGAGGTTGAGGATGAGGAGGGAGGTTGAGGAGTGTCTCTCTACCCCCCGTGTCTCTTTCCCTCCCCCTCCTCAACCTAAACCCCCCTCAACCCCCCTCCTCCACCTAAACCCCCCTAAATACCTCCTCCCTCTCCCCTCACTTACCTGCTTGTGCTCCGGCCTCCGCTCCTTGACCCGGCGCCGGCGCGCATGTGACTGCACATGCGCGCCGCGTCATTAGCATATACCGGGTGCCGGAACCCGGTATATGCTAATGACGCGGGGCGCATGTGACGTCACATGCACGCCGGGTCAAGGAGCGGAGGCCAGAGCACAAGCAGGTAAGTGAGGGGAGAGGGGGGAGGTATTTAGGGGGGTTTAGGTGGAGGAGGGGGGTTGAGGGGGGTTTAGGTTGAGGAGGGGGATTGGGGTTGAGGAGGTGGGTTGGGGTTGAGGTTGAGGAGGGAGGTTGAGGATGGGGGGTTGAGGATGGGGGGTTGAGGATGGGGGGGTTGAGGATGGGGGGGTTGAGGAGGAAGGTTGAGGAGGGGGTTGAGGATGGGGGGTTGAGGAGGGGGTTTGAGGAGGGAGGTTGAGGATGAGGAGGGAGGATGAGGAGGGAGGTTGAGGATGAAGAGGGAGGTTGAGGAGGAGGAGGGGTTGAGGAGGGGGGTTGAGGAGAGAGTATGAGGATGGGGGGGTTGAGGATGAGGGGTTGAGGAGGGAGGTTGAGGAGTGGGGGTTGGGGTTGAGGAGGGGGTTGAGGATGAGGGTGGGGGGGTTGAGGAGGGAGGATGAGGATGGGGGCTTGAGGAGGGGGTTGAGGATGGGGGGGTTGAGGAGGGAGGTTGAGGATGATGAGGGAGGTTGAGGATGAGGAGGAGGGGTTGAGGAGCGGGGTTGAGGTTGAGGAGGGGGGTTGAGGATGGGGGGTTGAGGATGGGAGGGTGAGGAGAGAGGATGATGATGGGGGGGTTGAGGAGGGGAGTTGAGGATGGGGGGTTGAGGAGGGAGGATGAGGAGGGAGGTTGAGGAGGGGGTTGAGGATGAGAAGGGAGGTTGAGGAGGGGGTTGAGGATGAGGAGGGAGGTTGAGAATGAGGAGGGAGGTTGAGGATGAGACGGGAGGTTGAGGATGAGGAGGGAGGTTGAGGAGTGTCTCTCTACCCCCCGTGTCTCTTTCCCTCCCCCTCCTCAACCTAAACCCCCCTCAACCCCCCTCCTCCACCTAAACCCCCCTAAATACCTCCTCCCTCTCCCCTCACTTACCTGCTTGTGCTCCGGCCTCCGCTCCTTGACCCGGCGCCGGCGCGCATGTGACTGCACATGCGCGCCGCGTCATTAGCATATACCGGGTGCCGGAACCCGGTATATGCTAATGACGCGGGGCGCATGTGACGTCACATGCACGCCGGGTCAAGGAGCGGAGGCCAGAGCACAAGCAGGTAAGTGAGGGGAGAGGGGGGAGGTATTTAGGGGGGTTTAGGTAGAAGAGGGGGGTTGAGGGGGGTTTAGGTTGAGGAGGGGGGTTGGGGTTGAGGGGTTGAGGTTGAGGAGGTGGGTTGGGGTTGAGGGGGGTTGAGGTTGAGGAGGGAGGTTGAGGATGGGGCGTTGAGGATGAGGATGGGGGGGGTTGAGGATGGGGGGGTTGAGGAGGGAGGATGAGGAGGGAGGTTGAGGATGGGGGGGGTTGAGGAGGAAGGTTGAGGAGGAGGTTGAGGATGGGGGGGTTGAGGAGGGGGTTTGAGGAGGGAGGTTGAGGATGAGGAGGGAGGATGAGGAGGGAGGTTGAGGATGAGGAGGGAGGTTGAGGAGGAGGAGGGGTTGAGGAGGGGTGTTGAGGAGAGAGTATGAGGATGGGGGGGTTGAGGAGGGAGGTTGAGGAGGGGGGGTTGGGGTTGAGGTTGAGGAGGGTTGAGGTTGAGGAGGGGGTTGAGGATGAGGGTGGGGGGGGTTGAGGAGGGAGGATGAGGATGGGGGCTTGAGGAGGGGGTTGAGGATGGGGGGTTGAGGAGGGAGGTTGAGGAAGGGGTTGAGGATGGGGGGGTTGAGGAGGGAGGTTGAGGATGAGGAGGAGGGGTTGAGGAGGGGGGTTTAGGTTGAGGAGGGGGGTTGAGGATGGGAGGGTGAGGAGAGAGGATGATGATGGGGGGGGTTGAGGAGGGGAGTTGAGGATGGGGGGGTTGAGGAGGGAGGTTGAGGAGGGGGTTGAGGATGAGGAGGGAGGTTGAGGAGGGGGTTGAGGATGAAGAGGGAGGTTGAGAATGAGGAGGGAGGTTGAGGATGAGGAGGGAGGTTGAGGAGGGAGGTTGAGGATGAGGAGGGAGGTTAAGGATGAGGGAGGAGGGAGGTTGAGCAGTGGGGTTGAGGAGGGTGATAAGGGAGGGGGGAAGAGACACAGGGAAGGGAGAGGTTGGAAGAGACACAGGGAAGGGAGAGGGGAGAAGAGACACAGGGAAGGGAGAGGGGAGAAGAGACACAGAGAGAGAGGGGGACACAGAGGGCACAAGAGGGACACAGGGGGCAGCACATTTCCCACCCTCGGCTTATACTCGGGTCACTCATTTTACCCAGTATTTTGTGGTAAAATGGGTGCCTCGGCTTATACTCGAGTATATACAGTAATAAAATATGTACAAAAATGTGAGGGGTGTACTCACTTTTGTGAGATACTGTATATATAGTTGGAGTACATATATTATTTACAATACATGTATTGGATATAGTATATATATATACCGTATTTATCGGCATATAGCACGCACCGGCGTATAATACGCACCTCAATTTAAGAAGGGAATTTCAGGAGAAAAAAAAAATTCAAATAAAGAACTTTGAAGCAAAATCCTCAACCTCCCTCCTCATCCTCAACCTCCTTCCTCATCCTCAACCCCCCTCCTCATCCTCAACCCCCCTCCTCACCCTCAACCCCCTCCTCAACCTCCCTCCTCTTCCTCCCTCCTCAACCCCCCCTCAACCCCCAGATGTATGGGAGGTGAGTCGTTCCACCACACCTCATCTAGCCACATAATCTGAAATGAGTGCAATTGTTCAATCTTATTGAACAATTGCACTCATTTCAGATGCCAGCAAGGAAATGCTCAAGATCCTGCAAGCTCGGCTCCAACAATATATGGACAGTAAATACCGAAAATACTCTCTTTTGAGTTTGCAGTCAGTAGATTTTGAGAGTTAACACCCCTCTACATCCCTGTGAAAATTAGCATAAAATTAATAACTCATTTTGGCCAATCACAGGCAGCTAATACATTGTTTCCATCTTTTATGGCAGTTTGTACAGCCAAGAATGTGTAGCCCCCGTACATTAAGCAAGGAGGAGGCCAGCCATTGCTGTGTGGATTTCGGCATTGTGCTGCTGTTGGCTTGAAGGTTAGTATAGAGTTAATAAAATCATACCCAGATGCAGTGTTTCAATTGGTACGTACCAGGTATCTATGTAGGTATCTCTGGGAGTGTGGCAATTTTTTTTTAAATAAAATAAATCTGTATGTGTATAGAATGACTCAGTGTAATGTGTGTTTCTGATATAACCAGCATGTGTTAGATTAGAAAAAGTTACTAACAGGGAAACCTAGATATACCTTACTGTAAGTATGGGTGCTGGGGGCAACAGTTTTTCATACCATTCATTTGAATGTAATATTCCATTGTGTTTTTTTTTTTACCAGTGTTTATTTTATTGAAGGATATACAGTATTTGGAACTGAACTGTGTGATTATCTATTTAACCACATGGTAATTCCAAGAAATATAATTTTAGGGAACTCAGACTGATAAATTGTGAGACACATTTTTTTTTTCAAACAATGACATTTTCCTTGGGTGACTTAAAGGGATTAAGCAAAAGTCACAATTATGTTAGAAATCAAAATATTACCTATATATATATATATATATATATATATATATATATATATATATATATATATATATATACATATATATATATATATATATATATATATATATATATACATATATATATATATATTTACATTTGGTTGTTGTTAAAATCTAAGCTAGTGTTGGATAATTTACCTTGAACATTGCTATTTTTAAGCAGAAATTGCTTCTTAAGATTTTCCCTCCTGTCATATCTCTTATCTTGGTTCATTTAACTAATACATTCATAGTAATTATAAACTAGCAGGGAGAGCATGGCCAGTTGGCTGAATGATAAGAATCTCAGAGAGCCTCTGCATAAATATATCCACATTGAAGGTCAATTATGTAACACTATATAGTAAATTGTAAATATTCATACTTATACATACAATTTAAATTTATACCATAATTGGGATATTTGCTGTATTCCTTTGACCTGCTCAAATTCA
The DNA here is from genome assembly GCA_027410445.1 of Discoglossus pictus. Classification (NCBI taxonomy): domain Eukaryota; kingdom Metazoa; phylum Chordata; class Amphibia; order Anura; family Alytidae; genus Discoglossus; species Discoglossus pictus. The sequence continues at coordinate 176,376,912 of CM050163.1, read as the reverse complement.
GTTAAAGAGGAGCAGAGGTATGTGGGGGGTACACCAGAGAACAGTTCCAGTTCATTCTGTAGATGATTGAGAGTGGGAGGAAACTGCTGAGCAGTCCAAACAGACAGTATGGACCTCTGAATATAAAGGCGTCTGAAGGAGAATAAATAATTTCTTAACGGAAGGGAAGCACCATTGCAACTATTTTTAACAACCAATGTACTGCATAATTTAACTGTACATGAACATGAAATGATAATAAACCATGAGCTGAAATGTAGGTAATTGTATTGTCATGGAATGCATGGCTTACAGAGAGATATTCCAATCACCACTGTAAGAGGAACTTGTTGTTTTAATTATGAGTTCATCAGTAATAGAATTATCATTATAGTAGTAGTATGTAATTAGATAAGAGGCCAAACACTCTTTCATAGGCTGTCCTCAGCAAAAGCTTTTTCCAACGGTAGTGACTTTAGCTCAGCAGAATTGTGTTGATTACATATTTATCAGCTACCTGCTTGACAAAGCCAGCTTTCACCATGGACCTTATAGTGGGTGGACACTAGCAGCAACTGAGTCAGCTTTGAAAACAAGTTCAATAGTGAATATTGCTTTTATGTATTAGTGTATATACATTTTAATAATGGTCAATACCAAACTAAAACATCTAACTCCTACTGTTGGGACATCACGATTAACAGCAAACTGATGGTAGTAGACTTCATACTTCTAACTCTGTGGAGACTTCATTGCGGGAGTGAGATTGTATTTCCTTAAATATAGATGGAATGTCTGGAAAAATATAAGAATCATTGCACCTTTTTAAAACAAGAGATCTGCACAGAGTTAATACAGGTTTCCCGGAAATTAAATACGTACTATCACTTCTTTGCTAAAATTGCCCTTTATAATAGAACAATATTATCCTTTATTCATTCCAAACATTGTCAGCTCAAACATAGTAGTTACCTGTGGGGGTCAATAAAAAGACATAAAAAAAAACTCATTTTCTATTCATCTTGCCTCCTTTTAAAGTAGACTACTGCTAGTAGCACAAGGCAATTACTGTATCTAGCAGTGGATCTGGTTTTTGCACCTTCTGTAGCTTCTGTTTCTCCAAAGGTTGTTTATATATATGAACTCCAAATGATGAAATTACTTTCCCTTTTCCACATTGGCCCCAAGTCTATGACATTGTTTCACAAATCTAAATAGATTCAAAATTTAAACATTGTTACCAAATTTGCTATCCACCTTATCAGCTTTTTTTTAAATTATACTCACTTTAGTTGATTATTATGAGAACTACGTAGGTTGCACCTCCACTGCTGCTCTTAGTGAACAATATCGCTCACTGATCTGGCATTTATATCTGTGATTGCATTATGATGTCACTGCTGACGTCATAGAACATCACACAGTTGTGGCCAGCTGGAAGCCTAGCAACATCTGGCAGCACTGGGTTGCTTCCATTTTGTTTGTTCTCCATTAGTTATAATTTTGCTATCTCTAATGTGCTTTGCTTAGTTCCACTCAAGTCTCCTCTCAATAACAGGTGGCTTGTTCACCATTATCTCTTTATGTCTGAAGCAGTTTGAGATTTCCAGTAATAAAAACAGGCTTGTGTTTGTGATACCTCAAATCATGCAAATAATTATTATTAAAGAGCCTTTGTAATGCTCCAACACTGCACTGTATTTTACACTAATCAGAGCGGGCTTTTCATTTATAAGTAGAGATGTCGCGAATCGTTCGCCGACGGACTGTTCCCGGCAAACATAGCATGTTCGCGTTCGATCCGCCCCCTATACTTTATCATTGAGCAAACTTTGACCCTGCAACTCACAGTCAGCAGACACATTCCAGCCAATCAGCATCATACCCTGCCTTCCAGACCCTTCTAACTCATGGACAGCAGCCATTTTGGAATCATAACTAACTTGCAGTCTTACTGAGAGGAGGCTGAGTGTAGGTGATACTGCATCAATAGGGAAAACCATAGCTAGGCTACTGTACACAGTGTGCAATACAGTCCTGAAGGACTCTTTTGGTCTCTGCTGCAAGGACACCCCTGTGTCTCTTCCCCCCCTTATCATCATCCTCCCCTCACCTTAGCACCCAACCCTAACACCCCTCACACTTATCCCTAACATCTAACCCTAACATCCCTCACCCTAACACCTAACACTAACACCCCTTACACTTATCCCTAACACCCCTCACCCTAACACCTAACCCTAACACCCCTCACACTTATCCCTAACACCCCTCACCCTAACCCTAACACCCCTCACACTTATCCCTAACACCCCTTACCCTAACCCTAACACCCCTCACACTTATCCTAACCCTAACATCCCTCACCCTAACACCTTACCCTAACACCCCTTACACTTATCCCTAACACCCCTCACCCTAACACCTAACCCTAACACCCCTCACACTTATCCCTAACACGCCTCACCCTAACCTTAACACCCCTCACACTTATCCCTAACACCCCTTACCCTAACCCTAACACCCCTCACACCTATCCCTAACACCTAACATCCCTCACCCTAACACCCCTCACACGTATCCCTAACACCCCTCACCCTAACACCCCTCACACTTATCCATAACACCCCTTACCCTAACCCTAACACCCCTCACACTTATCCCTAACACCCCTTACCCTAACCCTAACACCCCTCACACTTATCCCTAACACCTAACCCTAACATCCCTCACCCTAACACCTAACTTTGCAAGTTTTCAATTGTGTGTCCGTGTCTTGGAAACAAGCACTATGTACATTTGATTATATGCTCAAAAACAGGGCCCTCCATTCTTTAAGGTGTTAAGTTTGTTTTTTGCCATGTACTAAACCCCTGTACAGCGCTACGGAATATGTTGGCGCGATATAAATAAAGATAATAATAATAATAACCCTAACACCCCTCACCCTAACCCCCCTCACACTTATCCCTAACACCCCTTACCCTAACCCTTACACCCCTCACACTTATCCCTAACATCCCTCACCCTAACACCTAACCCTAACACCCCTCACACTTATCCCTAACACCCCTCACCCTAACACCTAACCCTAACACCCCTTACACTTATCCCTAACAGCCCTTACCCTAACACCTAACCCTAATATCCCTTACCCTAACACCCATCACACGTATCCCTAACACCCCTTACCCTAACCCTAACACCCCTCACACTTATTCATAACACCCATCAACTTAACACCTAACCCTAACATTCTCACACTTATCCCTAAGACCTAACACCCCCCACACTTATCCCTAACACCCCTCACCCTAACACCTAACCCTAACACCCCTCACACTTATCCCTAACACCCCTCACCCTAACACCTAACCCTAATACCCCCTTACACTTATCCCTAACAGCCCTTACCCTAACACCAAACCCTAACATCCCTTACCCTAACACCATCACACTTATCCCTAACACCCCTAACCCTAACACCCCTCACACTTATCCATAACACCCATCAACCTAACACCTAACCCAAACATTCTCACACTTATCCCTAAGACCTAACACCCCTCACACTTATTCCTAACATGCCTCACCCTAACACCCCTTACACTTATCCCTAACACCCCTCACCCTAACACCCCTCACACTTAGCCCTAACACCCCTCACCCTAACACCTAACCCTTATCCCTAACACCCCTTACCCTAACACCCCTCACACTTATCCCTGTGTCTCTTCCCCCCCTTATCATCAAGGGAGGGGGGAGGATGATGAGGGAGGGGGGAAGACACAGGGTAGGATGATGAGGGAGGGGGGAAACAGACACAGGGGAGGATGATGAGGGAGGGGGTAAAGAGATACAGGGGAGGGTGACGTGGAAGGGGGGAAAGAGACACAGGGGAGGATGATGAGGGAGGGGGGGAAGAGACACGGGGAAGATGACGAGGGAGGGGGAAAAGAGACACAGGGGAGGATGATGAGGGAGGGGGGAAAGAGACACAGGGGAGGATGATGATGGAGGGGGGAAGAGACACAGGGGAGGATGATGAGGGAGGGGGTAAAGAGATACAGGGGAGGATGATGAGGGAGGTGGGAGGATGATGAGGGAGGGGGGATGAGACACAGGGGAGGGTGATGAGGAAGGGGGGAAAGAGACACAGGGGAGGATGATGAGGGAGGGGGTAAAGAGATACAGGGGAGGATGATGAGGGAGGGGGTAAAGAGATACAGGGGAGGATGATGATGGAGGGGGATGTTAGGTTATATTTATGCCCTTTATGGATTAAAACCAGACTCTGCATCAACTATGTAATTTTCCGTGGGAGTTTTGACATGGATCCCCCTCCGGCATGCCACAGTCCAGGTGTTAGTCCCCTTAAAACAACTTTTCCATCACTATTGTGGCCAGAAAGAGTCCCTGTGGGTATTAAAATCCGCCTGCCCATTGAAGTCTATGGTGGTTCGCCGGGTCCGCCGGTTCTCGAACATTTGCAGCGGTCCGCGTTCACAGTTCGCAAACCGAAAAATTTATGTTCGCGACATCACTATTTATAAGTATAAAAAACATTTTGATATATAATTTTAGAACATGGAAAAGGCAACAACAGAGCACTGGATGGAAAGTTGCAGGATTCCTCAGATAATGTTGATACTGTTAATAAAATGTTGAGTGTAGGCTAATGTATGCCTAGTTGATGGCTTGTAGGAGTAAAACATTTGACCAGAGGTAGGAATTTCAGTATTTTAAATAGATTTTTATTGACCAAGACAAAGAATGTATTATACATACATAGTAAGATCTCATGGCATAAATTGTGGTAAAAATATTAGAAGCATCCTAAGAAAATGTAGGGTGAAAGGCAACAGGGATGACCCACTGTAGGTAAAAATGAGCAGTGTAAATTGTTATTGAGAGTTCTTGAATCCAAAGATTAGAACTAGTGGCGCAGCTAGAGCTTTTGCTGTCCGGGGCCGGCCTCTGAGTTTGCCGCCGCCCCCCCCATTCCAGGTGCAAACATTAATTAATTCATTTATGTGTATATATACAGTGCCTTGCAAAAGTATTCACCCCCTTGACTTTTACCTATTTTGTTACATTACAGCCTTAAGTTCAATGTTTTGTTAATCTGAATTTTATGTGATGGATCAGAACACAATAGTCTAAGTTGGTGAAGTGAAATGAGAAAAATATATACCTAAAAATATTTTTTAGAAATAGAAAACAGAAAATTGGCATGTGCGTATTTATTCACCACCTATGTTATGAAGACCATAAAAAGCTCTGGTGCAACCAATTACCTTCAGAAGTCACATAATTAGTGAAATGATGTCCCCCTGTGTGCAATCTAAGTGTCACATGATCTGTCATTACATATACACACCTTTTTTTCTCTTCTCCCTTTCTCCCTTCTGTCTCTCCCTCTCTCTTCTCTCCCTTATGCCCCCCTTGTCTCTCCCTTACCCCTTGATTCCCCCACCCTTGTCTCTCCCTTTACCCCTTGCTTCTCCCACCGTTCTCTCTCTCTTCCCTTGTCTCTCCCCTTCCCGTTGTCTCTTCCCCACCCATGTCTCTCTACCTTCTCCTCTCTCTCCCCTCCCCCTTGTCTCCCCCCTTTTCCATTGTCTCTCACCCCTTCTGCCTCCCCATCGTCTCTCTCTCCCCCCTCTTGTCTCTTTCCTTTTGTTCCCCCTCTTGTCTCTCTCCTTCTTGCCTCTCTTCCCCCTGTTGTCTCTCCCCCTTCTCATCTCTCTCCCTCTCATCTCTCTCGTCTCTCCCCTCTCTCATCTATCCCCACTCACCTCCCCATTGTTTCTCTCCCCCTCCATCCCCTTGCTTCTCTCCTCCTCCTTGTTCCCCCCCCCTGTTTTTCTCCCCTCCTTGTTTCTCTCCCCCTCCTCCCACGTGTATATATTCTCCCCTACGCCCCTTGTCTATCTCCCCCTTGTCTCTCTCCCCCCTTCTTTCCCCTTGTTTCTCTCCACTCCCTCCCCATTGTTTCTCTCTCCCCCTTCCTCCCCATTGTTTCTCTCCCCCTTCCTCCCTATTGTTTTTCTCTCCCCCTTCCTCCCCCTTGTTTCTCTCTCCCTCCTATCCCATGTGTTTCTCTCCACCCTTCCTCCCTCTTGTTTCTCTCCCCCTTTCTCCCCCTTGTTTCTCTCCCCCTTCCTCCCCATTGTTTTTCTCTCCCCCTTCCTCCCCCTTGTTTCTCTCTCCCTCCTATCCCATGTGTTTCTCTCCACCCTTCCTCCCTCTTGTTTCTCTCCCCCTTTCTCCCCCTTGTTTCTCTCCCCCTTCCTCCCCATTGTTTTTCTCTCCCCCTCCCCCCCCCCCTTGTTTCTCTCTCCCTCCTATCCCATGTGTTTCTCTCTCCCTCCTATCCCATGTGTTTCTCTCCACCCTCTCCCCCTTGTTTCTCTCTCCCTTCCTCCCCCTTGTTTCTCTCTCCCTCCTATCCCATGTGTTTCTCTCCACCCTCTCCCCCTTGTTTCTCTCTCCATCTCTCCCCTGTCTCTTACCTCTGTGTATGAGCTTGGGTGATAGCTCCTTTCCCTGGCGGCTCTTACTCTTCCGGGTCAGATGAGAGCATCAGGAGGAGCCATCACCCAAGCCCCGGTACACAGAGGTAAGAGACGGGGGAGAGAGACAAGAGGGAGGAGAGACTAGGGAGAAGGAAAGAGACAAGAGGGTAGGATGGAGTCTGGGGGAAGGCAGATGAGTGCTGCCCCCAAGGAGCTGACGCCTGGGGCGCTGCACCCCCTGCACCACCCCCTAGGTACGCCACTCATTAGAATATACTGTGAATTCCAGTCAGAGGCATAGGATGGAGTTTTAAAAAGATGATTATCCAAGCAGTGACCGAATGAACCTGAGTAATAGCACTACATCAGAAGCATTAGCACTACTGTTCTACAGTAAACGTGCACACAGACAAAGGGTAGAGATATCTAAAGGGAAGTAAGCAGTGGTATATCATTTTATTAGCCCATCTATGACAAAGGCAAGATGCAAGATATATAGCTGGTAGATACACACAAACGCACACAGCAGGTAAGTGTATATAAAACAGCAGGTAGGTAGGTACCTTATCCCTGGTGTCTAGTAGGAGGAGAGAGATCACAGCAAGCATCAGCACACTGCATTCTCTCCCTCTTCTTTGCCAGCAGTTTTCAGTAACTCTCCTGTACCGCCTATCGCTTTGGCTTACCCTTGTTTCACAAGATCACACAAAATAATCGTGTATCATTTTGTGACCCCAGCTACCACAGTAATCAAAGGGACAGTAACTGCTGGGGGAGGGACAGGAAGAAATTGCCATGCTCTGATGTGCCATGTGATCTCAGTTAAACCTTGCTTAACATTACATGAGAAAACTTATGAATCACAACAATTTATTTTTTAGCTTAATCTCTATCTTTATTTTAACCTTGCATACAAGGAGAAGATGACTACAAAAATGTTAAGTCTAAATTATTATAATTTGCCCATGTTTTCCAAATATTGTAAAATTAGTTTTCATGCTCCAACATAGTATAAGACATTTTTTCCATTTAGAATATCTGTGATTTTTTTTTATTATTGGTTACTGCTAGGTGTGATGGTAGTCCTTCACTTAGGATTCTCTCCAATCAAAACGGTGGCGTTGCAGGTTACCATGGCAACAGTGACAATTGCAAGCAGAGCTGCAGGAGACTAAGTGCTGTTTAGCCTATGTGCATTAGTAATATGTCCAGGTTCCCTCTCTCATTCCCAGACTCAATATTTCTGACAAACAACTGAATCCTTAGCCTGTCCTTGTCCAGTCCTAGAGGGCAACAGTAACATCTATACTGAAACCTTTGCTCTGCGCAAGGGATAAAGGAGTGGCCAAATATTTACGTTCTCAAAAACACACAAGAAAGTTACACAACTATAGATTTAGTGTTTGAGCTCAGAGGAATGGGATTCCCTAGCACCAATAAAAAAAAACACCCTCTTGACATTAAGTGTTTGTTTTTGCAGTCAGTGAGCGGCTATAACAGTTTCTATTTGTATACTTTGTTTCTGTCCTCTTTCTATACCTTCCAAAGGCCCTTTTAGTAGCATTACAACAAAGTCCATCTTTAACTCATAAGTTGTGGTCGGATCCTTCTCTCTTTTGGTTTGTTGTTGATGATTTGGCAAAAATAGCTACATCACCCAAGACTGCTTAAAGGGACATATATTTTATCATTTCCCTTACTGTTCTCCAAAATGTTTTAATTTTAGGGCATTCCCACCATATATGAATGAACATGCCCAATTGCTTACATCCTCTGAAACAAGCTGGTGGTATGCAGCAGGAGGTCATCAGATCAAGGTAAGAAGAGAGGAGAAAGGTGATAGGGAGGTTTTTGGAGAGGAGGGAAGGAGGGAGGATAAGGGGGGAAAGGGAGGAGGAGGATGAGACACGAGGGAGAGGAGGGGGAAAAGGAGACACAAAGGAGGTAGAGGAGTGGGGAAAAGGAGACACAAGGGAGGAGAAGTGATGAAAAATGAGACACAAGGGAGGGAGAGGTGGGGAAAAAGGAGACTCAAGGGGAAGGAGGAAGAAATGAGACACAAGGGAGGGAGAGGAGGGGAAAAGGAGACACAAGGGAGGGAGAGGAGGGGGAAAATGGAGACACAAGGGAGGGAGAGGAGGGGGAAAAAGGAGACACAAGGGAGGGAGAGGAGGGGGAAAAAGGAGACACAAGGGAGGGAGAGGAGGGGAAAAAAGAGACACAAGGGAGTGAGAGGTGGGGGAAAAGGAGACACAAATGAGGGAGAGGAGGGGAAAAAAGAAACACAAGGGAGGGAGAGGAGGGGGGAAATGAGACATAAGGGAGGATGCAGATGAGTGCCGAAGGTGCTTACATTGTTTGGCAAGCAGCATTGCCACGCTTAACATTTTATTCCCGTCATTTTTGATGGGCAATTTCCTAGTAAATTATAATTGGGATTTGGTACCAAAGGTATAATATTTTGTAGTTAGTTTCTTTAGTCTGAATGCATTCTGTTCCCATATGTTTTGCCATGTTTTGTTATCTCTTTCCCTATTTATGTGAATATGTTAGAGTACTTTTTACATTTAGATTTTTAAGCATGTTATATAGCTTCAATATACTGCCAGGACCATCTCTACAGTGGAAATATCGGCTTTCAAAAAATGGTATAGTTGTAAGAAGCTTTGTTTTTTAGATATTTTTGTATATAATATTTACTTGAAGGTATTACCATCTGTCAGAGCAATATATATCATAATTTGTTTTGACATATTGACAAATCATTATTTCACCATTTGTTTTCATATGAAATACCATTTTTGCCCATTTAAAAAGGGCTCAATTCCCATCCCTGTGCTAAAATCTTTATTTTGAGCTATGAGTAATAAGGTACATTTTAGTTCTGTTGTTTTTTATGTATACTTATATTTATCCCATAAGTATAGGTTATGATTGATTGGGATATAGTTTTAGGTTGTTTGGCCTTTTAGACACACTTAAGCATGAAATGTTCTTAACTTCCATTAGAAAGCATAAATCTTGTTCTATTTTTTTTCCAATGGAAATGGGGGTTTAGAGTAGTGACAATTGTATATTATAAATAATAGTGTTTTATTTTTGGAGATGATAGTCTATCCAGAGTTTATGTCTTTGAAGTTTAATTTGAATTATCATGGATACTTTAAAATCCCAGATAAAATTTGTGAAAAGTTCTGGATTTTTTTCCGTTATTTTGTGAGGAACTCTAATTGCTAACATTCTAAAGAAATATAGTAATCATGACAAGGGATTTATCTTTGGGACCACTATTCTCCCTAGTAGGGAAATAGAGAATTTAGTCCATTCTTTTAGTTTGACATTTTTGTTATTAAAGGAGGAAAATTAAGCTCAATAAAGATAGGATTTTTATACCTAGTTAGGAAACTGTTTTTATTTTCCAAATGGAACATTTTACTTAATAGAAGTTGAGTATGATTATTAAGTTTCATTGGCATTGCAAATTTTTTTTGTTAATTCTTGGTTTAATAATGTCAATAGATTAGAGATTGATATGTGCATATTTGAAAGTGTAAGAATAATATCATATGCATAAGATACTAATTTGTATTGATTTTTGAAAACCTTGATGCCAGTTATATCATTGCGTATATAAGGCATATAAATGTGGGGATAGGGGACATTCTTCCTTTATGCCTCCCTATATATCTATTGGAGTGGAACAAAGGCTTATTGTGCATACATGTGCAATAGGTTTACGTTAGATGGTTGAGATCTAATGATCTCAGTTGTGGCATAGAGGGGTAAGTAAAAAAGACCAGTTTACCTGGTTAAATTACTTTCTAAGCATCTAATGATAATAGGATAGATTGGACATTGTGATTGATAGCATGTTCTTGCCTACTTGCACGTATGATTGTTTGTATTATTTTATTCATTCTCATAGCTATACTTTTGGGGTATATTTTCATATTTAAATGTATGAAGGATATCAGCCTATAATTATCTGTATGGGAGGGATCTTTCCCTATTTTAGGCAATAAGATAATATATGCCTTTAGGAACACAGATGAGTGGTTGGTACCATTTTGCAATGCCATAAATAGGTTATGGAGTTTTGGAATAATTTATTCTTGGTATATGTTATAGTAGCTATTACTGTACCCATCCTGGTCTGGAGCTTTACCACTTTTATAGCTCTTTAAGGCTTTTTTTGGCTGATCTTTTCTTGATGAATTTGCTTTGATAAGTCTTCAGTCTGGTCTGTTGTGAGGTTTGGTAATTTAAGAGATTTTAGAAACTGTTTTTTGTTTTGTTTTGTAGCTTCTGGTGTTTTTGTATTTTCTGGTGTTATACAAGTTTTGGTATTTTTCTTAATGTGAGGATCTGTTGTGGCATGCAGATCATGCTACCCTTTTTTATCTTTAATGCATTTAATAAAGGTATTTGTTCTCTGCTTTTCTTAACGCCTGACCAACATAGTATTAGACTTATTAGCCTGTAAATAATAAAGTTATAATGTATTTGCTTCATCAGTTAACATTCCATTATCCTCTAGTTTGAATGATTTTTGGTATCTGTTTATTTTATATGGTCAAATAATTGAGTTCAGTTGTCAGGACTTTTTTAGCCATTTTAATGTCTTTTTATATTAAGATATGTTAATTAGCATGCCTTGGATTACAGCTTTATGAGCTTCCCATATTGTAATTGGATTCATCTGTTCTGTGTCATTAATGTAAAAAAATATTTTTGATTTCCTAATTAATTAACATTCTAACATTAGGAGTGTTTATCATATTTTCATTAATGAGCCAGTTACCAGGTTTAGTTGGTAGCTGAATGTTCGTTAATGAAACCTCAATAACAGCATGATCCGACCATTCTATATTATGAATGTAAATACTCAAAACCTGTGGTAGTAATTGTTGGTCTTTGATGATTTAATCTATTCTAGAATAGCTATTATGTACATGAGAATAGAAAGTATAATCCCTCTCTATAGGATGTTGGCATCTTCAGGAATAATGTATATGCAGTATGTGTAACCACGGTGATAAACAAGTTATATCTGCTGTTACCATTTAGTGTTTTTTTTTTTAAATATGTCTCTAGATCTGTCTTAATCATTACCCATAATAAGCATGCTCCACTTAATTTTTAGCACCCTCTTAGCAAGTCTATTGAAGAATTATTTTCTATTTGTGTTCGGTACATATTCTTTAACAATGATTACAGTTTGGGTCACACTAGGGTTATGAATCAACCATTCATGTCTTTTGTTGTGGATTATATTTGCAACAGAGTATTTTATGTATGCATACTGCTATGCCAGCTTTTTTAGTTCCCCCAAAAGCTAATATGTATATAGAGAAGTTTTTATCTGGAATTGAAAAAAAAAATGAATGACTGGATGATACGCTACCCTATGTTTCTTGCATTGAGTTGCCTTCTGGTGTGTATTTGGGCATGTCATATTTTTTGTAAAATGATTTGCATCGTGAACATAGTTAATATAGATATAACCATACCGTCAATAAACAGTCAAAGTAACATAGATTTCAAATCATAACATACGTAACATTCAAACTTGGACCAGCCTAGAAACAGTACATGAGGACCTAGAAGGGTTCTACCCTAGTGCCCCTTTGTGTAGTTTTGTGCAGAATTTGTGCCTTTACTAATAAAAGAGTGAGAGTTTTAGAAATAGAACTAACCTCCGAGAGGATCTCGCAGCGCCCAGATGTCCCAGCAGGAGGCCCAACGTCTGTATTTCCCGTCCACTTCGGCCGATAGTGAGCTCATGTTTTGTATGTATCTTATTTTTTGCCTCACCTCAGTGTACGATGGAGAAGTGGCTTTCCAGTGTTTCGCGATGACACGTCTGGTTGCTAGAAACACTTGACTGGTCAAGAACTGCTCATTTTTTGAAAGACCCCTGATAGGAAGACCCAGTAGGGCTTCACTTGGGTTCTGCGCTAGACGTTTCCCCCATAGTTTTTCTAAAGTGTCATAGGTAAAATCCCATGTTTGACGAATTTTGGGGCATTCCCAGAGCATGTGTAGCATGGTGCCTTCATTGGGGCAACCTCTAGGGCACCTGGCGGTGTATGCGGGATTTGCGCGGTGCAGCCTAGTCGGTGTGAGGTACCACCTCATTATTGTTTTATAGACATTCTCCTTAGGTGTTATGTTGAGAGAGACATTGTTTGCTTGTTTTAATATCTTACCCCATTCCTTGTCTTCTAACGTAACCTGTAAGTCTGCTTCCCAAGCTATTTGGTAGGGGAGTTTGGCGGGAGTATTGGTGTCAGAGAGTATTTTGTAGAAGGTGGAAATGTTACCTTTCCCCCCTGGGTTGTTGAGGAAGCATCGTTCAGTTACTGATCTGTCACTAAGACTATTCAACTTATTTGTGTGTGTGAGCACCTCGTTGACTCCTATCAGATTGAGCCATTCTTTGGGGGGTGCATTGATCGCGTTAAAGGAAATTGGTAAGGGGAATTCTCTATTTAGGTCCCACATGTCCGCTACCACCGTTAGCTTATTGTCTATCCACCAGCTCATTTGGGTTAGTCTGTCAAAGCGATAGTCTTTGTGTGGGGTCCAGAGGGGTGTCAATCCTGAACCTTCTTTCAAGAGGTTGGATTTCCTTTTACTCTCTCGCCAGATCTTTATGGAGTTGTCTATACAGGATGACAGCTTATTCAGTTGTAATTTGTGGTGTAGGCTCAACCATAAGATTTGGGGAAGGATTAGATGGTTATCTCCCAAAACTTGTCTCTCAATTTCCACCCATACAGGGTAGTTCTCTTTTTTATGCCAATTAGTCATTTGTGCTAATCTTGCAGCTCTGTAAAATCTAAGTAAATCTGGGAACCCCAACCCACCTTTTTGTTTTGGGGCGGTTATCGTGGCTTTATTAATTCTGTTTTTTTTGTTATGCCATGTAAAGTTATTCAGAGTTTTTTGTATTAATTTAATATCTTTTACATTAATCGGTGTCGGAATCGTTCTGAATAGGTATAGGATTTTGGGGATGACATTCATTTTAACTTCATTAATCCTCCCTAACCAGGAAATATTAAGAGAGGACCAGTTGGTTATGTCTGCTCTTATTCTTTTGAATAGGCATGGGAAATTAACCTCATATATTTGATATTGGTTTGATTTGGTATGTTATAAATGTAGGTGCCCACTTGATGGGGAAATTGTGTTTTATGGATTCTACTAGCGCTTCAGGTAGGGTGATATTGCGAGCTATACTCTTGTTTGCATTGATTTTGAAGCCTGATATCTGGCCAAATTTAGCAAGGAGCTGCAAAAGATTAGGGCGGCTGATTAATGGATCAGATAACGTAGTCATGATATCATCTGCAAAGAGACTTATTTTGTATTCTTTTCTACCCACTTGCTACCCTCTAATACTTGGGTGATCCCTAATGGCTGCCGCTAAAGGTTCTATGCAAAGTGCCAACAGTAGTGGAGATAGAGGGCACCCCTGTCTTGTACCTCTAAAGCTATTGATCGGGAGGGATCTAAATCCTTAATATGAAATAAACGCTTTTGGGGATTTATATAGGGCCATGACCCCTTTTAAGAACCCCTCTCCTAGTCCCATTTTTAAGAACGTTGCCTCCATGAAGGGCCAGTCTATACGGTCGAATGCCTTTTCTGCGTCTAATGATACCAACATTAAAGGCAATTTTACTTTGTGGGCCATGTCAATTGAATTTATTATTCTCCTTGTATTATCGGGGGCTTCCCTCCCCGCAATGAAGCCTACCTGGTCCGGATGGATCACATCGGGCAGAAGTGGGGCAAGTCTGTTTCTATGATTTTTTTTTTTTTTTTATAATTAACTTTTTTATTGAAAGAATAAACAAATAGAACATCGTAAGTTCAGCAAATCATATAACAAATCTCTCAAGTATCAACAAGATATATCAAAAAGTTTCTTTCAAAGTTTTTCTTTTTTGGTTAGAATAACACATGAACATGTAAAACATATATCTAAAGTCACACAAGGTCTTGAACATATATACATTCCTCAAAGCAGACATGTGTCTAGGAGGTACAGTAAGGTGAAACCATAGATCAAACATCAGGTCAACCCATAAAAGTAGTTCACACGAACCTTATTGTGGACCTCGTAGAGTCCATAAGTCCCAGCAGGAGGCCCATCGACGGTATCTTTCATCAATTTCAGCTGAAAGTGAGCTCATAGCCCGAATGAACCTGATTTTGTGAAGTACTTCAATGTGAGTAGGGGAGGTAAGTTTCCAGTGTTTAGCTATGATGCATCTCGTGGCCAAAAATATCTGTGTTGTTAAACATTGTTCTGATTTGAATAGCCCCGTAATTGGAAGGCCTAGCAAAGCTTCCTCAGGCTTTTGTGTTACTGTTGTCCCCAAAAGTGTTTCTAATAGGTCGTATGTTGCTGTCCATATGGGTCTTATTTTCGGACACTCCCACAGCATGTGAATCAGTGTACCAGTGTCTGTGCAGCCCCTAAAACATGTGTCAGGGTGTGTTTTGTTCAGAAGATGGAGTCTTGCTGGTGTAAGGTACCACCTCATTATTGTCTTAAAAGAGTTTTCTTTTAGTGTCACGTTTAGTGAAGAGGTATTGGCTTGTTTTAGGATCTTATTCCATTGGCTGTCGTCGAGAGTTACCTGCAAGTCAGCCTCCCATGCAGCTTGGTAATGTGGTTTAACCCTGTTGGTGAGAGACACCATCTGATTGTAAATGATGGCTATATTGGCCTTACCTCCGGGATTGTTGATACAGCATTTCTCAAAGGGAGATTTGGTGTGATATTTGTTGATTTTCGTAGAGTGTGTTAGTGTCTCATTAATTGCCATCAGATTAAGCCACTCTCTATGTGGCACCTGAATTATGTCAGTGATAATTGACGATGTGTTGCTTTGTGAGGTCACCCAGGTATCTGCCACAATTGTTATTTTGTTCTTTATCCACCATTTCATCTGGGTAAATTTATTGAGGTGCTGACCTTTGTGTGATTGCCATAGTGGAATCAAGCCAGAACCCACGCTCAGGAGGTCCACCCTTCTGTTCAGGTCTTTCCATAATTTCAAAGAGTGGCTAATACAAATTGGTAACTCTCCTGTTCGTAGGTCCCGACCCAAGCTAAGCCATAAAACCTGCGATAGTACCCAATGCTTGTCTTCTAGAAGTTGCCTCTCTATGTCTGCCCACACCGGTATGGCCTCTTTTTTAAACCAGGTCGTGGTTTGAGCTAATCTAGTGGCCTTATAATACTTGATTAGATCAGGGAAGGCTAGCCCCCCTTTCTGTTTAGGCGCACACATTGTGGTTCTATTAATTCTTGGTTTCTTGTTATTCCATGCGAACTTAAAAAGTGTTTTTTGCAACACTCTAAGGTCGGGTAACCTGATCGGGGTTGGGATTGTCCTAAATAGGTATAATAATTTGGGAATCACATTCATCTTGATGGAATTTATTCTGCCCAACCATGAGATGTTAAGGAAGGACCACTTGGAGATATCTGCCTTGATTCTGTTAAAGACAGGAGGAAAATTTGCCTCGTATACCAACGCTATAGACCGCGGAATATGAATACCCAAATAAGTTATCTGTTTGGGTGCCCATTTTATGGGAAAGCTGTTTTCTAAGTTCTGTTTCACCGTTTGGGGTAGTGTAATGTTGAGGGCTATGCTCTTGTTAGTGTTGATTTTGAACCCTGACACTCTGCCAAAGTCTGTGAGCAATTGGAATAAATTAGGCAGGCTTGGTATTGGATCTGTAAGTGACAGCATGATATCGTCTGCAAAAAGGTTGAGCTTATGCTCATTAGGGCTAATCTGCACTCCTTTAATGTTTGGACAATTTCTAACTGCCGCTGCCAATGGTTCAAGACTAAGGGCGAAGAGCAAGGGGGAGAGTGGGCAGCCCTGTCTAGTTCCCCTAGTAATATTAAATTGTTTGGACACAAATCCCTGATATATAATACATGCTCTGGGATCGCTGTATAAAGGCATAATGCCCTTCAAAAAGCCGTCCCCCAGACCAAACTTCGCCAATGTTTTCCACATAAAAGTCCAGTCTATCCTATCAAATGCCTTTTCGGCGTCTAAAGATAGGAGCATTAGCGGGATATCCTCTCTGGTAGCCAAGTCTATCAGGTTAAAGATTCTCCTGGTGTTGTCGGGTGCTTCTCTACCTGAGATGAAGCCTACCTGGTCCGGATGGATCACGTCCGGCAACAATGGGGCCAATCTGTTTGCCATTATTTTGGAATATAGTTTGAGGTCCGTGTTGATCAATGAGATCGGTCTATAACTACCGCACTGTGCTGGGTCTTTCCCCTCTTTGGGTATTACGATAATTTTAGCTTCTAGAAATTCTGGTCTGAATGAAGAACCAGAAAGGAAACTGTTAAATAATTCTTGGAGGTGCGGTAGCAAGAGATCGATGTATTGTTTATAATAAAAATTTGTGAATCCATCCGGACCAGGTGCTGCATGTGATCTCGTGGCCTTAATAGCCTGTTTAATTTCCTCAGCAGTTATGGGGTCTGCTAGGGTCTCTGCCTGTGATTCCTCAATTTGTGGCAGCTGAATTCCAGAAAGAAATTCATCAATTTGTGATTTGTGAGAGTAGGATCCTGAGTGAGAGGGGGCGGAATACAGTTCTGTATAAAATTGTCGAAAGACATCAGCAATCTGGTCTGGTTTAGAGACCGGGCCTTTCCCTTTAGTAAATATCTTTGGGATGAATGAGTCCGCCCTCTGTGCTTTAAGCTTTCTGGCCAACATACTGTCAGGTTTATTGGTGCTCATAAAGAAGCTGGCCTGCGTACGTTGTAGCATGGAGACCACCTTCTTCCTGAGCACTGTGTTTAAGGTGTGTTTGTATTTCAGAATTTCATTGTAGATCTTAGGATCATGATTCCTGGCAAATAGTGATTGTAACTCTGTGATCTTGCTATTGAGGTCCCTAATTTGCACTCTATCTGCTTTTTTCGCTGCTGCTCCTAGCTGAATACAAACTCCTCTAATCACTGCCTTATGGGCTGCCCACACTCCTCCCCCGTCTACCTCACCCCCACTATTGATCCCGAAGTATTCCACAATTGCACTGCTGATTTTTTCCCTTAGGACTAGATCGTTTAATAGACAGGGATTTAGTGCCCACGAGGGGGACCGTCCCGCTGGTAGAAGTCCAGACAGGGAGATCAGAACCAGGTCATGATCTGACCACGAAATGGGTCGAATGGAAGCTGCTTCTAAGTTTAGTGATAGGTGTTGTTGAATGAACAGGTAATAAATTCTGGAGTGTGACAGATGTCTGGGGGAGTAAAAAGTATACTCTCGATCAGTGGGGTTCATTATCCTCCAACTGTCTATCAGGCAATTAGATCTGAGAATATGTTTAAGAGCTCGGGAAGCCGTGGGAGGTGTGAGTTTAGTGGTAGCAGTTGATTTGTCTGTAGATGGATCTAGGGCTGTGTTCATGTCCCCCCCTATGATCAGGAGGGAGTGCTCCCAGCCCATAATCAGATCTGAAATCTTAGTGAAGAATTGCTTCTGATCAGTGTTTGGCGCATATATGTTAAGGAAGGTAATTTTCTGGTCATGAATGGTGCCATGTACTGCCACATATCTACCCTCTGGTCTGTCTGGGTGTGGCGAAATGTAAGCCTATTATGAATAAGGAGAGTCACCCCTCTTTTCTTTTCTGTTGCGGTGGAGTGGAAAGTTTGTTTATATGCTTTCCCCCAGTATTTGGGGACCGCTAGTTTCTTAAAATGTGTTTCTTGCACAAATATTACATCTCCCCCTAGTCTCTGATACTCTTTTATGGCAACCCCTCTCTCAATCGGTTCATTCAGGCCCCGAGCATTATGTGAAATGATATTAATATTCATGACTCACCGTTTGTCTGGGGCTCAAGGCCAAGCTTAGTAGAGCACTAAGGGTTATAGCCGCCTTCGAGTATCTAGTCTGATGAGCCTCCCGCTGGGACTCCGTCCAGAAACCACCTGCGTCACTTCACTGTGCAAATTGATGTAAACGTAAAGTAAAAAGTTAGGGTAGAACGGATGAGGAGAACACAACGATATACAGTGGTTGAAACTGCTTGTCAAGTAATCCGGCGTCAAATTTGTTGACACAAATTTATCAGAAAAAAAAAAAAAAAACTTCCTTTTTTTTTTTATTCTAAAAATAAAATTATACTAATAGAATATAACAAAACTAGGAACGTAGTATAACACTACTTCAAGGAGAGCGAGCGCTGTCCTTTTAATTAAATTGGTGAGTCCAGTAGTATTAGACTCCAATACTGACTGGATTCGCCGGGGGGTGTGTATATGGTGAAGCCCTTAAGGGACACTATCAAAATCTATATAAAAAAAAAAAGAAGAAATATTCTTCTAAAGTGACAGATAGTTATGCAAGAGTTTAACTAGTCATGTCTGTTCATATTTTTAATCGCAAGTTTTAGAAGATCAAAATAAGAGGTAGAACCTAACTATAACATATCATATAACAATACATCACAGTGTTATTGGATCTATGGCACATCTGGCTGGTCAGGGGCCCTGTTTTGATGTCTTCTGGAGGGGAGGTTGGAACCTCTACCACGAGAATTAAGACCAACTGTTCTTCCTCGGGGACCCTCTGTCAACTCCCTGACGGGTTGGCTGTCGCCAGAAACTCCAGGAGCATCGGTTAAAGTAATGCCCCAGTTAGCTAGAAGGGCCATCCCCTCCTCTAGGGTTCTGATGGTAAAGAACTTGCCGTCCCTGGCAATCAGTAGGCGAAATGGAAAGCCCCAAGAGTATTTCCAGCCATGGGCCAGGATGTTGTCCAGGAGTGGTTTCATCATTTTCCTCTTGAATAACGTTTGTTGAGCGAGGTCCGCAAAGACACTTGGTCTGTGCCCTTCGATGTCAGGGATACCCCCCCTGGATGCTCTCATGAACATTTCCTTAGTTGTATAGTAATGGAAGCGGGCGATGATATCTCTGGGGCGTTCAGACATGGTGGAACGACCTCCCAGAGCTCTATGGATCCGGTCCAGTCTGTATTGCTCAGAGTCCAGATTTGGTAGCAGAAACTCACAGAGCTCTGACATGTATAGATGGAGGTCAGTTACTGATTCAGGTACGTTTCTCAGTCTGATATTCTGTCTCCGAGATCTATTTTCTAGGTCTTCCTGAAATGTTAAGTGGCGGGCTTGCTCCTCCTTTAGCATGGAGATTTCTTCCTCAATCTTGACATGAGATTGTTTTAGTTTGTTATATTTCTCTTCAAGCGAGTCAGTTTTAGCGTCCACTCTTTTTATCTCGGACGTCAAGTCTGCTGAGACTTTTTGGATGTCCGCTCTGATGTCCTCCCTGAATGTGAGGATCAGGTCTTTGAGGTCTTGGATATCACCCTTAGTGCTTGGCGCTGTATGCTCCATCGTTGTTGCTGCCGTGGTTTTTGAGTTAGGCTGTTGTTTTTGAGATGCAGGGGGTGACGCTCTAGGCAAGTAATAAGATTGTATATTCTTGCTACTTTTTCTCGTAGCTACTCCAGCCATGACATAAGAAAAGGTATTTTGTCACTTTTGCGTTTGTAAGTGTCCCCATGTAACGGGCATATGGGAATAGGAAGTTACATCCTGGAGAATATCAAGTCTCTCATGTGAAACATATGCCCCATAAGCTTTGTGCTATCAGGAAGTCCCTTTGTGGTTTACCACTTTCCTCCACTAGATGGCAGTGGCAGACCAGGGAAGTATCAGATGTAATTGATAGTCTTAATTTCTTGTAGTAGTAAGTTAATGTAGTTTAAAGATCACTGATGTTATATTCCTGAAATTTCTCTGGGTAGTAGTGCTGTATATCTTTATTGCAGTACACTGAATATACCGTATTTTTCGCCGTATAAGACGCACTTTTTCTTCCCCAAAACTGGGGGAGGAAAGTTGGTGCGTCTTATACGGCGAATATAACTTTTCAGACTGCCTCTGTCCTCTTGATTTCACCCCAGCGCTTCCTACCAGCATCGCGTCGGCCGGTGCGTCCTAGTGACGTCACACACGCAACGCTGCAGTAGGAAGCTGGTAGGAAGCGCTGGGGTGAGATCAAGATGGCAGAGATCAGAAGGAAGGTGAGGATCAGGGGGATCAGGGGGGTCAGGGAGGATCAGGAGGGTCAGGGAGGGTCAAGGGCTCCCAAATGCTGCAGTATATGGATGTGTGTGTGTATGTATGTATGTATGTGTGTGTGTGTGTGTGTGTATGTGTGTGTATATATGTATGTATGTGTATGTATATTTATGTGTGTATGTATATGTATGTATGTGTCTCTATAAAGGTGAGGATCAGGGGGGTCAGGGAGGATCAGGACGGTCAGGGAGGATCAGGAGGGTCAGGGAGGGTCAGGGAGGGTCAATGGCTCCCAAATGCTGCAGTATATGGATATGTATGTGTATGTGTGTGTGTGTGTATGTATGTGTGTGTGTGTATGTGTGTGTATATATGTATGTATGTGTATGTATATTTATGTGTGTATGTATATGTATGTATGTGTATCTATATATATATATATATATATATTTGTGTGTAATGTAGGTGTGTATCTGTGTGTAAAGTGTATTTGTGTTTGAGTGTATTTGTGTTTGATTCAGATTTTTTTTTTTCTTGTTTTCCTCCTCTAAAAACTAGGTGCGTCTTATCTGCCGGTGCGTCTTATATGGCGAAAAATACGGTATGTGCACCCCATTAGACCCCAAGATATAGTAAGTTACCAGAGTGCTTCAGGAATTGTCACTTTGACCATCGGGCGGCTGAATTGTAGTGTGCTCTGCTCAGCACCAGCCACATTGTAGCTTGATCCGCCAAAGAAGGAATAAAATACTTTTATTGTGCACATGAGAATCTGTGAACTTCCAATGTAGGGTAGATGGTGCCCCTTTTCTACTTTGACAGATAACAATTGTATCCACCTGCCTTTGGTGTCAGGCAGCTGCATGCACTTAGTGAAATCAGAATGGCAGTCAGTCACTGGGCCTAGCCCTGCCCTAGTTAGAGCATAGAGACCACAAGTCACAAAATGCCCCCTATCACAGGGGAGTGAGGCATAAGAACTTGCAGAGTTGTGTGTCACAGTTCCAAGGCAATGATAGTTGGATTCTTTGCCACAGCTGTAAATATTGACAACAAAAAATCAGGGCTTGGCTGTCGTTTGAAATAGGACTAGAACATAAGAATGCAAATCAGGCTCTAGTCACACACTTAACAAACTTCAGTAGACAATAGCAACAAAATCAAAGGACACTGGGTTGTAAAGGCCTAAGTAGGCTTGTCAGTTGTAGTGGATTTCAGAGGCACTGATAGGCATGTCAGTTGTAGTGGATTTTCAGAAGCACAGATATATATATATTGCATTCCTGATTTGCATTTTTGAGCCTGAGCATGTAATTTTCGTAAGCTGCCACTTGGTGGTAGTGTTGAGCTGTCTTTTATACAGGGAGTAGTCATCAGCAAGCTTATACAACCAGTGTAGCCGATCCCTTTATCTCATATAACATAAACAAGTTAAGATGATAAGGGATTGAGGAAAAAAAAAAAAAAAAGTAAATTCCTTGTCTTAAACAGTTCATTACATTTGGCTGTGGCAGTTTTGCTTCAATTGCTTTGCTGATTAGAGTCCAGCACCAATTAGGATTTAATAAACAGAGCTTTTAATGATGGTTGCAAACATATGTGTCCCAGCAATGAGATGCTGTAAAGGTACAGTCCCTGGGGTGTGGGGGTACAACTCCACTTGCTCCTTATGATCCCAGATTGGTGTAGAAGTTCATTGAATGCACTTTAATCCCTTTTTTTCTATGTCCACCAGTGTCTGTGTGTAGTTGCAGGGCTATTGCTAGCTTTACCCTGTGTTAGCTTTCAGTAGTAACCCATATAGAGTGCTTGTTAATTTTTATGAAGTGAAAAATTATATGTTGTGCTCCACTTTATATCTCCCATCAAGAGGCCCTTCCCTGGGTAGGTGAGCTGGGGTCTAGCTGGGGTAGGATGACATAAAAGTATCCCCTTTGGGGTTTAGACTCACCAGACCAATAGTTGTTGATTGTGCCCCATCCAGTATCTTTCAGTCCAGTATATCTGTGCTAAAGTGAAGTCCAAAAGTTGCTGCACAGTGCCAGAGCAATCCAGACTGTTCAGTCACTGCATCTGGTCTTGTAGATCAAAAATAATCCAAATTGCTTGGTAATTTCATGTTGTATTAAAGCCTTTTTGCAGGGAGCTCTGTAATTGTGCTTCCTCTCTGTTTGCTGCTAGCCACACCTCCTCTTTCTATGATTTTTGAATATAGTTTAACGTCTGTGTTAATCAGGGATATAGGCCTATAACTACTGCATTGGGTACGGTCTTTGCCCTCCTTGGGGATGACTATAATTTTTGCTTCCAGGAATTCTGGTCTCATTTGGTCTCCTGCTAAAAACCTGTTAAATAACCTCTGGATGTGAGGTAGTAAGGATACCATACAGTGTTTATAGTAATAGTTTGTGAATCCATCCGGACCAGGGGCTCCATGTGCTTTGGAGTCGTTAATTGCTTTTTTTATTTCTTCAAAGGAGATGGGGCATGCTAGGGCTTCAGCTTCATTTGCTTTAATTTGGGGGTGGTTCATAGAGGCGAGAAATTCCTCTATACGTTTCTTGTGAGGTTGGGTCCCAGAGTGGGTCGGGGCAGTGTATAGTTCTGTGTAAAACTTTTGGAACGTTACGGCTATGAGATCTGGTTTGAATACGGGGTTATTTGCTGTGTTGGTGATTTTAGGTATATATGTGTCGGCTCTCTGTGCCTTAAGTCGCCTGGCAAACATACTGTCTGGTTTATTTGTTCAGCGGAAGAATTTAGCTTGCGTTCTTTGCAGAATGGAGACCATTTTTTCTCTCATTACCTTGTTTAATTTCTGTTTGAGCCCAAGAATTTTGGTATAGGTTTGTACATTGGTATGTTTAGCGAACTTTTCTTGTAAATCCGAAATCTCTAAATTCAATATTGAAATCTGAGCTCGGTCTGCTTTCTTGGCTGCTGCCCCTAGCTGTATGCAGATTCCCCTGATCACCGCTTTATGTGCTGCCCATACTCCTGCTTCATCTACTTCTCCCTCCTTGTTTAATTTGAAGTACTCAATAATTGCTTTGTTTATTTTTTTGTTCATTTCTACGTCATTTAAGAGGTGTGGATTAATGGACTAGTTCGGAGACCGACCTTTTAGTGCTATGCCCGAAAGGGCAATTTTAACCCTCCTATTATCCAGATTGAGTTTTCCCAGCTTGTAATTCGATTAGATATCTTATGGAAAAATTTTGCTTGGTCAGTGTTTGGGGCATACAGGTTGAGGAAAAAAACTTTGTGTTCCTGGATAGTGCCGTGGACTGCTAGGTATCTCCCTTCAGCGTCTTTTTGTGTGCGAGTATGGCGGAAGTTAAGTTTATTGTGAAATAGGATTGACACCCCTCTTTTCTTTTCACTCGCTGTCGAGTGAAAGGTTTGTTTAAATGCCTTCCCCCAGTACTTTGGGACCGCTGCTTTCTTAAAGTGTGTTTCCTGCAGCATTATTACGTCTGCCCCAAGTCTTGTGTAGTCTTTCAGGGCTATACCTCTCTTAACTGGTTCGCTTAAGCCTTGAGTGTTGTGTGTAATGATGTTAATGCTCATGACTCACCGTAACCCCAGGCTCAGGCACCGCACAGGTGTGGGGTTAAACGCTGATATTTCCCTGAGAGCTTCCTCACTGGAGCCCCGCCGGATCCAAATGGACCTACCCCCTGCGGGGATTGGAGCACAGCGAAAAATGGTTCGTTATATAGTGAGACCTGGCGTTAGCTATCCCAACTTAAAGCTTGCTGATCTCTAATCCTATACAGTAAGGATTTTACTTGTACGGTCTGGCTAGTAGCTGGTGCTTAGTTGATCTTGTCCCTTATGAATCTTTAAGTTATCATCAGAACATTATCTTAAAAGGGGAGGAACAAGGGAAAGAGAGGAATAAGTAAAAAAAAGAGAGATAAATAAGAAAGGAAAAGGAAGGAAACTTCTAGCTCTCTAGGTGAATCTAGACTAATGTTTGGACAGTCTAGACTCACATATGTTAGGTAATAGGGAATAGCAGCTGTTGTAAATTAACAGCACTTAGCTAAGTAGATTTGGTGGTAGGGAAAAAAAACTACCTACAGGAGAGCAACTTCTGGCTTCCTTAACCACTTGGTGAATCCAGTAGTGTTACAAGGGAACACTGAGTGGATTCGCCCTTCGTGTGAACTTAACAAAGGTGAAAAGCCCATAAGGGACACTATGAGTCACATAAATCTTTTTATAAGAGTGTGACGACTCTTGTCTGTAGCTAACATTAACTAGGAAATTCTAAACAGTTGTCTTAAGTGTAAAGCAGTTTACAAAAAAGGTGTTGGACAAGATAATATATACTGTACAATGAAGAAACAACTAGGTCTTAGAGGTTTGAGGCCTCTCTGTGTCTGTTGGTCCCACTAACTGGAGGTCTGCCGGTCAGAAGGTTTGGGGTTCTGTGTCGGAGCTTGGAGTCTCGGCTTCTTTCTCGTACTGGGCGAGTGCCTGTTGGGTCTTTGGCGGCCTCTGGCAGCTGAATGTCCCATGAGGATAGCAGGTTAATTCCTACTCCAGGGATTTTATGTGGAAAAATTTGCCATCTCTTGCAATGGACAGTCGAAACGGGAAGCCCCAAGAGTATTTCCACCAGTGTGAGAGAACACTGTCGGGGACAGGTCTCATCTTCCTCCTTTTGGCTAGCGTAAGTTGAGAAATATCCGAGAATATGCTGGGCTGCTGCCCGTCAATGTCCGGGATTCCTGCCCTAGAGGCTCTCATAAAAAGGTCTTTTGTTGTATAATAGTGGAAGCGGGCGATAATGTCTCTGGGAAGATCTGTCATCGTGGACCGACCACCCAGTGCTTTGTGCACCCGGTCTAGACGGTATTGTTCAGAGTTCATGTCTGGTAGGAGGAATTCACACAGCTCCAGCAAATATAGATGGAGATCCGTTACCGACATTACGTAGTCTGACGTTTTGCCTCCTTGAGCGATTCTCTAGGTCCTCTTGAAGAGACTGCTGAGATAGTTGATCCTCTCTCAGGGCCGTGATATCAGCTTCCAGCTTGCTGTGTGCTTCTTTGAGGTCATTTTATTTTCCCTCTAGTGTGACCGTCTTGGAGTCCACTTTTGTTATTTCGGCTGATAGGTCATCTGCCACCTTTTGGATCTCAGCTTTGACTTCTTCGCGGAATGATAATATAAGGTCTTTCAGATCCTGAATATCACTCTTGGTGCTTGGAACTGATTGTTCCATGGCTGTTGGGATGGGAGTTTTTGCTGTCCCTTGGTCCTTTTGCTTAGAAGGTGGAGAGTCCTTTGGAGCGTAATTAGATTTTATACTCTTAGTGCTCTTGCGGGTGGCCACTCCAGCCATATCCTATGGCGTATGTTATCGTCACTTTTCCTTATGTCAGTGTCCCTTTGAGGTGGGCTTTTTGGGAGTATGGTGATTCTGTTGTGTTGTTTCACCTCCCCTCAGGCTTGTAGTCATACACTGACAGACCTATGCACTTCTGTGGGTCATTGTGTAGTTTCTCTATTGTCCACCTGGGGTCAGTGTCAGAGTCAGGGATCTGCTTCTAAGCACAAAAACATCTTAGACAGACTTTTGCTTTGTTTGAAAATCTCTTTGGGGACAATAATATGCTTTATAGTGAGGTTATAGACAGTTCTCTCATCAAGGCTGGTGTTACAGGGGGTGTGGGTGATGGCAGGTATAGGTTTCTATGTTAGGCCCAGATAACAAAATGGCGGCCGCCCGTTTCGCGGGCTTTTGATCCCACCGTCCTACCTCACCTCTAGCTGTGTCCCCGGATCTTCTTTGGCCTCCCTGGGTCCCTCCGGTCGGATCCAGCCGTCCCCGGACCTTCCCTGGGAGCCATTGACCTTTTGTGGGTGAGCACACGGGGCCAGGGGTCTTGTAGATGTTCAGGCCTTGTGGGGGCCCAAGATCGCCGCCGCTCTACCTCGTGGCCTGCTTCTAGTGCTGGCCTCCGGGATTGCTTCTTCTTAGTGACCCTGGCCCGCCCTGCCGGGCCCGGACACCTCCGGAGGGTCTATGACCCTTGCAGGCCTGTCTTCTTGGCAGCCTCCAATCGGGAAGCTGCCCGCTTAGCTTTGGCCCGGTAGGAGGGGGATCTTCCTTCTCTGTGTCTCCCGGACTGTCGAGTGGGGGTCCCGAATGCGACCTGGGTACCCTCATTTATTTCCCCCGGCTTTCCTGGGGTGTTGGGGCTTGTTATTAGGGCTTATTGGGGGTGGAATAGCCCTTTCTGTGGTCTTTGCTGCAGGAACTCATGTGAAGCACGTCTCTCTCTCAGAACTGTCCACCAGAATCTCCAAAAGCTTTTTTATATATTTAATAATATTAATGGAGGGACACCAATAGTTTTCACCTTGTTAACGAATGATATCAGCATTTCTTACAATAGCTAGTCCAGAACATTTCTGTTTGTGGTACACATTTGTTTTTATTAGCTGTAAGTAGCTTATTTCTGGATATTCTCATTTTGTTATCCAGATTATCTGTATTCTCTATTGGACACTGTTGTTGGTTCCATTTTTTCAAAATTCAGCTTAGGGCTTTGAGTGTTAAGCCTTCCAGTTCAGGAGGTATCACATTGTGGATCACAATGAGATTTTTTGATACATGGTTGACATACAATGGTGGTTGTCCCTCTTCTAATATATTGTATTTTATACAGTGCTTTTTATTACAATAATAAATATTTTCCCCTTCTTGTTTGATGGCTGAAATCAATCACTGAAAGCACCCACACTCTCTCTTGTAGGTAGGATCCTCAATGGACAAGAGATGGGGGTGGGGTGGGAATTGTCCCCCATGTAAGCTGGCAGCCATCACTACCACAGAATAACAATTATATTTTTGAATGGGGAGAGGTAAACATTTATTCTTCTCCACCCTACTTCACCATGTGGTGAGATAATAGCATATTCCCTAAAGTCACTCTGTTTAGAAAGTGATCTAGTGGACCTCAGTTACTTAATTAGACGTTTATACCTAACCTACCAAATCAAGTATTTTTTTCTTTTTTTTTCTTTTATTGAACGCCCAGGTGTGCTCTAGTGCATCTTGTGACATTCTGTGCTCTATCAGTGCGGACACCAATGAAGCCTTCAGGTCCACCCGCCTTGAGGGCTTGAGGACCTCTTTGTTCTTCTGGGCTCCGGCCAGGAGTTCCAGAAGAACATCATTCTCCCTCCTCACCCTAGGAATGGAGGGGGGTCTTTCCACGTCTTCGGCCATAGCCCTCAGACGTGGACTGGATCTTCACCAGGATGGGCAGCTGCCACCAGCCCACCCTGGCTCAGACTCTGGGGGAGCAGCTGCCACCAACTCCGCCCAGGCCATTCCTTAGGGGTCCCCGGCCATAAGGCACCACCCTCAAGGAGGACTAGCAAGATCCCTTAGGCTCCACCAGTGAGTGTAGTGCGCCATGCCAAAATCATATATCGTGCTCAAAAACGGTGTCTGTGCCATATTCGTGTGCCCAAAAAAAAAAAATCATAGGTGATGGTGCCAGCATCAGATGAGGCAGCTGCCACCTACCCCATCTGACTTAGTGCGAGGCCGGAGAGACTTCTCTCACAAGTCTCCCCGGCTAGGTGCCTGGGGTGAACAATAAAGTGCTCCCCCAACCCGGAGGCTGGGGGCAAAATCAAAAATAAAGGACCCCCCCACGAACCATAAGGTCCTGGCCGGGGGCCCCAAAAGTATGGAGTGTCTCCCCTAAGCCTGGGCATTCTGAACTTGCTTGGCCCCTGGCCAGACCAAGGCTTCATGACTGTGATGCAGGGTCAGCCATCTCAGAGGAGGTACTACACTTGATCTTAGCCAAAAGGCTGAGAAGCGAATCAAGTTTTTTTTGTGAGGAAGTTGTTGATATTTTATCCACAGCAATATAATCTAGAACACAATCAATTGCTTTTAATTAATTATAATAAAGCATTTCCTTGATTTCTGTGAAAGTGCCTTTGATTTAATTATTTAAAGCTTTTTTAAAGGACTACTGTACTTCAAGAAAATAGGTAATTTTTAAGTTGAGGGAAAGGTGGAGGTAGTCAACAGGTAGAAGCTAGAGGGCTATTTTAAGTTATTAGATGGATATGACATTTACACCCCACTCCCCTGAAGGTCACAGAAGCAGGAGGTCAATAGATGCAACCACGGCTCTCTAGGAATGTAAAAACCATTCTCACACACGCAACTTTTTTTTGCAAACTAATAGCAGGCTTAAACTATTTTTTTGTTGTGTCATGAGTAGTGATGTCCCGAACAGTTCGCCGGAGAACTGTTTGCGGCAATTTTCGCATGTTCGCGTTCGCCGCGAACGGCAAATACATGCGCATTTCGGTTCGCCCCCTATACTTTATCATTGAGGAAAACTTTGAACATCATTTATTTTATTTTGTGTAATCTATGCCTGCCAGTGTGTGTGTGTGTGTGACAGGCTAACACCTAACAGCTTATATTGTGCTTATTTTCACTACTCATACCTGGTGGTGTAATATACATTGAAAACAACCATTTTTTTCCTGTAATCTAATTTCAGTTGCCTGCCTGTGTCAGGCTCACAGCTAATATTGTGCTCAGTGACATAAAACAACACTTTTTTGACTGTAATAGATTGAATAGCAATTGCCTGCAGGCGTGTGTGTGAAGCCTATTGCATCTACTCTGCCAACTTTTGCCAGTGCACAGTGATACGTCATATCTGGTGCAACCGTAGTGTACAGTGACATAAAACAACACTTTTTTGATTGTAATCGATTGAATATCAGTTGCCTGCCTACAGGCGTGTATGTGAGGCCTACAGCGCCTACTCTGCCAACTTTTGCCAGTGCACAGTGACACTCATATCTGGTGGCACCTTAGATTGCACGCAAAATTTAAAGTGTCCCAAATTTGAAGTAGGAGGTCCGACCAAGCATCTTTTTCCATCTCCCTGTTCCAAAAACAAATACCATATACACGTCCCCTAATAGTGGACGTAACAGGAATTAAACCAATAGGAATAGTACTACTTAACAGTACAAACCTTATAATAACGCAGACAGAGGCAACGCGTATAATCTTCCATGCTGTGCAGTGGAAGCCCCCAGACTCTGACCTGTGTATAATCTTCCATGCTGTGCAGTGGAAGCCCCCAGACTCTGACCTGTGTATAATCTTCCATGCTGTGCAATGGAAGCCCACAGACTCTGACCTGTGTATAATCTTCCATGCTGGGCAGTGGAAGCCCCCAGACTCTGACCTGTGTATAATCTTCCATGCTGGGCAGTGGAAGCCCCCAGACTCTGACCTGTGTATAATCTTCCATGCTGGGCAGTGGAAGCCCCCAGACTCTGACCTGTGTATAATATTCCATGCTAGGCAGTGGCAGCCCCCAGACTCTGACCTGTGTATAATATTCCATGCTAGGCAGTGGAAGCCCCCAGACTCTGACCTGTGTATAATCTTCCATGCTGTGCAGTGGAAGCCCCCAGACTCTGACCTGTGTATAATCTTCCATGCTGTGCAGTGGAAGCCCCCAGACTCTGACCTGTGTATAATCTTCCATGCTGTGCAGTGGAAGCCCCCAGACTCTGACCTGTGTATAATCTTCCATGCTGGGCAGTGGAAGCCCCCAGATTCTGACCTGTGTATAATCTGACCTGTGTATCATCTATATTTGACCTTGATGAAAGGACATTAGCTGTAAAGTTAAGAAGTGTGGAACAATTAAAAAATACAATTTTGATTAATGTTTTTTAGACAAGCAGATGTATAAATATACAATTTTAACAAGTAATTGATTTTAATTATGACTTTAAGAAACATATGTGTAGCGTGGAAGCCCCCAGATTCTGACCTGTGTATAATCTTCCATGCTGGGCAGTGGAAGCCCCCAGACTCTGACCTGTGTATAATCTTCCATGCTGGGCAGTGGAAGCCCCCAGACTCTGACCTGTGTATAATCTTCCATGCTGGGCAGTGAAAGCCCCCAGACTCTGACCTGTGTATAATCTTCCATGCTGGGCAGTGGAAGCCCCCAGGCTCTGACCTGTGTATAATCTTCCATGCTGGGCAGTGGAAGCCCCCAGACTCTGACCTGTGTATAATCTTCCATGCTGGGCAGTGGAAGCCCCCAGACTCTGACCTGTGTATAATCTTCCATGCTGGGCAGTGGAAGCCCCCAGACTCTGACCTGTGTATAATATTCCAAGCTAGGCAGTGGAAGCCCCCAGACTCTGACCTGTGTATAATCTTCCATGCTGTGCAGTGGAAGCCCCCAGACTCTGACCTGTGTATAATCTTCCATGCTGTGCAGTGGAAGCCCCCAGACTCTGACCTGTGTATAATCTTCCATGCTGTGCAGTGGAAGCCCCCAGACTCTGACCTGTGTATAATCTTCCATGCTGGGCAGTGGAAGCCCCCAGATTCTGACCTGTGTATAATCTTCCATGCTGGGCAGTGGAAGCCCCCAGACTCAGACCTGTGTATAATCTTCCATGCTGGGCAGTGGAAGCCCCCAGACTCTGACCTGTGTATAATCTTCCATGCTGGGCAGTGAAAGCCCCCAGACTCTGACCTGTGTATAATCTTCCATGCTGGGCAGTGGAAGCCCCCAGGCTCTGACCTGTGTATAATCTTCCATGCTGTGCAGTGGAAGCCCCCAGACTCTGACCTGTGTATAATCTTCCATGCTGGGCAGTGGAAGCCCCCAGACGCTGACCTGTGTATAATCTTCCATGCTGGGCAGTGGAAGCCCCCAGACGCTGACCTGTGTATAATGTTCCATGCTGGGCAGTGGAAGCCCCCAGACTCTGGGAGTCTGAAGAAGAGGTCAGAGGAGGAAGGTGGCTTTGAGGAGGTGGAAGACCAAACACAGCAGGCGTCCCAGGGGGCTTGTTCTCACCTTTCGGGGACCCTTGGTGGCTGGGTGGAGGAAGAGACCTTCAATGACATCAGTGAGGACAAGGAACGGGACATGGCTAGCTTGGTATCCAACCTTGTGCAAAGGGACTGTTTGCGGTTGTTTGCGGTGCATTAAACGGGGAGATTGGTCTGTTACTGTGAAGCGGGTGTAACCCTTACACTACCTGATCGATACAACATCATACCTGATGTTTTAAAGCATGTTATTCCAAACAATTTAGGAATGTTAGGTGATTTATGCCTTTTATGGCTTAAAACCAGACTCTGCATCAACTATGTAATTTTCCGTGGGAGTTTTGCCATGGATCCCCCTCCGGCATGCCACAGTCCAGGTGCTAGTCCCCTTGAAACAACTTTCCCATCACTATTGTGGCCAGAAAGAGTCCCTGTGGGTTTTGAAATTCGCCTGCCCATTGAAGTCTATGGGGTTCGCCGATGTTTGCCTGTTCGCGAGCATTTGATGGAAGTTCGCGTTCGCTGTTCGCGAACCCAAAATTTGATGTTCGCGACATCACTAGTCATGAGGTAAAGACACATCAGATTAACAATTTACAGAGCAATAGGTGACACAAGATGAACATTAATACAGCAGCTGCATGATGACAAGTGCACTGTTGTTAATAACAATACACTGTGTAGTGGTACTAACAAAACTGGCAAGTTAATTGAGATGACTCAAAATTATTATTATCAAATACTGGCCATTTATTTAACCCTGAGTTGGTTATATATTTTGGACAGAGGTTTACAAGGATTATCTTGTAGAATGAGTAGACATTTATAAGAAGGAATGTGGCTGACCTTCTAGGCAAGAGTTCATCAGGTATCAATATGAGAGGTTGCGGCATACCTTCCCATACTATTGCTGAAAGTAGAATTGGGTTAAGTATGGGAGGGAAGTGAGATTAACGATACTGTCAGTATATACAGCTTTATCCAATTACAACAGCAAGGTGGTAGATTCTGTGTTGATAAGCTTTAAGTGAAGTAAATTATCTGGTTGAGTAAATGGACTGGGAGCATGTCCACATACAGAGTCATCTTTATATGGATGATTGGCATATTCAAGGGACACTGTAGTGGCAAAACATGCCTGTCCCCTTTAAAAAGTATATGTTGCATCTACCACAATGAAATGCCTTTTAGCCCAATTATATACAGGTATGAACTGTATTTATTTACTTTTCCTCTGCTTACATCTAGATGGCTGCCATGATTGTTTCCTTTTGGTTCACACAATCATGTGATGCCAGCACCAGCCCTTGACCAGTCTACCAGTAGGAAACTGCTGGACGTGGTGTATTCTCATTAGGATATAGGCTATATAGAGAATTAAGGCTTTCTGCCTCTCAACTTACATAGTGACACTCTTTGAGAATTGGGAGGAGTGAGAGGGATCAAAATACCAAATTATAGTTGAAATAAAATAATATGTATACCTTTATATATTTGGGCTAAAATGGCTATCATTATGTGAGATGCAACTTACAATGTATCTTTTTAGTTTAGATTTCCCTGACTTTGCAAATGCTTAGTTGAATGAACATAATTACAAGCTGGTGGGAATGTAAAGGTCAGTAGAAGAACAGATACACTTACTTTACATTTTTGAGTGACTCTTTCAGGAGAATTAACCTTGGCTTATTCAAACACAGAAATTAATTTCCACTGGATGCTTAGTATGCGCTACAGCTCCCTACCCTACCCAAACAGAAGGAAATGAGAAGAAAATCTGGGTAAGAGTAAATGTAGAAAGTTTATACTTGACTGCTTTTGCCACAGTAACCATGTCTTTATTGGAAGAATGAGTATGAACGAGAAAGACTTGCTACCTTAATTATACTACCTCTTCTTAAAATATAGTTTGTGTATACAGTACAATGCGTTTTTACAGTGGCCAAAACAATTTGACAATATACTTGAATAGCAAGTTTGTTTTGGTTGTCTTATATGTGTCTGGCATCTTTCTTTTTCAAATCTAAAGGCACCCAGAGCTGTATGAAAAAGTATTCAAATGAATGAAAGAATGAAGTAGACAGTTGCAACTCTACCTAAAAGTACGGGACCTTATCAGTTTACTAAGCATTTCTTCAATACACAATACAAGCCTATTCATGACAGTAGCTTTTTATAGGTGCTTCTAGGTGTTTCAAAAAAATGAAAATACATTTCCTGAAACCTAAAATTAGTTATTCTTGAGTCTTTAGTTGCTTAAAGCACTAGCACTACATAATGCCAAATTTGAATTGAAGCAGCTAAATGTGTCTGCAAGAGCCAGCCCACTTATTGATTTAGATAAACAGAAGTAAAAAAAATACTGCACCTATTACTGTATAAGTGTAAATTGTAGTAATCAAAGAACCACAAAAAAAGTCACCAAATTCACTCTGCATCATAAGTGGGTGGAATATTTGTTTACATTTTAAAATTGACCAAGAATTGACTTAGATATTTTCATTTTAGTTTAGCCCTTAAAGCACTCCCTCTGAATAAATAATAAGGCTGTTGCACACTCTCTTCTAGATTTAAACTGTGTTTGAAAGCAGAGTGTGGTGGTACAGTGCTAAGTGTTCTATTTTCAAGATTTTTTTCCATTCATAAGTCATATATTTAATTCCCCTGCCTTCCACGACTTTCCTTTTGTTTAACTAATGTCCTTATTTATGTATTTATATATATATATCAATTATATGTGTGTTAATAAATATATTAGTTGATTTAAAAATGAAAGCAACTGGAAGACATTGATTTAGAACCAATGACTTACTAATTAAAACATCTATGAAACAACACTTTTACACTACAAGAAAAACACCCTGCTTTATAAAGTAGATATAAAAGTTAACCTAATTTCATTATTTGAACTATGTATATTGAACAATTATGTGTACTATTTTTTTTTAATGATGATCCACATAATTATTCAAATATTTCTTTATATAAACAAAAGAATCAACAAAGTTACCTCATATTTTATTGCATAACCTGAAAGAGATATTTCTGATTTTTAAACAGTCAAGAAAAAAAATAGTATTTGTGAGGATTTGAGCTCAAGTCTTCACCATTACAGACTATAGCCTTACCTAATGTGCTATCTAATCTATTGCTAATCTATTTGCTAGAATATAATCAAGTAGTTACAAATCACTTAGCCACTGCCTGATTCAAAGCCTCTACACCATTTTCTAATTAATATTCATTACATCCCATGCAGAGCAGTGCTCATTACTCATTCAGGCAGAGGCAACACACTAAAATAGCCTGACTTCAATTGATCATAACTACACAAATCCCATTTTAAAGAGGAAAACACTTTTTTCCACACGCGTTTTCACCCTCTAATGGCAAAGAGCACATATGAGGGCTTTTGTGGTCCATTAAATTAAAGGATACTGAACATATATAGGGCTAGAGAGCCTCAGAGCTCTTATATAAACTTTACATTTCATACCCTAATTGACTCTTCAACAGCCAATCAGATAAAACATATATTTTTTTTATTCTTTGTTTACATATTTAGATAAAAAAAAAAATACAGATGATGTGCACCATCGGCGCTCAACGCAGGCCTTGCAATGAGAGCCTTCTGTGCTCATTGGGAGCCTCTCCCCCGTCTACTTTACGGTGCTTGTGATGTGCTCCTTCGGCGCTCATCGCGAGCCCCACATTGAGCAGATTCACCGCTCATTGCAGACGTCGCCCAGCCTGCAACTTTTGGGCCTCTCAAGGAGCGAGCCTCTCCCTACTCTCACACCCCTGTGTCTCTTTCCCCCCTCTCCTGTGTCTTTTTTCCCCCTTTCCCTCCCACTGTCTCTCCCTGCCCTGTGTTTTTTTTCCCTTATCTCCCTCCTCAGTGTCTCTTCCTCCCCCACTCCCCCCCCGGGGTCTCTTTCCACCCACTCCCCCTCTCCTTCCCCTGTTTCTTTCTCCTTCCTCTCCCTCCTCTGTGCTCTACGGGTCTGAAACCATTTGCGGGCTTGGGAAATTGATCAATTTGCCCAAGCCCGAAATGGTCTTCCGATTTGCGGGCTTAAAAAAATTACATCTTTACAGACGCAATTTTTTTTCTTGCCTAGCCGTTTTCAGACCTCCAAAAAACGCCAATTCACTAACATATTAGCCTATAAGGCCTAAGACTGCAGATTTTTAGCTGTTATTAGTGTTATTAAAAATTTAGTTTGGTTTTCAATTATATGGATACTGTTTTGTGACAGAAACAACAAGGGTTTGTGGAAGTCTCATGGATTGACCGCTGTCTAAAAGACAGGAAGCAAAGGGTTGTTGTAAATGGAACATACTCCGATTGGACTAATGTGGTAAGTGGGGTTCCTCAGGGATCAGTATTAGGTCCACTCCTTTTTAACATATTTATTAATGACTTAGAGGTGGGACTGAAAAGTAGTGTCTCCATTTTCACTGATGACACGAAGTTGTGCAAGGTAATTAAATCAGATAATCATGTGCTTTCCCTCCAAAGGGATTTACATAAAACTGAGGAATGGGCATCTAAATGGCAGATGAGATTTAATACAAATAAATGTAAAGTTATGCATCTGGGAAGGAAAAATAGCCATGCAATGTATAATCTTAATGGAGCAAATCTAGGGGTATCAGATATTGAAAGGGATTTGGGAGTGCTTGTGGACAACCACCTAGTTAACAGTGCTCAAAGCCAAGCAGCAGCTGCAAAGGCAAATAAAATATCAGCATGTATTAAGAAAGGTATAGAAGCCAGGGAAGCAAATATAATTCTGCCACTATACAAATCTCTAGTACGCCCTCATTTGGAATATGGAGTACAATTTTGGGCACCACTTCATAAAATGGACATTTTAGAGCTGGAAAAGGTACAGAGGAGGACAACAAAACTAGTAAGGGGAATGGAGGGGCTAAGTTATGAAGAAAGACTAACCAAATTAGGCGTCTAAGAGGAGATATGATTACCTTATATAAATACATCCAGGGTCATTAATAAAGTTTTGTCAAGGGAGCTTTTTGTGCCAAGAGGTTTTAAACTGACAAGAGGACATCCCTTAAGGCAAGAAGTAAAAAGATTCCACCTTAAAGAACGAAAAGGGTTTTTCACATTAAGGGTGGTTAATCTGTGGAATTATCTACCGAGGAGGTGGTGACAGCGGATTCGATAGATAACTTTAAAAGGGGGCTGGATTTATTTCTAATCAAAAAGGGAATTCAGGGTTATCCTGGATAATGAGAGAGAGAGTATTGATCCAGGGAGAAATCCGATCGCCAGTATCTGGGGTCAGGAAGGAATTCATTTTTTTTCCCTTTGAGACGATTGGCTAAATTTCACTTGTTTTTTTTTTCTGTTTGCCTTCCTCTGGATTAATTAACAATTAAATAACTAAATTACAAATAAATAATTAAATATTTGATTAATAATTAATTAACAACTTATTAAATCATAACTAATCCGCATATTGCAGATCAGAGGAGACTGATCTGCAATATGCACTTGATGGACTGAAAGTCTTTTTTCAACCTTAATTACTATGTAACTATGTAAGTCTAATAGGAAGAGCTTTAGATTTTGTGGTATTGATTTTAAAAGGCACCAAAAAGTATTAAGAGGGATTCCAAGTGAAAGAGTGAAAGAGATAGATCTAAAATGGTAAATATGATATTGTCAGAGAATAGTGCTATTTATAATGTTGGCAATGTTTACTAGCTATTGGAATGTTTTGAATATCGGTGTGAGCTAAAATATAAGCTGTGAGTGGGCTCTATGGCAATAGTAAAATGTGGTGTGTATGACTTATCGATGAGCACCGTAGGCGCTCATAGCCGGCAAGCCTTGCGTAGCGAGGCGAGCTGTTAAACTTGGAGCAATTAGGCAATGACTGCCGAAGGCGCTCATTTCCTGCGAGCCCCTCGTAGCGAGACTCGCCGTTAAACTCGGAGCACTTAGGCAATGAGCGCCGAAGGCGCTCATGAGGCTCGTCGCTAAATTCGGAGCACATAGCGGGAGTTA
The DNA here is from genome assembly GCA_027410445.1 of Discoglossus pictus. Taxonomy (NCBI): domain Eukaryota; kingdom Metazoa; phylum Chordata; class Amphibia; order Anura; family Alytidae; genus Discoglossus; species Discoglossus pictus. The sequence goes on along the minus strand of CM050163.1, from coordinate 176,339,381 downwards.
GAAAAAAAAATTGCGAGACACAGGACTTAAAAAAAAAGATACGAGACGCAATCATTTACGAGATTAGCGGCCAAACCAAAAAAACGAAAAACACCCTAAATACACCCCAAAAATTCCCAAAACATCACATACAGCATGGGGCAACAGCCAGGACGTCTGTGAGTGAGGTGGAATGCAAATTTAACTTGATTTAGACAATTTTCGCCACACGAAAATCGCCTAAGCGAGGAAAAAAATGCCCGCAGAAAAAATAAAAAAGGAGGCTACACGTCCCTGGACCACGCAAAACACTGCAAACTGAGGAGCACTTTACACATCACTCGACGACTTACAACATACACGATTAGAAAAGACGGAAAATGCTCATGAGACGCGTACCACATTAATAACATTACGACTATACAATGCCACTTTACACAATAAACCAACGGCTTTACCTCGCGCACGCAGCCTATTTAGAATGCACACATCAAACATTCATTACACTTTATAAGCAGGGCACTAACACTCACACTGTATATTCTATGCAGATGCAAAATACAGATTGTTAGCTCTTCAGCCTATTGCTCACTGCATATATCAATTATAAATAAAGTATATTTATTTATTGCAGAAATAATTAATTATTACTTAATGAATTAATTGAATAATTCATTAATTATTACTTATCTACATATACATAGAAATATATATCTCTCAGAGGACCAAAAGTACACGACATGAGAGGCTCGCAATGAGCGCCGAAGGTCCTGAGGCTCGCAATGAGCACCGAAGGTCCTCACAGTTTAAAACGGTTTCAATTATGTCTCAAACAGCAATCCCATGGCTTCAAATTTTATTGACCGTCATTTTTTGACAGGCAAGTCGTTAGTTAGTTATATTTATCAAATGGACACTCATAAAACAAATAAACAGCTTCATAATAAAATGTGTTCTTTTTCTGGATTACTTTTTTGCATCTGAATACTAGTTTTGCAATAAAGTATATACCGTATTTTATAGTGTAATCATAAACCATATGTTAATGCACACTATACTAAATGGCTATTGTGGTCACTTTTTTTCTGTATGGCCTTTTGGATAATAAAATCTGATGGACAAAATGTTTTAGAAATTAAAAAGAAAATGAACCTCAGCCTTTGCATTTTTCATCTTTTATACCAAATTAGTAATTACCGTATATACTCGAGTATAAGCCGACCCGAGTATAAGCCAAGGCACCTATTTTACCACAAAATACTTGGTAAAATGAGTGACTCGAGTATAAGCCGAGGGTGGGAAATGTGCTTCCCCCTGTGTCCCTCTTGTGCCCTTTGTGTCCCCCTCTTGTGTCCCCCTCTCTCTCCCGTGTCTCTTCTCCCCTCTCCCTTCCCTGTGTCTCTTCTCCCCTCTCCCTTCCCTGTGTCTCTTCTCCCCTCTCCCTTCCGTGTCTCTTCCAACCTATCCCTTCCCTGTGTCTCTTCCCCCCTCCCTTATCACCCTCCTCAACCCCACTCCTCATCCTCAACCTCCCTCCTCAACCTCCCTCCTCATCCTCAACCCCCTCCTCAACCTCCCTCCTCATCCTCATCCTCCCTCCTCAACCCCCCTCCTCAACCCCCCATCCTCATCCTCTCTCCTCAACCCCCCATCCTCAATCCCCCTCCTCAACCCCTCCTGCTCATCCTCAACCTCCCTCCTCATCCTCAACCTCCCTCCTCATCCTCCCTCCTCAACCCCCCCATCCTCAACGACTTCCTCAACCTCCCTCCTCAACCCCCCCATTCTAAACCCCCCCATCCTCAACCCCCTCCTCACCCCTCCTCCTCAACCCCCCCTCCTCAACCTCCCTCCTCAACCCCCCATCCTCAACCTCCCTCCTCATACTCCCTCCTCAACCCCCCTCCTCAACGCCACATCCTCAACCCCCTCCTCAACCCCCCATCTTCAACCCCCCTCCTCAACCTCAACCCCCCTCCTCAACCCCTCCTGCTCATCCTCAACCTCCCTCCTCATCCTCAACCTCCCTCCTCATCCTCCCTCCTCAACCCCCCATCCTCATCCTCCCTCCTCAACCCCCATCCTCATCCTCAACCCCCCATCCTCAACCCCCTCCTCAACCCCCTCCTCACCCCCCTCCTCAACCTCCCTCCTCAATCCCCCATCCTCATCCTTAAAAAAAGGGCTGAAAAACTCGGCTTATACTCGAGTATATGCGGTAGTACAGACATCCATTTTCTTTTCATCAACTCATTCTGCTTGCTACTTTAATGAGCTTTACATTTCTGCTACTGAAGCACTGGCAGTAGTAGATGCCATATTCCCACTGGCATGTAGAAATGTCTTATATAATCAAAGTCTCCTCCAACTTCAGGAAATTAATCAGCAAAAACCAAAATGTTAGATCCCACAGAGGCATAATTCGATATTAAAGGTAATATATTGGAGGCTGTATTATTTTATTACTATATTCCAAAAGGCAGAGGTAAATATTCATTTATTTACAAGATTTTCTTTTTGCACAGTTGGGAGGGTTGCAAATTAAAATAACCTTTTGCATGTAGCGGGGTAGGGTGGCAAATTTAGTTTTGTACCAGGGCCCTCCATTCATTAGCTCCACCATCGCTTGTAGAAATTGTCCTTTAAATCTGAATGTTTTGAGAGTAGCTTGATTTTTCTGTGTTTACACTTAAAAGCAAAAGTCTGGTGGGGGTATTACGGACTTGTTGCATAAAGTATTTGTCTAATAACATCCCTGGCAAGATAAACCTAATTGAACTATGTTAGCAAGCATCTGAATTAGGGCCTCATTCGATTGATGGCCGTAGGAACTGCATGGCCGCAAACGATGGCCGCAAGATACTTCCCTATTCAATTCCCTTGCGGCCAAGGGCTCCGGCCGGCTTGCAGCTTGCTGGCTTTCCCTTGCGGCTTCCCCCGCCGCAGCTTACTTTGATCCCGTGCGGCCACAAGAGATTCGGATGCATGAAATCACCCGAACCTATTCAAATGCTCCGGCCATCAGTCCGCCAACCCTGCAAAACCGCCCAAAAAAAGCAGCAGCTTACTTCCACCCTGGAGCCGTCGCAAGGGCTGTGAAGCATTCAGGCTTTTGGGGGTCTGTATAGACCCCCATAAGTGATGGGGTTAAATAGGCCCAGTTAGAGTTGTTAGGTTCCGTTAGGGTTAAATAGGCCCAGTTATGGTTAGATATGCTCAGTTAGGGTTAAATATGTCTACAGTTAGGGTTATATAGGCCCAGTTAGGGTTAAATAGGTTTAGAGGGGTTAAATAGGCCCAGTTAGGTTTAAACAGGTCCAGTTAGGGTTAGATAGGCCCAGTTAGGGTTAGATAGGCCCAGTTAGGGGTAAATAGGTCTAGAGGTGTTAAATAGCCCAGTTAGGTTTAAATAGGTACAGTTAGGGTTAGATAGGTGCAGTTTGGATAAGATAGGCCAAGTTAGGGTTAAATAGGTACAGTTAGGGTTAAATAGGCCCAGATAGGGTTAGATAGACCCACTTAGGGTTAAATAGGTTTAGAGGGGTTAAATAGGCCCAGTTAGGTTTAAATAGGTCCAGTTAGGGTTAAATAGGCCAGTTAGGGTTAGATAGGTCCAGTTAAGGGTAAATAGGTCTAGAGGGGTTAAATAGGCCAAGTTAGGGTTACATAGGTACAGATAGGGTTAAATAGGCCCACTTATGGGGTTAACCTAGGGGTTAATAGTGTCCTATAGGGTTCTATATAGACCCCTTTTGGACTGAGGGGGTTAATTTTGGTATCATGGGGGTCTATATTGACCCCCATGAGTGATGGGGTTAATTTTAGGTGCCCTGTGCAGGGCGTGATATTTGAATTTCTAATGCAGCGGGGGTCCCAATGGGACCCCCACTGCAAGGGTTAATGTGGGCACCCTCTCTGGGGGCCCGATGGGGACCCCCGCAGCATGGGGGGGTTAGTGTTAGTTGCCACAGGGATACTTACTGTGTGCCACAATCCCTTTAAGGAGCTGCGGCGGGAGATTTAAATCCAAGACCGTACTCGGACGGCTTGGATATCTTTAGGGGTTAATAGATATTCAATGCAGCACTGTACAGCGCTTTCATTGACAGGGTACACATTTGGGGACATGAGGATGAGGATGCTGGCACATCACCGCTAGCCAATACTGTCATTTGTGGCCACAAGTCCGCCAGGCTTGAAGAATGGGTTACTGCCTTGGGGGTCCTCCAAGCCCATAGTCCCGGGCTTGGATGACCTCCAAGGCAGCAACTCTGTATCCGGCGGACTGCTGCCACAAATGACAGTATTGGCTAGCAGCGATGTGCTCATGTCCCCCAATGTGTCCCCTATCAACTAAAGCGCTGTACAGTGCTGCATTTAATTTATTTTCCACTTTTTACTTTTGCTGGCTTGCACTCTAAAGCCCACCAAAGCTAACGGCCGATTGCCTGTCTTGCGATCGACCGTAGGAAGGGGTGTACTGCAACCCCTTTCCTTTGAATAGCAAAGTAGCTAAGGGGCCGCAGCATACAGAAAGGGATCGCAGCGTTGCGGACATTTTGCGGCCATCATTAGAATGAGGCCCTTAATTAGGGTTATATGTTGGTACAGTACTTAACATGTATGGATCTTTGGAGATTAACATTGCTGATGTGCACATTGTGGAAGGAAAATAGCTTCCATATAGGATAGATTTATCGACTATTAAAAGAATGTTTTATAGTAGCTATTGGAAAAGTCATCTGGTCCTGCAGAATTTCAAAGATTGAATGGTAGAAATAAGGTATAGTAAAGTGAAATAATTTTGTAAATTTTCTAGTTCATTATATTTTAGAGTAGGTAAGTTACAGTTAGAAAGTAAAGAGTATACTGTATATTCTGTTGTAGAGATGAATCAGAATTAGTAAACATTGGGAGACTATATACATTTTTAAAGATGGTGTGTAAAAGTGTTATCGTCAGTACAAATGCTGGTGACTAGTGATGTCGCGAACATCGGCGAACCGCCATAGACTTCAATGGGCAGGCGAATTTCAAAACCCACAGGGACTCTTTCTGGCCACAATAGTGATGGGAAAGTTGTTTCAAGGGGACTAGCACCTGGACTGTGGCATGCCGGAGGGGGATCCATGGCAAAACTCCCACGGAAAATTACATAGTTGATGCAGAGTCTGGTTTTAAGCCATAAAAGGCATAAATCACCTAACATTCCTAAATTGTTTGGAATAACATGCTTTAAAACATCAGGTATGATGTTGTATCGATCAGGTAGTGTAAGGGTTACACCCGCTTCACAGTAACAGACCAATCTCCCCGTTTAATGCACCGCAAACAACCGCAAACAGTCCCTTTGGACAACCGCAAACTCCCCATTTGCACAAGGTTGGATACCAAGCTAGCCATCACCCGTTCCTTGTCCTCACTGATGTCATTGAAGGTCTCTTCCTCCACCCAGCCACCAAGGGTCCCCGAAAGGTGACAACAAGTCCCCTGGGACGCCTGCTTTGTTTGGTCTTCCACCTCCTCAAAGCTCCTCCTCTGACTCCTCTTCTTCAGACTCCTCTCTCTGCGTTGCCTCTGTCTGCATTATTATAAGGTGTGTACTGTTAAGTAGTACTATTCCTATCGGTTTAATCCCTGTTACGTCCACTATTAGGGGACGTGTATATGGCATTGATTTTTGGAACAGGGAGATTGAAAAGATGCTTGGTCGGACCTCCTACTTCAAATTTGGGGGAACTGCGCGAGCAATCTAAGGTGCCACCAGATATGAGTGTCACTGTGCACTGGCAAAAGTTGGCAGAGTAGATGCAATAGGCCTCACACACACGCCTGTACGCAGGCAACTGATATTCAATCGATTACAGTCAAAAAAGGGTTGTTTTATGTCATTGTACACTACGGTTGCACTAGATATGAGTGTCACTGTGCACTGGCAATAGTTGGCAGAGTAGATACAATAGGCCTCACACACACGCTTGTAGGTAGGCAACTGATATTCAATCGATTACAGTAAAAAAAAGGGTTGTTTTATGTCACTGTACACTACGGTTGCACTAGATATGAGTGTCACTGTGCACTGGCAAAAGTTGGCAGAGTAGATGCAATAGGCCTCTCACACACGCCTGTAGGCAGGCAACTGATATTTAATCGATTACAGTCAAAAAAGGGTTGTTTTATGTCACTGTACACTACGGTTGCACCAGATATGAGTGTCACTGTGCACTGGCAAAAGTTGGCAGAGTAGATGCAATAGGCCTCACGCACACGCCTGTAGGCAGGCAACTGATATTTAATCAATTACAGTCAAAAAAGTGTTGATTTATGTCACTGTACACTACGGTTGCACTAGATATGAGTGTCACTGTGCACTGGCAAAAGTTGGCAGAGTAGATGCAATAGGCTTCACACACACGCCTGTAGGCAGGCAACTGATATTCAATCGATTACAGAAAAAAAAGGGTTCTTTTATTTCACTTTACACTACGGTTGCACCAGATATGAGTGTCACTGTGCACTGGCAAAAGTTGGCAGAGTAGATGCATTAGGCTTCACACACACGCCTGTAGGCAGGCAACTAATATTCAATCGATTACAGTCAAAAAAGTGTTGTTTTATGTCACTGTACACTACAGTTGCATTAGATATGAGTGTCACTGTGCACTGGCAAAAGTTGGCAGAGTAGATGCAATAGGCTTCACACACACGCCTGTAGGCAGGCAACTGATATTCAATCGATTACAGTCAAAAAAGGGTTGTTTTATGTCACTGTACACTACGGTTACACCAGATATGAGTGTCACTGTGCACTGGCAAAAGTTGGCAGAGTAGATGCAATAGGCCTCACACACACGCCTGTAGGCAGGAAACTGATATTCAATCGATTACAGCCAAAAACGGGTTGTTTTATGTCACTGTACACTATGGTTGCACTAGATATGAGTGTCACTGTGCACTGGCAAAGTTGGCAGAGTAGATGCAACAGGCCTCACACACGCTAGCAGGCAGGCATATGCAATTAGATTACACAGAAAAAAATAATAAAATAAAATAAATGATGTTCTAGCCCTAAAAAGGGCTTTTTGGGTTGCTGACCTTGCAGCAGATATCAAATGAGTTCTTCAGGTGTGTAGTGAAAGCTAAATACACAGCCTGGCTATCTATTTCCCTATTAAATCAGCAGCAGGTAGAATATATGTCCTCTCTCAACGAATGTAGCTTCAGAATGATTCTAAAATGGAGGCTGTCCTTCAGACTGAAGGCCCTGGAAGGGAGTGTATGCTGTTGATTGGCTGGAATGTGTCTGCTTACTGTAAGGTGCAGGGTCAAAGTTTCCTCAATGATAAAGAATAGGGGGTGGACCGAAAAGCACATATGTTCGCCATTCGTTGCGAACGCGAACATGCGAAAATCGCCGCAAATAGTTCTTCGGTGAACTGTTCCGGACATCACTACTGGTGACGCAAAAATATTGTTTGTGCATTATCACTCTTATTGTATATACCGTGATTTGTTTATAATGTAATAAAGATGCATTTGGTCTCTATGTTGGAGTGTGAGGGTACACTCAATAGGGGCGTGATCTAACCAGGTAATAGGATGGATGATTTGATAGGATGGATGACACTAAAAAGTTGAAAATAAGTAGTCTATTCGGGTAGAGAGATTTCAAGGTATGGAAAAAAAGGTATAGTCAAGGTAGTAGAAGGGGTGTGTGACTTATAATATAAAGTACATGATTGAATCCCTCTCCACTATTCTATGAGCAACTGTAAACTGTGATGGTGGTAAGTGGAATTGGGTGACAAGAGAGTGGATTGTCTTTTAGAGAATAAAAGATTTGAATAAGGAAAGTTTCTTCTGATTAACAGCCTTATTAAATTGCGAATCGGCCAATTGAATAGTGCTCTATATACACATAGCATTTTTTTTACAGAAGTTTTTAGTTAGTGAAATTCTATCTAAAAGCAACTTAAAACGTCTGTAAAAAAATATGCTCTGTGCTTATTTAGAGCCCTTTTCAATTGGCCGAATCTCAATTTAATAAGGCTGATATAGAGCAGAATTAATCATTTGAATCAAACTAGAAAAACAAATAAGCTATAAAAAGAGCTTATGTATTAATATCAAATAAGGTCAATGGCAATTTAAGACAATTAAATAAAATATAATGTTTAGCGAGATATTAATTTAAAAATTAGAGGATTTAGCCTTAAAATCTGATCTCTTAAGAATATAATTTGAAATAAAATGCTTTCAGATGTAAACAAATGAGCAGGAGCTTTAATCATATCTAGTAAGGAAAAGTTATGGTAGCAATATTTATTAGGGTTTTATAAAAATGTAAGCATATGTGAATATAAAACAATAATACAATTAATAAAAAAAAGATGAAATTACTGAAATAATGTTGAGAACATGAATATGTGTGTTTGTTAATGAGGACACAAAAGGGAAGATGTCGTTTGGGAAAAAGTTCACCTTCCAGTCATGAAGAACATCAGTTGATGGTATCCTGAGAAATTAAGGGTGATTGCATATCTGAGGATTTATCATCTTCAGAGTCCTTTTCAGGGGTCATAGAAGCTATTTTCATTGATGGTAGTGATAGGTAATCTGGAGAAAAAGACTTTGCATTCAGTTGGATGTCATAAGATTTGTGTTTTGCCTTGTTCATTTGTGTTTTGCCCCCACGTATATCTTTGTTCTTTGGCCCTAAGGTGGCCAGCGATAGGCTTAGGTTCTCTTCATTTAGCTAGAATACGAGGGCATAGATCCATGAAGAGTTGAAATTTAGCCCCATCAAAACGGATTGCAGTGGAGGAGGAAGTACCCTGAATAATGCATTCTTTGATGTGAAAATAATGCATCTTCACTATCATATCGATCTGTTGTGCTGAGGTTGTTCTTGGGGGGTGGGGGTGGTTGTCAAAGCCTGGTGTGCTCTGTTAAGTAACAGTTCAACAGGTTTCAAAGAGGTAACCAAGTGGAGTAACATTTTGTGTAGTTAAGCAGGTATTTCAGATGATCTGAAGAGATGATCTGAATATTTTGCCTGCGTGACCAGTTGTGTAAGTCTTGAGTTTCTACAAATTCATCACTGCATCTCTTTAATTTCTCTTTTTAATTTTTTGTTCTAATGATGTTATTCTTGCAGTAAGGAGAGTGACATTATCTGGTTATCTCTAAAAGAAAAGCTTATTTGTTATCTGTTACAAAGGCTTCAACTTCAACTTTAGTAATTAAAAGACCTGTTTGTGGTTGATGAGTAACCTTAGAGGAATGAGTTTGAGAGCTTTAGATTGCCATTGCAGAAATTGGTGAACTGGGACTTGATGGGAAGAAACTTTATAGTGTTTGTTGCTTATTAGTTCAATGTTTATCAGGCACTCTCTAGAAACAAAGAAAGAGGCATAGAATTTTCCCTATGTAAAGTGCAAAAACAGGGGGACTACTATTCAGGTCATAAAGTAGATTTCTTCCACCTTCATATAGAACCAGCTGCTTGTAATGTTCGTAAGCTTATAACATGAAGTAAGATAAGGTTTGGATAAATCTGTATGGAAGTTAATGTTTGCAGCAAACTTTTCTGAAGATTCTTCCTTTATAATAGTTACATAGTAATTGAGATTGAAAAAAGACTTTCAGTCCATCAAGTTCAACCTTTTAATATCTCCTCTGATTTGCAATATGTGGATTAGTTGTTAATTAATTGAACCCAGGGAGGCAAACAGTATAAAACCAAAGGGAAACTTAGCCAATAATCTCAAAGGGAAAAAAATAATTCCTTCCTAATAGTAGAGCTGTAAGCCTCACCTCTGCAGTGGGGAAGCTCCTAAATTAGTTGCTACGGGATAGTATACAGAAATATATTAAAGTGAACAAGACAAGTAGTAGTCAACACAGATTTATGAGAGATAGGTAATTTAAAAAATATCTAATTAGTTTAAATGAGGAGGGATGTAGGCACTTAGACCAAGGCAACCCAGTAGATGTAGCTGAATTTTGTATTTTTTCAAATGCTTATGATAAAGTTCCACGTGGGGGGCTACTACACAAATTAAGGGATATAGGAATTGCAGTAAATCTCTGCTCATTGATTGAAACTGTCTAAAAGATAGAAACCAAAGAGTGGTTGTAAATGGAATATACTCAGATTGAACTAATTTGGTAAGTGTAGTTCCTCAGGGTTCAGTATTAGGTCCTCTCCTTTTAACATATTTATTAATGAATTAAACGTAGGACTGGAAAGTAATGACTCCAAATTTGCTGATGACACTAAATTGAAATTACCAGTAATTACATTCAGAAAATAATGTACTTTCACTTCAAAGGTACTTACATAAATTAGAAGAATGGGTAAGTAAATGGTGGATGAGATTAAGCACAAATTAATGTATCTATGCATCTGGAAAGGAAGCATAGGCATTTAATTTTTTATCTAAATGAAACAAATCTATGGGTATCAGTGATAGAGAGGGATTTAAGAGTGCTTGTGGACAACCACCTACTTAACAGCGCAAAATGGCAAGCAGCTGGAAAATGTACAGAGAAAGGCAACAATATTAATAAGGGAAATGGAGGGACTAAACTATAAAGAAAGACAAAACAAATTAAACTAGACTATATCTAGAAAAAGGTGCCTTAAGAAGGGGCATGGTTACCTTATTTAAATATATCAAAGGTTAATAAAAAAAAAAAATCTAGGAAAAGAAAAGTTTTTTTTTACACTAAGGACAGTCACACTGTGAGGCTCTATACCACTAGATGTTGTAAATGTAGATTCAATAGATAACTTTAAAAGGTAGTTGGATATATTTTTAAATAAAAAGATCAAAATGGGTTATGTTGGATAACTGTTGAAGGAGTGGTATTTATCCAGGGAGTAATACAATTACCACTATTTGGGATCATTAAGGATTTTGTTTCTCCTTATGAGACAATTGGCAATGTTTCAGTGTTTGTTTTGTTTACTTTCCTCTGGATTAACAATTAATTCACAGATTACAAGGATACAGATAAAGAGGAGATCTAGAAAGGTTGAACTGCACTAAAAATCTATTTTCAGTTTTGTTGATCCTCTATTACTAGAACTTTGATCTGAAAACATCCATTGCCACTACTTTTAGTGTATCTGGAGCCATATGTTAGAAAACTAGTGCTGCAGTTGATAGATTGTTCACGGATTCATTATGTGGAAGGTCAGGTCAGTGATTTTGTTAGTGATGACCCTTGAAGGGGAAGGCCATTAACAGTGCAGAGTGCAGACAAAACCTCATAAATAGTTTAATACCTACTAACAGGCTACTAGCTCATCATTAGAATTATATATGGTATATATATTTTATTATTAATATATTATTATTAATATAAAATATATATACCATATATAATTGTCGTTTTATTTACAATAATTTCTATGTCCTATGCCAAATAAAAGCTGAGTTTTATATTAAAGATTTTCTTTTTGTTTATATTTTATGTAATTTTGGAGCTTATTCTATTGTAGCCTGTATACCTCCACTAGTCCAAAAAAAAATGTTTCTCTCTTCCTATATCATAAGTGTTCTTTCACACTACTGGCGGATGTTACCTGTGTAGTTTATGGGATACTATTCAGACAATAGAATTGTTTATACATCAATATATTATTGAAATTAGATTCATATATAGAACACACAGGGCAAGCTTCGCTGTGGCGACTCTTCTGTTAATTCTGTTACATCATCCAAATTCCTCAGCTATGTCTTTTCAGCAAAAAATAAAAAAATAGCTTCATCTTACTTCTCCTGGATTGCTTTAGACATAAGAACAGTACTATCATTAAAGAAGTATAACAATACTTATCCTTGTTTAATAATAAATGCAGAGATGCTAGCCATCTCATACTAAATGAATATATGATTCTGGGAACTCATGGCTAAATGGATTAGTCTAGCTATGAATAACATTATTAGATTGAAAACCTTTCCACATTAGTGGAGACTGTGGCTGAGCAGAGCACATCTGGAAATATAAACTTGGTGTTAAAAGTAATTTCATTAGGTTTCAGAAAAAAATCAGTTTCTTTATGATATGTTACACAACAGCATATTATTATTATTATTAGTTATTGTGTTCAGCATCCTATCCACAACACATTTTATAGAATGTTGCATATCTGGCCAAAACAATCTAGGGTATATCATTCTTTACATATAATGTTGGATACACGGGCGAGCTACCACCGGTGCAGGGCACCGGGGCCCTTCTCCTCCTGGGGTCCCCTGAGCAGTCTATATATTTTTACAAATTAATTTTATTATTTTTTTTAAATTGTATGGTTGGAGCCCCCTTATCCCTCACTCTAGCCCCTGGCCTCCCCCAGCCTATACTGTGCCCCCATCCTCCTCCATTAGGAGGGCTTCCTACCTGTTGCATGACTTCATCAGTGCAAATGGAAGCCCCGAGGGAGGGGCCAAGCTCTCAGTGAGGCTGAGCTGTTGAGATCGGGGATGGGGCAAAGAAGTAGAGAGAAGTAGAGAGAGGGAGGAGGAGGGGAGAGGAAGAGAGAAAAGGGTGAGAGAGATGGAGGAGATATGAGAGATTGAAGAGGGAGAGAGGGAGAGAGTTGTGAGAGAGAGGAAGAGAGGAGTATGAAATAGAGAGAGGAGAGAAGAAGGAGAGAGAGAGAGAAGGCAGTAAAGGTGAGAGGAGATGGGAGTGGACTAGGTATGGTTTGGGTCTACAGGGGGAGTGGCCCAAAATGATTTTTTTGCACCAGTGCCCCCCATTCACTACTCCGCAATTTTGGCCACTAATATTTCACTCTCAATACATGCCTTTTGCATTCTGTGTCTCTCCATTCCATATAGTATTATTATTACAGTTTTTTATAAAGCGCCAGCATATTCCATAGTGTTGTACAGGGGATAAGAATAAAGGGTAAAAATTAAAATACATTGTTAAACACATGCCAAAAAAAGTAGGGGGTCCTGTTTTTAAGTTTAAAATCTTATATACATGGTGCTTTATTCAAAACACCACGCAAGACTGAAAACTCGCAAACTTGCAATCTAAAGGAATTATTGAAACAAAAGGAAAGTAATTAAAGAAACAAGGGCTTGGCAAGCAAGTGAAAAGAGAGCAGATGGTTAATTAGTGACTAAAATTGTGGGTGTATCAGCTGTGAAAAATAGAGGTGATAGTACTTAAACCTGTACTATAAAGTAAAACAAATCATAGATGGGTTGGTGTGGACAGGGAAGGTTGGAGGGTGTGTATCATGAGTTCAGAGGCAGAAGAGTGTGCATGTGAGGTTCTAGAGGAGAAGAAAACAAGGTAAATAAAACTTGCAAAATGGCAGTTGGAGAGTGAGATTCTGCTGAGTGGATATGATGAGGCTCAGTGGTATTTGCAGACCCTCTCACAGAAGTGATTGCTTCAGTCCTGATGGTAGATAGAACTCAATATGCCATTACTTTCCATATTGCTCCTATCCCATTCAAATATTTCTCTTCTTCCTTTTCTCAATTCGTCTTCTTCCCTGGATCATTCTACCACATTTCCCCTTACTATCCTTTTGCTCCTCTATCTCAATATTCCCTATTCCTCTTCTATATTCCTTTTCTAACCATCCTGTCAACTCTGCATTAATTTCCTAATCACTTCATTCATTACTCATTTATTCCTACATTCTCTCTGTTCCTCAATCCACCCTCTATTTCCTTCTGCTCATCTCGCCTGTCTTATCCATACACATATCTACTGACATTGCACTCTGTTATGGTCCTTCACCATTAATGGCCATTAATGTCCCACATCACACTTCTATAGTCAGAGTTTTTGCTAAAGCTATGCTGAGTAGGCAAATGGCTATTAGGCTTAAATATAGGGACTGTATTTATTGATGAGGAAAGCTTTGTGATCTATGTCCCCAGAGGTTCATGAAGGGCAATCAAATATTCCTGGGAAATCCTAGGATAGATTGTTGCAGCCTACATCAAAAGGGGAATAGCAAGTTCCAGCAGTCCTATTAGTCTCTAAGAATTATGACCTATTTTTTTATATATATTTTTTTAATAGGAATATCAACTTGATTTTTTTCAGTGGGAATTTGGGAATTCCATTATCCAATATCCCAAATAGAGGGGATACTGTGTGTGGATGACCCCCTTAATAGTAGATATGCTATTCCTTTTTAACATGCAGAGATTTTTCCTTTGATGGAACAAATACAGTTGATTTCTATTTTTGATCGTATATCTGAGAAGAGTTTGGTGTTAAGCAACTACTATCCGCTAATTAGTTTTGAATTAAGTGGTAAAGTTAAAAGTGACAAAAGAAGTTTGTAATGTCACAGTGGTGGCAAAAACTTGGATCTCGATCTGTCACTAGATTTCCAATTGGTAGTAGTTGTTGGACTTACAGATAGAAAACTATGTTCAAGCTTCAAATTGGCATTGAATTGGGCAAGAGTGTAAAATAAGGAGGTTTAATATATGTATATATTTTGGGCCTCATTCAAATGATGGCCGTAGGAGCTGCGTGAGGGCGGCCGCAAGCTACTTTCCTATTCTAATCCCGTGCAGCCGAGGGATACGACCGGCTTGCGGCTGGCGCCCTTCTTTCCCTTGCGGCCACCCTAATCGCAGCTCACTGCAGGGAAAGCCTTTGACCTAACGCGGCCACAAGAGATTTGAAAACACCCATCCCTATTCAAATTCTCCGATCACCCTCCCGTCAACCCCGCTAAACACCAAAAAATGGCTGCAGCTTACTTGCACCCTGGAGCCGTCGCAAGGGCTGTGAAGCCCTTTCGTACCCTTCAATTAATGTTTTGTAGATAGAGGTAATGATTTATAGATAGGGGGTAATGTTTTATAGATGGGGTAAAGTTTTGTAGATAGGGGGTCATGTATTGTAGTAAGGGGGATATGTAATGTAGATAGGGGAAATGTATTGTAGTTAGGGGTTAACAGTATGTAGTTAGGGGTATATTTTATGCTGTATTTTAATGGTATGTATATTTGTGTATGTATTTTCTTTGCAGGTGCGTAATTGTTTTCTTTTCTTTTTTTGTAGTGGGGGTTAAGTAGGTAGTGTAGGTGTTAATAGGTTATGGTAGATGTTATGTAGGTAGAGGTTAATAGGTTAGGGTAGAGGGGGGTTAGTTTAGTTTTAGTGCCTTATTGGGGGAGAATAGTGTAGTGTAGTGCCTCATGGCACTTTTGGGGTTAATAATAAGGTTCTCATTGTCCTATGAGGGTCTTCATAGACCCTTATGTTACTGATTGGGTTAAATAGAGGCTTGCAGGGGTCTATATGGACCCCCATAAGTGTTGGGGTTAGATGGAGGCTTATGGGGGTCTGTATGGACCCCCATAAGTGATGGGGTTAGATGAAGGCTTATGGGGGTCTGTATAGACCCCCATAAGTGATGGGGTTAAATAGGCTTATGGTGTTAAATAGGCCTAGATGGGGTTAGATAGGCTAGATGGGTTTACATAGGCTTAGGTGGGGTTAAATAAGGCTAGAGATGCTTTAATAGGCCCAGTTAGGGTTAAATAGGGTTTAGTATGGTTAATGGGGTATAGTTAGGGATAATAGTGTAGTGTAGTGCTTATACTTTGTCATGAGGGTCCTGAAGGACCCTCATGGCACTTATAGGGTTAACCTAGTGGTTAATAGTGTCCTATAGGGGCCTATATAGACCCCTATTGGACTGTTGAGGGTCATTTTACTCTTATGGGGGTCTATATTGACACCCATGAGTGATGGGGTTAATTTTTTGTGCCGGGGTGGTACTTATTGTACCCCCGTGGCAAGGATTAATAGTTGTATCGATCGCCGGTCCTTTAAGTGAAATTCACATTTTTAATGTAGCGGGGGCCCCGATGGAGACCCCTGCTGCAAGAGTTAATGTGGGAACCCTCTGGGGGGGGGGGGGGGTAATGTTAGTTGCTGCCGGGGTACTGTAAGTTAAATAGGTACTGTAAGTACCCCCGCTGCTAGGGGTAACCATTAGTGTGCCGCAGTCTCTTTAAGGAGCCGCGATGGGACTCGTACAAGCTTGGGTATCTTAAGGGTTAAATATATTTTCAATGCAGCACTGTACAGCTCTGTAATTGATAGGGGACATTGGGGGACATGAGCCACTAGCCAATACTGTCATTTGCTGCCACAAGTCCGCCGGGCTTTAAGAACGGGTTACTGCCTTGGGG
Source organism: Discoglossus pictus (assembly GCA_027410445.1). Taxonomy (NCBI): domain Eukaryota; kingdom Metazoa; phylum Chordata; class Amphibia; order Anura; family Alytidae; genus Discoglossus; species Discoglossus pictus. The sequence continues at coordinate 176,323,200 of CM050163.1, read as the reverse complement.
GGTCATTTAAGCTCGGAGTCCCGGGCTTGGATGACCTCCAAGGCAGCAACTCGATCTTCAAGCCCGGCGGACTGCGGCCACAAATGACAGTATTAACTAGCGGCGATGTGCCAGCTAGCCAATGTAGTACATGTCCCCCAATGTGCCTCCCATAATGTATATTGCTGTACAGTGAATTTTTTGTTGAGTTTTTAGTTTGGCGGGCTTGCACACGGATCTGCGGGCTAACGCCCTCGATTAGGTGCAAGCCCGCCAAAGCTAACGGCCGATTGCAGGACTTGCCATTGGCCATAGGAAGGGGTGGCTTGCGGCCCCTTTCCTTTGAATGCCAACGTAGGCAAGGGGCCGTAGCACCATAGTAAGGGATCTCAGAGATATGGCCATTTTGCTGCCATCATTTGAATGAGGCCGTTTGTTAGGATGTCTGCTGAAAACATTGATACCCTTGTCACTACATTAGGATGTCTGCTGAAAACGTTGATACCCTTGTCACTACAGGGTAAACACATCTTATGGATGTATGGCCTTGCTTCAGGCAGCTGCTGAAATCCCTGAGTGCTTCATATCTGCTTACTTGACTCCAATAGTGGGATTTCACCCTATTACTGTGGTCTATATATACTAAATAATCTGTATCTATATTATATTCAAGAGTAAAATATCTGTGTTAAAGGGTATTCTCCCATGTTCTCTAAATGATTTGTTTTTATTCCCTATGGGAGCTAAGGTCTTGAAAAACAAACATAGTGAATTTATTTTTCAGTCACATAATAAAAGTAAAATAATCTACCACAATTTAACTATATCACTGTACATATGCTCATAATCTTGTTTTAGCCTGATTTCCCAGTTTTGATTAGGATTAACCTAGTCATCCTTAAAGGGCCAGTGTAACCACTTTTCATGTTAAACCTATTTTATAGTTCATCATTAATACAAATAAAACAATGCATGAGCAAACAGTAGCAAAATAAATCTTTAGCCATAATATATAATTTAAAAACAAATTTTAATGGCCATTATTTAGGACATTAATGAGGTAAACTATGTTTTCAAATTCTATTTTCTGGTAAAGGCTGGAAATTTACTGGTGATATGAATGCATAGAGCCTCATTCAATTTGGAGACGCAATTAATGGAGGTATAGGCTGTATGTCTGTGGGCCTGCTGTGGGCCCGCAGAAGTCGCAAGTTATGGTGCTATTCAATTGCTCAAAGCCTCAAGTTATGGGCCGATAGCGTAATTCAGAAACCATGCCATCGTATGTAGCATTTGCGAGCTTGATCAGATCAATTAACCAAGGCCGTAACTTCCGAGATAGAAACAGCCAATGGAAACAGAGATCGTCAACAGAACGTCGATGAAAAATGGAGGTTGGATTTCAAAGTCCTTCGGGCTTCAATTAAGAGCTACGATCAAACCCACATTCCTGAAACATTGCAATATTGATAAAACCGTAAATATGATATTCTATTACATGCAAGTTCCATTATATGTATTAACACATTTATTGCCGGGATCGATATAACACGGAAATCAAATATGAAACATAGTATTTTATTTTTATTAGACAGTGGTGTTTGTGCCAAATGCAAACAGCGGTCCATAACGCTTGAAGAGAAAGTAGAACTTTTGAAAAAACTTAGTGCATAAGGTGTGTGAAATCTATGATATTGGTTCGTCAACTGTGTATGACATCAATAGGCAAAGGGAAAACTATTGAAATTCTTTGTAGACAGTGATTCTAAGAAGCAAATGACCATTAGAAAAACATTGAAAGAATGTAAGAGTACTGATCACGATCGAGTAATGATGGAATGGTTTCGACAATGTCGAAGTGTTGGAGTGGATTTGTCTGGTAGCTTGATAATGGAGCAGGCTCAGTTGTTCCATAAAGAACTTAAATTAGAACATGAGTGTAATTATACTCAAGGACGGCTTTATTGATTTAAGAGGCGGCATGGAATTTCCTTACATAAAGTGTGTGGAGATGTGGAGAAAAGCGTTCTGCAAACCAAAAAGGAGCTGCTGAGTATGTTGATGAATTTGCATAGATCATTCCTGATGAGGACCTAAGTCCCGAGCAGGTGCATAATGCAGATAAAACTACATTATATTGGCAGTGTACACCCAGGAAGACATTAACAGCAGAAGAGGAAGAAGGATTCAAACAATCTAAGGATAGGCTTGATGGCCTCCCCATCACCCGCCTGTCTCCACTCCTATCGATAATGAACACCTCTGGCAAGCATATCTTCCATACTCATCACTCAGTATCTGCTGCACCTCCCTGTCAAGCACTCCACAGGCTTCCCGCAACCTCCAGAATAAAATTAAAAATCATGGGCCTCATTAAATTCCAGCCTCGTAAATAAGAGGCTTCTACTTAAGCCCTACGTACTGCAAAGTTTCTCTAACTTACAATGCTATTAAATTAGCCCTGCTGCGAGCAACGTGTGAGCTACGCAGCAGGGCCATTGCAGGGGGGGTCCCCGATCTGCATAGATCAGGCCCCCCGCTGCATTTAAAACTTTTAAATTCCCCGCCGCGGCTCCTTAAAGGGACCGCGGCACACTATTACCCAATCCCGGCCGCGGGACTTGAAATTAACCCCCCTCTATGCTGGGGGTCCCCATCGGGACCCCCGAAGTGTCCCCATATAAACCCCCTGCAGCGGGGGGCCCCAATCGGCACCGATCGTGACCCTGCTGCAATTCAATTTTAAATTTCCCGCCTCGCGGGTCCTCAAAGGACCGTAAAGGTCCTGAAAGGACTCGCACTAAAAATATTAACCCCAGGCAACTATAATTACCCCATTAACTCATGATGGTCAATCCAGACCACCATAAGGCCTAAATTAACCCATTAACTCATGATGGTCAATCCAGACCACCATAAGGCCTAAATTAACCCATTAACTCATGATGGTCAATACAGACCACCATAAGGCTCTAATTAACCCATTAACTCATGATGGTCAATCCAGACCACCATAAGGCCTAAATTAACCCATTAACTCATGATGGTCAATCAAGACCACCATAAGGCCTAAATTAACCCATTAACTCATGATGGTCAATACAGACCACCATAAGGCTCTAATTAACCCATTAACTCATGATGGTCAATCCAGACCACCATAAGGCCTAAATTAACCCATTAACTCATGGTGGTCAATACAGACCACCATAAGGCTCTAATTAACCCATTAACTCATGATGGTCAATCCAGACCACCATAAGGCCTAAATTAACCCATTAACTCATGATGGTCAATCCAGACCACCATAAGGCCTAAATTAACCCATTAACTCATGATGGTCAATACAGACCACCATAAGGCTCTAATTAACCCATTAACTCATGATGGTCAATCCAGACCACCATAAGGCCTAAATTAACCCATTAACTCATGGTGGTCAATACAGACCACCATAAGGCTCTAATTAACCCATTAACTCATGATGGTCAATCCAGACCACCATAAGGCCTAAATTAACCCATTAACTCATGGTGGTCAATACAGACCACCATAAGGCTCTAATTAACCCATTAACTCATGGTGGTCAATCCAGACCACCATAAGGCCTAAATTAACCCATTAACTCATGATGGTCAATCCAGACCACCATAAGGCCTAAATTAACCCATTAACTCATGATGGTCAATCCAGACCACCATAAGGCCTAAATTACCCCATTAACTCATGGTGGTCAATACAGACCACCATAAGGCTCTATTTAACCCCATCAGTCCCATAAGGGTATATTATTACCATTATGGGCCTGTTACAACCCAACATTAACCACATAAGTGCCATGATGGTCCTCAAGGACCATCATGACACTAACTACAAACACTACACTATAACCCCCAATAAACCATTTAATCTAAACTAACCCCCCTCTACACTAATCTATTAACACTTACACTACCTACCTACACTACCTACCCCCTAATAAACCTCCCCAACACTCTAATTACAAAAAACAAAAAACCTACAGCACAGAAAACAAAAAACCTACAGTACAAAAAACAAAAAAACCTACAGTACAGAAAAAAAAAACAATTACAACCCCACCCCCCACTACAGAAAACAAAAAAATACATTACAACCCCACCCCCCACTACATAAAATAAAAAAATTACACACCTGAAAAGGAAAGACACATAAACACAATACAATACATACATATAATACATTACATACATTACATACAATACATGACATTACATATGATATATTAAAAACAATATATAAAATATAATATATTACATATAATATATTACATTACATACATTACATACATTACATACAATACATGACATTACATACATTACATATAATGTATTACATATAATATATTACATATAATATATTACATATAATATATTACATATAGTCCTAATCAAATACCCCCTATCTATCTAACATACAATCTTTTTAATTTAAAATAAATCCTAACTATATCAAATACATCCCCCTATCTATCTAATATACAAAAAATCCAAACTACATACACAGACCCTTATTCTAAACTAAAATAAAATAATTACAGTCCTAACTACATACACAGACCCTAATTCTAAGCTAAAATCAATAAATTAAGACCACTTACCTTTAAGATGTTGCTTCAGATCACTAACCTATGGGTCAAACAAAAAAAAAAAATTAGTACAAAACATTAACATCAAATAAATAAACATTCTATACATTCTAAATATTCAACTCACCTTTACAGCATGTCCAGTCACTGTTTAGCTCTTCCGGCGCGGCCCTGTTAAAAAAAAAACACAATACATGAATACATGAATACAATATATAAACAATAAATAAAATACACAAATAAACATCTAAATATACATTTAACTTACCTCCCCGCGATGTCCCCGGCCTTCTCTCCTTCAGCCCCGGCTGGGCCGCGGAACCACCCGCGCTCTAAAAAAAAAAAAAAAAAAAAAACTAACGGAGGTCTGCACTGGCAGACCTCCCCGACGCTACTGAACCTCCCAGAGTCGTTTCCGGGAGGAAATTGGCATTGTCGGCTTGTGATTGGCTGAAAAAGCTGTCAGCCAATCAAAAGTCGTCAATGTAGGAGCCAATCAGGATGCGCAGATGTCTTCTACCAATCACTCCGTGGGGGTGTATCCCATAGTGATTGGCTGAAGGCATCTGAGCGTTGTGACTGGTTCCCAGAAAGATAGACAAGTGTTTAAGCCAATCAGGGTGGGATATTGGGGTGTATCCCATCCTGATTGGCTCACACATTGACGACTTTTGATTGGCTGAAATTGATAGACAGCTTTTTCAGCCAATCACAAGCCGCCAATGCCAATTTCCTCCCGGAAACGACTCCGGGAGGTTCAGTAGCGTCGGGGAGGTCTGCCAGTGCAGACCTCCGTTAGTTTTTTTTCTTTTTTTTTTTTAGAGCGCGGATGGTTCCGCGGCCCAGCCGGGGCTGAAGGAGAGAAGGCCGGGGACATCGCGGGGAGGTAAGTTAAATGTATATTTAGATGTTTATTTGTGTATTTTATTTATTGTTTATATATTGTATTCATGTATTCATGTATTGTGGTTTTTTTTTAACAGGGCCGCGCCGGAAGAGCTAAACAGTGACTGGACATGCTGTAAAGGTGAGTTGAATATTTAGAATGTATAGAATGTTTATTTATTTGATGTTAATGTTTTGTACTAAAATTTTTTTTTTGTTTGACCCATAGGTTAGTGATCTGAAGCAACATCTTAAAGGTAAGTGGTCTTAATTTATTGATTTTAGCTTAGAATTAGGGTCTGTGTATGTAGTTAGGACTGTAATTATTTTAGTTTAGTTTAGAATAAGGGTCTGTGTATGTAGTTAGGACTGTAATTATTTTATTTTAGTTTAGAATAAGGGTCTGTGTATGTAGTTAGGACTGTAATTATTTTATTTTAGTTTAGAATAAGGGTCTGTGTATGTAGTTAGGATTTTTTGTATATTAGATAGATAGGGGGATGTATTTGATATAGTTAGGATTTATTTTAAATTAAATAGATTGTATGTTAGATAGATAGGGGGTATTTGATTAGGACTATATGTATTATAATATATGTAATATATTATATGTAATATATTATATGTAATATATTATATGTAATACATTATATGTAATGTATGTAATGTCATGTATTGTATGTAATGTATGTAATGTATTATATGTAATATATTATATGTAATATATTATATTTAATATATTATATGTAATGTCATGTATTGTATGTAATGTATTATATGTAATATATTATATGTAATATATTATATTTAATATATTATATTTAATATATTATATGTAATGTCATGTATTGTATGTAATGTATGTAATGTATTATATGTATGTATTGTATTGTGTTTATCTGTCTTTCCTTTTCAGGTGTGTAATTTTTTTATTTTATGTAGTGGGGGGTGGGGTTGTAATGTATTTTTTTGTTTTCTGTAGTGGGGGGTGGGGTTGTAATTGTTTTTTTTTTCTGTACTGTAGGTTTTTTTGTTTTTTGTACTGTAGGTTTTTTGTTTTCTGTGCTGTAGGTTTTTTGTTTTTTGTAATTAGAGTGTTGGGGAGGTTTATTAGGGGGTAGGTAGTGTAGGTAGGTAGTGTAAGTGTTAATAGATTAGTGTAGAGGGGGGTTAGTTTAGATTAAATGGTTTATTGGGGGTTATAGTGTAGTGTTTGTAGTTAGTGTCATGATGGTCCTTGAGGACCATCATGGCACTTATGTGGTTAATGTTGGGTTGTAACAGGCCCATAATGGTAATAATATACCCTTATGGGACTGATGAGGTTAAATAGAGCCTTATGGTGGTCTGTATTGACCACCATGAGTTAATGGGTTAATTTAGGCCTTATGGTGGTCTGGATTGACCATCATGAGTTAATGGGTTAATTTAGGCCTTATGGTGGTCTGGATTGACCATCATGAGTTAATGGGTTAATTTAGGCCTTATGGTGGTCTGGATTGACCATCATGAGTTAATGGGTTAATTTAGGCCTTATGGTGGTCTGGATTCACCATCATGAGTTAATGGGGTAATTATAGTTGCCTGGGGTTAATATTTTTAGTGCGAGTCCTTTCAGGACCTTTACGGTCCTTTGAGGACCCGCGAGGCGGGAAATTTAAAATTGAATTGCAGCAGGGTCACGATCGGTGCCGATCGGGGCCCCCCGCTGCAGGGGGTTTATATGGGGACACTTCGGGGGTCCCGATGGGGACCCCCAGCATAGAGGGGGGTTAATTTTAAGTGCCGCGGCCGGGATTGGGTAATAGTGTGCCGCGGTCCCTTTAAGGAGCCGCGGCGGGGAATTTAAAAGTTTTAAATGCAGCGGGGGGCCTGATCTATGCACATCGGGGCCCCCCCCCTGCAATGGGTTTATGTGGGGACACTTCGGGGGTCCCGATGGGGACCCCCAGCATAGAGGGGGGTTAATTTTAAGTGCCGCGGCCGGGATTGTGTAATAGTGTGCCGCGGTCCCTTTAAGGAGCCGCGGCGGGGAATTTAAAAGTTTTAAATGCAGCGGGGGGCCTGATCTATGCAGATCGGGGCCCCCCCTGCAATGGGTTTATGTGGGGACACTTCGGGGGTCCCGATGGGGACCCCCAGCATAGAGGGGGGTTAATTTTAAGTGCCGCGGCCGGGATTGGGTAATAGTGTGCCGCGGTCCCTTTAAGGAGCTGCGGCGGGGAATTTAAAAGTTTTAAATGCAGCGGGGGGCCTGATCTATGCAGATCGGGGACCCCCGCTGCAAGGGGTTAATGTGGGGGTGCTGCAGGGGTCCTGATAGAGACCCCTGCAGCATGGGGATGTGTATAGGGTGCAGGGGGGAGCCTCACACTGCTGTCTCGGGCTGTTCCGAGGCAGCACGTAGAGGCTTTCGGATCCCTTGCGTGGACTTTTTGTCCACGTAGGGATTCTTACGATATGCGAGACTCGTGCATAGATTTAAGGCTACGTAGCTCTCTCGGAGCCTATTCTCGGCCATTTTCTCGCAGTCATATCGTAAGGCAGGCTGCGAGAGATTCGGTTCTCGCAAACAGCAGGAAAACTGCCTTTTGCGAGCACCGAGAGAATTACGAGGGAGAATTTTATAGGGCCCCATGTTTCTAACTTACAAAGCCCTCATAAACAATACACCCCCTCTTATATCTATGCTCTCATATCAAAATACTCCCCCACCCATTCTCTTCGTTCTGCTAACAACATACTTCTTTCCTCCTCTGTTATCACCCCCTCTCACTCCCGCCTCCAGGACTTTTCTCGTACTGCCCCAATTCTCTGGAACTCCTTACCTTGCTCCATTAGACTATCTTGATGCTTCAAAACCTTCAAAACATCACTAAAAACACATCTGATTAAAGAAGCCTATCACCTGCTACCTTAACATGCACAACACACCTCTCACCCTCCCCACCTTACCCAACTCATTAGATTGTAAGTTTGCGAGTTTTCAATCTTGTAAGGTGTTTTAGCGAAAGCTCCATGCACACTAGATTCTAAACTCAAAGTCAGGGCTCTCCATTCTTTGCTATGTGTCAATTTTAGTTTTGCCTCATACTTAACCCTTGTTCAGCGCTACGGAATATCAGCCACATTAAATTCCAAGCTCATATATGCAACAGCTGCGGGCTGGAAATTTTGCCGTTTTACAGAGCTACTAAATTAGAACATGCTGCGAGTTACGGGCTTTCCGCACATGCAAGCTGTTAAGGGGACGGACGAGCCGCGATCGCCCGTAACCATCCAATTGCAGTATAACGTAGTGCGACACAGGCCGAACAGTCAATAGAAAGTGGGAAACCGCAATTAAAGACGCAGGAAGAGGTTTAAAAGGGAGCCAATAGGGTAAATCATTGACTGTGCTGTAGCTGAGCAAGTGAACACACAGGTCTAGGCGTTGGTGGGTTTTTGAGCATTGGAGAGAGAGAGTGAGAGAGAGAAAGCGCATTGTAAGATTTTGAAATTTTGACCTCTAAGGTAATTTAACCCTTAATTTACAATACACATAATTACTGATATCACATAATTCACACACATAGCTTAATAAGTACACATAGCTATACATAGCAGTAGGCTAAAGCACGTCTACATCTCCTCCATACCCCCACCTACCCCCCTCATACAATTACTATACTACACATAATACTCACATTCTTGTTTTACCACATCCACATATACTGTATAAGAGATTTATTTATCCTTATTTTTATTTCATATATCATATGAGGGTAGAGGAGGGAAGGAGGAAAGTGAGGAGAGAGAGGAGAGGAGAAGAGAGAGGGGAACACCGGAGGGGGTGAGTGAGGAGAGTTAGAGTTATGGAGGGCAGAAGATCCAGGTCAGGGAGGTCAGGTGGAGGAGAGCAGCAGTGGGAGAGGAAAGTGCCCCCAGATGTTGGCATACAAGGTGGAGGGGCAGGGGGTTGATCATAAGCGCAAAAGCGCCTATGATAACAACAAATACACCAACCCAGAGGCTTGCAATGAGCGCCGAAGGCACTCATTGCGAGCCACGCAATGAACGCACAAGGATCTCAGACCACCAAAACACTTACTCTCTGTGGCAAACAGCATTACCTGCCTTACAATTTTATTGCCGTCATTTTTTGAAGGGCAAGTCGCTAGTGTTTAAATAAGCTTTTACCCTGACTGGTGTATACAATGAGCTGTATCCCACTAGACTATTCTGCCTCCTACACCCCTGCCCACATGCATAGATAACTGACATACAATAGCTCTGTAAGTCCTGTCGTTATGACTGAAGATGTATGGAGCATCAAGAACCATGTAAATCCTGGTAGCAAACATATCATTTTCATAAATTGTATCAATGAAATGTCTGGACAATACCTGCAGTTAAAACTGATCCTGAGTAAAATTTGCCATGGGATCAAGATTGATTTGACATTCGAAAAAGTACATTTATCGGTGTGCGCACTGCGGCATATGTGGATACAGACTCTGTAGGACTGCATGTGCATGTCATATACTGTCCTAACCTGGACCATGTCTCAGCTGCATATCAACAACCACTGGGAACATGTCACAGATTGGTCAGTCTCACACACTGCACAGCAGATCCAGCAGAGCACGTGTCTGATGCATATGCAGATGGCACACTGTACCTGAAGTACATATACTCATATGAGCCATGATTCACAATGCTCATTATGCAGGCTGCGGTTTATCTGTGTAACACAAGCACCACAGTCAATCACAGGTGACCATGATGTCAATGACATGTACACACATAGCTGTCAATTGTGTAGGGAAACCAACTGAGATATATTCTATCTTCCATTTCAGTACCCAGGAGGACAGGACCAGCCACAAAGGAACAAGGGGAGGCGCCAATAGAGGTGGGAGTGGTTGAAGAAGGCCCGAACATTCAAGAGGGCTTGGATGCTGCCGTCACCATGGCCACCAATTCTGCCGTCACACAGGCCCTGCTGCTGTCACACAGGCCCCGCTGCCGTCACCACTGGCACCTCCGGCACAGTTGTCGTCAACTGTGGCCCCTTTGCCATCAACAACCCCAACCCTGACATTGCGGGAAATCATGGGCTGGGTCGCCAGGGAAGACATGGCACACCGGGAACAATCCAATGGGAGGCTACGTTTGCTCAGATGGCAGTGTAGGCTGACACACACCCTCATTGCGAGCACAAGATCACTCCATTCTGAGGTGAGAAGGCACAACCGAAGGATGGAGAGATATGAGGAACGGGCAACAGCAACTCATCCGCTTAGCAGAACGGCAGCTCATACCTCTCCAGCCTTCGTTTGCATAAAAGCAACTAGAAACGTCAGCCTTTTAATATCAGACCTCCCCAACATCCCAACCAGATCCACAGCCAGCAAACGTAGTGGCACCACGGAAGGTGGGGGTCCAGTGCTGAGGAAGATGAGGTCTTAGGAATATCAAGGAAGTCCTCCTCCTGATCACTCCGCACTGAATACTGATTGTCATAGATGTTGACATACTATTGGCTGGCTACAGAGTGTGTACATGTCTGTTTATGTTGAACATTTTAACAATTGATGTTCAATGTGAATTGACCTCGAGATGAGGTGTTGTAGTTAAACAGAATATTGTTATGATTGATATCTTGTTGTTGTCTCTGTAGGTGTTAATAGCCAAATCTCACGACCATGAAGGCATGTTCTTCATCTTCAAGCAGTACAATACCATCATGTGAGTGAACACGAGACCCAGTTCCCAACAGGCATTCGATTAGTGTCTTTCACCACTGCAGATGGAACTGAAATGCAATATATGACTACATATTTCTTCACTAATGAACATGACTGGTGTGAGTTTCAATTAAAATGATTAGAGTCCCGGCTGTAGAGTTGCACGGTCCCATTAGGATCTGCTAATCCAAAGCAGTAGTTATACATGCATTTTAGTTGCATTTCATCCCTTTAACAGTATGAAAGAGGATTTATGTATTTGATGTCATCCAAACAAAATGGCTAATTTCCTTCCCTCAGGATGAATGTGCATGTGTTTAGGGGTAATGTGAACAGTGTAATCTGTCTGGCCTTGGTACCACCCATATACCAGTGAGATGTGATATCAGCATGGTACAACTATTCCATGTAGATAGTGATAGTACTTTTTGCTAAAAGGTTGTGTTCACAGTGAATCATGCCTTGTCGTATTACACATCCTCAACATATTGCGGGAAGGCTGAACAGAACAGAATCAATATGGTTATTACTGCTCATAGATGACGCTCATATTAATTGGTGTATTGTAGTGTCCAGAGCAAAAACAATCACATATAATAGTTGTCAAACTGTAAGACGTTGTCACGCTTTGTGAGGTGCTTATGACTTAGCCGATGAGCGCCAAAGGCGCTCATCTCTGTGAGCCTTGCGAGCGAGGCAAGCCGTTAAACCGTAGCGAGCCTCGCAAAGCAAAACGAGCCGTTACGCGGGACTTAGAAAAAAAAAAAGGTGACGCAGGACTTAAAAAAAAAAAGCTACGAGATGCAAAAATTTACGGTTGAACAAAAAAACAGAAAAACACACTATAAACACCCAAACAAAATATAAAAACATCACAGACAGCATGGGGCAACAGCCAGGACGTCTGTGAGTGAAGTGGAACACAAATTTAACTCGATTTAGACAATTTTCGCCACGCCAAAATCGCCTAAGCGAGTAAAAAAATGGCCGCCGCAAAAAATAAAAACGAGGCTGCATGACCCCAAACCGATCAAAACACTGCAAAACGCGAAGCACTTTACACATCACACTACGACCTACAAGATACACTATTACAAAAGCCGGAAAATGCTCACGTCACGCCGAGAACTTAAACCGTAGCACTTAGCTGATGCGAGCATCGAGAAGCGAGGTGACCCGTTAAAATACGAGACAGTACTTAGAAAAAAATAGATACGAGACGCAGGACTTAGAAAAGAGACGCAAAAATTTACGAGATTAGCAGCCGAACAAAAAGGAAACGAAAAACACACTAAATAAACCCCCAAAAAATTCCGAAAACATCACAGACAGTATGGGTGCAACAGCCAGGACGTCTGTGAGTGAGGTGGAACGCGATTTTAACTCGATTTAGACGATTTTCACCACTCGAAAATCGCCTAAGCAAGAAAAAAAATGGCCGCTGAAAAAAATGAAAACTAGGCTACATGACCCTAGACTACGCAAAACACTGCCAAACTCGTAGCACTTTACACATCACACTACGACCTACAAGATACACCATTACAAAAGCAGGAAAATGCTCACGAGACGCGTAACACATTAATAACAAAAAACAACGGCTTTACCTTGCGCACGCAGCCTATTTAGAGTGCACACTTCAAACATTCATTACAGTTTATAAGTAGGGCACTAACACTCACACTGTATATTCTATGCAGACGCAAAATACAAACAGATTGTTAGCTCTTCAGCCTATTGCTCGATGCATATATCAATTATAAATAATTAAACTAGATTAATTTATTGAATAAATCATTAATTCTTACTTAATTAATTAATTTAAAAAATCATTAATTATTACTTAACTACATATACATAGAAATATATATCTCTCTCATTGGACCAAAAGTACACCACAGGAGAGGCTCGCAATGAGCGCCAAAGGTTCTGAGGCTCGCAATGAGTGCCGAAGGTCCTCACAGTACAAAACGGTTTCAATTTGGTCTCAAACAGCATTCCCATGGCTTCAAATTTTATTGCCCCGTCATTTTTGACAGGCAAGTCGCTAACAGCTTATGAATGTTCTAATACCTCCTATTTCTGTCTTCCATATTCATATCATCTATTTGGGAATCAGCACTAATGTATGAAAACACCCTGTGTGTGGAATTGTATATTATCACATGAACCATGATTTCTAGCACCTGTTTAATATAGCAGATGGAAATCATATGGTTGCTGTATGTGCATTAATAGTTATTTCTATGAAATGTAGTGTTATATGTTGTTCCTATGCTACATCTGATTATGGTTACTGTGGTGTCCTGTACACATGTGACCCTAGTAGATGCTATGCCTCATCCGTCTGATGTTCTCTAACAGTTAACCCTTTAGGTGTCCTTTGATTGGTCACAACCTCTTGCCTTTCTGGTATCCGCCCACACCACACCCATGATATTAATGCACAGTCTTGGCCATTTCTGATTGTGCTCTGTGTATGAAATAATTTTTTGTTATACCTTTCTCACTGTGTCAGTGTGTTGTCAATGGTTGGTGTTTTGGGACATCCACCACATTTGTGTCACATTCCTATATCTGTAAATTAATGAGCCCTAGTTAACATGCAATAGATCAATCACATATTATAATTGTCCAACTACGAGACGTCGTCACGCTGTTTGCTTGGTGCGTACGACTTAGCGATGAGCGTAGCGAGGCGAGCCGTTAAACCTGGAGCACTTAGGCAATGAGCGACGAAGGGGAGCCGTTAAACTCGGACCACATAGCGGGACTTAGCAAAAAAAAAAAATACGAGACGAAAAAAATACGAGACGCGGGACTTAGAAAAAAGATGCAAAAAATTATGAGATTAGCGGCCGAACCAAAAACCCGAAAAACACAATAATTACAACGTAAAACATTACAAAAACATCACAGACAGCATGGGACAACAGCCACAGACGTCTGTGAGTGAGCTGGAACGTGAATTTAACTTGATTTAGACGATTTTCGCCACACGAAAATCGCTTAAGCTAGGGAAAAAATGGCCGCCGAAAAAAATGAACACAATGCTACACGACCCTAGACCGCGCAAAACACTGCAAAACGTAACACCTACAAAATACACACTTACAAAATCAACTATAAATAATTAAAGTATATTAATTTATTGAATAAATCATTAGTTATTACTTAACTACATATACATAAAAATATATATCTCTCTCAGAGGACCAAAAGTACATGACAGGAGAGGCTCGCAATGAGTGCCAAAGGCGCTCATTGCGAGGCATGCGATGAGCACCGAAGGCGCTCAGCGCAAGCCTCCAATGATTGCCGAAGGTCCTGAGGCTCGCAATGAGCGCTGAAGGTCCTCACAGTAGAAAACGGTTTCAATTATGTCTCAAACAGCATTCTAATGGCTTCAAATTTTATTGACCGTAATTTTTTGACGGGCAAGTCGCTAGTACATATATAAAGAATAACTAAAAAATTGCAAGTCAAAAAATTACGGCAATGAAATTGTAAGTGAGCTAATGCTGTTTGGTGTATGGTAATAAAATAAATAATACATTAATAAAGGAATATACTTTACCTATTTGGAAGTAATATATGCAGGAAGAATTATGCTGAAGAGCTGACAATGTGTTTTGATGTTGCTGCTGCATATAATGTAGGTTTGCACTGTTGTGGAGCTGAGTGTAAATAGGCTGAGTGCGCGAGGGGAAGCCGTTAGGTTAGATGTGTACTTCCGAATTGTGTAAGTTAGTGTTGTAAAATGGCGGCGAATGTGTATGTGGTACGCGGCTGTGTATGATGTAGCGTCCTTGCTAATGGTGTATCTAGTAGCTCGTACAGGTTTTTTGATGCATATGTGCTTGGTGGTGTTTTGCGTGTTTAGGGTCCTGTAGCCTCGTTTTCGTTTTTTTCGGTGGCCATTTTTTCTCTCGCTTAGGGGATTTTCGTGTCTCTAAACTCTGGAATTTGGACTTAAATGGAGGTGTAACTCCACTTGCAGAGGTCCTGGGTGCCCCCCTTGCTGTGGGTATGTTTTTATGTATTTTTGGTGTGTATTTATTGCATTTCTAATGTTTTCAGGTTTGCACAGGTCGACCGTTAAAGTCGTATTTTTGCGAGGTCGTAATGTTTTTTTTTCTAAGTCCTGCGTCTCATATTTGTTTGTTGTAAGTCCGTTAATATTGCGAGGGCAGCAGTTGCTGGCAAGGAGCGCTGTAACGGAACCCATCACTGTTTTACCCTGTTTTATGGTTATTTTATGGTTATGGTTAAAATATGCTCACATTGCTGTACTGTAGATATGTTGTTTTATGTTCTACAGAATATATTGGCTCAGAATATTACAGCTACTAGGCTAATAGATAATCCTATTACAGAGACTCCTCATAAGATAAGGAAGTCTATTGTATAAAGTGTTTTCATTATGAGACATAAGAACAAAGAGAAGTATAATCTGATCAATGTCTGATTGTATCAAAGTAGCCAGGTAACCTCCGGGGGGTGTGACCACACCTATTGTCTCTCTATGTGTATTGTGTAGCCAAATATGGGGGATGTGTATTGCCTGTGGAAAGAGATGTGTATATATATTTCTGCACAACAAAATAAAGAGTATTCTTTGACTCCCAATTGAGTGTCATCTAATATGGGTGGTCTGGGCTTCTGAGACTGCGCAGTGCTTCTATATGGATCTTTAACGGTATACCAGGTATACCATATTGGACTTATGATTCCAACTCCGTTACAAACGCCTTTGGCGCTTCGCGAGGGCCGCAGGCAACAACCCGCTTGCTTACAACTATATATGACGAAGGCGCTCCTTGCCAGCAACTGCGGACCTCGCAACATTTACGGACTTACGACAAACAAATACGAGACGCGGGACTTAGAAATAAAAACATTACGACCTCGCAAAAATACGACTTTAAAATACATAAAAAACATCCTCCATTTAAGTCCAAATTCCAGAGTTTAGAGACACGAAAATCCCCTAAACAAGAGAAAAAATGGCCGCCGAAAAAAACGAAAACGAGGCTACAGGACCCCCAAACAAGCAAAACACCACGAAACATATACGGTCCAAGAACAAGGACGCAAAATCAGCCACAGCCGCGTACCACGCATTAGGCGCCATTTTACAACACTAACTTACACAATGGGGAAGTACACAGCTACCCTAACGGATTTTCCTTGCGCACACACTCTATTTACACTACACACTGCACACATTGCTGACACTTACACAGCAGCTCCACAACAGGGAAAACACACATTGTATGCTGCAGCAACATGAAAACAGATTGCCAGCTCTTCAGCACAATGCAACCTGCATATATTACTTCAAAATAGGTAAAGTCTATTCCTTTATTATTGTATTAAGGATCTGGGATCACCAACAAAATTAATGTCGCAACCAAACACCATTACCTGCCTTACACTCTTATTGCCGTAATTTTTTGACGGGCAAGCTGCTAGTCATATATAATAATAACAAAGCGTTAATACACAGGCCAAGTTTAGTGATACTGTAGAGTATGAATATTCCCCTGAGGGCCTAAAAGGAATATGACAGATGATACTGGAGTGGGTTGCCAGTTCCTTCTCTAGTGGACTGTGATTTGTCTGAATGGTTTGAAAAATTATTTGTGCCAGGACTACCACTAACATCCTTCTGATTCTGCACAACTGTTCAGTCCACCCCAGAGCCCCTAGACCAACGAATACTGCACTCTCTACAGGGAAAGTATTGCTAAATTTTTATGAAAATTGCTCAATTTCATTGCTAGAGCATGGGAAAAGGTGGAAGCATCTACACTTAATAAAGCCTGACCTATTTTGTGGCCTGCCTTGAAGTTGGATAATGCAACTGATGAAAATGATGAGAACAATTTAACAACTTTTTATTTATCAAATCAAGAAGAAGTTGTTCATTAGTTGATGGAGAATGCAAAAAATGTTACAGAACCTGTTGCCAAAGATATAGCAAATACTCTTAATGAAGAAAATCTTGAATGCAAATTAATGCAAATGAAGGAGCAAATGTTGACATTATCTTACAGACTCTGGCCCTCATTCAATTGCTATTTTGGCCAATTAAATAGGGGTCTAAATAAGCACATAACATATTTTTTTTAAAGAAGTTTTTAGTTAGTGAAAACCTTGCTTATGGATAGATGTTTACTAACTAAAAACTGATTTAAAAAATATATGTTATGTGCTTATTTAGAGCACTATTCAATTGGCCAAATCGCAATTGAATGAGGGCCACTGAATTTATGGACCCTGTTCTGAATGATCAAATAACATAGGGAGTGATGAAGATGACAAAACAGATGTAGCTGCTCAACTTTTCTATGACAAGTTATTTGACCTGGTGAGCGATGTAGCGCCTTTACAGAAAAATAATTAATAGTTTGCATTTGTTGCATAAAAAATGATACAACGATAGATCTAATCAAATGAAGCAACATTCGTTTGGATGAAATGTTTAACAAGATTGACTTGCAGGAAAATATACAGTAAGGGCCTCTTTCTATTATCGGCCGTAAATCGGCCGTAAGGCTGCGATTCCTTGCGGGGGTTCTGTTACCTCGCAATTCTATTATACGGGCCCGCAAGGATCTCCTCTTACGGCCGGCCGCATATCTTGGAACCGGCCGTAAGCTCAGAAATCTTTAAAGTCAAAAATAAATTCAAGCCTGCACTCTACAGCTCTGTAAATGCTAGGGATCATATTGGGGGACATGAGGATTAATAGTAACCCCCTCTCAAGCTTGCACATCAGCCCAAATCCGAGTTTACATTAACTGTTTATTTTCCGGCCGCTGCGTGGCCAGGTCTGAGGTGCTCCAAGCACTCTGGACTTTTTACATGCATATTTGACATATATAATAAACTTTTTTTTTTACGGATTTGAGTATAGGGGAATGTTGTGCTATTTTTGCTAACACCTACAATCACTTTATAGACTCCTCAAAGTGCAGGATGGCTTTATTTGGGCTATATTATGTGCTTAATTGGTGCTAGCGGGACCTTTTTCCTGCAAGTAAGCTGCGGCTCGCTTTTAGCCTTGCAGAGAGGGTTCCCGGAGCAATAGAATAGCAACCGGGCTTTTCTTGCGGCCGAAACTCTTGCGGCCGTTTTAGATCAAAGGCTTTCCTCCGGCGCGTGCGGCCGCAAGAGATAGCAAGGCGCCGGCCGCAAGCCTCCCGGAATCCCCGGCCGGAGGGGAATAGAATAGCAGAATAGCTTGCGGCTGGTCCTTGCGGCCCCGCAGCGCCTACGGCCGCTAATAGAATGAGGCCCTAAGAGTTTTAATACACTGTACATTAATTAGTTTTTGTGATTATTTTCTTTCTAAAAGAGCTGTGACCCTTGAAAATGACGTGGCTTTATTTTAAAGTTGCGTACATACAGGGTCAAGTCACATTATTATGACCACTGCATAGTCAATGAAATGCTGCATGTGTTGTGAGCTGGCTTGGTGGGCATATAAGGTAGGCATACTGCAAACATATCAACCATCACTGTCAGTATTTCTGAAAAAGCATAGTTTGTGAACTTTCCTCATGCTGCTGTGATTAAAGTGTACCGTAATTAGACAAAAAGCACCATTGCGAATAAACAGCGTGGGAGCTGCGAAGTAACACGTGCCATTAATGTCAGAGGTGAACGTTGGCTGCAAAGGTGTGTGAGGGCCAAACCACATGCTACAGTTGAACAACTCACCAAACAAAAGAACCAGGGGGCTACCAGACGTGTGTCTTAAACGAGTGCAGCAAACCCTGTTGGTTATGGGGCTCCAGGGTGCACCCATGCTGACTAGGGGTCATCGGCAGAGATGGCTTCAATTTGCACGACAGTACCAAAATTGGACATACTCTGATTGACAAAGGGTTGCCTTCTCTGATGAGTCACATGTTCTGCTCCATCGACTGGATGGGTGTTGGCATGTCAGGCACTAAACCCCTGAGAACAAATACTCTGCAACCATTGTTGGAAGAACACAAGCTGGTGGCGGCAGTGTTATGGTCTGGGGAATGTTTTCTTTACATTTTCTAGGTCCACTCATACCTATGGGAGACCCTCTCAGCTGATTGGGTTACCTATCCATCCTGGCAGATCAAGTACACCATACATGATGACTGACTTCCCTGGAGTGGATGGGATCTTCCAGCAAGATATTGCAAAATGTCATATGGCGAAAACTGTCTGGGAGTGGTTGGAGGAGCACAACAAAGACTTCCAAGTACTTTCCTGGCCTCCAAATTCCCTGCGTTTTAACCACATTGAGCACCTGTGGGACCACCTTGATCACCATGTTCATCGTATTGATCACCAGGTACTCTTCAGCTGCTTTCGGATGCACTGCAGTCTGCATGGCTCCAGATACCCTTGCCAACGCTCCAGCATCTTATCGTCTCACTACCACCCTGTCTAGCTGCTGTATGTGCTGCACACAGAGGTTATTCGGGATATTATAATAATCATAAGAACTGCATCTCTACCCTCCTGGAGAGGATGATGTTGGAGTTTTTTGCTCAAACCGGTGGGGGAGATGATGATCTTGGAAACAATTATTTTAAAAAATGTTGTGAGGTTCAAACCTTCCATTAAAAGTAGTCAGTACACATACTGCATTTTTTCCCCTACACACACTCAGTAAACCTACAGTATCTACTATAAATTAGTGTAATTAACCAAGTTTAGTTACGATGCTACAGCAAGAAATTTTGGGAAAATCAGCTACTTTGAATATTCACTATCTCACTAAAGAATGGTTATAATCAGAGCAAGCTGTTTAGTTTCATGTTTTTAATTTGCTTTCTTAGCAAATTAAAAAAATGTAAATAGATAAAGCTTTCGATAGACAAAAAACACTGGATGAAAGGAAAAGTTTATAACCGAGTTGAATTCTACATTATCACTCACTTAAATACATAGGGCCTCATTCTATTACCGGCCGTAAATCGGCCGTAAGGCTGCGATTCCTTGCGGGGGTTTCTGTTACCTCGCAATTCTATTAAACGGCCCCGCAAGGATCTCCTCTTACGGCCGGCCGTATATCTTGCAACCGGCCGTAAGCTCAGAAATCTTTAAAGTCAAAAATAAATTCAAGACAGCACTGTAAAGCTCTGTAAATGCTAGGGATCATATTGGGGGACATGAGGATTAATAGTAACCCACTCTCAAGCTTGCACATCAGCCCAAATCCGAGTTTACATTAACTGTTTATTTTCCGGCCCCAGCGTGGCCAGGTCTGAGGTGCTCCAAGCACTCTGGACTTTTTACATGGATATTTGACATATATAAAATATTTTTTTTTTACGGATTTGAGTGTAGGGGAATGTTGTGCTATTTTTGCTAACACCTACAATCACTTTATAGTCCCCTCAGAGTGCAGGATGGCTTTTATTTCTGCTTTATAATGCTTAATTGGTGCTAGCGGGACCTTTTTTCTGCAAGTAAGCTGCGGCTCGGTTTTAGCCTTGCAGAGAGGGTTCCCAGAGCAATAGAATAGCAACCGGGCGTTTCTTGCGGCCGAAACTCTTGCGGCCGTTTTAGATCAAAGGCTTTCCTCCGGCGCGGCCCCGCATCTCTTACGGCCGATAATAGAATGAGGCCCATAGAACTTACTGTAATACAGAAAAATGCACTATTCTTGAAAAAAAATAGAAACCACCACTTGCCTCGCAAAATTGTTTACCGTAAAAATATCTTTAGAACTGTGCAAAAGCATGCACGTATTTTTTAGAGAAATCGTATATTTAGACGACTGCTTGTATCATTGGTGCTTCCATCCTGGATAACTACTGATATTTTGTACAATGCAAATGTAGTTCTATTTAGTGACATTCTTTCAATAGAACTGAATAGATATCTAATCTGAACCCCTGCTTTTTTCCATTCATCCCAGGTATCTAAGCATTTTAGAAACAAAGGCAAAATGTCCCCGGCCATTAAATAGAGTACAATGCTTTTTACAATACTTGTAACAATTTTAAATACAATGGGCCTCATTTAATTGACCCCTCAGGAGATGCGATCGTTAACATCCCAAGTTACAGGCCGTCCAAGCCTTTGATCTTTCAGAGCCGCAAGAGTTACGATTGCAAAATCGCAAATCGCTATTCAATTGCTCCAATTCCCCAAGCCTGCAAATTTTTTCACACCTGTAAATGGCAAATGTAGAAGATTATCCTACGAGTACTAGAGAGGACCTGCAAAGGGGTTAAAGACATATCCGTAGCACTGTAAAAGCAAATAAAAAAATCAATACTGCAATGTAAATAACAGAGAAAGCAATTTAAGACATTAGAATTAATTGCACAACAGTCCCAAGCTCATAAATCGGCAATGACAAATATATTTATTTTATGTTTAATTTCAGGGTTCGATCGATTTCGGGAATAAATGAGTTAATCGATATAGGGCCACCCACATGGACTAGAACAGTATTGGCATTAATTTTTATTATTTAGTATAATGCAGGTTTGCGAGTCTGATCACATGTCGGACACCGAAACCTAATTGATTGACATGTAACCTCCAACTTAAACTGACGTAATGATGGTGGTCTCATTTTCTATTGGCTGTTTCTAAATCAGGAGTTATGGCCTTGCTTATTTGATCATGTTCCCGCCCTGAAATGCTAGGTACGAGTGCATGGTTTACGGTTTCGGCTTTCGACCCATAACTTGCGGACTTGTTCAATTGAATAGCACTGTAACTCAAGCGCGCTGCGGGCCCGCAGCAGGCCCTCAGACATGCAGCCTAGATCCCAGGACTTGCGGCCTCCGAATTGAATGAGGCCCAATGACTTTACTGGTCGTATAATACACTTTTCAATATATTAAGTCACTTATACAAAGATATTAAGATGTTGACATTCTCAATTAATCTGTTGTTCATAATAATCTAAATTATTACTGGAATACACACCTCTAGCATTAGCAGATGAGGAGATTATACCAAAACACATCTCAGTGAGGATGATCTAACCAGACTTAGAGCCACATTCAATTCCAAGCCCGCAACTCGATCACAGACGACCGAATGTCTGTGGGTGTGTTGTGGGCTCCTGTTCTTCTCCGGTTGCGATGCTATTCAATTGCCCAAGGCTGCAGGTTAGAGGCCAAAAGCCCAAACCGTAAACTATGCACTGGTTCAGAGCAGTTCAGGGCGGGAACATGATTAATTAAGCAAGAACGTAACCTCCCATTTCAAATCAGCCAATAGAAAATGAGACTGTCATTATGGAATCCTGGTTATAGACTAAATTTAGTCATTTGTACAGACAAACAATTGTTACACATCTAAAAACCACTTCCCTTTAAAGCTGAATCTGTTTCATTTTGTTTATATCAAAAGGGGTGATTTTTGTATACATATTTTAGAGCTGTGCTTAACCCGCTATCACATATATAGTTGTGAGCATGCGAGTTGTTGCTAAAGCTTGCGGGCTCCGGCAGTGAGCCTGCGGCCTTCGCAAAGCGAGGGCCTCAGTTGCTGGCATGGAGCGCCAAAGGCCGAAGGCGCTCCTTGCCAGCAACTGCGGCCCTCGCAAAAAAGTACGAGACACGTTACAACCAATTACGACCTCGCAAAAATCAGCAGCAACCAGCGGACATGAAAAAATTAAAAACACAATAAATACACACAACACATACATAAAAAGCTTACCTACAGCAAGAGGGGGCATCCAGGACCTCAAAAACTGAAGTTACACCTCAATTTAACTCAAAATAAAAGAGTTTAGACAAAAAATCTCTGAGCGAGAGAAAAAATGGCCGCCGAAACAAACGAAAACGAGGCTACAGCAGTCTAAAGACGCAAAACACCACCAAACACCTACAGAATTGCCGAAAAACACATACGAGATTCGAAAACAAGGACGCAACCTGCGCGACCCCAAACATATTACATACACAATAAATACACACAACAAACATATAAAAAGCTTACCCACAGCAAGGTGGTTCACCCAGGACTTCTGCAAGAAAAGTTACACCTCGATTTAAGTCCGAATTTCGGAGTTTAAGCACCCGAAAATCACCTAAGCAAGAGAAAAAAAGCCGCCGAACAAAACGAAAACGAGGCTACAGGACTCTAAACAGGCAAAACACAACCAGAAACACGCAAAACACCACAAAACAGCTACGGATATTCCGCCACAGCCGCATACCACACATTAGCCGCCATTTTAAAACAATAACTTATACAATGCAGAAGTACACAGCTACGCTAACGGATTTGCCTCGCGCACGCACACTATTACACTGCACACATTCATCACGCTTACACAGCAGCTCCACAGCACTGATACTTCAGCAACATCAAAACAGATTGCCAGCTCTTCAACACAATGCTTCCTGCATATATTACTTGAAAATAGGTAAAGTATATTAATTTATTAATGTATTATTTATTTGATTATTATACACCAAACAGCATTAGCTCACTTACAATTTCATTGCCGTCATTTTTTGACGGGCAATTCGCTAGTTTATAATAATAATAATTAAAAAAACAAACTTCCCCTTGCTGCATGAGTAGTGTCAAATTTGCTACAAATTTAGATACAGTCTTGTTTCTTTTCTAAGGAATATTTTGACAGCAGTTTCCTTTGAAACTGATATTCATAGATATGTTGAAACAACAATTAAGTACAAGCATTACTTAAGAAGGTCTAACTGTTTACACATATTGGTTTATCCGTTAGTTTGTAACACTAACCTTGAAATAAATTCCTTAACATAAAATATTTTTAATTTCCAGAGAACTTAAGACATATAATTAAGCAATCCATAATGATAAATACATTATCATCTATACAGCCTTATATATCCTAAATAAAAAATAATTGCCATTTCTCTTTAGGCATGAGGCTGCCTTAAGTTGCTGATGCATCCCCATGGAATAATCTACTGAGCCTTACTATGAAAATTTGAGAAGACATTACTAAATAGTTATTTTGGGATTCACACTAGAATTCCCTGTGAATCTACAGGGAATAAACTGCTTCTGAGTTCTGATTCCTGTCTACATGTAACCTGCATCTATTGAAAGAGTCCCCATGTAGGAGCAATTACACTAAGCTGGTTACAAGGAAACATAATTATGATTATGATTTTAAATATCTGATTATTTGTTTCTGGGCATCACAGATCACTAAGGGCCTCATTCAATTGCGATTTGGCCAATTGAATAGGGCTCTAAATAAGCACATAGCATACTTTTTTAAAGAAGTTATTAGTTAGTAAAGACGTTGCTTTTGGCTAGAAGTTCACTAACTAAAACCTTCTTTAAAAAAAATATGCTATGTGCTTATTTAGAGGCCTATTCAATTGGCAAAATCACAATTGAATGAGGCCCTAATTGTTTAGGAGATGTGGAAGTGATTGTAAGCACTTTATATTATTAAGACTGCTAATCCAACATTCCCAATTTAAAATAGGACAGGTCTTTATACAAGGATATTATGCATACAATATGTTGAAATGTGTAATCTATGCTGTATATTACAGTGTAATCTACATCTAATTACATTTTGCAGATTTGAAGATGAATGTTAAGCTCTCCTTTTTATGAAAGTAAAGATTTGTGTCATGCCCAGGGCCTGACTGGACTGCTTTACACTATGGCCTGGGCCTGACTGGCCAGAGTTACCCTGTTTTTATTATAATGGTTATGTATTTCTTAGTGCTTATGGTTAAAATATGACTACGCTGTTATACTGTATGTATCTTTGTTTATGCTCGGCATAACATACTAGCTATTCTGCAGGCTATTGCATCAGCCAACACCCAAGACCATAGTCTAATAGATAATCCTTTTACAGGGTTTCCCAGTAAGCAGGAGCAGCGTATTATGTTACAGTATTGCTATCTGGTGATAATTTACTCAGCCACCTAAATACAATCTCCAAGATAAGATAAAGGCCTGAGCTTGTCAGAGGTATAGGGTTTTCAAGTAAGCAGGGGGCAGTATATTATTTAGGGATGGGGGCTTATACTGATTGGCCAGCCTGTGTGCCACCTAAATACAATCTCCAAGATAAGATTAAGGCCTGAGCTTGTCAGAGGTATAGGGTTTTCTAGTAAGCAGGGGGCAGTATATTATTTAGGGATGGGGGCTTATACTGATTGACCAGCCTGTGTGCCACCTAAATACAATCTCCAAGATAAGATTAAGGCCTGAGCTTTTCAGAGGTAAAGGGTTTTCCAGTAAGCAGGAGGCAGTATATTATTTAGGGATGGGGGCTTATACTGATTGGCCAGCCTGTGTGCCAGAAAATTGTACAAATGTGTCAATTAATAAAGGTATGACAGTTGTGTCTGGACTTTCATAAAACAAGGTGTAAGTGTCATTCTGTGCATTAATCCTAATTCTAAGGGATTGTATGGTGTTCCTGTTCCTTGTGGTCTGTGGAAGCAATCTCCTGGTCGTGGTTCCTGTGTATGGTCCATCTTCTGCTATCAGAGGTGTACAAGGACAGCACGATTCTGCTAGATAGATTAGATTGAAGTAGCAGTTCATGACCATTTGAATCCATGGGCATAGAAGCCCCCCCAAAATCTAGGGGGATAAAGTTTAAAAAGACAATTTAACTCTACTCCCAGGACAGGCAGTAGGGGTGGATCTACCGCCCCACCGGTGAACCACGTGCAATGCATCGGGGTCCTAGTGCTGCAGTTCTCCTCAAAAGCTTTTTTTTTTATTTCTTTGTTTTTCCACCCTCCCTGCAATATAATTAAAAAATTATATATATATATATATATATATATATATATATATATATATATATATATATATATAGATTATGGGTCAAAGCTTTCATGG
The DNA here is from genome assembly GCA_027410445.1 of Discoglossus pictus. Taxonomy (NCBI): domain Eukaryota; kingdom Metazoa; phylum Chordata; class Amphibia; order Anura; family Alytidae; genus Discoglossus; species Discoglossus pictus. The sequence continues at coordinate 176,297,139 of CM050163.1, read as the reverse complement.
AAAAGGCGTACTCCTCCATAGCCCCAGTTTGTATCTCTAATGTCTTACATACTTTTTTTTCTTTTTTTTTTGTATATAACTAAAACATAGCTTCCCTATATCTATCCGCAAAGATCTAGTCATGTTAGGCATCACTTTCTCTATATTACAAGTTATGAAGATCTATCCACAATAAGAATTTAATTTTAATAAAAGCTTGAGAAAATGATTCTACCAACTGCTTAAAATAGGTGTGCCAGAGAATATCACAAAATCATAACTCTTCCCCACCAAGCTATGTATTAATACTGTGCAAACTAGCACAAGCTTTACAGCAAATCAATCAAGTATAATTAATTCAGTATTCCAATAAACTACGAAACTAAAAGAAAAAAAGAAAAGAAAAAAGAAAATGGGGAGGCGTAACACAAGTCTTTCCAATCTCTGCACCTCCAACCTTTTATAAGGTAATAAGAAGAGAGCTTACCTCTACAATAGTCCTCCAGAACTGGCGCCAAGGCCCCAAGTCCCCTCCACTCCAGAAAAATGACCCAGGGGGTACAAAAAAAAGTTTATAGGTAAAGGTAATATATATAGTAACTTAAAGCCTTATTAAATTGCGATTCGGCCAATTGAATGGGGCTCTATATAAGCACATAGCATATTTTGTTTACATAAGTTTTAGTAAGTGAACTTCTATCCAACAGCAAGGTCTTCACTAACTAAAAACTTCTGTAAAAAAATTATGCAATGTGCTTAAATAGAGCCCTATTCAATTGGCTGAATCACAATTTAATATGGCTGTTAGGCAGAAACTTAAGCATCTTATTAATTAAGATATAGTTCAATTTATGTTTGATAGCTTTGGGACTCAAAGACTCCGTTCTCCAATGTGATTCTTGGTAACCAATATCAAAAATGCAGTAGAGGGGTTTTGCGAGAATGAAAGATTCTGAGAGGAAAGCCCCCGCAAACAGACACCAAAATCTAAACTTAGCTGAGAGCCAAGTAAATTTGAGGTAAGAGACATCATATTCCCCCACAGCTTTTGAACTTTTGGGCAGGTCCACAATATGTGTAAGAAGGAACTTTCCATTGGGCATCCGTTAAAGCAGTGATGGCTTGTAGAGACTTTCCATTTGTGAAGTTTCTCAGGAGTAATATATACTCTATGAAGGACATTAAGGGAAGTCTCCAGAATACTATAGTAAACTAGCGACTTACCCGTCAAAAATGACTGCAACAAAATTTGAAGTCTGGCAATGCTGTTTGCCACAGAATGCAAGCCTTTCCACCCTCTACTTTACGGGCCTTGCGATGAGCGCCTTCAGCGGCTTTGCCACTCATTGCAGACCTCGGCAAACCCGCAGCTTGCAGGCCTCGCAATAAGCGCCTTCGATGCTCATCACAATTCTCCCAGCCTCTACTTTACTGGCCTCGTGATGAGCGCTTTTGGTGCTCATCACAAGCCCCGCAATGAACGGCTTTGCCATTCATCGCAGGCTGCAGCATGCGCTGCTTGCATGCATAAGCCTGTAACTTTGCAACCCCTGTGTCTCTTTGCCCCCTCCCCTGTGTCTCTTTCCTCCCACTTCCTCCCCAGTGTCTCTTTCCCCCCTCTCCGTCCCGTGTCTCTTTGCCCCCTCTCCCTGCCCTGGGTGTTTTTTTCCCCTTATCTCTTTTCCAAAGTCTTGCAGGCCTTGCGATGAGCGCCAAAGGCCTCTGGCCTTCGGGAGCTCATTGTAAGCCTTTTTCAAAGTTGTGCGGGCCTTGCGATGAGCGCCCTTGGTGCTCATGGCAAGCCTTTTTCCAAGGCTAGTGGGCCTTGCGATGAGCGCCAAAGGCCTACGGCCTTCGGCGCTCATTATGGGCCACACATTGAGTGTATTCGGTGCTTATCGTGATGCCCGCAATGTGCACCTTCGGGGCTAATTGCAGCCCCCATCCAACCCGTTACGTGCGACTTTCGCGAAGAGTGCCGTTGGAGCTGATTTCACATGCGCAAGCCTGTATCTTTTAACATTGCATGGCGACAACTCGCAAATACCACAACTATTAAATGTGTTAGATGCTCTAGACAAATTCATCCAAGATTCCTGCCATATTTTTTTAACTTATGACCCATTGTGACTGTAATAAAGTTATCACATAATAAGCCCAGGATACCCTGTTTTAGGGAGCATCACTGCATATTCGAGTGAAGCAATTTGTTCCAGGGATACTCAATTTTCTTTCAGTGGCAATAATAAAATGTTTAATTTGGCAGTAACTGGTGTTATTGTAGGGGAGACCGAAACCATCCCTCAATTGTTTGTAGGTAAGCATAGAGTCGTCCTTATACAAAGAGCCAAACCTATCCAAGCCTTTAGACTTCCACCAGGCAAGAGAGAACCCTCACTAATCCCCTTTGAAAAATTGTGGTGAGGCAAAATAGGTGTTAAAGTAAACAATTTAGGGGATAGCTGAAAATTATGATACTTCCAAGACCAGCAAGCCAGGTATTGTTTGGTTATAGGGTTTGAGGTTCCCTTCAGAAGAGATAGGGGATAGTGTAACCAAGAATCCTATCCCAAGAATTAGGGAGCATCAAAAAATTCTGAATGAAGACCCAATTTGTTTGATGCAATGGGTAAAAAGGCCAATTGTGCTGCTTTAAAATAAAATTTAGTTTAATTTAATAGATTTGGGCACAAACGACCACCACTGGACTTGTGCCTAAACATTGTAGAACTGGCTATTCTCAGGGGTTTATTATTCTGAATAAATTTAAAAACCTGCAATTGAAATATATCCAGTTCTTTACATTTATTGGAATTGGCAGTGTCTGAAATAAATGTAACAGCCGGGGTAAAATATTCATTTTAAACTGATTATTTCGGCCAAGCATTGATATTTGACATTTTGACCATTTCTATAAGTCAGACAAAGGTACCTTATACATTGGATTAAAATTTGCCTTGTATAGATCTCCAAAATGAGAAGCAATGTTAACCCCAAGATATTTAATATGAGTTTTGGCCATAAAAAGTTATAATTGAGTCAAAGAAATTGAATCTCAGAAGGTAATAACAAGAGGCCCAAAGCCTCAGTTTTCTAAAGCCCTCATTCAATTGCGAATTGGCCAATTGAATAGTGCTCTAAATAAGCACATAACATATTTTTTTAAAGAAGTTTTTACTTATTGAAAACCTTGCTTTTAGATAGATGCTTACTAAGTAAAAACTTACTTTAAAAAATATGTTACGTGCTTATTTAGACCCCTATTCAATTGGCCAAAATAGCAATTGAATGAGGGCCTAAGTATTTACTTTTAGACCTGAAACTCTGCTAAGAATTTCCAGGATTCGCATCAGGATGGGGATGGAGGAAATAGCCCTAGTGAGTGTGCATAAAAGGTTGTCTACAAATAAGCAACATTTGATCTGGTGATGGCCTACTCTCCACAAGATTTTTAAGATTTTTACATGATAATTCATAGTGAGTTTGTATACTCAATTCAATTGTGTATCACAAGATAGATTTAATTAATAATTGATTTTCCTGTTTTTCCAGGATTATTCAGTCAAACTGGGTAATTAAGACATCAATACCTATTAAAGTAATATATTTATATCTGACTATCTTAGCTTATTATACCCAGAATGTCTATACATGTATCATGTGAATATACTGTCCACTTTATAGTGGTACCTGATTGTAGTATAATGCTAACCAGTTGGTGACTCTTGTAATGTGAGTAGGTCAAGATATATATCCACTTAGAATATTGCCTATCCTGTGGTGCTACAGTAAAAATACATCTTTTTTATGTATTTAATCAATTGTTGACTTTGAATACTTTTTAATACAGTTCAATAAAGATTTGTTTTTTATTACCCACATATACCACAATTTGAAGGCTAACAGTCCTATATCCACTTAACAATATTATTTTTTAAGGAGCCCCCCTGACCCCCCCAAAAAAATAATAATAATAAAACATGCTCATGGCACCTGGTTAGAGAAGGCAGGGTCTATTTGTGAAAAATAAACAATCTCTCAGAGAGGCGCCCCTAGACAGCTGCCTTGTTCGCCTCATTATATTTTTAGCAATGGTGATATAGACCATTACCCTCCTACTTTGCTGCAAAAAGCGGGATGCGCTGCAAGATTATTAGTATGCCTTCACTATGAATGCTAAACAATGCATTGTCAGCAAGCACTGCACCTCACGTTAACCTTGATATAAATTCCACATCACTGGGGAACTAAATATAATTAAATAGAAATTGCACCCAAGCTCCCTCCAATGTGACAAATCAGTTTAGTGAAAAAACAATACTTGCCAGAAGTAAAAAAAGAAAATAATAGCAAAAAATCAAAAGTTGTGTTTATTTTTTAAGTCAGTTTCTTTAAATAAGCAATGTAACAAGTCATCCTTTAATCTGTGGGTTTATGCAATAACCCACATAGAGAATAAAATAAAAATCACCAATGAACTGTGAGTGCTCACTCTGGTACCTATAACAATGATGCTTGCAATGCATGCATTTATAAAAAAAAATAGGAGGAGAATGAAGGGGTCTGTTTCAAATATATTAAGTCATATTATTGAGCAACTTCCTCCATGCTGATTTTATTTTATCTCTTCATAAAATCTTCTTAAATTTTCTTACTTCAAGTTTATTTACCGTACTATTTAAATATTAACAAACAAAACAAATACAATACACATATACAAAATGCACAATGTAGTAAAAAACAACAACAATACACCCTATAATAAGACAGCAAATTTAGCTAGCATACATCTCTCAAGGTAATTATACATTCAAATTAGCGTATTACACACTTATACAAATAATCATTTACAGAAGTGACAAAGGAAAATGTGATCTAATGGAGAACACAGAAATTAGAGAAAACTTTTCCACTTCCTTTATGATAGATGCTTGTTTTATAGTACACAATATGTATGGGAAACCACTAACTGTTTAAAATTCTGCTTTAGCACATTTGTGTAATATTTCTTCAAGACAAAAGCATTGTCAGAAGAAGTATACATTTGGACAGTTGTGAGTCATTTGCCATTCATTGCATATGCAATTCTGGAACTGTGAAGCCTTCTTGCACATGTTTGTAGTGTATATGATTGAGAGGAGACTGATTTTATTTCTAGATATATTTTTTGAAGCCTTAGCATTGTTTTCTCACAATTTCCATTACATTTCGAATAAAAAAAATTTCCAAATATAGTTAATACAATACGGCAACTAAATATATCATAACTATGACAATGGTTTATGTCTATAAATATTTGTTATATTATTTAGTGACTACTCATAGTTCTTTAAGATCAGATCAGAAAATCGAATTTGGGTGCCATTTTAGGTAGTTGAGGCTTTCCTGGGTTCGTATTATTTATTTAAAATAATACCTCAGTGCCTCTATCCCAACTTCTGTATCTGTTCTGACAAACTATTGTTTACTGTTTTCATCAATAATACATGTTAGAAGATCTTTAACTTATTTAACTATTTCAGATGTAGTACCAGTAAAAGCATTTATTTTTAGATTAGATTATTCAGAAGGTACTATAAGTTGTCCTTCTTGATAAGTAACTTTGGATTCAATTCCTACAAAAATATAATGATCATATAAATGTTTCAATGGGATAATATATCATAGGAACAATTAAATGACCCTCATAGTACCTATTACTCATAAGGGTTCATAGAGAACTCCATGAGGACCCCATAGTCTCTAACACTAACCTTCTGCCCATGTGGGCCCCCCATAATCACTAGCTTTACCCCCCAATACTAAACTAAAATTACAGCCGAAACTAAGATTACATGGAAAAAAATTGCATTGAAAAAAAAATAATAATAATTAAACCGGTTTAAAGAAAAAAAAATACAAAGTTAATTTAAATTTTACCCTTCATGGATCCAGCAAAGTCAATGAATGTCATTTATTTTCTCTTTAGCACTGTTACATGGAGAAAATCTTCTTTTATCTGATGACTATGCTGGATATATGGAAGTCAATATATAAAAAATAACTATTCTTTTTTTACATGCTTAGGGCCTCATTCTATTATCAGCCATAAATCGGCCGTAAGGCAGCGATTCCTTGCGGGGGTTCTGTTACCTCGCAATTCTATTAAACGGCCCCGCAAGGATCTCCTCTTACGGCCGGCCGTAAATCTTGCAACCGGCCGTAAGCTCTGACATTTTAAAAGTCAAAAATAAATTGAAGACAGCTCTGTAAAGCTCTGTAAATGCTAGGGATCATATTGGGGGACATGAGGATTAAAAGTAACCCACTCTCAAGCTTGCACATCAGTCCAAACCCGAGTTTACATTAACTGTTTATTTTACGGCCGCAGCGTGGCCGGGTCTGAGGTGCTCCAAGCCCTCGGGACTTTTTACATGGATATTTGACATATATTAAAAAATAATTTTTTGACGGATTTGAGAATAGGGGAATGTTGTGCTATTTTTGCTAACACCTACAATCACTTTATAGTCTCCTCAAAGTGTAGGATGGCTTTATTTGGGCTATATTATGTGCTTAATTGGTGCTAGCGGGACCTTTTTCCTGCAAGTAAGCTGCGGCTCGCTTTTAGCCTTGCAGAGAGGGTTCCCGGAGCAATAGAATAGCAACCGGGCTTTTCTTGCGGCCGAAACTCTTGCGGCCATTTTAGATCAAAGGCTTTCCTCCGGCGCGAGCGGCCGCAAGAGATAGCAAGGCGCCGGCCGCAAGCCTGCCGGAACCCCCGGCCGGAGGGGAATAGAATAGCCGAATAGCTTGCGGCCGGTCCTTGCGGCCCCGCAACTCCTATGGCCGCTAATAGAATGAGGCCCTTAGTGTTTTCTTAATAATAATATTTATTATTTTTTTCACTTAATTATTTATAATCATATTTAGGTTTGTAATTTTAGTTTAGCATTGGTGGCCGCTGTTAGGGACTATGCAGATCCCTGGGGGTAGGGGCAATAGGAGTAATTATGGATCTCTCAGAAACGTATTGTCAAGTGTGTTTTTTGGAAGGACAGTTTTCAATAGAAGTAACAGGGGCGGCTGGTGCATAGGGGGAAATGGGCAACCGCCCTCCAAAAAATAAATGCACTGACTTAATCCCCCCATCACTTACTTAATTGCATAATTGATATAATAATAAAATAAAAAAATGTTTTATCATGTTCAATATTCTGTTTTTTAATAGCACTGCACATCTCACAGTCCCCCTGGAAGTGAATACATTGGTGCAATCTCAATAATGTTTATTGAAAAAAATTACTCCCAGCTCACAGTGCATGCAGATAGAGGGAGCTGTGTGTAAAGCTTCAGTTTTGTCCATACTCTGGTGGTCTTATTGATTCTAACTACCCAACCAAGCTTATGACCTGTCTGTCACCACCCCGCCCTATACCAGACAGAAGCAGCTGCAGAGCTCAGGTGAGTCCATATCCCTCTCTGTGTCTTGCTGTTGTTGGTTAGTCATTCAGTCGTGTCTGACTCTCAGTGACCACATGGATGCTGCACACCAGGTACATCTGTCTGTGTTTCTGGTTGTGCTTATCCATATGGTTTTCATGGCAAAAATACTGGAGTGGGTTACCAGTTCCTACTCCAGTGGACTGAATTTTGTCTGACCTCTCTAAAATGACTTGCCCATCTTTGGTGAACCTTTATGATATAGCTCACAGCTTGACAAGCCCCTTCACCATGACAAGGCAGCGATCCAAAAGGGGTGCTGCGTCTTAGTCTCTATGTGCATATGTATTTATAAGGAGAGGGTATACTTACTTTTGGGGAAAATCTCTTATTGTATTTGTAAGATATATATAATGTGTGTGTGTATATATATATATATATATATATATATATATATATATATATATATATATATATATATATATATATTGTGACAAGGATGGCCGTTTACCACAGGGATTTTTATAACAAAAGGTTCAGCAACACATAGATTTATGATGCAGGAGTCTTGTTTATTTTATGGCTCATAAACAAGGGTTTAGAAGTAGTAATTAACTTTAAGAAAATGAAAATAAAAATCTACGTAAACGTTCTTACTAAACATTCAGGAACACCCTGACTACACCCGGGCAGCTTCTCTGCTCCGGAGAATTATAATTCACAAAGAAAAATGAATCCGGTCGTACTACTTCTAGCGGAGGTTAGTAGGGTTTGCCTTTTCCCAGAGTCTTGGAGAGCAAGCACATCAGTCTCCTGAATTTGGTAATGTAAGTATCGAGACCTTGTGGATAGGATACAACACTGTCTCTTGGTATTTTGTATCGTGCCACCTTGTGGCAAGGATACAAACGGTCTCTGATATGTGGTATTGTGCCACCTTGTGGCCAGGGTACCGGCCCACCCTTTTCTCCGAGTTCCCAACCCCAGGTACCCTTGTAACGAGTACCAAGTGTACTCTAAAAGGTAAAGTCTTGTGAAGCACAACAGTCTCTTCCCTGGAGTTTCTCACCTTTCAGTAATGTAGTCGGCCTCACAGGTGGCTTCAGTCTGCAGCACAGGTCCTCAGCAGATTGCACATGTTTCCAATAGTAGCTTCCTTGGTTTATCTCTCTCTGTGATTCCAGCACCCACACTTCCTGTGTCTGTCTTCTTACTTTCCCCTAGACTCCATTTCCTGGCTGTTAGTTCCTGGGGATTCAAATAGTCTCCTAGTCGCTTCAGGTGCAGCTAATTGCTTTAATTCTGTCAGCACTGGACTAACGGACCTGATCAGCCTAGTGCTATAATGTATCTGTGGGTCCGCCTGACTTTATGACCCCCCCCAGTTCAAAACCAGGGGGTTGATCGTCCGCCGAGAGCTTAGTGGAACTGTGAAGGGGCATCTGCATTACCCTGGAGACTCCCTTGTCTTTGAACCACATCAAAACAGAAGGGTTACAGGGACAGGTACCACCTCATCACTCTAGCATTGGCTCCCTTGCTGCGGTGCATCCACTGTAGCGGGGCGTGGTCTGGGATCAGTGTGAATCGATGAACCAAAAGGTAGTGCCACAAGGCATCCACTGCCCATTTAATGGCCAAACATTCCCTCTCTACCACAGAGTACTTCATTTCCCTGGGTAACAGTTTCCGACTTCAATAAAGCAAAGGGCGTTCATTTCCCTGTTGCACTTGCGACAACACTGCCCCAGGCCCAACCTCAGAGGCGTCTGTCTGTAGAAGAAACGGCTTGTGGAACACCAGAGCCACCAACACCGGTTCACGGCACAAGGCTAACAGCAGGGCATCAAAGGATGCGTCTGCCTCCGGATGGAGGTGCCATCGGGCTTGGGTATGAGGACTATGGGGCTACACCAGTCGCTAGAGGATTACTCGATGATTCCAGCTTTTAGCATGCTCTTCACTTCCTCCCGTACTTCTGCCCTCTTTGCTTCCGGGATCCGATATGGTCTGATCCGTACTTTCATACCAGGCTCGGTAGTAATGTAGTAACGGATTTCCGTTGTTCTCCCTGGATGTGTTTAAAAGACGTTGCGGTTTCGGTAGATCATCTGCAGCATTTCAGTTCTCTGCTGTGGGGACAACTCTGTAGATATCTGTATCTGGTGTATTTGTTCCTCCAAACTGGAAATAGGAGAGGCAAAATTCACTGCGACTTCCCTGTCCCGCCATGGCTTCAACAAGTTTATATGGTATATTTGTTCCTGTTTCCATCGATCAGGTTGTCTTATTTTATAGTTTACGTCACCCAGTGCTTCTATAATTTCATATGGCCCTTGCCACTGAGCCAATAGTTTAATCTCGGCTGTAAGAACTAACACCATCACTCGATCTCCTGGCTGAAATTTCCGACCTTGCGCAGTTTGGTCATAATACGTCTTCTGTTTAGCTTGGGCTTGCTCCAGGTGCTCTCTTACGAGAGGTCTCACTTGGTCCATCCTCCCTTTCAAGCTTTGCACGTATTCTATGACGTTCTGGCCAGGCATTTTTTGGTCTTCCCAAGCTTCACAAACTGTGTCCAGGAATCCCCGGGGATGGCGTCCATGTAACAGCTGGAAGGGTGAAAACCCAGTCGAGGCCTGGGTTACCTCTCTTATGGCAAACAGGGGGCAGGGTTATAGCAAATCCCAATTTTTTTCCATCTCGGTCAACTACTTTTTGAATCATGCCCTTCAAGGCGAGGTTAAACCGTTCCACTAACCCGTCCGTTTGGCGGATGATACACAGAAGTCCGTAGCGTCCGGATTTGCCATAATTTCCACATCTCTATCATTAACCTGGAGACGAACGGGTACCCTGGTCAGTAAGGATTTCCCGGGGTATCCCAACCCTGGAGTACCAGCTCTTTGGCCACACTTCTTGAGTTTGCAGTTCACAAGGGAAATGCCTCGGGGTATCTGGTCACGTAATCCAAGACAACCAGAATATACTGGGGACCCCTAGTCTTTTTTTCCAGTGGTCCTACCAGATCCATTGCAATCCTGTCAACAGGTTCATATATGATTGGCAATGTTACGAGGGGAGCCCTCAGTCTGGGTCTTGGACTTGTCAGTTGACATTCGGGACATGAGAGGCAGTGTCTCTACTTCAGCGAATATCCCGGGCCAATAGAACCTTTTTAGTATACGATCCAAAGTTTTGTCCACTCTCAGGTGACCTCCCAAAAGATGGCTATGAGCCAAGTCCATGCCAATTTGCTTCCCCGTTCTTGTTGTTTTAGAGACCCTTGTATTTCCTGATATTAGAGTAACAGAACTCCCAGAGTCAATCAGACATACACACTCCTACCGTTTAGTAGCACTTTTGTCGTGAATAGGTGCGGGGTCTCGGTTAGTCCTGCTAGAGTGATCAAGTCACATCAGGGAATTGCGATCCCCATCTAACATTGCACGGTCCTCTGAAATTCAGGTTGAGGTCTCCAAATACTGCCAGTGTTTCTTTCACGAAGACTCTTGTTCTCCATTCGGAACCTCCCTTCTTCACAGGGTACCTTGAGCCTAGGACTCTGAGGCACTTCCTTACAGGCCTGATACCGTTCTGCCCCATTGATCATTTCATCAAGGTTGTAGGTCCCCCTTGTCCTACCCAATCTCTCATATCCTTGGGTAGGGCCCTCCAATGATGGTCCATGACTAATGTTTACACTATCTGGACCAGTGACTTGTTTTCAGGACAGAGCCACTTGCGGGTGACATGGAGGAGATCATACATTTGTTGCTGGGCAGGTTGGTGCCGGCTATACTTCCACTGATGATATATGGGGGCCCTTACCGCTGGGTTCACTCCTTCCCGGGCGAGAATCTGTTTTTTTAGTATTGTGTAGTTGGAGGCGTGGTCGGCCGGAAGGTCATAGTAGGCTCGCTGGGTGGTACCAACCAGGAAGGGAGCAAGTATCTCAGTTCACTGAGTAGGAGGCCAAGCCTCACTCACCACAATCCTTTCAAAGGTCATCAAATAGGTCTCTGTATCGTTTTCCTTTCTAATTTTTGGTAAACGGTGGTGAGTCTTTCTACAGCTGTCTGGGTCCGGTTCACTTGGGTGGCCAACAACCGGTTAAATTCCTGCTACGGACGGATTGTCGCTTGTTGTTTCCGGTTAGTTTCTTTTTGGGCTGCTGTCATTATCATTAAGGCTTTCATCATCTCTTCCATGTTGGCGGCGGGGTAGTCTTCTAAACCAAGACTATATGATCCCACTTCTGACACCAGTGTGACAAGGATGGCCATTTACCACAGGGATTTTTATAACAAAAGGTTCAGCAACACATAGATTTATGATGCAGGAGACTTGTTTATTTTATGGCTCATAAACAAGGGATCAGAAGTAGTAATTAATAGTAAGTAACTTTAAGAAAATGAAAATAAAAATCTACGTAAACGTTCTTACTAAACATTCAGAAACACCCTGACTACACCCAGGCAGCTTCTCTGCTCCGGAGAATTATAATTCACAAAGAAAAATGAATCCTGTCGTACTACTCCCAGAGTCTTGTGTCTTTTTGGAGAGCAAGCACATCAGTCTCCTGAATTTGGTAATGTAAGTATCGCCACCTTGTGGATAGGATACAACACTGTCTCTTGGTATTTTGTATAGTGCCGCCTTGTGGCAAGGATACATACGGTCTCTGATATATGGTATAATGCCACCTTGTGGCCTGGATACAAACGGTCTCTGATATGTGGTATTGTGCCACCTTGTGGCCAGGATACCGGCCCACCCTTCTCTCCAAGTACCCCCTGCCCCAGGGACCGTTGTAACGAGTACCATGTGTACTCTAAAAGGTCAAGTCTTTTGAAGCACAACAGTCTCTTCCCTGGGGGTAATAAAGAACAAAAGGTCTTTCTCGCCTTTCAGTGATGTAGTCGGCCTCGCAGGTGGCTTCAGTCTGCAACACAGGTCCTCAGCAGATTGGACATGTTTCCAATAGCAGCTTCTTTGGTTTGTCTCTCTCTCTGATTCCAGCACCCACACTTCCTGTGTCTGTCCTCTTACTTTCCCCCAGACTCCATTTCCTGGCTGTTAGTTCCTGGGGATTTAAATAGTCTGCTTGTCGCTTCAGCTGCAGCTAATTGCTTTAATTCTGTCAGCACTGGACTAACGAACCTGATCAGCCTAGTGCTGACATATCTTCCTTCTATAATGTATCCATGGGTCCGCCTGACTTTGTGACAATATATATGTGTGTATGTATATATATATATATATATATATATATATATATATGTGTGTGTTTGTGTATGTGTATATATATATATATATATATATATATATATATATATGTGCATGTGTGTGTATATATACATACTTTTAAATATTGTTTGTAGTGCTTAACACTGATTCTTATAGAATATCAAAATATTTAAAAAGAAATAGATTGATTATGTAGATTTCTTAAAGGTGCATCAATAAATTGTAAGTTTGCAAGATTTCAATCTTGTGTCAGTGCCTTGGAAACAAGCACTATGTACATTTGATTCTAAGCTCATAAACAGGACCTTCCATTCTTTACAAGATGTTTCGTTTGTTTTTTGCCATGTACTCAACCCCTGTACAGCGCTACGGAATATGTTGGCGCAACATAAATATGGGGAAAGTATGGAAAGGCATTACAATTACTTGCACAATAATTCCCAAATACAAAATAGGCATTAAAAATTGTTTTTATTTCATTATACAGTATGTTGGAATGGTCATGCATATGCCAAGATGAAAAACCATGCTGCAACATGCAGAAAGCAATTAAAGACACACTACCCGAATGAATAGAAACACAAAAACCTGAAACTGATGCTATATTAACCCTTACTCACTCACTCACACAGGCTCTAATGTGGACATTGGAATATATATATGATTGTATATACATCTCGCTCTACACATCTACATTGGGAAAACAAATAGTGGCAAAATAACACCGTCTTATCACATATCACCCCGATTTGAGAGTTCATGAGAAGTGCGTGCATCCATGTGCGCGCCGAGTAATGCGCGCACCAACACCAGAGCGCTCCAAAACAGGAATGGGATATTGGATAGGCAGAGGTGGCATGGGGATAGTCACCCAGCAGAGGTGAGACAAAATCAGGAACAGTGACATAAGGGGAAGAGAGAGAGAGAGAATGGAATGGGGTACTGGGGATAGAGAAAGATGGGAAGGAAAATAGAGAGAAAGAGGAGGAGGAGAGAGAGGATAATGGGGGCAGAGAGATGCTTGGTGAAGGAAATGACAGGAGTGAAATGGATAAAAGAAAGAAATGGGGAGAAGATAGAGAAGAGAACTGCTGTATCATCTACGGGTGCTGGTTTTGGTGCGTGCATTTGTCAGGCATTCTGGGCGCGCACATGTCGGCGCGCACGTCTCGTGTGCCCAGAAGTCATGCCGCCACATCACATATATCAAGTGCCAGGGGAACATTTTATTATTAGTTGTTCAGTCCTTCAGTCGTGTCCGACTCTCTGTGACCCTATGGACTGCAGCAGATTTAGCTATGGCTGTTCCACAAGATTTGCATGCCAAAGATACTGGAGTGGGTTGCCAGTTCCCTCTCCAGTGGACTGTGATTTGTCTGGTCTCTCTGCGATGACCTGCCCACCTACACTGACCCTACATGGTATAGCTCGCAGCTTTATTCAGGTACACAAGCCCCTTCACCACCACCACTTAGCAATCCACAAGGGGAGCATGGGAACATACACCACACTAATCTACTCTAACCCATCAGGAAGAGCTGCAAAAACACATGGAGGCTGTGCAGAGGTACATGGAGCAACAGCCAACTCACACCCATCCTGGAGAGTCCCACGCCATTGCTAGTGGTCATGTACCAAGATGTATACCCATTATCATTGGCTGACCTTCCATTAAGTGTTTTGCTATCAATCAATTCACAATATCACCTGTCATATTCCAATCAGGCCTTCAGGGGAATGTTAATACTCCACACTATCACAAATTGGATTTGTCATGTGTATTAACCCTTTGCTATCATATATAATATCTTATGATCATATTATTATTATTAATGTATGTATTAAACTATTGCATAGTAACTGGGCTCATTAGTTTACTGATATAGGAATTTGACACAAATGGGATTTATGTGGATGTCGCATAACCACAACCATTAAAAGCACACTGACATGGTGAGAACGGTATTACAAAGATATATTTCATGCACAGAGCACAATCAGAAATGGACAAGACTGTACATTAATACCATGGGTGTGGGTGGATACCTGAAGGGCAAGAGGCTGTGGGCAATCAAAGGACACCTAAAGGGTTAACTGTTAGACAACATCATACGGATAAAGCATAGCATCTACTAGGGTCACATGAGGTCAGGACACCACAGTAACCATAATCGGATGTGACCTAGGAACATCATATAACACTACATTTCATAGAAATAACCATTAATGTGCATACAGCAACCATATGGTCTCCATCTGCTATATTAAACAGATGCTAGAAATCGTGGATCATGTGTTACTTTGCAATTCCACACACTGTGTGTTTTCATACATTACTGCTGATTCCCAAATAGATGATAGGAATCTGCAAAACATTAAGAGGAGGTGTTAGAACAAACATAAGCTGTTATTATAGTAAAATGTTTTTGCTCTGGACACGCCAATGACTCAGCTAACATGAAAGTCATAAACGAGCAGTAATAACCATATTGATTCTGTCCTGTTCAAGCCTTCCCGGAATATGTTGAGGATGTGTAATACAACAAGGCATTCTTCACTGTAAAAGCAATCTTTCAGCCAAAAGTACTATCACTATCTACATGGAATAGTGCCATGCTGATATCACATCTCACTGGAATATGGGTGGTACCAAGGCCAGACAGATTACACTGTTCACATTACCCCTAAACACATGCACATTAATCCTGATGTCAAACAAAGGGAATTAGCCATTTGGTTTGGATGACATGAAATACATTAGTCCGCTTCATACTGTTAACGGGATGAAATGCAACAAATATGCATGTATAACTACTGCTTGGGATTAGCAGATCCTAATGGATCCATGCACCGCTAAAGCTGGGACACTATTCATAATTGAAACTCACACCAGTCATGTTCATTAGTGAAGAGACATGTAGTCATATATTGCATTTCAGATCCATCTGCAGTGGTGAAAGATACTAATCGAATGCCTGTTGGGAACTGGGTCTCATGTTTACTCACATGATGGTATTGTACTGCTCGAAGATGAAGAACCTGCCTTCATGGTAGTTGTCACAACCTACAATGATGATGGAGTATAGAGGATCCTAGGCCTCTTATCTCCTGTAGGTTTTAGACCTAAGATTTGGGTGACTCAGACCAATGGACCTTCCTTGCGGATGCAAGAGCATAAGTCCCAGCTTAAGGTAGTGTGCACTGGGAACCCTGGAAGGAAGTCAGAAACGATCTCCTCTGCCAGCATATGCCCTTGGGTCAATAATACACCTGCACACAAAGTCTTGATGAAAATTATGAACCATGTTTTATTTTAGAACAGCATATTTAACCACATCACACAAGAATGGGGGAAGTGGCTACCGTTAGCCAGCCCCAAATGACGTCTGGCAATCATGAAGGGGAACTGTGCGTGAACCAATAGTCCCCTCCCAGGTCCGCCCACTCGGCGAGGCCAACTAATTAATTTGGGCTTTGAATGTCCAGGGAAAAGCATGTCTTTTACTCTCCTGTGCCCATGCTATGAAGGCTGAGAAGCCTTCAGGCCATCCCATTGTTTCTGGGTGCCTGCCTGTCTGCTCTCCAGCTGTGAGCTTCCCATTGTTAGTTCTATGCTGGATACTTAGCTAATGGGATTAACAGGCCTTTGGGAACAAAGGAGGCGTGCCTGTATTCAACGGCTTCCCCTCTACAATATAATAACCTACTAATATAATAACATACATTCATATTTACAAATACAACACACAATGTTTCACACACATACAACCAACACATCCCACCAGCTCCCTCACATGACACCCATTACAATGAGCCTAAACATGGAAGGGATGGGGATATGCCAAGGGGTAAACTTATAATAATTTATCCCCTAGACCACAAAATAACAATATAACCTTAACAAGTGGGCCACAAACCTTTTGTTCTTCCACATGGCAACAGCATGTGGAAGATAACCCAGCCCAAAATGGCCACTGCTGCCAGTTACAAAATGGCCCCAGCATAGTTCACACCAAATCCAATATGGCCACTGGCTGATTCATGACAGTAGTGAGATTTGGCTATTAACACCTACAGAGACAAACACAAGATATCAATCATAACAATATTCTGTTTAACTACAACACCTCATCTCAAGGTCAGTCCACATTAAACTTATATTTAATATACATTTAGGAAGTAGTCATACAATTTTATCTATCTTACAGTAACTTTCAAAGTTGATAATTATGTGTGATATATTAGTTTGAGCTGTATATGATATCACCATTTTTTACATTATATGCATGCAAAGAGCTCCTCAAACAGAAGGCTCTTTTGAAATGTTAAAATAACCAGACATGTACACACTCTGTAGCCAGCCATTAGTATATCAATATCTATACCAATCAGTATTCAGTGAGGAGTGATCAGGAGGAGGACTTCCTTGATGGTTCTAACACTTTCTCTTTCACAGCACTGGGCCCCCAACTTCCATGCCCGCTCCCCATCTTGCTCTTCTATGTCTTGGTGGTGTAGGAGCATGGGGTGCCACTATGTTGGGTGGTTGGGTATCAGGTTGAGGTGGTGGTGAGGTCTGAGACGAGGAAGCCGACATCTCGGGTTGCAGTTGTGCAACCGAAGGCTGGAGATGTATGAGCTGGCGTTCGGCTAATTGGATGAGTTGCTGTCTGTCCCGAAATTGCCCGTTCCTCATATCTCTCCATCCTTTGGTTGTGCCTCCTCACTTCAGAGTGGAGCGATCGGGTGCTCACCAGAAGTGTGTGTGTGAGCCAACACTGCCTTCTGAGCAACCGGAGCCTCTCATTCTGTGGCTTCTTGCGTGCCATGTCCTCCCTGGTGAAACAGTCTATAATTTCCCTTAATGTCAGGGGTGGTGGTGTTGATGCCATTGTGGCTGATGTTGATGGCATTGTGGCAGGAGGTGTCGGCACTGTGGCAGGAGGTGTCGGCGCTGTAGCCGGAGATGTCGGCAGTAGGGCCGGAGATGTCCGCAGTGGGGTCGGAGGTATCAGCACTGTGGCCGGAGGTGTCGGCAGCAGGCCCCGAGGTGACGGAAGCAGAGCCTGAGGTGTCAGCAGGAGGGATGGGGTGTTGGGCCATGTTGGGGGAGCCCATTGTGTGGGTGGTCATGTTGGGGGACCCCATTGTGTGGGAGTGGCTGTGGCCTGCCATGGCTGCAATGTTGTTGGAGCAGGTGACAGCTGTGATGATGGCTGGGGCCAGGACATCGCTGGTGGAAGGGGCTGGAACAGCTGGGCATGGCTGAATGATGCTATTGAGGGCCCAGGCAGTGATTCCCACTCCTGATATGACAGTGTATGTGAATGGCCAGCTTGTGTGGATGGCTCCGGCACTTGTGGAATGTCCTAACCTTCTTCGTAAACCACTCCCACATCCAGTAGAGCCTCCCCCTGTTCCTCTGTGGTCGACCTTGTCCTCCTGGATACTGAAATGGAAGAAAAATATATTTGAGTTGCTTTCCCTACATAATTGACAGCTATGTGTTTCCATATCCTTGACATCATGGTCACCTGTGATGGACTGTGGTGATTGTGTTACATAGATGAGCATGGTGGGTCATGGCTCTTATGAATATGTGTACTGCAGGTGCCATGTGCCATCTGCATGTGCATCAGACACGTGCTCTGCTAGATCTGCTGTGCAGTATGTGAGACTGACCAATCTGTGACATGTTCACAGCAATGGTTGTTAATATGCAGCTGAGACATGGTCCAGGTTAGGACAGTATATGACATGCACATGCAGTCCTACAGAGTCTGTACCCACATATGCTGCAGTGCACACATCCAGACATGCACTTTCTTTTGAATGTCAAATCAATCTTGATATAATAGCAAATTGTACTCAGAATCAATTTTAAATGCAGCTATTGGCCAGACATTTCATTGATACAAATTATGAAAATGATATGTTTGCTACCAGGATTTACATGGTTATTGATGCCCCATATATCTTCATTCATAACCATAGGGCTTAACATGCTATTGTATATCAGTTATCTATGCATGTGGGCAGGGGTGAGCATAATTAGAATTTGACTTTGCTTATATAGGCCCTCATTCAATTGCAATTTGGCCAATTGAATAGGGGTCTAAATAAGCACATAACATTTTTTTTAAAGAAGTTTTTAGCTAGTAAGCATCTATCCAAAAGCAGGGTTTTCACTAACTAAAAACTTATTTTAAAAAAATATGTTATGTGCTTATTTAGAGCACTATTCAATTGGCCAAAACGCAATTGAATGAGGGCCATAGTGTTTAATAACAAGAAAACAACAACAATTATAAAAAGTTACATTTCATGCAAATTGCAGCCCACAAATATGGAACATATGATCAGTTGTGAGGATGCTGAAAATTGCAGCCTTTAATATAGTGATGTTGAACATTTATAACTAAGATCTACCATAGTTTATAACAAAGTGTTATATCAAAGTTAATATATAAAATACATTTTTAAAACTACAGAAAAAAATGTGTATACATTAAATTAGCAGCATTTCTCTATAGTAAATCATCCCTGAGATATTCAGCATTGAAAGTGTGTCTAAAACTAAATTTGTGGCTTTAATCAGCCCCTTTTATGAACTGAGTATATACACTTTAGAATATCAGATTTAGTTATACATTAAAGGACCACTGCAGTTTAAGAAAAAAAGACAATTGTTTGTCACGTATATAAGAAACTAGCTATTTAAGCAGCTGTGTAAACCATAGACATAAAACTATTTTTGGAAAAACTCAGGAATCCATTTTGTGTTTGCTACATCTCATACTGATAGCTGGATGATGGGTGTGTGTGTTTTTAGTTATCAGTGGAGGGAGGGGTAGTGGTGAGGTAAGAGACAGAAGACTAGAGCCTTTGAAAATGAGATAACATTGAATTTGACACCATATCTGTTTACCATGTCTAGCCCAGAAAAACCTTACATCATTCAATGCAACCACAGCTCTCCAGAAATGTAAACGGCCCTCTCACACACACAATTTCAACCAATGTATCATGGATTCCTCAAGGGTCCTGGAGAGGCTTTAACATTTATTTATTTACTTTATTCTAATTAAAACTTGCTAAAATACTTTTTCCTGATTAAGAATGCCCTTAGTCAGACCTTTCAATCACATATATAGTTCTCAGCATTGCGGGCTTACCAAAAAATGTTGGTAATGCAATGGTAAAACTGCAGGCTCGCGCAGCGAGGGCTGCGGTTGCGGCCAGGCAATGATCGCTGGAGGCGCTCATTTCGCTGGTGGAGATGAGCGCCATAGGCGCTCATCCCTACGTCCCGCTAGACAGGCAGTACTTGCTGCAACAGTGAGGTCAGCTGTTTGCGGCCCGTGACTTGCATCACCCACAGTCTCTCCTCCCTCCTTGCCCTCATCCTCCTCCTCCTTCCCCTCATCCTCCTCCTCCCTGCCTCCCCTCATCCTCCTCCCTGCCTCCACTCATCTTCCTCTTTCCTCCTCCTCCCTGCCTCCCCTCATCCTCCTCCTTCCCCTCAACCTCCTCCTCCCTGCCACCTCTCATCCTCCTCCTCCCTCCTTCCCCTCATCCTCCTCCCCCCTTTCCCCCTCTCCAATTACCCCCCCTCCCCTCACTTACCTACATCAGCTGCTGCTCTCCATCGTGTCTTCTGTGTCGGGACCCGGCATATGCTAATGACATGACGTCACATGCGCGTCACGTCATTAGCATATGCCGGGTCCCGACCCAGCCGGAGGAAGCGATGGAGAGGAGCAGCTGATTAAGGTAAGTGAGGGGACAGGTAGAGGGGGGGGGGGTAGTTGGAGAGGGGGAAAGGGAGGAGGAGGAAGGCGGAGGAGGATGAGGGAGGAGATGGGTGAAAGGGGGGGAAAGGGACACACGGGAGGGGAAAGAGACAGAGGGGATGGGGGGAAAAAGACACAGGGGAGGGGGGAAGAGACACAGGGGAGGGAGAGGGGGGACAGAAACACAGGGGAGGGAGAGGGGGAAGAGACACGGGGGAGAGAGACGGGAGGGGGTAGAGACACAGTGGAGGGGGGAAGAGACACAGGGGAGGGAGAGGGGGAGAGACACATAGGGGAGGGAAAGGGAGGGAGAGACACAGGGGAGGGAGAGGGGGGAAGGGACACAGGGGAGGGAGAAGGGGGACAGACACACAGGGGAGGGAGAGGGGGGCAGACACACAGGGGAGGGCGGGGGAGAGACACAGGGGAGGGAGAGGAGGAGTCAAGGAGGCACAGGGAAGGGAGAGGAGGGGGGCAAAGGAGGCACAGGCAAGGAAGAGGAGGGGAGAAAGTACACGCAGGCGAGGGAGAGGAGGGGGAAAGGAGAAACAGGGGGGAGAGAGGAGGGGGGAAAGGAGACAGGGGATGGAGAGGAGGGGGAAAGGAGACACAAGGGAGGGAGAGGAGGGGGTAAAGGAGACACAAGGAAGGAAGTAGAAAGGGGGAGAGGCTCGCTGTGAGCATCGAAGGTGCTCACATTGGGTGCCAAACAGCATTACCAGCATTACGATTTTATTGCCGTCATTTTTGACGGGCAAGTCTCTAGTATATATATATATATATTTGTTGTTGGATCCCTCTCCCTTTCTCTGCCTGCCCAGAGGGCCAAGAGATAGAATAAATGATAAAAAGCAGGGAGAGGTGGGTGGGTGATGTGAAGACTGCGTGCAGGTAGGTGAGGAGTGAGGAGGGGTTTATATAGGGGGGGTGAGGGATAAGACTCCTCCCACAACTGCAGGTAATTAATATAATTTGTGGTTGGATCCGTCTCCCTGAGTAGCTGGTGATGTGGCCAAAGATACGCTTTCTCAGCCTGCTTAGAGGGACAAAAACCTGCTGTAAGATTCTCTGATTTATTCTTTGGTAGGATTGGCGGACTTCGGAGGATGGATCGGGGATGTATCTGCTGAAATCTGGTCTACTGTTTTTGGAAGCCGTTGAGGCTGCCCCAATACGGAATGAGTTCCCTGAGTAGGAAAAAGGGTTGTAGCCAAGTCTGGTGAGAATGATTCTAACGTATTGAATGAAAGTGGTAGTGGTTAAGTGCTGGCTGGAGATGCTTAGCAAAAGGTGAGAAAAAGGGTTGTGGAGTAGAGAGCCATGGAGAGCACAAAGAGAGGTTACAAAACACCAAAGGTTGTGAGTGGGGTAGTAGGTGATGATGACGGTAATGAGGCTAGTCTTAGAAGATGGAAGTGGGAGATGCAATGATCGTTAATTAAAGTGTGATTTTGTCTGGTGAGATACCTGAGATAGTGAACTCACTGGGTCTCAGGAACCCGTAGAATGCCAGTTTGGTGGGAGCAGTGATATTTAGTGAGATGGCTGGGCCAAATGGATCCTGTGAAAGGGAAGTGATGATTTTCTGAAACAAGTCACTTGTTATGGGTAACCTGGAAGGAGGTTAAGGGTTAGACATGCATGAAAGACCTTTGAGAAATAGTTTTACAGGTGGAGTGGATAGAAAATATTCATGAATATATTGGGATTGAGATAAATGGTACTAGACTCCTGTGAAGTAGGTTTTTATTGTATTAGGTTGGAGTCGTAAACTCACTTGACACTGGGCAGCAAATGCCAAATATGTAGGTAGGGTTATAGGTGGGCTTATGTTGTATCTTGAAATGAAGATCTGAAAAAGTTTCCAGGCATGATTGTAAGTCTGTTTAGTGGTTGAAGTGAGGCCTTCAGACATGGTAAGGCTAGCTTGCTGAAGGAGAGGTTCTAAGGCGAGATTGGCAGTTGGAAGGATGGAGGGTCTATGACTGTGAAGGTTTTGAATGACGGATCCTGGGGAGAGCATGATGACTGTTGAGGAAGAATATTTTGGATTTAAGGATACAGGGGAAAATTAAATGTCAGTGAGTGAAGCACCAGGACTCTGAGGAGGGACATGGTTTTCGGATCAGGTGATTCGAAACGTGGGTGATTTTGTTTGGAGTGATGAATCTGACTTGACTCCTGGAAGGACCCCAAGAAGAGCAGCTAGTAGTATTGGATAGATTTGGCGAGGAGTGGAATTAATTCCTAGGGAATCGGGCCATGGAGCTGTAAATGATTCCTGTCCTGAATATGCCTTAAAGTAGTGGTCCGTCTGGTGGATAATTAATCAAGTGGAATGAATGGTAGGTCTAGAAATGAAATATGATCTGTGCTTTAGAATTGGAGGAAGGTTTTCCATAGGTTTATATCTTTGATGGTAGCGTCAATGATATGGATGTTGGATCGTTTGAGGCTGGAGTGAGAGATTCACAGGAGGATCAGGCAAGAAGGCCAAAACACGGCAGAAGGAGGGGAGCAGACAGCAGGAGAGGGGCCGAGAAAAAAAAGGCAAGCAAGAATGGGAGAGAAAAGAATGGGAGGGAAGGAGGAGAGGCAGACGGGAGAGAGATGCAGAGGGAGGTGCAGGAGGAAAGGCAGATGGGAGATAGACTCTCTGCCCATTTCTCTCCCATTCCTCTCTAACTCTCCTATCTTCCTGTACTGTCTGTCCCTTAAACCATGCTTTCTATTTCTTTCAGTGCAAATTCACTCTGCTTCAAGGCCTACTAAATCTGTGAGATTCTCAGAATTCTGCCCTCCCTCCCTACCTACACCTCACCCACCCACCCCAACTCAGATTAAATGTATAAATCCATGGAAAACACCTGACTTCCTACTTGCAGATATATCATCTCAACACTGCCTTCTCTCTCTGTGCCCTCTGTCTCTCTCTGTGCCCTCTGTGTTTGCCCAGTCTGTCTTTCTGTGCCCCCTCTCTCTGTCTCTGCACTTACTCTTTCTGTGACCTCCGTCTCTGCCCTCTCTCTCTGTGCCCGGTCTCTGTGCCCTCTATGTCTGTGCGCTATCTTTCCCCTTCCCTCTGTGTTCACACTCTCTCTCCCCCTCTTTACCTTGCGCATGAGCTAAACGCTGTTTTTCAACTCTTTTGTTTGTGGAGCTTATTATTATAGTGGATATCTATCTATCTATCTATCTATCTATCTATCTATCTATCTATCTATCTATCTATCCTTTAAAAGTGGTTGTGAGTTTTATTTCCAATTTAATCAACATAATACTGATTATATCAGCAGTTAATATTATTAATATATATATTTAAAACAATGAGCAAACAGGATACATTTTAGACATGTTTGTATACAAACAAAATATGGTGGTTTAACTTGTAAATTACCACCATATATATAGTCCACCATTTATACATGTGAAATGTGTAGGACTTTTGTGACATTAAAGGACCTCTGGTGTGTCATATGTATGAATAACTTTAATTATTATTAGGCAAAATGTTTTAGAATGTTTAAAATAAAGAAAAATGGGCTTTAACTACTATTATGTAATTTACTTTAATGAAGTCAGATATTTCATCTTTGTTTTTCAACACTGACAACTGAGAGACAAGATCTATATTCAGTTGTGTTGAAAGGCTGTCAATGCAAATGTCACTTGACAATATGATACAACAGATGAAAATCCCCAGTAGAATAGCCCCCCTCCTTAAACTACAGGCAAACTATCAATCTAACAAAGAAGCATCCACGGGACAAGCAGATTTGTTAAACTGAATTGCTTTATAAAAATACTTTTATTCTCATGGGTTGCTAATGTTGCAAGTTACAGTGGTCCTTCACAATATATAATGGTTTTCTCATGGCTTTACTGGATAAAAATAGAATTTGAGATTATTAATTTGAGTGTAAAACTTCATTATTTTTACCTGAAATGTTTTTAGATATAGAAACTGCACCATCATCTGTCAATTATCTCTTTGATTCTTAGAAGTCCAGAAATGACTTATGTCATTATTGCATTGTACTAGATGGTTCACATGTTGGGTTCGATAAAGTGTGGGTTACAGAACAGAATCAGGTGATGTCTGGACTTGTTACTAGTTTAAAGGGGCACATACCAGTTAATACTTTGTGTCTCTGAATATATTGTGACTGATTTAGAGTAATAGAGAGCTGGCAGGGGAATAGAAGGGATTAATCTATTAGCATGGAGGGGGTAATTAATAAAAATTAACCACCTGGACATCCAGATTCTGCAGATACAAGATAAGGAAGCCCAGAGTTTCAAAACGCGCAGGAGACTTCCATTGGTTAAACCACGTCACTGGAACATCTTCAAGAAAATATATAAACCCTGTTTTATCTGATTGTAGTGTGCGCCAGTCGAATTACACTCTGTTTTTGTAATTCTACTTCATTGTACAGTAAAAATAATCTTTGAATTTGGACCAGTTGTTTCATGTTGTCTGATTTCTATAACACTAGTAATATGATACTATGTGGGACAGGGAAGACAATACTATGATTGGTCAATGGTTTATTTGCGGAGGGTATGGGTCCGCCACGACTGGTTATTGTACTGGATAAATATGTTCCATTTTTTTTAAGAAATTTATTTTCACACTAATGTACAAAATACATTAAAATCTTCAATACAAAAGTACATATAAAATTGTAAGACAACATAAAAATAAGTGTATTAAGCAAAGTTGAAAAGAGAAATTACTTCTCAAATGTATGTTATCATTTCTTTCATTTGAAAGGCACAATACCCCACTATATAAATCAGAACATACAGTATGTCACAAAAGTGAGTACACCCCTCACATTTTTGGAAATATTTTATTATATCTTTTCATGTGACAGCACTGAAGAAATGACCCTCTGCTACAATGTTAAGTAGTAAGTGTACAGCCTGTATAACAGGGTAAATTTGCTGTCCCCTCAAAATAACTCAACACACAGCCATTAATGTCTAAACCGTTGGCAACAAAAGTGAGTACACCCCTAAGTGGAAATGTCCAAATTGGGCCCAAAGGGTCAATAATTTGTGTGGCCACCATTATTTTCCAGCACTCCCTTAACACTCATGGGCATGGAGTTCACTAGAGCTTCACAGGTTGCCACTGGAGTCCTATTTCCCTCCTCCATGATGACATCACAGAGCTGGTGGATGTTAGAGACCTTCCACTCCCCCGCCTTCCATTTGAGGATGCCCCACGGATGCTCAATAGGGTTTAGGTCTGGAGACATGCTTGGCCAGTCCATCACCTTTACCTTCAGCTTCTTTAGCAAGGCAGTGGTCGTCTTGGAGGAGTGTTTAAGGGCCGTTATTCATGTTGGAATACTGCCCTGCGGCCCAGTCTCCAAAGGGAGGGGATCATGCTCTGCTTCCGTATGTCACAGTACATGTTGTCATTCATGGTTCCCTCAATGAACTGTAGCTCCCCAGTGCCGGCAGCACTCATGCAGGCCTAGACCACTGTAAAATGAAAGCTTTAATGTCCAGGGTAGTTGTAACAGGAAAATGTGTAATAAAGCTATTTTGTTATTTTTCGAATTTTAGAAATATGACTAAAACAAGCTTCCCAGAATACTTGGATTGCCTCACATTCCCACTATATAACATAATAAGTCCCTAGTTGACCATATTCTCTCCAACATTTAGAGACAATATGTGGTCTTTCTTTACATAAAATATAGTGTATACGTCCCCGAAGGTAGCGTATACATACACTGGGAGCGCTGGCAAATCTAGGTAGATGTAAATAGGAGTATACCCAACATAATGAATGGAAGAAATTAGTGCCAAAGTAAGGCCTGAATAGCCAACTTCAAATTATATACGTACTCCCACTTATATGTGATATACTCAATATGATAAAAGGGAGTACATAAAAAAGTCTTATCTCAAAGTCCCGTAGTAAAGAGTGTCCAGTCCTGTAGATTCTATGAGTGTCTACACATCTGTTAGGACGTTTGTGTTGAAATCTTGTGCTGTATTATTGTCCAGATACTGCAGGAGGTGTGCTGCCCTCTACACGAGCATTGTTCACGCAGTGCTCTCAGCAAAAACGCAAACCAAGGAAGAAAAGGGGGGGGGGGGGGGACCACCTTCTAGTGCAAAATAACTGGTATTATCCTTTGTAAAAGTCAATACTGAGCTAAAGAAGGTAAAAAATTAACATTTGGTGACCTCAGCACATGAGGTATGGAGGGCACATCAGGGAGACTCTCTCCTCAGATCATCAGGGATATGTGGGTAATCCTTACGTCTGTGGTGAGTCAGAATCAGAAAGCTCCTATTCTTAGGAGTGGAAAAGATGGAATCCACCCAAATATTATATATGTGGGTGTGTTAGGTCTGCAATCTCCAAATGTAGTGTCCCAGTTGGGTAAGTATATTGCAGCTATACTACCAAAAAGACTCATACGTGTACTGGTAGGTAAACGTTGAAGATGTCTTTATTAAAAAGTAGTATATATATAACTTTACATAGATATCAAAAACTAGTAATACTGTTGCAGGTCAGATCTAAATGTCTAAATGAGACCTGTCCAGAAAAACTGACAATTGCAGTAAAGTGGTAATAGTATACACCAAAAAACAGATAGGTAATATAATACTATTAAAAAAAGTAAAAAACATATATATATGCCCAATAAATGTGCAACTAAACGCGTTTCATCCCCCCCCCCCCCCTCTTTTCTTTACATAAAATCAACTTTTCAAAGGGGGTTAGAGATCTAATTTGTCTGAGATGAAATTTCGAGGTTTTCAATTTTATTTTAAGTTTTTTATAGTTTAGCCAATATTATTATACAGTATCTTTTATTTAAGTCCTCAAAAGAAATAAATAAACCATTAGTATACAAATCTCTTAAATCGTACAGTCCCCAACTAGGCCATACCTTTAAGAATGGAACAGTATTAATGACTTGGGAAAGGAGATATTGCCATTCTTAAATTGTATTTTTTTCCAAATGTTCAAGCAACTTCTAATGATTAGCGCACCTTCAAATACATCATTCTTTGATATTTGGTTTTGTAAGATCAAATGTCTCAGCTCACCATTTGGAACAAACTGATCTCCAATCTGTGACCATCGAAAATATTCCACTGGTTCCATCCATTTGATAATGTGTGACAACATAATTGCATCATGGTATGTTTTAAGGATAGGGTAGGAAATACCCCCCCCCACCCCCACACCCTTGTTCAATTTCCTAGCCATTGTAGCTCTTTTAATTCTCATCCTTTTCATTTTTTGAATAAAATCTATTAAAACCTGCATTTTTTTTATCATATAAATGGGAATGTAGGTCAGAATACAGCATAATAGATAATTGAATCTAGGCAAAAAAGACATTTTAGTTGCTATTATTTGGTGCTCTTGTTGCCTCTGATGTCATCCGCCTCACTTTGACCCGGCAATCAAAGCGATGCCTGAAATACCTCACATCCCTTTCTGCCAAGACCACTGCTGTCACTGTGGCTGCTCCCTCCTTCCAGGGCCCAGGCCTAACTTCCCTCCCCCCGCAAGGATAGTGGGGCAGTCACGGATGGCACTGAGGAGGACCATCATCACCTTGTGAATGTAGTTCAGGGCCCCTATGCCTGCCCCCAGCCTCTTGCCCTCCTGACTGTTGACAGGGATCCTGTCCTCCCTCCTCTGACCCTGAGGCCTGATGCTTGCAGCTTTATTATCTCTTCCAGTCAATCACTGATCCATTAGGCCATTTTCTATTGGCTCCTAGGGCTGTGTCGCACACTTAAATTGCGTGTTTACAATGCAAGCGGCCTGTATTCGCGCTCTCAAAAATCTTGCGAATGCGGGCAGGATTTATGAGTTTAGGCTTAAGGTAAGAATTTGCGAGCTCAAGTCAATAGAATACATTAAAACATTCAGAGAAAAAAAACACTTGCAGCCATAATTATGGGTAAGAGGTATTTGAGAGCAGCTAATAGAATATGTCCCTCTGTTTTACTGCCTAAAATAAAACAAATAGTTTCTAATCGGTTCCACTGCAGCAAATGAAAACAATGTACTTTTTAGTACAGGGGTCCACTGTCTCATAGTAACCAGTTCAGTGGCAACATTCTGTAACATGATGCTTGAGAGAGGTCACTGACAGACTAATTTGAAACACTGCACTTTGAAGTTTGTGTATTCGTGAGCTACAGAGTACATACTCAAACAGGTCCAAATTTTATAATTTTAGGCAGAGTAAAAAAACAGCTTGTAAATAGTTCTTAGTAAAATAACATACATTTAAGTAAATAGATAAATAGGTATATTATATTCCTAGTGAAATCCAGAAAATGTACACATCCCTTTAATGAGTGATAATAAGACAGCAAGAAAATGCCTCATACCAGATGGAGGGAAATAAATAAAATCGTATACCAATAACCAGATTCAGGCTACTTATAAAAGCACAAGACTTTATGGAGAGAACCTTGCTTCATATGAATAAGTGCATCTATGTTTGAGATTTGTCATTCTGCCCTGATGTGGGAGGTTTGTGATATTCTACTCATATCCTATATTATATATATAAATGCTGCTTAATAGTAATAGTAATATTAAACCTAAAATATATATTTTCATTGACTTTATAAGCAGGAAACATCAGACAGGAATACACATATTCAAGACTTCCGCTTTCCTGGAGTGGGCTGTTATTTTAATAGTTTCTCAATACTCCTGACAATTCTTTTTAAATTGTGGTTTGCTTCAGAGACAGGATCATTTCGAGACAGAGTGGTACAAAGTAGAATTGCTGAGATGCTCCATAGGCACAGCTCTCTTGAATGGCAATGTTGGGGATGTCTCCTGGCAGGTAAGTTGTAAACTACAGGAAAATCAATGGAAATGAAGGGTAAATGCCGCAATATGTTTAAAACTAAAATTCAAAATAGAAAGCTGGTTGTATCACAAAGATGTATGGCATCACCCTTAACAGGACCCTTTAACAGTGATACCTTAAAGATCCATCAGAAGGCATGGAATTTCTTTTTGTGACAAATGATTTCTTTTTTAAGGTTGCTGCAAAAATTACAAAGTTGTAAGTGTTTTTTTTTAAAGAAACATTTTACAATCAATCTTACAGTTCCATACATCAAAACAAAGATTACAAAAAGGAAAAACAATTTAAAAATAAATATAACAAAATAGAGAAATCAGAATTGTTTATTTTATCAATATATTTGTCCCACAATCTCCAATTCAATTTAATTTGTTTTTATATGTATTTCTAGATAGTAATTTTCAATTTGTCTGTTTCTATGAACTAAATCTTTTATTTCGCCCCACAATGGGCCTTTTTTCATTTTAGGGCAATAAGCCATTTAGCAATAGATAAAATTTGAATTACTGTAAACTTGTTTTGGAAATGTAAATGATCTGGAAATATGTGCAACAAAATCAATTGTGGAGTAAGGGATAATTCTTGATTAGTTATTAGTAATTCCTACTAGTTATCTTGGAAATGTGTTCTGTACAACTGGACCAAAAAGGATACATTTGATTACATTACCACCATATATGTTTAAATGTACCAACTTCAGTGTCACATCTCCAGCATTTATCTGTATATTTGCCTGGATAGATTTTTGCCATCAATTTTGGAGTTATATATCATCTCTGAATTATTTTGAAGTATGTCTCTCTTAAATTGGTGTATTTAATTACTTTAGATGTGATTTTAAAAGCCTTAAACCAAGTATTGATCTCCCAATCCTGGTGTAAATCACTTTCCCAATCTAACAATTTAGAAGTTTTTAATGCTTGGCATTATTAATTAGTAATTCACATTTCATAGGAGGTCTTAGTTCTATCTGATTATATTCTGAATGCATGAGTTTTAAGCTCAGTGCTTCAAAATCTAACCACTTACCGAAAGGAATATTGTTTTCTCTCATAAGGGTTTCAAACTATTTTAAACCCCCATCTGAGTATAGATCTATTAATTTACCAATATTTCACTTATCCCACTGAGTTGTATATTCCATAGAAAGTGTGCTATATATTGAAGTTATAGGGGCAAAGGGAAAGGTATTAATTTCCATTGTTTATTATATTTATACCATAGTTTTAGACATGTTGCAGTTACTAAAGGTACATTTTTAAGAACTTTTTTTATCTAGCTCTTGTTCTAGATTTATCTTTTTGTATTTATTTAAATTTCATTTTATAACTTTTATTAAGCCATGTTATAATTTGTCAAATATTAATTGCTTCAGAGTAGGCTATAATACTGGGGGCGGCCAACCACCATCTAGGCAAATGTCTTTGTGCTATATTTTGCTTTATTCTTTTGTTTTTTTAATAAATCTATCTATTAATGTCTGAAATCTCCTTAGTATAAATTCGGGAGTTACAACAGGAATGCATCTCAAAATATAGGTGATTTGGGTAGATAGATATTTTTATTGCTGAAATTCTTCAGTACCATGACAGATTTAATCTTTTCCAAAAATGTCATATGTCGGAAATATGATTAAAAAGTTTATTGTAGTTATTTTTGATTAGCCTTTTTAGGTTTGGGGTAAAATCTATTCCAAGGTGAGTAAACCCATTATGGTTCCAGTTGTATCGTAAATTTCGTTTTAAGATTTCATAGTTGTCCTGGTCAATATTCATCACTAACAATTCTGTTTTAGTATTGTTCAGTTTGTAATAGGATAGACTGCTGTAGCATTTAATACATTCATGGAAATACTTAAAAGATTTCAATGTATTAGTAACCATAATCACAATGTCATCAGCAAACATTGTTACTTTGTTTGCAATATTTCCTGTTTAATACCTTCATTTTGACTTGTTTTTCTGATTTACACAGCTAGTAGTTCTGTGATCATAACAAAAATCAGGAGGAAAAAGGGTGTAACCTTGATGGGTACCATTATTAATTTAGATTTTTTTGGATTTATAACCCAAAGTTATTACATGCATCCTTATATAGAGCTTGAATCGCAATCGTTCCGAAATTACCTAAGCTGAATTCCCTTAAGACCAACTTTAAAAAATCCCACTTTACTCTATCAAATGCTTTTTTTGCATCTAAAGATAGAGCACAAACTGTGATTTTCATTGTCTTAGAATAGTCTAGAAGGTCTTTAAGTTTTCTAATATCAGTTGGTTTTGATTAAACCTGTCTGATCAGTATTAATTAGAGCTAATAAAAGCGGGGTCAGTCTGCCAAAATTTTGGCATACATTTTTATATCTACATTAAAAAGTGATATTGGGGGCGATAGTTTCAATAATCCATACGATCTTTACCCTCTTAGGGGATGGTAATTATCGCTGCTTCCAGCATTTCCACTGGAGTGTTTCCTGTGTTCTTTACCTCATTTAATGTTTCTTTTAGGTCCTTAATTAAAGCTGGTGCAAAAACTTTATAATACAAGCTTCGAAAACCATCTGGACCAAGTGCTTTGTTAGGTTTAATGGAAGTAATAGCTTGATGGATCTCTTGCTCTGAAATGTCTCTTTCTAAATTTAGCAACTGTTCTTCAGTTATTTTGGGAAGTTTAAGTTCCATTAAGAATTCTTGAATCTGTGCTAATGTGGGCTTATTGACTAATGTGCCGTCTTCCAGAGTATATAAAGATTTCTAATACTTACAAAATATTTCACTTATTTCGTTTGAATTTGAGTGTTTTATACCTTCTTGATTCTCTTATAGTCTTTTTTGTGTTTAAGCTTGTTGGCCAGTAATTTACCAGATATATTGCCCATAAAATATGTCCTTTGTTGGAATTTCCAAATTATATTATCTGTTTGGGATTGAAGTATTTGTTTAACATTTGATTGGATCTTACTAATCTCTAATGTCCTGTTTGGGTCTATTGAAATATATATATTTTTTCTAAATCATATAACTTGATATATAATTGTCTCATTGTAAACCCCTTTTTTAAATTCTGTAGTGACCATGAAGTCAATATATATTATTAACTTAATGGGCTGGTGTAGTAATGCTGAATAGTAAAATTGTAATGTTACTCATATAAAATTTACTTATTGTTCTTTTTCACCTTTGTATAGCATGTAAATGCATTGTCTAAAGGTAAATTGCCTGCATTGTGAAATCAGAGATGGGAGTTTGAATTGAACCACAACCTTATTGTTATTATTTTTAAATATTAATGTTAAATTTAAAATATACAGAGGTTTGGAAGGAGACAAATAACACTGTTGTAACTCTTTTAAAATAATTATTTAACTAAATAAAACATGTTAATATAGCAAAGGGGATAAAGACGGGGTTTGAAGTTAGAACATACAGTTCCATAAACAGATACATTTACCTACGGAGATACATGTATGCATGTTAAACTTGGTGTTGAACAAAATCAATAAAGCTAAAATATAATCAGTGTGGCAGTTACAGCCTAAACCTTATTGTCTGTGCAGGTTCCTGTGGGAGCGCTCCAGGGGCTATACAGGCAATAACTAAAAATGACCAAATTAGTTGATTTTTGATTAGTATAGAAAATTTAAACAATGCTTCCACTTGATTTTTCCATTCTCAGTTTAATGGTGCAGAATGCATATGGTGACTTAAGTGTTACTTTAAATTAAAAGGATACAATTAACTGTGGACACAAAAGAAACAGAAATCAGAGCTTTTACAGGAAATAGTCAAAACCTTTTTCTAGTTAACAAATAATATGACATTTAAGATAGTGGTACCTTTTTTTTTTTTTTTTTAAATGTTTTCATTGTTTTTTTACATATAAAATATACATTATACAAAACATAAAAAACACATATATACAAACATAAACATTAATAAAGCTGCCATTACATTTCATATTGCACAAGTGTATTATAATGTAACAGTTTACAAACTTTTAGACCCGTAATTACTCCTGTACCCTTTGTGTTGACAATACATATTGATCCCATAGCGCCCAGTTTGCACAAAGGCCCTTATTTATAGGATTAAATTCAAAATTCTTCCTCATAATTTCACGATTGATTTTTATTGTGTTTACTACTTCATTCCATGAGGGAATTATTGGCTGTTTCCAGTATTTTGTTAAAAGATGTTTTACAATCAGAAGAATAGAGAGATTAAAAATGTTGCTTGTGGATCTACCGTATTTATATCTAAATGGAATAGGGCCATCTGGGGGGTACCTATTAGATGTTTACCACAGATCTTTGATAGTTCTAGAAAACATTTTACCCATAGTGTATTAATACTTTCACATTCCCACCATATATGTATTGTAGTGCCTCGCATACCGCATTCTTTCCAGCATAAATCATCTGGTTGAAATTTTAGTTTTCCCATAAGCTGGGGGGTAAAATACCACCTCTGTGTAATTTTGAAATATAACTCCAGATAGGAGGTATTAATCGGTGATTTTTTTACTAGTTGAAAGGAGTTAGACCAGGAAGAGGGCTCAAAAAACAAGTTTAATTCTGCTTCCCATGCAGAAATAGCACTAGATTTTAAAAAAATAGACTGATCAGACATCGCCCTACTACATTTAGATATCCTTTTAGAATCATCCTCCTTGGTCACCAGGATCTCCATTTTAAATAAGCTATCTTCATTCACTGGTTTGAATTTCCAAAGCAACATAAGCTTTTTTATTGATTCATATTCAAGCCATGAGATCTTACTAGTGTTAAGTTTAATTCGTAATGTACTTAGATCCATTAATTTACCCTCTGAGTACATATCGCTATATAACTAATACCCTTATTTTTCCAATATATAAGGGTCTGATGATTCTCTTTAGTTCTTAAAATTTCTATAGGCGAAGCCAAGGAGGGAATATGAATTAGATGATTTTTTAATCTGATTTTAAACCAGAATTTCAACATGGCTCTAAGCCCTCCTGGTAGATCACTAAGGGAGATAGACTCAATCTTTGAATGCCACAGAATTGTATGAATTGGTATATCACCAAAAAGCTTATCCACAATATTTTTCCAAATTTCTCTGTTAGTCTGGATATTCAAAACCATAAATTTTGAGATATAAATTTTATCATGGATGTCCTTTATTGACGGTATACCTAAGCCTTCTTTTTCAAATTTTTACATGCTATCGCCTTCTTAATTCTTGCTTTTTTACCCAAATACATAATCTTATCTATACCCGATTGAATCAGATTTAAGGAGATGTTAGAAACTTTCTCAGGTATGCATCTGAACACATAACGTAATTTCTGAATAATACACGTTTATTGCAGCTATTCTGGCTGACCAAGAAAGGTTTAGTATTTTCCATTCATTTGTTAGCAGCTTTATATCTTTTAAGAGGGTGCTAAAATTTTCTTTCATATATTTTTTCATAGTGAAGGAGAATTTCAGGCCCAAATGTGTTATTGACCTTGAATTCCAATTATACAGTACATAAATTGTTGTTTTAGGGATTGCTTGGTTTCCCATTTGAGATTTCTATATATTATATCTGCTTTTGAAGAGTTTATTTTAAAATATGACAAACTGCCAAATTCATGAAGACTTTGATGCAAATTAACACATGAGCTCTGAGGGTTCGTAAGTGTTAACAGAATATCATCCGCGAAGAGTATGATCTTATTCACCTCATCTCTTATCATCACTCCCTCAATCAAAACATTATTTCTTATGGACGCAGCGAAGGGCTCCATAAAAAAAAACAGGAGGGGGGATAGGGGGCATCCTTGGCGTGTACCATTACTAATAGTAATACTCTTCGATTCAAATCCAGGTAGTGATATATACGCTGATGGATTTGTATAAAGGGCTTTAAAAGCTTTAGATCCAAAATCGCCCATACCGTATTTCTCCAAAACTGCATGTAAAAAATCCCAATTGACCCTGTCAAACTCCTTTTCAGCGTCAAGCAACAGGGACAGTAAGGATAGATCTTTGCTCTTGGCGATTGACATGATGTCAACCAACGTCTTATATTATCTGAAGCTTGTCATCCTTTAACAAAACCTGATTGATCCAGATGTATTAATTTGGGTATAATAAGGTTTAGTCTATTTGCCAATATTTTGGCGTATTTTTTTACATCTACATTTATCAGGGAAATTGGACGGTAGCTCGTGCTAAGTTCTGGGTTTTTCCCCTGCTTTAAGATATCTATTATTTTGGCTTTAGATAATTCTGCTCTTAACTTGCCTGTTATTTTGATCTCATTATGCATATTACCTAGTTGATCACAGATCTCCTTTGAAAATATTTGATAGTACTGTATAATTGATCAAACTGTCAGGTCCTGGTGTCTTATTTTTTTCCCCATTTTTTATAACATCTAAAATTTCCTTACAGCTAATTTCCTCATTGAAATTTTTTAGTTCTTCCAGAGTTATTGAAGGCAATTTTATTTGGCTTAAAAAATGTTTAATGTCCCTTAAATCTGGTTTTATAAAACATGGATCCTGTTCCAGATTATATAGTGATTTATAGAAATTCACAAAAATGTTAGCTATTTTATCTGGATGGGAATATAGATTATTATCTAAGCCCTTCAGCCTTAACATTCTCACTCAGTATGGCATAATGTGAATTCTATTTCAGAGGGTCTTTTATTGCTACAAAGATGGAATTTAAATGTGGACATTCAACCTAAATCTGAGATAAAACCACGCTTGAATTTGAAATCCCCTGAATGGTAATTAGTCAAATAACCCTATTTTTTTCTTTCTCTTGATGGGCTTGGATATTACATTCTATTGGTCTTTGTTGACCACACTTTTGAAAAAGCACTAATCACTAGAACAATACACATTGATTAAATTAATTTATTGTACAAAATTTACTTGGGTATAATCCAAGCTCACAAGCTTGTATGTAAATTTGGCCCAGTTGAGTAAATGATTTAATTTTTTCATCACTTTATAGGAGGGTATTACATCCTAAAGTAGAAATAAGGAGTTAATATTTAAATCACAAGTATTTATTTTTTTACTTCCTATGCCTTCACCTCTTTCTACATTGACTTACACACAAGGATGTTGATAATGTGTAAATAAACTGATTTAGGATTTCCATGTATAATAATTTACTTCATTAGCTTTAAATATAGATTTTAGCGAATCCAATTATTATTATGTTTTTTTTTTCCTCTCTGAATTTTTAGAGTATGGATGTTTAAAACTAACATATGGGTTAGCTTAATAATGATTATTTTTCACTATGATATTTGTTCTGGTAAAAGAATACACATGAAGATATGTTGCTCAAATCTCCAACCAAGATGTACCGTATTTATCTGCGTATAACACGCACCGGCGTATAACACGCACCTCATTTTAAGAAGTAAATTTCAGAGAAAAAAAATACATTTCAAATAAAGAACTTTGAAGCAAAATCCTCAACCTCCCTCCTCATCCTCCCTCCTCAACCCCCTCCTCAAACTCCCTCCTCAACCCCCTCCGCAAACCCCCCATCCTCAGCCCCCTCCTCATCCTCCCTCCTCAACCCCCTCCTCAAACCCCCTCCTCCACACCCCTCCTTCACCCCCCCATCCTCATCCTCCTTCCTCAACCCCCTATCCTCAACCCCCTCCTCAATCTCAACCCCCCGCCTCATCCTCAACCCCCCTCCTCATCCTCAACCCCCCTCCTCATCCTCAACCTCCCTCCTCATCCTCAACCCCCTCCTCATCCTCAACTTCCCTCCTCATCCTCAACCCCCTCCTCATCCTCCCTCCTCAACCCCCCCATCCTCAACCCCCTCCTCAAACCCCCTCCTCAACCCCCCATCCTCAAACCCCATCAACCCCCCTCCTCAACCCCCCATTCTCATCCTCCTTCCTCAACCCCCCTATCCTCAACCCCCTCCTCAACCCCCCTCCTCAACCTCAACCCCCTATCCTCAACCCCCCTCCTCAACCTCCCTCCTCATTCTAAACCCCCCCTCCTCAACCTAAACCCCCCTAAATACCTCCCCCTTAGAATGAGTTTAGAATGAGGAGGGGGCGTCAGAATGCGGAGGGGGTTTAGAATGAGGAGGGAGGTTGAGGATGAGGAGGGGGGAGGGAATATTGGCGTATAACACGCACCTATCATTTGCCCCCTATTTTCAGGGAGAAAAAGTGTGTGTTATACGCCAATAAATACGGGATTTACATCTTTATCCATCATTTCAAAACATTGGAAAAATAGCCCTGTTGAATCCAGAGGGGGATAGGTAACAACTCCCCCTTGGAAAATGATTGCTGGTGTGAATGAATTAAGTATGTGCTGCCAAGACTAGGCGATGTATCTTTGAGGCCTTGTAACTTACATAGGACCTTCCTCATTAGAAAATTTAAAATGTTTTCATATATAAAAAGAATAAAGGGGGAAAGGAAAGAAAGAGAAAAAGTAAAAAGTAAAGGAGTACAGGAAAAGGGGTAAAAGAAAGGAAAAGAAAAAAGAGAATAAAACCCTCAGGGTTATAGTCCCTATTAGCAAAAATATAATTAACTTCAATGAGTATTAAAATTATTTCACACAACGTTAATGGAAGGAATTCCCCTTCAAAAAGGAAAATTGCCTTTATGCATTATAAAAAATTTAAGGCAGATATTATCTGCCTACAGGAGACACATTTGAAGGGTAGTACAACCCAGTATCTGAACAACTGTAATTATAAGATAAGAATAGATGCGACTTATAACCACAGATCTAGAGGTGTCTCAATTTTCTTTAATAACAGATTAAATACCCAAGAAGAATTTTCCAAGATCGATCCATATGGCAGATATATTATCTGGATTGGAGCCGTAAATGGCAAAACATTAACTTTAGTAAATTTATACCTACCAAATAAAAAACAGATTTCTTACCCAAAAGTGTAATGAAAGATGTTCAAAAAATAAGGAAAGGCTATCTATATATTTGTGGAGATTTCAATATGGTTCTAGATGCAGGGAAGGATAGAGTGGGGAATGTAAAAATAAAAACTGAATCTCAATTTATCAAAACATCTTATGAATTCTCTAAATTGATCAATGGTTTTGATCTTTTGGATGCATGGAGGGTACTGCACCCGTTCGAAAGAGATTACACCTTCTTCTCGGGCCGGTTTAGTTCATACTCCAGACTTGATCATTTATTTGTAGATCTCCAATCTTTAAGAAGGGTAAAAAGTGTTGAAATAAAGACATCAGTGTGGTCAGACCACTTGATGCTCACTATTATGATAAATGATTCTAACAAAAAAAAAAAAACTGGAGAATTGATCCTTCTTTATTTAAAGATCAGCTCTTTGTCAGAACATTAAATGAAGAGATATCCATTTTTTTTTAGATCAATCAAAATATGGTAGATTCCACATCTGTCACTTGGTGTGCCAATAAGGCCTTTGTGAGAGGCATATTGATTTCCAAAGCAGTAGAACAAAAAAAGATAAGAGGTAAACCTTTAAGGCTTTTATATATTGAATTAGAAAAAAACATTAGCCCAAAATAAGATAAAGCCAAATAAGGAGTGCCAAAAATGTATCAATTCTTTAAATGTGCAGATTAAAAAAATACTACAAATACAACCTCATAATCTCCTGTGGAAATATCAGATATCCCATTTTGTTTTCGGGAGTAAAACAGGGAAATTTTTGGCAAATAAGTTAAAAAAACAAACAAAATCTAAATAAGATAGTGGTAACTTGATATGATTGACACTTCAGTTATATATTATCATTTGGGCAGATCCCTTTCATAACAATTATAATTTGTGTGATATTTATTTTTGTTGTACTTCGTTTTTTCACATGATTATGTCATATAAAGTTATAATTTTGCTAAAATATGAAATTATCAAAAGTGTTTCTCTTCGATTCAGTTTTTAGATTTTATCACTTTTCAAGGCGTAAAAAAAAAAATAATTATGATAATTGGGGATTTTGCCACTTTATATTCTTGCATATTGGTTTGCTGTGCTAGACATCACTCATGAGAAGTTGCTAGTGATTATTTTATATATTTAAATTTTAGGTCTATATGCAGTGATTAATAATTAACAAAAATTATACTGCTTAATAGTATTTATAGACATATAGGGCCACATTCAATTGCAAGCCCGCAACTCGATCGCAGATAGACGAATGTCTGCAAGTGTGTTGCGGGCTCCCATTGCTATTCAATTGCTCAAGACCACAAGTTACAGGCTCCAAGCCAAAACCATAAACCATGCACTGGTTTGGAGCACTTCAGGGCGGGAACATGATCAATTCAGCAAGCACGTAACCACCCATTTTGAATCAGCCAACAGAAAATGAGACTGTCATTGTTATGGCAGTAAAATATGGAGGTTACATGTCAATCATTTAGGGTTGGGGGTCTGATATGAGATCAGTCTCGCAAACCAGCAAAATAATAAATTATGAAAATGAATGCCAATACTGTTCTAGTCCATATGGATGGCCTGATATGTATTAACTCATTGTTACCCCTGAAATGAAACATAAAAATAAATTAAATTTCCTGTCGACTTGCCAGCTTGAGATTGTTGTGCAATTAATTCTAGCTCTAACATTGCTTTCCCTGTTATTTACAGTGCAGTATTGATTTTTTATTTGCATTTACAGTGCTACGAATAGGTGTTTAACCCCCTTGCGTGTCCTCTATAGCACTCGTGGGATTTTCTCCTTCATTTGCCATTTACGGGTGTAAAAACATTTGCGGGCTTAGGGAAATTGAGCAATTGAATAGCAATTTGCGATTTTAGCCTTGCGAAAGTTCAAATGCTCCTGGAGGCTGGAAGTTACGAGGTTAACCATCGTCATTTTTTCAAGCCCATAACTCGGAAGCCATTCCGAGCCCGCATAAAGACTCCAATTGAATAGCAAAATAGCTTGCAACCTCACTTACGGGCCTCTGGATGTCCTGAAAGCTCAATTGAATGGGGGCCATACTGTTTTATAAAAATAGTATGTAAAATTAGTTTGCAGTTTATGGAACAATATTTTCTTCTTTAGATGCAATTTAATTTTTTGCCTTCTTGTCACTGAGATACCACTATTTTCTCACATTACAATATGCTTTTCTAAAGCTGAATGGTTAACACTACAGAGCCAAAGGCTATGGAATCCCACTTTTAC
This sequence comes from Discoglossus pictus, assembly GCA_027410445.1. Taxonomy (NCBI): domain Eukaryota; kingdom Metazoa; phylum Chordata; class Amphibia; order Anura; family Alytidae; genus Discoglossus; species Discoglossus pictus. The sequence continues at coordinate 176,256,634 of CM050163.1, read as the reverse complement.
ACCCACATACTAACTGGAACATTTATTTATGCACATATTTTATAGCAGTTACACACTAAACACAAATAATTAAAGAAGGGGAATATACCGGAAGAATCTTTGCATAGTTACCAAAGAAAGAATTAGGCAAAGTCCCTATTTGTAAAAACATTAGTTTCTTCATTAGAAGCTCCTACTTCAAAAGACGTTCACCTCTTTATTTAATTGCATTACTGCACCGCCCCTGACATAGAGAGACTCTGTAGTGCTCTATTTAAAATAAAAAAAACGTATTGACAGAATATTTCCATATTAAAAAATAAGAATAAAAACAACCTTTAATATAAAACTCATATGCAATCATAAGGAGCCTTGGTTCCAAACTAACTGCTTTCTCCTCTCTGCAGCTCATGAATACAGTGTACTTCTAAGTACAGGGTGTGACATGTCTCATAATAACAATCAGTGGCAACATTCTACAGCCATGGATAATTTGAAACACTGCACTTCACAGTTTGTGTATTCATGAGCTGCATAGGACAGACCCAAACAGGAACACATTGTATGTTTTTAGTCAGAAAAACAAACAAACTTTTAAGCGCTTCTTAATAAAATAAAATACATAAAAGTAAATAGATACATAGGTATATTACTGTGTATTCCTATTAAAATCCAGAATCCTTCCATGTCCTTTTAACTAAATATTCTGCCTTAGGGTTTTCGGGGCCTAATTACATTATTTTGCATCTCTCAGTTTTGAATTTTAGATTCACAATCTTGTCCATTGCTCTTGTTTTCCTAAATCATTTTGCATCATCTAACTATAGTTTTCTCCAGAAAGCTAAAGTAAAAATTCTCAAGGAATCTGGAGACTAAAGACAAATATTTGAATTTAAAGCTTTATTCTGTATTGTTAAAAGTTAACCTTTATTATAAACTTAAAATACCAATACTGTACTGTCTCTTTAACTGGTGCTCTGGCTCTCAGAAATTGTTTTAGAACCATTTGCGAGTGGTCTTTAGTACAGTAAAGTCTCAAATGAATAGGGTTTTGGGGAAGAAGTCTCTCGTAATATAGGGGCAGTGAGAAAATCAGTGGAAGAGTTTTCCAATATTTGCTGCATTGACTTGCCGCAGTCATTCATAGTAGTTCTGTTGCATTTATTATGTGAATGAGTGAAGAGAATAGTTAGGGGATTTACTTTGCTCTTAAACAGTGTAATTTGTGATATAAGGAAATTAAATAGGGGTATAAATCTATAATTTTTATACTTAATACACAATGAATCCTGCAGACAAACTTTACTACTATTCCAGACCTCTTCTTACTTGTAAAAACAATGAAGTAAACTATTTAGTATTGTATACAAGCAAATAAATGACTATACACAGCAGATAATACTACTGTATAACCCGATGTTACCAATATTTTGAGGATATCAGATAGCGTATAGGCTATTGTTGTTCAGTTGTTCAGTCAGGTCTGTCTTTCCATGACCCTTTGAACCACAACACACCAAGCACAATAGCTGTGTCTCCAGTTGTGCTGATCCATAAGGTTTTCATGTCAATAATACTGGAGTAGGTTGCCAGTTCCTTTTCCAATAGAGTGTGATTTGTCTGACCTATCTGCTATGACCTGCTCATTTCGGGGACCCTACATTGCATAGCTCACAGTTTCATTGAGGTACACAAGCCCCTTCACGATGACAGGGTAGCGATCCAGAAGGGAATATAGGCTATAATATGCTATAAAATATAAACAAACACCAGAATAATGACAATCCACTTTTACACTTGCACGTATAATTTAACACTATAAGTAATAACAGGTTTCAATTGAATGTCAGTAAAACATATTGCATTTTCCTACAGTAAAATGAGACTGAAGTTTGTCATTTTGATCTGTCAGCCTACCTGATCCACTCACAAAAAGAGTGTATCATTAAGATAACAATGCAATCTATTTTTTAATAAAATGTGATTGATAAAGTACTTGTTATTACCTACAGTTTACAATCATACCATATTTGCTTTAAAGGTATTTGGAACTTGATGCTGTTTATATCAGAAATGCACATTACATTAACTCCTTCTATTCCCTGCCTGAAGCTGCTTCCTTGGTTCCTTGTGGTGGGAGCAAAAGACTACACATTCCATGATGCTTTGCTACAGAGACTGATCTCCAGACATTGCAAAAAAGTTGTAGCGGCCTCAGATTGGTCAAAATGATTTATGAGTTTTTTCCTAAGTTAGCTAGTGTTTTCAGGGGCATTCCTACTCAAAATCAACTGTCCGAAAACTCAATATTTCTGGAAAAATATTTAGACAAATGTCAGATTTCCTTAATTAATCTCCATTCAATGCAACAGTAAAATAATCCATATATTATTGAGCCTTCTTCTTTTTCTAGCCAGGTGAATTTGTAATCCCAAATTTAAACAAATTTACCTCAAAAAGAAAAACGTATAGCATTGTTTAGAGCATTACACTCTTAAGCTAATGATAAAACTAGTAAGCTAATGAAATATCCTGTTATCCAACCAAGGATAACAAGTGCCCAATTAAAGTATTAAACAAATTAAGTCTATTTCTAAAACCATTTTGTTCTGAATATTGCAGAAGGGATGGTTCTTGTTTACCTAAATAGTCTAAGGAGAAATACAACATTGCTCTAAGCTGTATTGAGCTACAGTCCTCAATATCCATTAAAATGGCAACTATAAGGTATACTGTATATTGGCTTGAGGGAGGGTTACAATCAGTATGTGTACATGGCAAGGGAAATGAAGAGGGAATGGGGGCGTGGGAGTCCAAACATATTCATAAGTGTAGCATCAGCATAAAAAATAAATAATCCCTCCGTTTCCATCAGTCATATTTATTGGCCATTGATTTTATGCAGCACTAATTTTATAGCTACTCTTCATTTTACTTATTTGTGTATTCTCTTTTTTTTGCCTCATGCTGTAACTTCAACATTTTAGGTATTTTAAGTTAGTTTATTAAATTGTTAAGAAGGTGGATAAAACATGAATAATGATTTTTTTTTTCTTCTTTGTTTAGTAACCCTCATTTACTCTCAAGTTCAGATGAGCTGCTCACAGATGTTCATCATTGTAGAACCAAAGATGCCAACTGAAGGCAGACCTGTTTTGCTTCATGTTTTACAACATGGGACATTTGAAATGGTCAGCTGGTACAGAGGTAAAGGGACAAATGATGAAATGAATATCCTGACATATAGTCTTCCAACATCAGTTTCTAGACCAGTCGGCAAATTTGGACTCCAATACACTGGGAGAGAGAGAGTAATGGATGATGGATCATTACTTATCGTTAATCCGACAACTAATTACAGTGGGCTATACACTGTTAAAATCAGAGTTTCACAAAGCTTAGTAATTAAAACAGTTAAACTAAGAATATCAAGTAAGTTAAATATATGTCTATACAAAATAATACAATGTTGTTGTTTTATGTATTAAAGGACCACTGTATGATGGAAATAATATACACAGCTGAACAATGTAAGCCTGACTAAGGGCATATCTAGGCATTAATTTTTTTTTTCACAGAGCAATTTATAAGTGAAATCTCTGTTTACATGAGACTCTGACATTCCCACAGACACACTCACAGCAACAGTGAGCACAAGCACGAAGAGAGTAAACCCTTCACAAATTCATCTGTGCTGATAAATAACTGCTGGAATCAACTAAAATGACAGTTGGGGTTACCTTGCCCTGCTGCATTCATGAGGTTCAGAGAAAAACCATAAATGCTTTGTGCTTCCACCAATCAGTGTCAGCAGATGTATTTAATCATGGAACAGTCAGCAATGTGTTTATAAACAAATCTAAGACTTTAGATTTTTAGGTTTTATTAGTGAAATAAAAAATAAAAAAAAGACAATCACATATATAGTTGTGAGCGTACGAGTCGTTGCTCACGCTTGCGGGCTCGCGTAGCGAGCCCGCAAGAACTGCGTCCCTCGCGAAGCGAGGGCCCGCATTTGCGGTTGTGGAGGCTCAACGTCGGCTGTGTTAACACACACATACACACACACGACTTTTTTAACAGAATAAACCCAACCGCCCAGCCAACAAAAACCCAACAACGTCCCCGCAAATGCGGATCCTCGCGAAGCGAGGGTCCGCATTTGCGGTGGTGGGAGCATCCCAACATCGGCTGTGTTAACACACACATACACACACACACAACTTCATAACAAAAAAAAAACTCAAAGTCGCCTCACACCCGCTTACACCCAGACACCCAGACGCAAGACTTAACAAAAAAACAGTAAAAAAGGCCCCTCACACGCTCTTAACACACATACGCACGACTTAGAAACAAATACACTGCGTCGTACACGTAAAAGCTAACTGCGTATATCGCAACAAAATACGGCCGCATCGGAAAAAAATACGGCCGCGAAAGACCCATTCCAACCGCCGCGCATCAAAACATCACAAACACAAGAAATAAACACAACGAACACATAAAAAGCTTACTTACAGCACGGGGGGGCATCCGGCACCTCCAAAAGTTCATTTACACGTCCATTTAAGTGAAAACAAACAGTTTAAACGACCGAAAATCGGCTAAGCGAGAGAAAAAATGGCCGCCGAACAAAACGAAAACGAGGCTCCAGACGTAACTACACTACACTTACTCGCAACAAAATACGGCCGCATCGGAAAAAAAATACGGCCGCGAAAGACCCATTCCAACCGCCGCGCATCAAAACATCACAAACACAAGAAATAAACACAACAAACACATAAAAAGCTTACTTACAGCACGGGGGGGCATCCGGCACCTCCAAAAGTTCATTTACACGTCCATTTAAGTGAAAACAAACAGTTTAAACGACCGAAAATCGGCTAAGCGAGAGAAAAAATGGCCGCCGAACAAAACGAAAACGAGGCTCCAGACGTAACTACACTACACTTACTCGCAATAATGAAACACATACTATGCGGAACGGATCACACTCATATTAAACACCATTTTAACCACTACTACGCACAAAATGGCGGATGGAACGCAAATTGTAAGCTGGAACGCAAATAGCGCATGCGTATTACGTTCTAACGGTCTAACTTTCCAGAATGTTCTACAAGTTTATAAATACTGTCTATTTGACAGAGAAAAATACATTTCTCCTCAGTTGATGAACAGAGTGACTTCGAAGATAACTGCTGCTAAAACTTGAGAAGATAATTCTTTCCTAATTTACTACTTTACATTGTGCAAATTACAACTGAGAGGTAAGCTATAATATATTACTTATTTTCAAGACAGGACATCAAAAAAAAAAATTAAAGAAGACAAAGAGGTTTATGTATACTGACAAGTGACACGCACATATATGCGTATAATGTATACTGACATGTGACACGCACATTTATGTGTATAATGTATAGTGACAAGTGACACGCACATTTATGCGTATAATGTATACTGACAAGTGACACGCACATTTATGTGTATAATGTATACTGACAAGTGACACGCACATTTATGCGTATAATGTATACTGACATGTGACACGCACATTTATGTGTATAATGTATAGTGACAAGTGACACGCACATTTATGCGTATAATGTATACTGACAAGTGACACGCACATTTATGTGTATAATGTATAGTGACAAGTGACACGCACATTTATGTGTATAATGTATAGTGACAAGTGACACGCACATTTATGCGTATAATGTATAGTGACATGTGACACGCACATTTATGCGTATAATGTATAGTGACATGTTACATGCACATTTATGTGTATTGCCCCTGCAACAAACTAATTAAACAACTACATTTAAATTACATTACAAAAAAATAAGTTGGGACTATTAAAATACTATTAAAATATGAGTCATGTATACTGATATGTGACACGCACATATATGTGTATCATCTATAGTCACATGTCACACACACATTTATGTATGTTGGCCAAAAATAAAAATAAGGTTAATTTAACAATTAAAATATGATTCATGTATAGTGATATGTCACACGCACACAAAAAAATTACTTTCAACTATGGAAATGTGCTTCATGTATGTGACATATGTGTGTAGACCCCACCAAAAAATAATGTTAATTCAAATTAATTACAGAAGTATATTTCAATGAAATTAATTTACTGCAATTCAATAGATCACCTAAAACTCAATCTTTCTACTTTTTTAAATATTCAAACAGACTCTGCATCAACAGCGTCTTTCAACAATTTGCACCGTACACTGTGAAGCACAATCCCTTTTAAAGAACACCAACAAAGAACAAGAGGTAAGATACAAAAATACTTTAAATGCTGAAAAGGCCATGGTTTGTTAAATACAAATAAAAAATTCTATAATTCACTATTTCACTTTATTTTTCAAACAGACACTACAAGAAGACCGGCGGATTAAGATTGGCAGGAGGGGACCCTCTGTCATTCCACACTTCAATCAAGGTAAAGTATTTAAGTATAAAAAAGAACCGAACCATGAGCCTTATTCAATTGTGAGTTGGCTAATTGAATAGGGCTTTATATAAGCACATAATAGGTCTTCACTAACTAAAAACTTCTGTCAAAAAATATTTTATGTGCTTATATAGAGCCCTATTCAATTGGTCAAAACGCAATTGATTCAGGACCTAAATATGTTTAATGGCCGAGGGCCTCATTCAAATGTGATTGTTTAACAATGTATAACCATTAGAAAAAACACTACATAAGTATAACAAAAGTGGTGCCCATCAAACAGGATTTACATTTACATTCTTATTTTAATGTTTAACAATCTATAAGCCTTAGAAAGAAGCCTAAATAAGCATACCAACATTGGTGCCCACCAAACAGGATTGTATGAAAACTCACACAAACACATAACAAACTACATTTACATTCTTATTTTATGTTTAACAACCTATTAGCATTACAAAACTACATTAATAAGCATACCAACAGTGGTGCGCATCAAACAGGATTGTATGAAAACTCACACAAACACATAGCAAACTACATTTAGATTCTTATTTAATGTTTAACAACCTATAAGCCTTAGAAAGAAGCCTAAATAAGCATACCAACAGTGGTGCCCAACAAATAGGATTGTATGAAAACTCACACAAACACATAGCAAACTACATTTAGATTCTTATTTAATGTTTAACAACCTATAAGCCTTAGAAAGAAGCCTAAATAAGCATACCAACATTGGTGCCCACCAAACAGGATTGTATGAAAACTCACACAAACACATAGCAAACTACATTTAGATGTTTATTTAATGTTTAACAACCTATAAGCCTTAGAAAGAAGCATAAATAAGCATACCAACATTGGTGCCCACCAAACAGGATTGTATGAAAACTCACACAAACACATAGCAAACTACATTTAGATTCTTATTTTATGTTTAACAACCTATTAGCATTACAAAACTACATTAATAAGCATACCAACAGTGGTGCGCATCAAACAGGATTGTATGAAAACTCAGACAAACACATAGCAAACTACATTTACATTCTTATTTAATGTTTAACAACCTATAAGCCTTAGAAAGAAGCCTAAATAAGCATACCAACATTGGTGCCCACCAAACAGGATTGTATGAAAACTCACACAAACACATAGCAAACTACATTTTGATTATTATTTTATGTTTAACAACCTATTAGCATTACAAAACAACATTAATAAGCATACCATCAGCGGTGCGCATCAAACAGGATTGTATGAAAACTCACACAAACACATAGCAAACTACTTTTACATTCTTATTTTATGTTTAACAACCTATAAGCCTTAGAAAGAAGCCTAAATAAGCATACCAACAGTGGTGCGCACCAAACAGGATTGTATGAAAACTCACACAAACACATAGCAAACTACATTTAGATTCTTATTTAATGTTTAACAACCTATAAGCCTTACAAAGAAGCCTAAATAAGCATACCAACAGTGGTGCGCACCAAACAGGATTGTATGAAAACTCACACAAACACATAGCAAACTACTTTTACATTCTTATTTTATGTTTAACAACCTATAAGCCTTAGAAAGAAGCCTAAATAAGCATACCAACAGTGGTGCGCACCAAACAGGATTGTATGAAAACTCACACAAACACATACCAAAGTACATTTAGATACTTATTTTATGTTTAACAATCTATAAGCCTTAGAAAAAGGCCTAAATAAGCATACCAAAAGTGGTGGACACCAAACGGGATTGTAGAAAAACAAAGAAATAATGTCATTTTTTACTTCATACAAATACATTAAAATAATATTACATTTTCATTTTTATTTTATATCAGATACTGCGTCAAGAACATCGGACCAGGAGTTTCAACTGAGGACCACACCAGCGGACGAGGACTTTCAACAGAGGACCAGACCATTGGACGAGGACTTTCAACAGAGGACTACACCATCGGACGAGGACTTTCAACAGAGGACCAGACGATTGGACGAGGACTTTCAACACAGGACCAGACCATCAGACGGAGGCTTTCAACACAGGACGAACAAAGATTCTGCTTCAAATCAAACTTCAACCAAGGTACAGTATAACAAGTAAAAAAAGAGAAAAATTAATTAATATTCTTCTTTAATGTTTAACCACCTATAAGCCTTAGAAAATAGCCTACAGAAGCATACCAAAATTGTGGCGCACCAAAAAGGATTGTAGAAAAACACAGAAATAATGCCATTTTTTCATTCATACAAAGACATTCAAATAACATAACATTTTCATTTTTATTTTATAACAGATACTGCGTCAAGAACATCGGAACAGGAGTTGGAACTGAGGACCACACCAGAGGACGAGGACTTTCAACAGAGGACTACACCATCGGACGAGGACTTTCAACACAGGACCAGACCATCGGACGAAGGCTTTCAACACAGGACCAACAAAGAATTTTGCTTGAAATCAAACTTCAACCAAGGTACAGTACAAAAAGTAATATCTATCATCTATCTCTTATTTGTCTTTTAGGGCCAATAATCTTTAACAAAAAATACAAACTTCAATGTAAACTTAAAAAATAAATTGGCATAGTCCAAAAAAGTCTAAAAACACAGAATCTATATAATTTGTCATTGTAACATTCCAGTCCTAAACCCTAATTTAATTGCCATTTGACAAATTGAATAGTGCTGTAAATAAGGACATAACATCTTTTTTAAAATACCTTTTTAGTTACTGAAACACTTGCTTTTGGATACATGTTTAATAAATAAAAATGTCTTTAAATAATTATCTCATGCCCTTATTTAGACTTTTATTCAATTGAACGCATTGAAATTGATTAACTATAAAATGTTAACACACTATTGATAACTATATGTCATGAAAAACAACTTAACATCTCAAAATAAACTAATGGTACATTATTTTATTTTTACAGATTAACATGGCTGATAATGAGAGTAAACAAGAAAAGAAAAGACGCCAAGCTAGAGAACGACGACAGAGAGCAGACAGCCAGCAGACACCGGAGAAGAAGGAAATTCGACGAGAAAAAGAACGCAAAAGAATTGCAAGCAAAAGACTGTCACTTGCAGAAATTAAAGATATGTCAAAAAAAACTACAAAGAAAATAAAGCATTTACAACCTGTTGCTCAAACATCAGATGACATTTTGCCAGAAAAAAGACAAGAGATACCAAAAAAAGCAACAAAGAAAACAAAGCATTTAGAACCGTTTCATGAAACATTAGATGACATTTTACCTCAAACAATACAACATATACCAAGAAAAGCAACGAAAAAAACAAAACATTTAGAACCTGTTGTTGAAACATTATATGACATTTCACCTGATGAATATGAAAGGCAAAATCCTATATGCTTTGCAAATTGTCCTCTACTCAAGTCTTTAGCAGTAGAGGTTCATAGTTGTGGGGACATGACTACTCAATGTCAGTTTTGTGAGGCTTATTATTTTAAACAGGAGAGACCCAGAGATGGACAATTTATTAGTTGTTGTCAAAAAGGCAAGTTCAAACTTCCAAAAAGGAAAGAATTTCCAATTTATTTACAAAATATTATGACTGAACCTACTTTTCCAAACTACAAAAATTTTAAGACAAACATAAGATCCTACAATAGTGCCATATCCTTTGCATCCATGGGGGCAACATTAGCTGCTAATGTACCAGGACATGGTCCTTACTGTTTTAAAGTCCAAGGACAAATTTATCATCGCACTTCCCATTTACATCCAGAGGAAGGAAATAAAAGAAAATTCGCTCAACTATATGTCCTAGATACAATGGAAGCTGTTGACCAACGTATGCAGATGGAAGAAAATAAAAAATGCTTACCCACTGTTTTCATAGAGCTAAATAACATTATGGACAACAATCCCTACAGTAAAGCTTATAAAAAATTGGCAGAAGTAGAAAATGAACAACTACTTCATTCACAAACACATCAATTACCAATGCCGAAGGTTAATATGGTGCTTAAAAGAGACAGACATACTGATAAACGTCGTTATAACTTGCCAACAACAAATGAGGTTGCAATGGTGTTTCACAATGATGAAGGAGAACCACCATTTCAAAGAGACATACGAATATATCCTAGAAATGAGGACCAACCGTTTATTAATATGAGTATCTTAAGTCCAAATTTAGATCCAATGACATATCCCATCTTTTTCCCACACGGAGAAGCAGGTTGGCAACCAAAATTAACTCTTCCCAGTTACCCAAATGCTAAAGCCAGAATCCGAAATAATGTTTCTATGCTTGAATTTAAAGTAGCTCAAATTGCCATTCGCAATGTATTTAATCCAATTTTATGTGGTGGGAAACTAACACAACAATGGATTATTGATTCATATTTGCAAGTTGAGGCAAATAATTTAAACTTTATCAAATATCAACAAGATAAACTCCGTGTAGAACAATATTCTGGACTCATGGACTATGTTGCTGACGTGGCTACAAGCAGAGACATGACAGCTGGCAAAGCCATCATTTTACCATCTTCCTTTCAAGGATCTCCTCGGAATATGAGAGAAAGATACAATGATGCTATGGCTATTGTGACAAAATTTGGCAAACCCGATTTATTTGTGACATTTACATGTAATCCACAATGGCCAGAAATTACACTAAATCTACTTCTTGGACAAACTGCTTCAGATCGACCAGATTTAGTAGCCAGAGTTTTTAAGATTAAATTAAATGAATTAATACGTGACTTCACTATAAATCAGTTATTTGGCAAATGTCTTGCTTATGTATATACCATTGAATTTCAAAAAAGTGGCCTTCCACATGCACATCTTCTAATAATACTTCAAGAAAAAGATAAATTAGATACTTCAGACAAAGTGGATGCAGTCATTGTTGCTGAACTACCAGATCCAGAACTATATGGTAGACTATATGAGATTGTTACTCATCGCATGATTCATGGACCCTGTGGTGACCTTAATCCACAATCACCATGTATGGAAAATAATAAATGTTCCAAAGAATTTCCCAAAGATTATAGAGACAAAACCTATGCCAATTGTGATGGATATCCACTTTATAAAAGAAGAGAAGGAGATAGTGCCATTATTCGTGGGAAAAAAGTGGACAATAGATATGTAGTACCCTACAATCCACATTTACTCATGAAGTACAACGCCCACATCAACGTAGAAGCCTGCACTTCCATCAAATCAATTAAATATGTCTATAAATATATTTACAAAGGTTACGATGCAGCTACTGTAGTCGTCAAAAGTGCAGACAACCCTGAAAGTAGTGAGTTAGTACATGATGAACTTGCATCTCATGTAGATGCTCGCTATGTCAGTGCGCCAGAAGCTATGTGGCGGCTTTTAAAATTTGAAATGCATGATAGATCACATGCAGTATATAGGTTAGCAGTACATTTGCCACAACGACATTTAGTCTATTTCCATGCTGGAAATGAAATGAATGCATTGGCCCAAAGTGAAGATCGTCACACTACACTAACTGCATGGTTTGCATTAAATTCCACTGATGCTGAAGCAACACAATACTTATATATTGAAATTCCATATCACTATGTTTTTGTGAATGGATTATGGAGACCAAGAAAAACCAGAGGCAATAAAATTATTCCAAGAATTTACACAGTCAGTCCAAGAGATGTTGAACGTTTTTGCTTACGGATATTACTTTTAAATGTTCCTGGAGCACAAAGTTTTGAACACTTAAGAACTGTTAATGACATTGTATATGAATCCTTCCATTTAGCTGCAAGACATAGAAACTTACTCGCTGATGATACAGAGTGGGAAAGATGCTTAGAAGAAGCAGCACAATGTCAAATGCCACGACAGATGAGAGAACAATTTGCTTTTATTTGTATCTTCTCAAATCCTCCAAATGCATTAGCTTTGTGGGAGACTTTTAAAAGTAATATGGCTGAAGACTTTATGCGACGATACAATGAACCCATTGCACACTTAAAAGCGTTAATGGAAATCCAAGAAGTCTTTTTAACTCATGGATTAAGTTGTGCAAGTTTTAATTTGCCTGATCCAGGTCTTATAGATGACATTAACTTTGAAGACTATGACATTCAACTACAAGCAGAAAGAACAGAAGAAAGACTTGCAACTTTAAATACACTACAATTGCAAGCATTTCATGCCATTAAAAATGCTATAGATGATGACATGGTGACAGAGCGTTATTTCTATCTTGATGGACCTGGCGGATCAGGAAAAACATATTTGTACAATTTATTAATGAGTTCAGTACGAGCACAAGGAAAAATAGCAATGGCGTTTGCCACTACTGGAATTGCTGCACTTTTATTAGAAGGTGGAAGAACTGTTCATAGTGGATTTAAACTGCCAGTGCCTATTTTAGAAAATTCCGTGTCAGATATTCGCATGACATCCTTACAAGCAAAGAAATTGAAGAAATGTAAATTAATTATAATAGATGAGGCCACAATGATGTCATGCTATGCCCTCCAATGTATTGACCGTTTGCTTTGTGAAGTCATGGATAATATTTTTCCATTTGGTGGAAAGGTAATGTTGTTGGGTGGCGATTTTAGACAAACATTACCTGTTGTTGTACATGGAAATCGAACTGACATTATCGAAACATGTATAAAGTCAAGTACAGTATGGAAACATTTTACCCATCTTCAACTGCAACAAAATATGAGATCAGAAGGCCAAACTGATTTCAATGATTGGCTTATTAAAATTGGAGAAGGCAGAACAGAAAAAATACTAAATTTACCTGACGACACTGTAGAGATCCCACCTCATATGATTTGTCAACAAGATATTATATCGGCTATATTTGAAGGGAGCATAAATAACGAAGAATATTCCGAGCTTGCCAACCAAGTCATACTGACGTGTAAAAATAAAGATGCATTAATCCTCAATAATAAAATCTTAAAAAAAATTTATGCACCACAAAGAAATTATCACAGTGCTGATTCTGTACTTGCTGATGACAATGAAAGTCAGGCTAACTTTTCCACTGAATTCATAAACTCTTTAACTCCTTCTGGAATGCCACCACATATTTTGCAGCTAAAGAAAGGTGCAATTATCATGTTACTGCGAAATATGAATCCCAAAAAAGGCCTATGCAATGGCACAAGATTAATTGTTCAACAATTAAAGGACCATTTTATAGATGCTGAAATTTTAACTGGGACCCATAGAGGAGAGAGAGTTTTCATACCAAGAATAGATTTAGCACCAAGTGAAAGTAGTCTCCCTTTTATACTTCAAAGAAGACAATTTCCCATTATTATGGCATTTGCCATGACCATTAATAAATCACAAGGTCAAACTTTCAAATCTGTGGGTATTTTCTTGGAAGAACCAGTTTTTGCACATGGTCAATTGTACGTTGCGTTGTCAAGGTGCAAAAATCCACAGGCAATTAAAGTTTACATTGAAAACAATGAAAGTCAAGGTGATTTATTAGAAGATGGACGTATTTTTACTAAAAACATTGTCTACTATGAAGTACTATAACTTTGAAGGATAATTAAAGGTGCCAAGATTTTTTAAAAGCATTGCAAAATACATAACAATTGGTTGTTTAATTCAGTCATAATTAATGGAAGTCATGTTTATGAATGATTCGCCTCACAAAATACTTGCCTTGCATTGTTAGTAAAAATTATGTTAAAATGTTAAGTCACTATGTTAATGTTTCTAATGTTACAAGTTTAAAAAATATATTTTGAAGTTATTCTGATTCAACATATTACAAAGTGGATGTTAAGAGGTCAAGCACCTTTTAAGTCACAATGTAAATATTGTCTGTTATCTTAAGATTACTACCTACATTAATGTTTATCGCCAATTTATGTGCTCAGTAATAAATTAGTTTAATTACGTACGTTTTAAGAAGAGTTTGACTGTATGCCTTCCTCTACATTCAATGTATATTCAAGTTAACAATTATTGTGATAGAAATTGAATTTTAATACTGATTAATTTAAATGTCAATTGTTTTTACATTCAAATGTTAATACTTTTAATAAAAAATTACTTTACAAAATGTATTCACTATGTTCATGTTTATAATGTTCAAAATTATACCAATGTTTTGTCAACTTCTAAACTTACATAAAAAATAAAGTTCAAGTTTAAAAATATATACTTTGATGGTTATTGCTTACATATATTTTAAACTTCATGTTAAAATTTGCAACGTTTAAAAAAGGCTTTTTACTTTTGGCTTTCCTATTCATTCAATGTATATTCAAGTTAACAATTCTTCAGATACTAATTACATTTTAAAAAACCATTACATCAAAATTTTACAAAAATACACGTTCATATTAAAATACTTACAAGTGTCAAAAATATATGTTAATAACTAAACAACTTGACAAACATATACATAACATTGCCGTCATTTTTTGACGGGCAAGTCGCTAGTTTTATTTTAACATATAATCTTGTGTTCTTTCACACCATGAAGAGCACTTATAGTGAGGTAAAAAAAAATCTTACTTTTCCCCAGCTTCTATGTAAGTAATCATTCCTGTTCAAGGTATGAAGGACAGATACAGAGCAGGCCAGGCAGGGTTTGCATGTTTTAACGGAGCTGTGAGATCAGAGGTCAATCTCTCCACTAATAAATAACAAAGGACAGCCAAGAATAGCGCAGCCCGGTCCCACAAGTCCCTCTCTCCACAATGGACGATACACACCGTGGATTTTCAGAATAGGAATAACGTTTAATTCTTTTACACACATATATATACAGTCAGAAGGGGGTGAGAGTCTCCACAGGGACAATGAAATACTCCCACCTTTGGCCATACAAAGACTTAATTAGCAACTGGATTATAATCTTATCACATCATCACGGGAGCCGACTGGTTCCATACACAATAGAGCTACAAACAAAGCAGATGGATAATTGGGTTAGCTCTTCCTGTCCCTTGCAGACTCCCATTTCTAAACAAGAGGATGGAAAGCCAAGATTAACCCTTGGGCCACGTATCGTCCAGTGGTTCAAAAGATAGATCATAGTCCTTTCTGACCAAATGAAGCATGGCTTCCATGTCTTTGTAGGGGGAAAATCAAGCGTATCAACATGGGCCGTAATCAAAAGGTAGAATTCGTGCAACCAGGCTCCTCCAATTCGCAGTGACGAGACGGATCTCGTCACACACGTTTTCTTGCAACAACATGTTTCTTAGCTTTTGTAATGGAGTTCATCTGAATTGCCCAGTAAGCAAGCCTCACTCCACCCTCTTCCTTCACTCCAGAATTGATAAAAAAAAGTACTCCCCCCAGTTCAAAGTAAGTAGGAAGAGTACAAAACATCAGTAACAGAATAACTCAACACATACAGTTTGGCAGAGTTTTGAGGGGAAAAAAATAAGATCTTCTCTTATATGGTTTTATGCTTATGGCTTACATAACTGCTAATGTTAACATATGTGAAGTTTTTCCCAATCCACAGAAGTCTTTTAAAGGGAACTTGAATTCATAAATGCTGATCTATATCAGCAAACTAAGTACTGCAACCTCAGTGAAAAAAAACATTTTGAATATCTAAACTGTTTTTTTTACTGTTTTATAAGAGCTTTTGTATACAGTTGTGCTCAAAAGTTTGCATACCCTTGGCAAATTGGTAATATCTGTACCATTTTTAAAGAAAACATGAGCGAGGAGGCAAAAAACATTTTTTTTTCTTATGGGATTCACATACAACTGTAGGTTATAACAGAATGGCACAATCATAAAACAAAACATGGCAACAAAGAAAAAAATGAAAGTTTGCATACCCTTAGTTCTTAATACTGTGTGTTGCCCCCTTTAGCATCAATGACAGCGCGCAGTCTTTTATAATAGTTGTCTATGAGGTCCCTAATTCTTGCAGGTGGTATAGCTGCCCATTCGACTTTGCAAAATACCTCCAGGTCATGCAACGTCTTTGGTCGTCTTGCATGAACTGCATGTTTGAGATCTCCCCAGAGTGGCTTGATGATATTAAGGTCAGGAGACTGTGATGGCCACTCCACAACCATCACCTTTTTCTGCTGTAACTACTGGAGGGTCAACTTGGCCCTGTGCTTAGGGTCATTATTATCCAAGAGCATCCCATGTGCAGCGTTCGTGCAGAACAATGCAAATTGTCTGCCAGTATTTTGTGATAAAATGCTGCATTCATCTTGCCATCAATTTTCACAAGATTCCCCGTGACTTTAGAGCTCATACTCCCCCAAAACAATAATGAGGCACCTCCATGCTTCACAGTGGGGATGGTATTCTTTTCACTATAGGCCTTGGGATCCCTCTCCAAACATAGCACTTATGGTTGTGACCATAAAGCTCTATATTGGTCTCGTCTCTCCAAATTAGTGTGCCAGAAGCTGTGAGGCATGTCAAGGTGTTGTCTGGCATATTGTAACCGGGCTTTTTTGTGGCATTGACGCAGTAAAGGCTTCTTTCTGGCAACTCGACCATGCAGCTAATTTTTGTTCAAATATCGTCGTATTGTGCTTCTTGAAACAACCACACCTTCTTTTTCCAGAGCAGCCCGTATTTCTCCTGAGGTTACCTGTGGGTTTTTCTTTGTATTAATTCTTCTGGCAGTTGTGGCATCTTTCTTGGTCTACCTGACCTTGCCTTGGTATCAAGAGATCCCCGAATTTTCCACTTCTTAATAAGTGATTGAACAGTATTGACTGGCATTTTAAAGGCTTTGGATATCTTTTTATATCCTTTCCCATCTTTATGAGGTTCCATTACCTTATTATACAGATCTTTTGACAGTTCTTTTCTGTTCCTATGTCTCAGTTTCTAGCCTGCTCAGTGCATCCACGTGAGATTTTAACCTGTGTGTCTCACCTTGTGTGTCTGTAACAAGGCCAATAATTCAAGGATATGTAATATTTTGATCAGGGACATGCATGATCAGTCATATTTTAAAAATATATACCAAAATTTCACAATTTATGCCAGGGTATGCAAATCTATGGGCACAACTGTACAGCCCAAGTATTCCATCTGTCATCCATCAATACCATTGTTTGTATATTGTGAAAATTCCAAAAATCACAAGCAACATGCAAATACCCAAGGACACTATTGCACATTATTAGCTACATTAAATTCCCCCAATGTGTAAAAACATAGCTCATAAAGACTCACAGCTATTAAATTGGCTTCTTAAACCAGCCCGTCGACGACTTGCGGGGTAGGAGCAAGAAAACGCCACGGGATGTGAGAATTCGACTTGTGAGCCTGCAAATCCTTTGATCTGTCAAGCCTGTAACCACTATGTTCCAATTGCTCTATTAAATTGCATCAAAATAACTGGCGCTCAACTCAGTAACTCGCAAATGGAGCCAAGAAGCCAAGGAGTGCTGGAGAGGAGCCGCAAGGGGGGTAAAGTCCAATCCGTAACACTGTAAATGCACATATACACACACTACTGTACTTTGATTGAAAGGGAAAGTGATGTTAGGTCTAGACTTAATAGAACAACATTCTCAAGCTCGCAAATAGGCAAAATAAAATACTTTATCCAATGTTTATTTTCCATGTTATATCGATCGGAGCAATCAATGTGTTAATACATATACTGTAACTCACATGTAATAGAATATTGTATATACGGCTTTATCAATATTGCATTACATCTGGAATGTGGGTCCAATCGTAACTCGTAATTGAACCGCATAAGACTGAAAATCCCACCTCCATTTTTTTGTGACGTAATTCTGACGATCTCCGTTTCCATTGGCTCATCTCAACTCGTAACTATGAGTTTGACTAATTGATCACGTTCACGGCCGCACATCCAACGAGCAAAACATGGTTTACGGGTTTGCTTCTCAAGCCTGTAACTCGCAGCATGTTCTAATTTAATAGCACCGTAAATCCGTAAAATTTCAAGCTCGCAGCCGTTGCGGGTCTCACGTTGCACATCCAAGCTTCAAATTTAATGTGGCTATATGTCCTGTAAAACACATTTTTTTCATTTGTTTTCTAAAGGAAAAAGGAAGAAATCTAATATTGTAGGGATGAATGTATATAATCATTTAGAGGAACTTATAATTCATGATCGCCTCAATACCTAAGAATGGGGGGGGGGGGGGGGTTCCTATGGTGCCTCATGGTAACCTAAAGTAAAACCATGGTGGTTTATATAGACCCCCATGACACACAAAATGAATCCCTATACCACGGGGGATGCTATGGGCCCCTGTTCAACCTAATATTATCCCCCATACCATGGCAGTCTCAACAGATCCCCATGGTATACTAAACTATGGCCATGGGAGTCTTAATGGACCCCTATGGCACCTAATATTAACCCCTATACCATAGGGGTCCTTATGGACTCCATGGCACTTAAAGTTAACCACTATACAGATTTCAATATGTGCATTTTGATTGGTTAGAAATAAGGAATGGAAGTAATTCAAATACTTGATTCTGATTGGCGGAAACAATATTTTATTTACTATTTTTCATGCTAAAACAACTTTTGTAGTATTTAAAATGTTCTGTTTTTCATCGGCTTATACATGTTCAATGTCACAGTAATATAACATTTTAACTATTATAAATTATGTAGTCAATACTGTCAACTGTGTATGACTTCAAATTTTGTTTTTCTTTTATTTTCTAGAACCTGCCAATGTAAAAGGTAAAGAGAATTCTCCATCTAATAAAGACCTGACAACCAACAATGTACCAGCAAACAACCAACCAGGTCCTATACTGCCTAATATTGATTGTCCTCAAGTTCCTGCTGTAATACTCACTGATGTTTATTGTTACATATCTCTATTCAGGTTACATTCGGTGGGCTTGATCCAATTAGCTGCAACAGTGGTTTCCAAACCTCTCGTCAGGGCTCCCCAGACAGGTTGGAATTTCAATGTAACACTGTGTTAACACAGATGAGGAAATTAGAGGCTCCATTGCCTGTTCAATACTAGTTGCCTTACCTGTGTTCACACACTGTTAAACTGAAATCCTAACCTGTCTAGTGAGCCTTGAAGAGAAGTACGGAAATTACTGAGCTGCCAGCATAAACTTGCAAAAGAAAACCAAAAACGAAACATACATTTTCAACCCAATGCACTTTACATTGCACAAGAGCTACCAATTAATGGTAAGTGCTACCCCACATGATATAATAGGAGTTAGCAAAGGTCAGTTCCACATTACCCTATAAGAAAGAAGCTTCACACACTCTACCCTTCCATTTAGATAATACCCCACAAAGAACTAAAACTAAACCCTGTTTAAAATATACTTACACTCCATGTGACCACATTGTCAGCCTGCTTGTATACTCATCTTCAGCACTTGGAAAAAGGCCAGTCCAAATAATCATTGGTCCAAAGAATATTAAAGCTAAACAAAAGCTCTCTGCACGCAATGGCTATATCAGCCCATGTAAGCGTTTTAAATAGCTCTGACTAGATAAAAAAAGTCAATCACTTTTCAGACGATCAGAGAAAGGAAGGATATAAATATAGGATTACAGTAATGAGTTAACACAGCAAACTTAATTAGTGGGTGGGGAGAGTTTATCGGGAGGTCCTAAGATCCCCTATATTTTTCAGTAGCACTGGTACCCATATAAATGGGTAAATAGTATGTTGTTTGGCTTATTATGATTGGATACTTGTTTTTAGTGCTTTACCATGCTTAAAATGCCTTAGTGAGTATTTGGTTACCAAAAGTTAAATTGAAAGGCTGGTTTTGAATGTGAATGTGGGATTACTAGTCACTGCTTTTATCTGAGATCATATCTCTTGCTACATTTGTTTCCTAAAGAATCATTGTAGTGCTTATGCATTAGGGTTGAATTTGTTTATTTATTAACTGATTAGCAGAAAACTATTTCACTGTAGCTTTAAACATTTACATTTTAAGTTCATTGTTTCAGCTTTCAGCAAACTTTCTTCTTGAGTCCTGATTGGAGTCTTACTGCAGTCAAATGTAGACCAGACAGAAAATAAATTATATCTCCTTCCACCACTGGACATGTATTAGAGGATGAAGAGAAGCAGCCCTGCTAGTTCCCAGAAAACTACATTTCAAAATAAAAAAAGTTAATTTTCCTCAAATACTAATTTTATTGCTAATCGGTTACTAAATAAACAAATGAAACCCAATCATAAGACCTTTATTGGAACAATGAAAATGTTATTATTTTCATTAAATTAAAATTAATCTCTTTTAAGTACTAATTTTATTGCTAATCAGTTATTAAATAAAGAAAATGAAACCTTATTGTATGACCTTTAATGGAACATTGAAAAATGCAAATATTTTTTTTTAATTGAATCAAAGATGTTCTCTTTTACATGTTTTAGATTTTTTTTGTGAAATAAATGTAGTATTTCTGGCATACTTGCTTTATTTTGCTATCATATTGCTCACTATGGTGGCATCCATTTTGCTCCTCGCTTTCGTCCCCCTTTTCTGATATCCTACTCCATCTTTTTTTATCTGGTGCTTGCAATAGAATATACAACGATAATGTCACTAATAGGGGTTGAGCAATCCACACAGCTTGACAGGATCCTCTTACAACATGACTATGCCACTATTTTTGCTGATTCATCTCCTGATCACGGGGTGAATCGAAAAATGTGTATTATGTTACTGTACAGCACGCAAAATAATGTGTAATATATATTACTGTACAGCACGCAAAATGTTTCCGTCAATAAAAACGAATTATATATCAAATAAATGTAATTTGTATTACACATTATTTGTGTACTAAAGTGCTCATTTCCTGACAGTGGTATGAATCAACAACTATAGTGGCTTCCCTTGTAATGTGTAGAAGGACCCCGCTGAGCAGAGTGTGTGGACTCCACCCCCCCAACAATGAAATTATCTGTGTATATGCTGGAGAAAAAAAAAAAAAAAGCTAGACAATATTAAGAAGCATAACAGTGAGTGAGAATGTGAGCAATATGAGTGGCGAAATGAGTAAAAGGCAAAATGTTCCATCACTACTTACACCACTGTAATGTCTATTCAATAGGGTTTAATGTTTGTATTTAGTTTTTTATTTTAGTTTTTATTTATTAGTAATAAAATAAGTTTTTGAATAAAAAAAGACCAGCCTAGCCTTATTTTGAAGTTTACAGTTGTAGACTTCAGCAGATCAGCTTCTCTCCATCACCATCAGTGATAAGAAAAACGTTATGGTAGATCTGCTTTCACAACTAATAGGAAGAGGCAGAGAAGTACATCTGCTGGAAGCAACAATGCTAATTTCAAAATTAAGTTTAATAGGTCATTTGAATTTTTTTTGTTCAAATGCTGATTTTATTGCTAATGAGTAGAGGGGATAATTATATAAATGAAACAAAACTCAGGCAAATGTGCCTTTAAAAGGTGCAAAATGTTTGCAGTCATATATACGCTATCAATTTTGCTGCTTAAGCCCTCTGAAATTGTTAAATATTTTACACAGAGTAATATTATTTACATATTTGAAAATTATACATATCATAAATTAAGTGACAACGTATTATACACTTTGGTTTAAAAAAAAAAGTTTATAAACTATAAATGTACATAAAATTAAAGCAATTTAAAGCAGCAATAGAAATATAACTAAGCTTACAACCAGAGAACAATTAAAATATTTCTTGTGATCTAATTAAAAGTACATGGGGAAAGAAATGTGAGAAGCTAGATCCCATGGCTTTAAATATCAATAACGTATTAAAAGCAGAAAATAAAAAAGGTGCTAGTGATGCAGAAACCGACTGAATTACTCTTTCGAATACAAATATTATACAGGATTCTATAAAAAAATCTGTGGCGTGATCACCCACAATCTCTACCAGATCATTTCCCTCACCTTAGGCCTTACATTTTAATGTGTGAATCACATCACATCATGCTTAACATAGAAAATCCTGTGTGTAACTTGTTGCAATGTTGAAGCCCATGTGGTTAATTAGT
Source organism: Discoglossus pictus (assembly GCA_027410445.1). Lineage (NCBI taxonomy): Eukaryota > Metazoa > Chordata > Amphibia > Anura > Alytidae > Discoglossus > Discoglossus pictus. The sequence goes on along the minus strand of CM050163.1, from coordinate 176,234,174 downwards.
ATTACCTAACCACTGATTGATTAGCTTACCTGTGTTAAGAAAGATGGATATATCCCTCTTCACCTTCACATTTCTTCAGCAGCACTGACAGCTGCAGTTACAGGAGCCATCTGGCAGAGGGCACTGTCAATTTTCGGGCACCGTCATGTTTGATGTAAGGTTAAGAACTATTCTCCCCTCAGACGTGGCGCAACCACCATTGCTATGTCCGGCGTGGGCACTCAGCCCCCCAGGGCCTTGGGTGCGCCTGTCATAGCTCAAGGCCTCTTCTGTTGGCGTGCCTTATATCAAAATCGGCAGCGCCATCTGTCGGTTGGCGGCTGGATTTCAGCGAGTAGATTTTGCGAAGGTGAAGAGGGAGAGGACCAAAAAGATATATGCTCAGAATCTGGCCTTTTACTGATCCATGAGGACTGGAGTTCAAAAATACTGGCCTTGATTACACAATTATGTTACCTTCTCAAACCATTACAATATGAAAACCAACTAAGGCATGTGCAGTACCCCCGCTTCAAGTGTTAACATCTACCATCCACGCCTACAAACCTTTTTACCTATATCTTCTCTTTTTACCTATATGCCGTGTAAGCATGCTATGTAATTATATAATAATCAATATGTGATGTGTCTAAACGTCATTATACACATTCTATACAAACAATTAACTACATATTGTCATGAATATATGTGCGTGCATGAAAACATTGAATGTCACCTACTGAATAGTATGGTGGTGGCCAACTGACTCCTATGAGGGCCACCAACAGTCCAGGATTTCAATATCTACCTGCTTTTGCATTCAGGTTCTCTGTTCTTGAGCCTAGGTAAGTCAAGCAATTATATATATACTAGCTACTTGCCCTTCAGAAATTACTGTAATAAAATGTTAAGGCTGGGAATGCTGTACCTTTGGCGCTCATTGCAAGCCTCTCCCCCTGTGTATAGGGGGTTTATAGGCCTGGCGCTTAAGTGTTACTGCCTTGTGTTAAATGTTAGTGGCTTGGATAAGTCTTACTGGCTTTCGGTAAGTGTTATGCTTAGGGCTATTTTTTACGTCCTTCGGGCTACTTTTACGTCCTTCGTGCTAGTTTTACCTCCTTGGGACTTGTTTTCGTCGTTTGCGTTTTTTCGGCAGCCATTTTTTGTCTTGCTTAGGTGATTTTCGATCGTAAAAAAATGGCACATATGCATCAAATTAACTTGCAACCTGACTCACAGGCTCCCTGCCTCTCCCACTGTGGTGTGTGTAAGTTAATTTGAGGCATATTTGTTGTTTTTTTCATGTCTTTTCAGATAGGCTATTAAAGTCGTAATTTTGCGAGGTGCACAGTGCATGTACAGGTTTCAGTCCTAAGATGTACGGGTAGTAAGTCCCGTGTGCCTCAACTGCTCGCCTCGCTTCTCGAGGCTCACTGTGCAATGAGCGACATTGGCGCTCATTGCAGCCTAAGTCCCGCGAGGCTCGCAGTGCAATGATCGCCTTCGGCGCTCATTGCAGGCAAAGTCTTGCGTGCCTCAACTGCTCGCCACGCTCTGCGAGGCTCGCATTGCAATGAGCGCCTTTGTAGTCCCCCGTGCCTCAACTTCGGAGCTCATCGGCTAAGTACTCCAAGCTCGGAAGAGTTCTGTGCTTCAATGGCTCGCCTTGCTATGCGAGGCTCGCAAATGTGACGACGATTCGCAGTCTGACAACTATTATACGTGCTTGTATTGATGCAACTGGACTCAAGTATAGAGAACCTGAATATGCAAGCATACAGATATTGAAATCCTGGTATGTTGTCAGATTTCATATGAGCAAGTTGCCTCTAATAGTTTAGTGCAGTGCTCCTCAACTCCAATCCTCAGGGCACTCCAACAGTTCACCTTGCTTGAGCATAGGTGAGCTAATCAGAGGCTCAGTACTTCTGTTTAACCACCTGCTGAGCCTCTGATTAGCTCATCTGTGCTCAAGCAGGAATATCCCTAAAATATGAACTTTTGGTGTGCCCTGAGGACTGGAGTTGAGGAGCATTGGTTTTGTTTATGAGCACATATCATTCATCTATTAAAAAAAAAGCTTTACTGGGAATTATGCAGTATGTAATAAGCACCCCCTTTTGGATCACTACATTATTGTGGTAAGGAGGCTTATGGGTCCTATCCTATTATGCTGGCGCAGCACAAGGCAGCAGCAGTGGCTAGATGGCACTGCCGGTATTCCGGTGCCATATCATAGAGTCAAGGCTTAGGTAAACCGTTAGGGTTGGGGTTAGGGTTAGTTTAAGGATTAGGCTAACATTATAAGCTTAGAACTTCTCTCACATATCGGCACCGCCATCTAGCGGTTGGAGGCCGCACTGCAGAGGCGGACCTCTCCCGACAACATAACAGGATAGATCCGGCTTATGTACCTCAGTGAAACTGTGAGCAATACCATATAGGGTCACCAAAGAAGGGCAGTTCATAGCAGAGAGGTCATACAAATTGTGATCCACTGGAAAAGGAACTGGCAACCCACTCCAGTATCTTTGCCATGAAATCCTTATGGATGAGCACAACCAGACATCAATACTGTCAGTCTCAACAATGTAAAAACAAATGCAGAGTGCGTTTATATATATATATATATATATATATATATATATATATATACAGTCAGGTCCATAAATATTGGGACATCGACACCATTCTAAACTTTTGGCTCTATACACCACCACAATGGATTTGAAATGAAACTAACAAGATGTTTAATTTGAGGGTATTTACATCCAAATCAGGTGAACGGTGTAGGAATTACAACAGTTTGTATATGTGCCTCCCACTTTTTAAGGAACCAAAAGTAATGGGACAATTGGCTGCTCAGCTGTTCCATGGCCAGGTGTGTGTTATTCCCTCATTATCCCATTTACAAATTGCAGATACAAGCTCCAGTGTTCATTTCAAGTGTGCTATTTGCATTTGTTGCTGTTAACTCTCAATATGAGATCCAAAGAGCTGTCACTATCAGTGAAGCAAGCCATCATTAGGCTGAAAAAACAAAACAAACCCATCAGAGAGATAGCAAAAACATTAGGTGTGGCCAAATCAACTGTTTGGAACATCCTTAAAAAGAAAGAACGCCTTATATTTATGTGGAACTTGATTTTTAAGCCTATCTATTTACAGCAGCATTTTTACCTGACACATTATAACTGTTTGTTTTCTGTCTTTTTTGCCCAATGATACAGGTATACATCAGAATACTTATTTTTTAGTGGGAGGTGCTGTAATGGCAGTGGTAGGATTTTGCTTCTTTATCACTGGTCTGATCATTTGGTCAAAAATACACCACAGAAGAGCCCCACTGGATCCTTTTTATGAAAATACCGAACAAAACATTCCTCAAGCATGCAGTAAGTAAAGGTTGTGTTACATAATTAAATGACCACTGTAAGGATCTTTTTTTGAAGTAATACCAATGTAGGCAGTATGCCATAGAATGGGAATTGAACATATTATTAAAAAAAACAAAATACAAACTTAAACAATTATTTTTAAAACATTTTACTTTTATAATGTTTTATTTTTATTTTATGTGACTCCTTTTGCAGTTCGGATCCAGCATGTCCTCTTTTGCATAGTCATCAGGCATCTATGTAAATTATGGGGACATGTGTTAGTGCACACTGTTCCCCCAGGCTCTGTGAGTTAAACCCATGATTAGTTATGTGCACAGCCATGCACATGCCCCCATAATTTACATAGGAGCCTCCTAGAGTTACTGTACAGCAAAGGAGGGATGTACTTCTTGATCAGAGCTGCAAATTGAGTCACATGAAATACAAAAAAATGTTTTAAAAATATAAATTTATTTTTGTTATTTTTAATAATATACTCAGTTCTTTTTATTTGGCATACTGTCTACATAGGTAGTATGCCTTAAAAATATTCAAAACAAGTGATCCTTTAAATGAACAATGTAGCCTCAAATGTTCTCTCATGAAATTAATAGAACATGTTTTACAAAAAATGTTTCCCCATGGAAAATAAATTATACTAACTGAAAAAAAATGAAAATCAATACAGGCAGATAAATAGCAATGGGTCTGCTCCACCTTTATCTTAGGAGTGAGTTAAGAGGAAATGTAAACAATGGCTCACGGAGACCCTATTAACCACATTTCTTATCTGATTTTCATAAAGACAAATGGCAACAATAGCACAATATGTTGCAGTTCAGAACTCCATATGGTTCACCACCCCTATGTTTAATGTAACTCATCTGGAAAGAGGAGGAGAAAGTGTTCATACACTATCTATGTAAATTAATTTTTTAACACTATAGGTCAATTATTTATCATATATAATTACACATATTATATATGTGTACTGTTAAAAACTTGAACTTTTACAGTCTTTAACTCACTAAACAGATAGATAGATAGATAGATAGATAGATCGCCAGGGACACTGAACACACATTACAAACAAGATAGGGCCACTGGTGGCAATATTACAGAGATGTTGTTTCATGTTTAAACCGCCTTATAGCTTCATACTCTCTCATTTATGAATGTCCACTTAAAACTGAAACTGGAATAAAGTCTAAATTTATGTCAATATCTTTGCATATGCAGAATATTAAATACATTCAGTATTAAACATGTCTACTATTATTATTATATTTAAAGGTACTTGCAAGTGAGCTGGATTATAAATGCATCAGACAGGAGGAGTATTAGAAGTGTATGAAAAAATACCAAAATAAACATTTAAACAGTTACCCTAAAGTTTGCTGAATTTCTTGCATTTGCAAACTGTTTTCTACCAATGTTGACACCCCCTGAAAATCCCAGGGAAAATTAGCATAACTAATACATTGTATCTTTTTGGTCTGTGAATTTAGCTGTTGCTTTCCTTTAGATTTCTGTTATAACCAAAACAAGGTCTGTGTCCCTTCATTCACTGATTGTTTTATCTACATAACATCTCATGTGGAATTCCCCCAGCCCCAGTTAATTGCCCCTGTGATCTCTCCCAGCCTCAGTGAATTGCCCCGTAACCTCCCCCAGCCCCATTGAATTGCCCCATTACCTCCCCCAGCCCCTGTGAATTGCCCCATCACCTCCCCCAGCCTCAGTGATTGCCCTTGAAATCTCTCCTAGTCCCAGTGAATTGCCCCATAATCTCCCCCTGCCACAGTGAATTGCCCCATCACCTCCCCATCCTCAGTGATTGCCCCTGTGATCTCTCCCAGCCTCAGTGAATTGCCCCATAACCTCCCCCAGCCCCTGTGAATTGCCCCATCACCTCCCCCAGCCTCAGTGATTGCCCTTGAAATCTCTCCTAGTCCCAGTGAATTGACCCATAATCTCCCCCTGCCACAGTGAATTGCCCCATCACCTCCCCATCCTCAGTGATTGCCCCTTTCACCTCTCCCAGTCCCAGACAGACACTCACACAGAGACAAATGACTTTGCAGGGCATTGCAGGACCATAAATCAATGCTCATTCGCCTAAAAGATAGATTAGAATAGGAAGAAAAAGCTGAAATGGACCTATCCTCTTATGGTAGCGCAGCACAAGGCAACAGCAGTGGCTGTGAGCATCCGCTAAATGGCGCTGCTGATATTCCGGTGCCATACCATAGAGTCAAACTGTTAGGGTCGGGGTTAAGGTGACAGTTAGGGTTAGTTCAAGGGTTAAGCTTAGAACTTCTCTCACATATCGGTAGTGTTACAAAATATTGGCAGCGCTATCTAGTGGTTGGAGACCGCACTGCAGTGGCGGACCTGTCACGACACCATAACAGAAGGATAGATCCGCTGAAATGGTTGGTTTCAGTACAATTATTATTTGTCAGAATTTATCAAGGAGTGGATGTATGTCTAAAAAACAACTGTGTAACAGCTCAAGCATTTTTACTTGAATATTGATTTATGGTCATTTAAGGATCTTTAGTTTAAGGAGTGTAGCAGCCCCACTTAGCCTCATCTAGCTGGCTGCTTACAGCATTGCTGATTGGCTGCAATTTGAGCATGCTCACAGAAAGGGTACATTTTTACAAAAAACAACCCTCAGGAGCCTAGCTCAATCATGGGGGTGTATACATCACCAATAACATTTTTTTTAATGCAAAGCTAAAACAACATAGTGCATGCAGATAAATGTAATCATACACTACTAATTCCCCTCTATCAGATGCATTCATAACCCAGCTCACTTGCATATACAGCTTAGAGAAACCAATGCCCTCTTTGCCACAATGTACTGTATATGTAAACTAAATCTCTGTATACAAACAGTAAATTTCACTATACTATTGTTTTATTCTCCCCCTTCTATTTGTGTGTATATGTCTATATGTTTCTCTGCTTCTTGGTACCACATTTTTGCAGAGGCGAGGGCACATTTTACATTAAAGAGCTACTATAGTGATTAAATAATAATATTTTTTTATTTCATAAAAAAACAAATAAAAAAATGTAACTTTTAAAATGTATGTATTTTAAACTTTTAAAATGTATGTATTTTAAACAGACCAGCCTCTTTACCTGCATGGTAGGCATAACCAGTCCTACCCCCTTAACACCTAATAGTGGGTGAAGTGGGTAATAGTGAAGTGCTAAAGTTCTATTATAAAATTTAAAAGCTACACTTTTCTTTAAATACTGATTGCCAATCAATGTTTAAATAACAAATGAAATCCAATTGTAGCGCACCACATCAGAGGTCCTTTTGGCACTGCTTCTACTAGAAACCCTAAAGCTGCACTGCCACAAAGTTGTGCCTGAAATAATGCAGCTCATATTGTATATGGAATTGATGGATAACCAGTTTCACTTGAAGTGCCAAGTTTGTATCCTTTGAGGTCTTATCTCAGTATTTTATCTTTTAACCTCTTTTCTGAACCCAAGAGAAAAAGGGACATTTATACCTGAATGCTTTCCCAGCATAAAAAAATAAAAATAAAAAACTGTTCATTGTGTCAGTGGGACATCATTATCTCCATCCACAGCTACATCTCCAGGACTGCAACATAGAAAGTAGGTTCAGCAGTAAGAACTTGCACGGTGTATGGTTATAAGTGAGAACTCATTTACATTCTGTCCAAATAATATCAGTGCTCTTGGGCTTTTTCAATGTTATATGTATGTACAGCTGTGCATGTGTTTGCAAACCACTCACTGTCCCTGACCTGCCATAGTGCCTCTAATCCAGATAGAGGGAATGGTGTTGTCCAGTTATGAACTGCTCTGAACTTAGACATTTACTACTTTATTATTGCTCTGTTAAGAGCAATTATTACACAGGGGGGTGCTTATGTGTAAGTTGGTGTAGGGTATAGATTGCATATGGTTTGTGATATATTTTCTAACTGCTGGGTATATGATGCAGAGGAATCTAGGTTGTCTTTCTACATTGGTAAAATGTTGTATGAAATAAATACCTGCATACCTCTTTTTAGGTCCGACCAGTGCTTCTGGAGAATATGAGCAACCAGATATTAGAAGATTGCCTTCAATTCCTATGTTCCATATAGCTTCTTACCAGGTCAGCTACAATATGCAATGATTAAAAAAGATTTAGAAAAAATAAAGGCACCATATTATATCCTAAGACATTTATATTTATTACTACTTTTCCAAGATATTATTTTAGAGCTGCAGATGTATTACCAGAAATCCAAGATGTAAATAACAGACAGCTAACAATGTAGCCATGATTAAAATGCATTGAATTTCCCAAATTGGGGAATTTTCTTTCACTGGAGCCAGAACATGCTGTTGCATTCCTGTCACCAAATATGTTTTTTTTCAACTTGGATTGCATTGGCTGGTCTTGGCATCTTCCCAAGCAATTGGTAGAGATATGGTATTTGGAGGAAACTTCATTTTCACACTCAGTCTCTGATCTACTGGTTCTCACAAATGTGTACGAGGTTGTAGATAGTACTCACACCATACACTAAGTATACTACAGTATTGTGGGTTGAATGGTGATTGAAAGGTTATTGAACTACCCCTTACTGTACAAGAAAAAAAAACATTCTTTTTTTCATTCTTTTTATTAGAAAAATATAAAAATAATGCAAGTATTTTATCACACAATAATGTTTCCAATTAGTTCAAATATACAATACAATACACAGACATACACCAAAGTATATAAACAAACAACACTGGGTATATTAAAATTGGCACATAGATCTACTTTTATCCCAAAAATATCTTGGTTCTATCTTACTATTCTTCAAAATAAAACTAATCGGGGTTGCTGGAGAAGGAAATTCTATAAACTTACATTTCTTGTTAATTCTAAGCCATGCTTTCAGGAAATTTTTGCTAATTTTATCTGGTCAGGATCGTATTACACAAAGTTGTCTATGTTTATTGTTTGAGTAAGTGACATTTCTATGTCTCTCCCTTTAGCTGGATTATCACAAAATAATAAATCCAGTGTTTGTGCCATTTTAACTGCCTCATAGTAATCTTCTATCATTAGAGTTGCAAACCTGCCCTTATTGCTTTTCCTTTTGACAATATTGATGTTTATTCTAGGTATCCTATTTAGATATATATATTTATCTATCTGGATTTGGAAAGAACGTAGAATATATTTTGGGAAGAACAATGGTAGCATCCTCATCAAAAAAATAATTTTGGGTAGTATTGTCATTTTTACTACCGCTATTCTACCCAACCATGATAAAGATATTTTTAATCTCCTGGTACAAAATCTCATAGTTTTTAGCTACCAATATGTTAAGATTGGTAGAGAATCTTAAAAACTAAATATTTAACTTATGTTTTTATCCATTTAAGATGCTATTGGTCAGTGTTTTTCTCAATTCAAATGGCAAATTCAACCACAGGGGTTCTGTTTTCTCTGGGTTAATTTTGTAGTAAGAGATTTTACTAAATATATCTAGTTAGTCATATAAAAACCTAGTGATGTTAATGGCTTAGTTAGTGTCAATAGGACGTCGTCAGTGAATAGCATCAACTGATTTACATGATCTTTTATATTTATTCCCTCAATCCAGTCCCATTACTGATGCAAAATAATTGGCATACAGAGCTTTGTTGAAACAAGAACTAAACTGGTCCAGACCAAATACTTGTAAAACTTCGTCAATGTTTTCCCAGTTCACACTCTAAAATGCCTTTTCCGCGTCTAATGACAGGCCCAACAACGGGATTTTAAGATGTTTAGTATGGGACAGTATATTTAATAGTCTCCTTGCATTGTCTGAGGTTTGTCTTTTGAGAATGAAACCAGTTTGATCCCTGTTAATTAGGTCAGTAATAAAATGTTTAATCTAGAGGCCAAGATCTTTGAATATATTTTGATATCAAAATTCAGTAATGATATCGGCCTATAGTTCGCACAACTATATGGGTCTTTACCTAATTTTGGTATCGTAATTATAGTAGCTTCGAGCATCTCTGGATGTGCAAAGCCTCTAGTTTTAATCTCATTAAAATTTTTGCTCATTCTCGTTATCAATATAGGGGCGAAGAGCTTATAATATATATTAGCTAGGCCGTCTGGGCCAGGAGCTTTATCAAGTTTTACATTTTTAATTACAGATTCTATTTTGAATGTTGATATGTCTCGATTTAAATCATTCGCCTGCTCACTTGTTAATCTAGGTAATTTCAATCACCTTTCTGCCACATCCTCTCTATCTAACCCTCACAATATGATGAGTACTCACCATATACAGTACAAAATGCACACAAAAAAAATAATAAAGCAAATATAAAAAAAAGTGTCTCTTCACACTCTACCTGTATCCAAATGTTCTTAAATGTTGTTTTCAGTGACAACAGACCTGGGAACCTTCTGTCTCCATTTAATATGAATCAATTTGTATGTTGTTATTGGAGATTGAACTACAGTCTATTGTCAGAATGTCAATGTGAGATGAATGCGATGAGCTGTTATTTCCCCTTTTATGGGCATTCTAGTTTCTTTGTTCTCTATTCAGCAAAGTCCCACTGCAGTGGTAAAACAACAATATGGTTGTGTTTGCTTATTTAATAACCAAGTACAATCAGAATCTGTTGAATCAATGTAGCTTTTAAGTCTACTGTGCCAGGGGTTGGAAGAAGCTCTGTCCAGAGGGCTGTCTTGATAGAAGCCTTTACATGTTGTCCTAATAACAATATTTACTGGTCTACATCTCTGCAGTAGTGTTGTTGGCAAAAAATTAGGACAGGCTTCTTGGCAGATCTTCTTTCATATGATAGACACATAATAGGGGATGGAGTGAAGCAGATATCCTGGAAGCAACAATGCGAAAGGTGAGAACTTTCCAACAAGTGAAATTAGACATATTTGTTTTCTGGAAAAAAAATATCCCACATTAGTAAATACAGCATCTTCTCTGTGCAATTACAGTGTCATTGTAGTCCCAGATAATTCCTTGATTAAAGGCATATCTGAGTTTCCTGGATTATGAATGCATCTGATAGAGGAGAATCAGGAGTGTATGAAAATATTTTTTGCATGAGAAAATACCAAAATAAAAATTTAAAAACTTACCTTGAAATTCGCAAAATGTCTTTTAATTTCTGCCAGTTAATTTTTAGAGTAAACGCCCCCCTCCCCCTTCAAACTTTGGCTAAATGAGCATAAAATTCATAATTTTTCTTTGGCCAATCAAGAGCAAGCAGAGGCAGCTGGGGATCCTGTCTGTGCTGCAAAGCATTATGGAGTTTGTAGTCTGGCACATATCCATGTTAGAAGGTGCTATGTATTTTTAGATAAGAGTCTCTCTCTGCTGCACATCCACATGTGATAACCATCACTTCAGCTGATAGTCCATGCTGTGTATCTGCCGCTGTTTTTTCCTCTTTCTGTTTGGCAAAGCTAACGAAGCGGCAGCTGAGCATAATTGGGTGATTGCCATTTCTGCTGGTAGTCCATTCTGTGTATCTGCTTTCATTGTTTTTTCCTCTCTCTCTCCTTGCCGCTTTTGTGCTGTTAGCAGAGCTGTGATACCGCCCAAGCATGTAATTGGATACTGCAAATACAGCAGAATAACAAATCCATACTTGAATGCTGTGCTGCTATAGGCCAGTACATTTTGGTGATGTAAGCACTCTGGGGCTGTGCAAATTAGGATTTCAGTCGGCTGCACATAAATATGAAAGTAGACTAAACTTTTCAATATAACATATGTTTCTAAATCAGTGACTATTTGTTAGGGAACATTTATGCACCCTGCAGACTAAGGGCCTCATTCTATTACCGGCCGTAAATCAGCCGTAAGGCTGCGATTCCTTGCGGGGGTTCAGTTAACTCGCGATTCTATTATACGGCGCCGCAAGGATCTCCTCTTACGGCCGGCCGCATATCTTGCAACCGGCCGTAATCTCAGAAATCTTGAAACGGAAAAATAAATTCAAGCCTGCACTGTACAGCTCTGTAAATGCTAGGGATCATATTGGGGGACATGAGGATTAAAAGGAACCCCCTCTCAAGTTTGCACATCAGCCCAAACCCGAGTTCAAATTAACTGTTTATTTTCCGGCTGCGGCGTGGGCGTGTCTGAGGTGCTCCAAGCACTCTGGACTTTTTACATGGATATTTTACGTATATTAAAAATAAAATATTTTACGGATTTGAGTATAGGGTAATTATGTGCTATTTTTGCTAACACCGAATATCACTTTATAGACTCCACAAAGTGCAGGATGGCTTTATTTGAGCTATTTTATGTGCTTAATTGGTGCTAGCGGGACCTGTTTGCTGCAAGTAAGCTGCGGCTCGTTTTTAGCCTTGCAGACAGGGTTCCCGGTGCAATAGAATCGCAACCAGGCTTTTCTTACGGCCGATTTCCTTGCGGCCGTTTTAGATCAAAGGCTTTCCTCTGGCGCTTGCGGCCGCAAGAGATAGCAAGGCGCCGGCCGCAAGCCTGCCGGAGTCCCCGGCCGGAGGGGAATAGAATAGCCGTAAAGCTTGCGGCCGGTCCTTGCGGCCCCGCAGCGGCTGCGGCCGGTAATAGAATGAGGCCCTAAGTGCATATTATTATCAGGCTATATTATGTATTCTTTTCTTTGTAAAAATATTTTGCCAGTTTTTGAATTTAGTTGTAAATATTGTACTTAGTTCCCTTTTAGTGGAATTATAAAAAATATTAATATATGTTCCCTTTATTTTAGGATCTTTCGCAAGCCTATCAGATCAAATATGTTGATCTGAAGAAGAATCTAGTGAAATGAAAACTATCCTTGAAGGCAATGGCTGTCAAATATGTGAAAAATCTACATCTGAAGTGACTTTATTTGAAATTTGTGGTGTTTTAAAATATATCTTTGTTTGTAGAGAACTAATTTGCTTATTGTATTATGTAGATTTGTTAAGCTTTTACTGTAAAGTGACAAAAGGACATCATGTATTAAAACATATAATATAGTTGTCTGTATCTTCTTTTTCCTTGCCTTTTCTTTTTGAATAGTCATATATTCACAAAATAAGAGGACTTGATCTCAATTATCAAACTGTAACAACAGAAGGTAAGGGAGGGCCAAAGTATTTAGTTCTACCTAAACAGTTTACAATCACATATTATAATTGTCCTGCTACGAGTCGTCGTCACGCTGTTTGCGTGGTCCGTACGAATAGCGGGCTTAGCGATGAGCGCCGCAGGCGCTCATCGCCCGGCGAGCCGTTAACCCGTAGAACTTTAGCGGGATTAGCAATGAGCGCCGCAGGCGCTCATCTCCCGGCGAGCCTCGCGAAGCGAGGCTAGCCATCAACCCGTAGAACTTTAGCGGGATGGCGAGCCGTTAATACGGAGCACTTTGCACTTTGGCAATGAGCGCCACAGGCGCTCATTGCAGGCGAGCCTCGTGTAGCGAGGCGAGCCGTTAAAACGTAGTAAAAAAATACGGCCGCAAACCGCGAATATCATAAAAAAAAAAATTAACAATAACTACACACACCACATACATAAAAACCTAACCGATAGCAAGAGGGAGCATCCACGACCTGCAGAAAGCGAGTTACACCTTGAGTTACCTTAAAATACAAAAATGTAAACACTAAAAAAAAAGCGAAGCGACAGAAAAAATGGCGGCCGAAAAAAATGAAAACGAGGCTACAGCACTCTGAGCACGAAAAAGACTTACGGATAATCCGTGAAGGCGTATAAGACACATTACGACAATACGGCCGCAAACCGCGAATATCATAAAAAAAAAAATTAACAATAACTACACACACCACATACATAAAAACCTAACCGATAGCAAGAGGGAGCATCCACGACCTGCAGAAAGCGAGTTACACCTTGAGTTACCTTAAAATACAAAAATGTAAACACTAAAAAAAAAGCGAAGCGACAGAAAAAATGGCGGCTGATAAAAATGAAAACGAGGCTACAGCACTCTGAGCACGAAAAAGACTTACAGATAATCCGTGAAGGCGTATAATACACATTACGACATTGCAAAAATCAGACGCAACTCGCGGACAAGAAAAAAGATAAAACACACTAAATACACAGAACACATAAATAAAAAGGTTACCGACAGCAAGAGGAAGCATCCTGGACCTCAAAACAAAAACTATCGCCTTCATTTAAAGCAAAATAAAAGAGTTTAGACACTTTAAAAAAAATAAGCGAGAGAAAAAATGGCGGCCGAACAAAACGAAAACGAGGCTACAGCACTATAGCCACGCAAAACACGTACGGAAAATCCGATAAGACGCATACCACACATTTCCGGATTAACACGGAGTTCCCGCCTTTGTCTCGTGCAGAATCCGATTTCCCGCCTTTGCCTCGCGCCGACTATGATTTCCCGCCTTTGTCTCGCGCCGACTACGATTTCCCGCCGAAAACAACTCATTGGTCTCGCAGGACAGCGTATTTCCCGCTGAAAACAATGCATTTAGCTCTCGCACAAAGCAGAATAGCGTATTTCCCCCCAAAAAACGCATTGGTCTCGCGGAATATCGTATTTCCCGCCGAAAACAATGCATTTGGCTTGCGCAAAAAACCTATATATAGGGCACAATTGACACATAACTGACACTTTCTCCTGAAGTGATGACAGTGTGACTGGACATTTTTGGATGCTGGAAAATTGAAAGAGATTGATAGCTCTTCAGGATACTGATTCAGGAACATTGAATTACAAAAGGTACATTTTAAGAAGTATCATTAATTAATTAGTATATTATTAGTTACTTAATAAGGACAATTATGTACATTAAATTAATAATTGGTTAGATATTGTGCATAATGTATTTTATTTAATTAATTATTTATTTAATTTATTTATTTAATTAATATTCATAATGTATTTTATTTAATTCATTCATAATTAATAATTAATAAAATAACCAATTAATTATTAAATTAATGTACATTATTTAATTAACAGAAATATAATATTGAGCTTAACTGTCTGAAACAATTGACAATACTATTGAGAATGTACATTAAATAATTAATGAATTAATCATTAATATCAAAGTGAGTTTGCGTTTAAGAATATCCATAAAAAAGAAACACATTTATTCATGAATTAATAATGTACATTAAATGACATTTTTAATTAATAATGTAGATTCTATTAAAAATTAATTGGTTACATTAATTGCTTTAATAATTAATTGGTTATATATTGTGCTTACCTGTGTAAAAGAATTGTAAATAACGTTCATAATGTACTTTCTACAATTAATTAATTATTACTAAACAGTAATATCAAAAATGTTAACGGTTAAGAATGTGCAGAAAACAAACACATTGATTCATTAATTAAGAATGCACATTATTTTAATAATTTACTTCTTAGATAGACTCATGTTTTCATTTTAAATTTAATTAATAATGTACATTAAATTAATAATTGCTTATATATTGTGCATTAATTAATAATGTACATTACATTTAATTATTAATTAATAATGTATATTACATTAGTAATTAATTGGTTAGATATTGTGCTTACCTGTGTGAAAGAATTCAAAATAACATTCATAATGCACTTTATTTAATGAATTAATTATTACTAATCAGTAATATAAAAAAAAAAATTGTATTAGATTACTATAGGAACATATTAAAGAATGAAGAACCACCATTTATCAACATCAATATATTAAGTTGTAATTTAGATCCAATGACATATCCCATTTTCTTTCCAAATGGTGAACCTGGATGGGAACCAAAATTAAAATTGGAAAGTTATCCCAATACTAAACTTCGGATTAGATCTAATATTTCAATGCTGGAATATAAAGTTGCACAAACTGCTATCCGTGACTGCTTTAATCCAATTTTACATGGAGGCAAACTGAGTCAACAATGGATTATTGATTCATATCTACAAGTTGAAGCCAATAATTTAAATTTCATTAAATTTCAACAAAATAAATTACGAGTTGAACAGTATTGTGGATTAATGGATTATGTGGCTGAAATAGCTGCAGAGACATTCCAGCTGGAAGAGCAATTATTTTGCCATCCACTTTCCAAGGATCTCCTCGCAATATGCGAGAAAGGTATAATGATGCCAAGGCTATTGTCACAAAATTTGGAAAACCAGATTTATTTATTACATTCACATGTAATCCACAATGGCCAGAGATCAAGGAAAATTTGTATCTGGGACAAACTACATCTGACCGACCAGATTTAGTGGCAAGAGTATTCAAAATCAAACTGAATTCATTAATACATGATATCACTAAAGCAAAATTATTTGGACAATGTATGGCATTTGTTTACACCATTGAATTTCAAAAGAGAGGACTGCCACATGCTCACATACTTTTAATACTGCAGGAAAAAGATAAGTTGAAAACTGCAGAGAGAGTGGATTCAGTCATTTCTGCAGAATTGCCAGACCAAGAAAAATATACAAAACTTTGGGAGATTGTTACACATAGAATGATTCATGGCCCATGTGGAGAGATGAATCCTAATTCACCATGTATGGAAAATAAAAAATGTACAAAACAATTTCCAAAACAATTTCAAATGCAAACTTATGCTAATTGTGATGGATATCCTTTGTATAAAAGAACACAAGGACAAACAGCTATTATCCGCGGCCAAAAGGTTGATAATAGATTTGTTGTTCCATACAATCCACATTTGCTCATCAAGTACAATGCACACATCAATGTGGAAGCTTGCACTTCAATTAAATCAATTAAGTATGTGTATAAATATATATACAAAGGATATGACGCAGCTACTGTTGTTGTACAAGGTGCTGTAAATGAAAACGAAAATCCAATTGTACACGATGAACTATCAAATTATTTAGATGCTCGCTATGTTAGTGCTCCTGAAGCAATGTGGCGCCTTTTGAAATTTGAGATGCATGATCGGTCACATGCTATCTATCGTTTAGCTGTACATTTGCCTCAAAGTCAGATGGTTTGCTTTACTCAAGGAAATGAAAGACTTGCATTATGTCAAAGTGAAGACAGAGATACCACACTTACAGCATGGTTTAAATTAAACTGTCAGGATACGCATGCCAGACAATTTTTATACATAGAGATACCATATTACTATGTATTTGTAAATGGTCGATGGCAAGAACGAAGAAGAGATGCACAAAAAATTATACCACGCATTTATACCGTCAGTCCACGGGATATTGAACGTTTCAGCTTAAGATTACTTCTGCTACATGTTCCCGGTGCACAGAGTTTTGAACATTTACGTACAGTCAGTTTATGATACATTCCTATTAGCTGCAAGACAGCAAAATTTCAAAGCTGATGATACAGAATGGGAGAGGTGTCTTGAAGAAGCAGCGCTATGTCAAATGCCAAAGCAAATGAGACAACAATTTGCATTCATATGCATATTTTGCAATGTACCTGATGCTTTCACTTTGTGGGAAACATTTAAATTAAACATGTCAGAAGACTTCTTGAAACGTTACAGAGAACCAATAGCTCTGTTAAAAACATTGCTGGAAATTCAAGAAATATTGTTTGCTCATGGATTAAATTGTTCAAGTTTTAATTTACCGGATCCAGGACTTATAGATGACATTAATTTTGATGATTATGACACTGAGCTACAAAAACAAAAAACACAAGAAAAACTGGCAACTTTAAATACTAAACAGTTAGAAGCATTTCAGGCCATCACAAATGCTACAGATGATGAAATGGTCAAAGACCGGTATTTCTATCTAGACGGTCCAGGTGGATCTGGAAAAACTTATCTTTACAATTGTTTGATGAGCTATATTCGATCACACGGTCAGATAGCTATGCCATTTGCAACAACTGGAATTGCTGCACTTTTGTTAGATGGTGGTAGAACTGTTCATAGTGGATTTAAGCTGCCAGTTCCCATTTTGGAAACATCAGTGTCAGATATTCGACTCAATTCTATACAAAATTTTTTAAACTAACGAAACTAATTATCATAGATGAGGCAACAATGATGTCATGTCACGCACTGCAATGTATTAACAGATTCTAAGAAGTGATGGATAATAAGTTGCCATTTGGTGGAAAGGTGATGATGTTAGGAGGAGATTTTCGGCAAACATTACCTGTTGTGCCACACGGAAATAGATCAGAGATCATTGAAACATGTATCAAGACCAGTAAACTGTGGCACATATTTACACATCTCAAATTAGAATTAAATATGAGATCTGAAGGCCAAAATGAATTCAATGATTGACTTATTAAAATCGGAGAAGGAAAACATCAAGAAATACAGCATTTACCAAATGATACTATTGAAATTCCATCAGAAATGGTTTGCAACGAATCACTCATATCAGCCATATTTTTAAACACTCTTAATAACGAGGATTACTCAGACATTGCAAACAAAGTGATATTAACATCAAAAAATATCGATGCCTTGAATGTAAATAATGAAATTTTAAAATACATCAATGCACCACAGATGAATTATTACAGTGCAGATTCAGTTCTGGCTGATGATAAAGAGAGTAAATCGAATTTTAGTATCAAATTTATTAATTCGTTAACACCATCTGGAATGCCACCACATATTTTACAATTGAAAAAAGGTGCAATTGTCATGTTATTGCGAAATATGAATCCAAAAAAAGGACTTTGTAATGGCACCAGATTAATTGTGCATGAGTTAAAAGATCATTTTATACATGCAGAAATTATAACTGGGACCCATAGAGGTGACCGAGTTTTTATACCAAGAATTGATTTAGCTCCAAGTGAGAGTGAGTTGCCTTTTGTCCTTCAAAGGAGACAATTTCCAGTTATCATGGCATTTGCCATGACCATCAATAAATCACAAACCAAACTTTTAAGTCTGTTGGGATTTTTTTAAAGGAACCAGTTTTTGCACATGGACAACTCTATGTTGCTTTTTCAAGGTGCACCAATCCAAACGAAATTAAAGTGACTGTTGACGAAAACGAAAGTCAGGGTAATTTATTGGACGATGGATGCATTTACACCAAAAACATTGTGTACTATGAGGTGTTGTAAACATAGAGCAGAGTAGTTTCATTTCTATGACAACATTTTAAGGTACTCAATATTATTGCACAAAAACAATATTTCAAGAACAAACTATATACAATGGACAAAAAAAAACATAGAGAATAGTGGTTTGACTTCCAGTACAAAATGTAAGTACTCTGGGACTTTTTAAATAGGGGACCACTATTTCACTTTGGAAACTCTATGTGATATTTGCATAAAAGACAAACAGAAAATAAACAAAAACCGTAAACATCCTTAAACATATTGAAATGGGTTACAAATTTCATATTCATATGATTGGCCCCACAAAAAAATTAGAAAATTTTCGTGTCTTGCAAGAGTTAAATGTTATTGTTTGATGTTACAATTATAGATGTTAAATATGTGTATTTTAAAGTTTAAACACTGTTTGTTAAAGAGATATGTGGTATAGGCAAACATGTATTGTTAGTATAAAGTTGAAAAATTTCATAAGATTTGGAAAATTATTGATTCAGGGAGTAATCCGATCTCCAGTTAATGGGGTCAGGAAGGAATTAATTTTTTTCCCTCTAAGATACAATTGTCAAAGTTTGAATGGGGGTTTTTATTGTTTGCCTTCCTCTGAATTCAATGCTAAATTAGTTTAACGAGAGTTTAACAAAAATGTTACAAATAAAAAAAAACATGTTATTCGTAAAAAAATGTACTAACTCTAAGTTAATACAGTCTGCAGTTACTAAGTGATAAATACCTATTGAAAAGTGTTAGTATTGTTAAAAGAATGTTGAAAGATTGTATAATATACAAGTTGCCTGTTACAAAATTTCATGTTAGACTTTACAATATGTATGCATTAAAAAGTACAATATGTATGCATTAAAAGTAAGATATTATTATATTGTTTTTTTTTAAAAAAAATGTTTGTGAAATATAAGTTGAAAGTTACAAAAAATAAAAAGTAAAAAAAAGAAATGTGTATTTCTTTTTAGAAAAAAAAAAAGGGACAAATGTAGCAGACTCATTTTGTGTTGCAAACAAATTTCACAACATTTAATTTTTATTGACCGTCATTTTTTGACGGGCAAGTCGCTAGATGATATTATAGGACCACTGCAGTTCAAGAAAAACACATTCAGGGTTATCCTGGATAACTATAGAAGGAGTATTGATCCATTAAGGAATCTTATTGCCAGGATCTGACGCCAGAAGGTTTTTTCCTGGTTGCCTTCCTTTAGATCAATTAATAATTAATTTACATATTACAAGGATCAGAGGAGATCTAAAAAGGTTGAATTTGAACTTTTTCCAACCTCAATTACTATGTAACTACTAGTCCGGGGTGTAGGAACCAAAATAATTAAATATTAAATAACCTAAAAATCCCTGGTGCTTAACACCGTAAGTGATAAAGCAACTTTAATAGTTAGGGATATTAACTCAGAACCCAAAATAACGTTGCTCAATGTATATACCACAAATAATTAAAATACTCCATTCAAGAGAAAATGGCTCATGTCTGTCATACAAGGAACATATATATGTAAATACTTAAAAATATCAAAATTTCCTTTAGTACAGCTCGTCGGCACTATCACGCGTCCATTCATTCCAAGTGGGAATGCAGAAGCTGCCACGTGTCCATGCGTTCCAAGCTGGAACTTGGAAATTATAACCAGCTATCTTAACAGCACTATAAAATGTGCACAAGACCATATTAAAGGGACCCTTTGCCAAATTCTAACCAACATTGCAATAATCAGCAATAAATCTATACATATGATGATCCTCTATGCATATACTGAGGAATTGAAAAGTATACCAGACTGTAGAAATTTTTTATATTTAAAAAAGGAGGATTTGTCCTAAAGCTTGAACTGGCATGGTACGTTGGCAGTGTAGCAGTCAAAGACTGGAAAATATCCAGCTTTAATAAAGCCTGGGCATATCAGATTAATTGCCTGAACGGTGAAACTCATGATTGCAGTGGGTGGATAACTTTTTGAGTTTCCAACTAACTTTACACGTTTTCGATTTTAAATTGTACCGTTCCTAATATCAGAGTCTATATTAAGTTCTGGGAACGCAGAATACAACAGTTCATGATGCCTCTCTATGTACTTCACTTCAGCAATATAACTAGGGAGAGAAAGGGAGATACTCATCCCTATCTTGAGGATTCCAATTTCAACTTTGCCCACTTGAACAATGCCAATCCCTCCTATTTTGTTGACGTCCTGTAATTGTAGTCACTAGGGTTTATTGGCTAAGTGCACAACCAAAAAAGTAGAAAACAGGAAGAAGAATATTTCCTTTTCATCATTCAAAGATTCACAAAAGATAAATATATCAAAAGGTCTAAGGACAAAAAGAGAGTCATTGATTTGTTTTTTAAAGAAACGCAGTATATGAAAAACCCTCATTGAGGCCATTAGGATATTGGGTATTTAATAAGAAAATCAATTTATTTTCTAGTTGTAATAGACTTTTCTTCAAATCCCCACCTCTTGGTCCAGTGCTTATCCTGTTAATTACATAACATTTCATACACTCTGGTTTATTTTTGTAAAATAATTTAATATGTTTGGAAACAGGAGTATCCAACTCATTCACCACAGAGTATACATGCTCCAAAATGCATCTCCGTAATTGGCGTATTGTTTTACCAACATACAATTACACCATTACACCATTATGTAAACTATATAAGTACTCAAACAGTTTACAAATGTTTTCAGTGGGTATTTCCTCAGAGTTTTTGGGTCAACAAATTCTTTGATTGGCTGTTATACGCTTTGCAGCTCCCACATCTATATAGTCCACATGTTGATGTCAACCAAGTGTTCTGTTTTTTGGAAGGTTGAAAAAAGCTTTTAACCAGCACATCCTTCATGTTCGTAATCCTATAATATGTGATGGATGCTTCTTTTGTTAAACATTGTCTCAATGTCATATCATCTAACAAGACGTGCAAGTATACCTTCTTTATTTCTTCCCAATTACTCCCGTAGGACATAACACATCCGACTTGTTGGTGCTCTTGTTTTTTATTCTGGCCATACAGTTTAAGGCACGTTTGTAGGCCTTTTTCAGGGTTCAAATTGGGTAGCCTCTATTCTTAAATCGTACTCTCAAATCATCCGCTTGTTTCTTAAATTCTGATGGATCATCACAGTTCCGTTTTAGGTGTAAGTACTGGCCAAATGGTATGCCAGATTTTAATGCCAGCGGGTGCTGGCTTGACCAGTGAATAAGGAATTTGTTGCAGTACTCTTCCTGTGCGTTGAGGTATGTATTTTCCCATCAGAGGCTTTTGTCAAGAGGAGATCCAAAACTTAAATTTTGTCTCAACTAAAATTGTGGGTAAATCTCAATCCCATGTTGTTTATGTTCAACAATCTCACAAAGTTTTAAAATTCTCCCCTTGTGCCTGACCATAACACCAGGACATCGTCAATAAAACGGCGCCAGAATAAAACATTTTCAGATGTTTCAGCCATATCCTCAGAAAATACACAAGTTCACTCCCAATAACCCAGATATAAGTTGGCATAATTGGGGGCACACGAGGTGCCCATTGAGGTGCCATGTATCTGATGATACCACTGTTTGTTAAACAAGAAAAAAATCCTTGTTAAAATGAATTTCAACAGCAAGATGATGAACCTATTGAATTTGATATAATTATTCCCTTCATGTTCAAATATGACTCAACAGCTGATAATCCAAAATCAAGTGGGATGCTGGAGTAAAGTTGTTCGATGTTGAATAGACGCTATTAAGACATCTTGGCAAACCTGAATGTCAGCTTTCTGAGGACATCTAGAGTATCTTTGAGATGAGATGGCAGCCCGTCTACCAAATCTTTAAGGTAGTCATCAACATAAACGCTTTAAAGGAGATGCAATATTACTCTCCATATCTCCGCTGGTATACTGTAAAATATCCAAGAGAAGCACTGTACAGTCTCAAAAATCCCAATTTCCCCATACTGGACGATACACAGTTTGTAGTAAACAAAACAGCTCTCATTTATTTTCTCTCCCACCGGGATATATATATATATATATATATATATATATATATATATATATATATATATATATATATATATATATATATTTATTTATCCTGGGAACACAGGAAATCAACACAGATAAATAAGCAAATGCCCATATTTAGCCACACAGTACAGATAGAGTGGCTACATCACATAACTATTGGAGCTTAGCTGGCTACTCTTACACAATAACAGTAATTGATAAGATCATCCCTCTCTTTGCACTATCTGTCTTCACGATGTCTACCAGATAGCAACACTGTACATAATGGGCTGCTCCTGCTTACTGGGAAACCCTGTAACATGATTATCTATTAGACTACAGTCTTGGGTGTTGGCTGATGCAATAGCCTGCAGCCAATATATTCTGCAGAGCATAAGCCAACATACATACAGTATAACGGTGTAATCATATTTTAACCATAAGCAGTAAGAAATACATAACCATTGTAATAAAACAGGGTACAACATTCCAGTCAGGCCTCACATGCCACAACGCTAATTTTGGTCGCCCTGGTATTGGCCTAGAATTTTTATGTATCTTGGGCAATACGTAACATGTTGCGACCATTGGTTTTTGGGGATATAAAAATTCACAGGTACTCTCATCTATCAAATTATTCTCTTTTGCTTGTAGTAGAAGTTTCCTTAGCTCCTTACTAAAATCTCTCAACAGATTTTTTTCCAATCTTACATTTGTAGATTCATCTGAGAGTAATCTCTGACACATCTTTAGATAGTCGGATTCATCCATAAGGACAATATTTCCGCCCTTATCTGCGGATTTTACCACCACATTATTGTCACTCAGCTCTTTTAGTGCTTTTCTTTCAATCATGCTTAGGTTTAACTTCTTTGGAAATGACATTTAGATGTAGAATCAGACAATTTTTTTAGATCCTTCTCCACTAAATCTACAAAAACCTGTATATTAGCAAATTGTTTAAAATCCGGACTAAAGTAGCTTTGACATTTTCTATATATTTTCTGTTGCTCAAAGTCATCATTAATAGTTTGTTCCTTTAACAGAACTATCAAATCCATTAGGGCTTCACCATCCTCTTGATCTAAACCCAAGTTATTTAGTTGTCTTGTTTGTTTATCCGCAAATAACTTTTTCAAGGCCATTTATGGGCAAACAGATTTATATCCTTAACATCCGTAAATAGGTTTGAATGGCTGGTAGGAACATAGGAAAGTCCCTTGGATAGTACAGATATATGTGCTTGATCCAGCTTAAAATGTGGATAAATTAATTATAGTTTTTAATTTTCCCAAATGTGGGTCCTTCTTTTGTGCTTTCTCCAGTTTTGTCATATTTAATCCAGTTTCCACCCCTACAATGTTTAATTTTTCCATCTCATAATTATTCTCCAAGGCACAACCAATACTCGTCCATAGCATTGAATTGTTTTCTAATCTTTCCTTTGAATGGCTTCTCAATAGAGATGTTGTTCCCTTTTTGTGCAGGACTTTGGACTCTTTCTGTGCTTTGACTTGTGGGCGTACCCCTTACCTAAAAACGTTGCTCCATTGGTGTTTGATTGTAACTGGAGCAAGTAATTGGTCTAGTTGACCCATATCTGGGGGTCCGATTACCCATTAATGAATGTATCTCTTGTGAATACTCCTCCCCATCTGATTTGTCCATATCTGAGGAACTAATATCTATTCCATTCGGTTGCCTTTATAAATTGATACATTTGTAGACCTTCCCATGCTGATAGTCTAAGTTGTCCCTTGTGAACTTCTGTTGTTTTCTCTTGATCAACTCATTAAATCTGTCAATATTATTCCTTAACTTTGTATTGAGATCTTCAAATTCAGATTTAGCCTTGAATTTGTCAATGTTATCATGACATTCCAATACTTTCTGTTTAATCATATCCAATTTAGCCTGTTCAGTTGTATATATCAAATTCATTAGGTCACTTGAACATTTGTCCACAATTTCCAACCATTTGTTGGTAAATTCATCTCCCAACATATGTGAAGCAGGTGCCAGCTGTATACGTAAACCTCTGGGAAGTATCTTATTGTTTATATAGCTTTGTAAGCTAGATAACTCCCATAGGATCCTAATTTGTTTTTTTAAGGATTTTAAAACATTCTCTTAAGGCACCATTAATGTTAGTATCCATGATTGCAAAAGATAACGGCCCACCAGTCATGGAAAAGATGGCTTCTGTCTGCTTCATCAATTCTGTCAAATCCCACCTCTCAATATTTGATTGAGACAGATACCAATTACTATATCACCATTTCATCCCTCCCAGGATGAGGAGGAGCCTGTAGATTGTCGACTAACCTTGAGAGATGGAGGGCAACTGGTGGTTGTAATCCCACAGATTCTTGCACAACAGCTAAGAACTCACGCTGACATAGTGACAAGTATTGATGTTGAGGCGGTGACCGGAGAGACGAGCGAGATACATCGCTGCACCGGAACACATGATTACATCAAGACACGCCGCTACATTGAGACACGCTGATACGGATGATCCACGAAGGGAATCCAAATCTGATTGCAGTGAGCACAACCACTACATTACAGCCAATAACTCACACTGACATAGTGTAATGCACTAATGCCGAGGCGGTGACTGGAGAGACGAGCGAGACACGTCGCTACATCGAGATACACCGCTACACAGAGGCACGCCGAAACAGATGATCTATGAGGGAAATCCGAACCTGACTGCAGCGAACGCAGTGAGTGAGAGCCCTGCAGAGAGTATTGGATTCTGAGGTCTGATATGGAGATCGGATATCGGATCTAACGTATCAGATAAAGTGTGGATGAGAAGTGAAACCAAACCAGACTGCAGTGAGTACAGTGAATGAGAGCCCTGCAGAGTGTATTGGCTGTGATATTCGATGTGGATGTCGGACTGAGCTTATTAGACCTTACTTAGATGAAGCATGGATGAAGTGGGGAACCTCTGGAGGTAGTGGCGGAGATTCTGGAGATTTTTGTACTGTGTGCCCACCCTGTGGTGACCTGATATATAAAAGGCATCCCTGCTAAAGAACAATAGTGCAACTAAATATAAAAGAATCATTGATTAAATATACAACAAATTTGAAAATCAGATATTGTTGCTCAAAAACGTTACAGTTGCTGGAGATCCTTTACCCGCAAGTCTTAAAGCAGGAAAGAAGACCAGGTGACATCACAATCGTATAAAACAGACATAGATGAGATCTGTAACTCTGAACATTCTTCTCTAAAGAGTGTAAATCCTTCTTTGACCTGACTTTAATAATGGGAAAATAACGAATTGAAAGACTCTGATTTGCACTTACTTCTCAAACTGTTCCATCTACTAATTAGATATATTCTTCATTTAGCTAAAGATATATAAGATCAACTGTATTATTAATAATAAGCCTTTATATATCAGTCTGTAATAGTTTGTAAATATATATTACTAGCGACTTGCCCGTCAAAAAATGATGGCAATAAGATTGTAAGGCAGGTAATGTTGTTTGCGTGCGAAATAAATTTTGTTGGTGTTTTAAGATCCTTCGGCACTCATTGCGAGGCTCTTGGTTGTTTGTGTGCTATGAGCACCGTTGGTGTTTTTTTTTGGTATGGCATTGAATAATTAATAAAATAAGAAATTAATATACTTTACCTATTGTGAAGTAATATATGCAGGAAGCATTGTGTTGAAGAGCTGGCAATCTGTTTTCATGTTGCTGCAGCATCAGTGCTGTGTGTCACAACCTACAATGATGATGGAGTATAGAGGATCCTAGTCCTCTTATCTCCTGTAGGTTTTAGACCTAAGATTTGGGTGACTCAGACCAATGGACCTTCTTTGCGGATGCAAGAGCATAAGTCCCAGCTTAAGGTAGTGTGCCTGGAAAAACCTGGCAGGGAGTCAGAAACGATCTCCTCTACCAGCATATGCCCCTGGGTCAATAATACACCTGCACACAAAGTCTTGATACAAATTATGAACAACTTTATTTGGAAAACAACATCTTTTAACCAGGCATACATAATTACCAAGAAGGGGCTACCTTTAGTCAGCCCCTAACTGCCTCTGGCCAATCAGGCAGGGTCCCTACGTGGGAACCATGTGACTCCTCCCCAGGTCCACCCACTAGGCGGGGCCAACTAATCCATTTGGGGTCTGAATCTCCAGGGCAAAGCATACCTTTACTCTCCTGTGCCCATGCTATGAAGGCTGAGAAGCCTTCAGGCCATCCCATTGTTTCTGGGTGCCTGCCTGTCTGCTCTCCAGCTGTGAGCTTCCCATTGTTAGTTCCCTGCTGGACACTTAGCTAATGGGATTAACAGGCCTTTGGAAACAAAGGAGGTTTGGCTCTATTCAATGGGCTTCCCCTCTACAATATAATGACATACTAATATAATAACATACATTCATATTTACAAATACAACACACAATGTTTCACACACATACAACCAACACATCCCACCAGCTCCCTCACATGACACCCATTACAATGAGCCTAAACATGGAAGGGATGGGGATATGCTAAGGGGTAAACTTATAATACTTTATCCCCTAGACCACAACATAACAATATATCCATAACAAGTGGGCCCCAAACCTTTTCTTCCACAGCAGGAGCCATGCACTTTGTCCAACCCTTATGGCCACTGGCTGATTCATGACAATCCTTCCCCAAGCGAGCAGGGAACATCCAAGATTTTCCCAGCTACGCTGATCGTCATGAATCTGCTGGTTTGGTCAGGCCCTCTGTATGCTAGGCCAGTTCTTGTCTGTCGCAAGTTGCAGAGTAAAGACCTCCCCCAGCCCTTGGCCTTGCTCCCACTGTATAGAGCAAATTGCTCTTCCCATGCAACCCCCACCCAAAACAGTCCAGGATCCCATCTCTCTGTTTTTGGCAGCAGCATGGAAGTCTCTGGGGACACAGTGGGTTGCACCCATACACTCTTCTGAGGCAAAACCGTATTTTTGGGAGCCCCATAAAACAACCCCTGTCCCATAGCAACCCCTTTCCCTCCATCCAATCCCCACAGCTGGGCTGGGGTCTCTAAAACAGTCTCTGGGCCTATGGGATTGCAAGGGGGCAGTCCAGTACTTCCCTCAGCAAAATCATTATTGTTGGGAGCCCAATAACACAATAACTGCAGTAAAGTACATACCGGTCTGCGCTTGACTCCAGCGTCCCTGATGGAGTCCGGACTTGGATGCTCTGTTTGCTCTGGCTCCTGGAAATCTGTATCTTTGGACAGACCCTCCTGGTTTTCTTCCCCTGGGTCTGTCTGTGTTGCAGCCTGGAGAACTACGCTGTTCCCACCCAGGCTGTGCTTTGGGGCCCTCAGCTGACCCTCTTCTTCTGCTATCTTTTCCTTGGCAACTTGGGCCTCATCCTTTGTGGACTCCTGGGCACTGGTCATCTCAGGCAAGTCCTCACTACATCCACAATCCTTTGGGGTGCCGCAATGCACCCATGGCTCTTTCTCCCAGGCAGGCACGGCTATCCCTAGCCCTGGTGCCACTGCCTCCTCCTGTGTGAGGTCTGGTTCCCTGTAGCTAGGAACCAGTTCCTTTCCCTCCCCACAGTCTCTTAAATAGCAATCCTGAGCCCCTGCCTCCATGAGCAGTTCTGGCTCATACACATTGGCTAGAACTTCTGAGGGCAGACTTAGTTCATCTGGCCCTACCTGTTGAGCAGTTACTGGGGTTTCTGCCAGGATTTGTGCTGGAAGGTAGTCCTCAGGTGAGACCTTTTCCACATCTGGTAACTCAGGCGTGACCCGTTTGGAGAAACTGTGCTCGGCTAGCGTTTCTTCTGGGATTAAGTCTCTTGGGGTATCAGGGGACAAACATGGGTTATCTGACCCCACCCAGGGAACATTCCCCTTGGTCTCTAGCTCTTGGAGCTGGTGATTTGGTCCCAAGCTGACTTTACCATCCCTTCTAGGCTCTGACACAGTCTCTGCATTTTGTAGGGGAAAACAGTCTCCATTCCCAGAAGGTGGTACAGGAGCAGGGTTTACCCCTTCCTCCTCCTCCTGATCCTCTGACACATCCCACTCAGAGAGCTCCTCTAGGCAACTCTGAGCCAGTTCTGCTTTCTGGGCCTCAGACAGTCCAGGGCACGGCCTTGTATATGTGGTCGCCTCCATTTTGCTTACCCACATACGCTCTTTCCATATTCTCTGGAACATCTGGTCAAGCACGCAGCCCACATCTTGTGCTGTTTACTTTTTTGGAAAAAGGTGTCTGACTTCTTTAAACCGTCTTTTTGCTTCTTTGGCAATATCTTCCTCATATTGCTGCTCCATTCTTGGTCTTTCTGTAGAGTATCCCACCTCTGCCAGCCAATTGTCACAACCTACAATGATGATGGACTATAGAGGATCCTAGTCCTCTTATCTCCTGTAGGTTTTAGACCTAAGATTTGGGTGACTCAGACCAATGGACCTTCTTTGGGGATGCAAGAGCATAAGTCCCAGCTTAAGGTAGTGTGCCTGGAAAAACCTGGCAGGGAGTCAGAAACGATCTCCTCTACCAGCATATGCCCCTGGGTCAATAATACACCTGCACACAAAGTCTTGATGAAAATTATGAACAACTTTATTTGGAAAACAACATCTTTTAACCAGGCATACATAATTACCAGGAAAGGGCTACCTTTAGTCAGCCCCTAACTGCCTCTGGCCAATCAGGCAGGGTCCCTACGTGGGAACCATGTGACTCCTCCCCAGGTCCACCCACTAGGCGGGGCCAACTAATTCATTTGGGGTCTGAATCTCCAGGGCAAAGCATACCTTTACTCTCCTGTGCCCATGCTATGAAGGCTGAGAAGCCTTCAGGCCATCCCATTGTTTCTGGGTGCCTGCCTGTCTGCTCTCCAGCTGTGAGCTTCCCATTGTTAATTCCCTGCTGGACACTTAGCTAATGGGATTAACAGGCCTTTGGGAACAAAGGAGGTTTGGCTCTATTCAATGGGCTTCCCCTCTACAATATAATGACATACTAATATAATAACATACATTCATATTTACAAATACAACACACAATGTTTTACACACATACAACCAACACATCCCACCAGCTCCCTCACATGACACCCATTACAATGAGCCTAAACATGGAAGGGATGGGGATATGCTAAGGGGTAAACTTATAATACTTTATCCCCTAGACCACAACATAACAATATATCCATAACAAGTGGGCCCCAAACCTTTTCTTCCACAGCAGGAGCCATGCACTTTGTCCAACCCTTATGGCCACTGGCTGATTCATGACACTGTGGAGCTGCTGTGTAAGCGTCATGAATGTGTGCAGTGTGTAGTGTAACAGTGTGCGTGCGCGAGGCAAATTCGTTAGGATAGCTGTGTACTTCCAGATTGTATAAGTTAGTGTTCTAAAATGGCGCCTAATGTGTGGTATGCGGCTGTGGCTGATTTAGTGTCCTTGTTTTCGGATGTCGTCCGACTTTTTCGGAAAATCCGTAGGTGTTTGGTGGTGTTTTGCGTGTTTAGGGTTCTTTAGCCTTGATTTCTTTTTGTTTGGCGGCCATTTTTTCTCTCGCTTAGGTAATTTTTGGGTGTCTAAACTCCTAAATTTGGACTTAAATCGAGGTGTAACTTCACTTGCAGAGGTCCTGGGTGCCCCCCTTGCTGTGGGTAAGCTTTTTATGTGTTTGTTGTGTGTATTTATTGGGTTTCTAATGTTTTTGGGGTCGCGTCGGTTGCGTCCTTGTTTTTGGATCTTGTACATCTTTTTCGGAAAATCCGTAGGTGTTTGGTGGTGTTTTGCGTCTTTAGAGTGCTGTAGCCTCATTTTCGTTTTTTCGGCGGCCATTTTTTCTCTCGCTTAGGGGATTTTCGAGTGTCTAAACTCTTTTATTTGGAGTTAAATTGAGGTGTAACTTCAGTTTTCTAGGTCCTGGGTGCCGCCGCTTGCTGTAGGTAATCTTTTTATGTATTTGTAGTGTGTATTTATTGTGTTTTTCATGTTTTCCTGTGCGCGGGTTTCGAGCGTTTTTTGCGATGTCGTAATGGGTCGTAGCGCGTCTCGTATTTTTGTTTCGTAACTCCGTAAATTTTGCGAGGTCCGCAGTTGCTGGCAAGGAGCTTAGCAACGGCCCACATGCTCACAACTATATATATATTATAACATATTATTAAGAGGAATTATCTACTACGCATAACATTTTTATTCTATAAAACAGACAGTAACATCTGCGAATATATCGTATTCTGTACAAAAGAATACTTAACCAGGATAATTGAAAGACCAAAATAATAGCTTTGTTTTTCTTTCTCTTTTTCTCTTGTGACTTTGAAATCAGAAAAATTTGGTCCCCTTGTATTTAAAGGAATACACTGCATATTAGTATTTATAATTTTCCAATAGATAATAATCAATATCCTGAAACATCATTCAAATACTTTTTGTATTAATACCGATGAATAACAGCTTATACAAATTCCAAATTGAAGTTAATAAGCAAATAGAGATGTATTTATTTAGATTTTATTTTTTTTATATATTATTATTTTCTTTTCTTTTATCAAATACTTTATAATTATAAGTGTGTATAAATTAGATTTGATTATTTTTTTGTAAGCCACTATGAAATGGGGTTGTAATAGTATACGAATTACTACTATAAATATCACGATAATTATATATATTTATAGAAATGTACTGGATCAATTTAAATGTTATATTAAGAGAAAGATAACGGGATAACAAAATAAAATAAAATAAAAAATAAGGGGGAAAAGGAAAAAAAAAGGGAAGGAAAGGAAGGGGGCAAGAGAGAGAGATAAAGAAGTTTAGAAAAGTGTAAAATGAGTAAAAAAAAAAAAAACAAGCAACCTATAATGAAGCATAATTCAAAAAATAAATCTAAAGAGAAGGGGAAAAAATTTGAAACAAAAAATATTGCTTTATTCTTATCCCCAAAAGAGAAGGACGAGGATATAACATCAGAAACATCCCAGCTAACTAATTCCTCACAGTTAGATCTCTCTCCAATACAGACAAAATTTAGTGAAACCTCACATCTTAAACTGCCTGAAACATCAGTTTTAAAAGAGCAAGAATTACTAACAGTGGACATTATAAAAAAAATTTTTTTAGAATTTCAACAATCAATAAGAGAAGAATTATCCCAAGGAATTAAGAACAATACAAAATAAATTAATTCTGTAAAAAGTCAAATGGATGAATTAGAGAATAAATATGAGGAATTATGGTTAGATAAGCAAACAATGGGAACTAAGATTACAAGACTGGAAGAAGAAACTAAATTATTAAAAGCTAAATACAATACACTAGAGAGTTACACTAGACGATACAACTTAAGAATACGAGGAGTCTCAGAGAAAATCCTGATGAAAGACTTAAATGCATATATTAATACTTTTCTAAATACGTTAGTGAAATCAGAGGGAAATTTAATAGAAAAATATATTGAATTCCTATTCCAGGATATATTCAAAAAGAAACCTCAAGAGATATAATAGTGAGATTACAACAAACCTCCTATAAAGAGGCAATCATGAAAATATCTAGAGAAATTTTTTTTTTTGATAATCCTTATGAAAAATTTATGATTTTCTCAGATCTTCCTACTGAGACCCTGATTAAGAGAAAATAACTTAATTGAGAATATTGTATATAGATGGAACTATCCCGCTAAATTAATCATTATCTATAATAACCAAAGATTTATAATCACATCAGTACAAGAAGGACAGAAACTTCTGGATGATTGGGCAATACCACATGAACCATTTGCCCATTTGAATTTGGAACTAAACCAAAAAGACATATATGGCAAAGTATAAAATACATTGTGATCTACTCTATTGTGATTTTGTTCATTTTAAATATTGATAGATTACAAAATAGCAGCTAATTACATTAGCAATATTATGATACTATTTTGATCATAAAGCAATATTAAATGGAACGGATATAAAATTAAAAACATGACAAAAGAATATGGCAATATGGAGGAAGGGAAGGAAAATAGTAGGGGAAAAGGGAAAGAAATGGGATAGAAAACTGTAAAGATAATGTTTATTTATCATCATTATTTATCAACACTATTTATAAATGTAAGATTTTGTATAAATTTAGATAAATATTTGAATCACTATTTAAATGAATCAGGTTTTAAATCACCGGGGTTTATCACCATACAAGAGAAAATATCTCTCACTATTTAAATATAATTTAGAATTACAAGAAAACAAACACTTTAACATATTAGCATAGAATTACACTAAAAAAATATACACAAAATAAAAAGATTATTTAGAGCGTAGAAAATAAATTGAGAGAAGTTGGTAAAGGAAGGAGAGAGAACCCTTTTTTTCCCTCTCTCTTTCCCTCTTTTTTCCTCTTCCTTCCTCTTTTTTCATTTTGGGAAAATTAGTAGTCCTTCCCTTCCTATTCATAATATCAATATTTGATGAACTTCACGAGAAATAGAAATACACTGTTAGGTTAGCGGTTAGTAAAACAAGTATGGTTTAGTCGATGATCACAGAAAAAAACTACAAAAATGGTAGCAAATATAACTACTTTGCTACCACAAAATTATTGTTTATATTTATGTATTTATGTTTTTAATTGTCTAGTAAACTTTTTTTTGATGTATGTATTTGGAACCGTTTTCTTTTTGGCTGTAATCAAAGAAATGTTAAAAAGAACATGTACAATGCAACTATGAAACCCTAATTACTGAGGCAAACAGTTGGAGAAAAGGAGTGGGAGATAACAAAATTAGATTTTTGAAGTTATATGGGACTTAAATTTATATCTCAAAATGTGAATGGGCTGAATATCCCATCCAAAAGAACAATGGTTATGAATTTTTTTCATGAACTAAATCTAGATGTAATATGTGTACAGGAGACTCATCTTAAAAATAATAATATTCCTAAGTTATCATACAAAAAATATAACATAAAACTCTTTTCCAATTATAAAACCAAGTCGAGAGGTGTTTGTATATTTTTTAATAATAGAAATAAGGTGGTTGAAGAATTTATACAAAAAGATATAGAAGGCCATTATATAATTTGGATAGGCACAATAAATGACCAAATGTATACAATAGCGAATATTTACGCTCCCAATAAGAATCAATATAGATTTTTGAATAAAATAATAAAACACAGCAACAATATAAAAAAAGGTAACCTGAATTTTTGTGGTGATTTAAATATCTGTTTAGATCCTATAATGGATAGAAAATCGATAGTAAAGCCAGAACCATTTAAAATGATGACAAAAATTGCAAATAAAGTTCAAAAGACCCTATTGAATCATAAATTGTACGATAGCTGGAGAGTATTATACCCATTAGATGAAGAGTACACTTATTTTTCTAATAAATACAAAACATATACAAGACTGGATTACTTTTTAGTGAACTTAAATGTATTAAATAAAATCAAAAAAATTGAGATTAGCCCAATAACATGGCTAGACCATGCACTAATAACAATGATTGTAGATGATGGCTTTAAAACACAATACAATAAAAGGTGTAACATAGATGCAACTCTTTTTAAAGGGATGACAGATAGAGAAAAATTGAAAACTGAAACAGAATTTTTTTCCCGAAATTAATGAAAACTCTGTAACCTTACAAAAAGTACTTTGGAACACGCACAAAGCATACGTGGGAGGTGTGCTTTGTGCGTGGTCGAAATATAGAACAAAACATAAAGAAAACTCTTATGAGATTTACTCATTAAACTTACACAACTACAACAGAAAAATAACGAATATTATAACTTTAGAAATAGCTAACATACAATCAGGGATTAAAAAGATACAAGAAAAAAATGACAATTTAATCTAGTTATAACAATTAAAGCAACATCACTTAGGTTTATAAACCGGGGAAATTAATTGCTAAACAAATTAAGGGAATTAATTTTACTAAAAGAATTGATAAGATACAAGATGATAAGGGCATAACCCATAGAAATCAAATAGACATAGGAAAGTCCTTTTTCCAATATTATATATTTTTATATAATCTTGAGCAAACAGTGGACTTTCAAAAGCCCTCAATTAAACAAATTGAAGAATATTTAAAAAAGATAAAACTGGGGCGTGTCTTGGCAGGGGCTGCGGCTGGTCGCATGACGGAGCAGCTCCTGCTCTAAAACTAAAAGAAAGGGCCGAAAAGAGCCGAAAAGGGCCTGAAACCCTCTTCGAACACCGTACAAACCCTACCTGAGCCCCGGGGGGGGGGGGGGGATGGGGGACGAAAGTGACGTTGATCCAGGGGAAGAAGGAAGAGGAGAGCCGGGAAGCGGAGCCGCGAGGTGAGGCCCACTCCAACCTGCCTCCCCCGATAGTGGCTCCCGGCGCCCTCTCCCCTGCAAAGAAAGAAGGCCCGATTGGAGCAGAGGGGGCCGTGAAGGAGAAGAACGGCAAGAGGACACCAGGAGGCTGGGGTAAGCAAGAGCGTGGGGGGAAGACACGCAGGTGGCGGGCGGCCCGCAACACAAGACCCCATAGCACCCCACATCAGCCCCCACACTTACCAGGCCCACCTCTGAAGTGGGCTTGGAGGTGAGGTAGGCCCAACCGAAAACCAGAAGAGCTTTGGCGGGACCGAATCCCTGGGCCCAGATTGGGAGGCGGCCAGCTCTCCACACATGAGCTGGGGCACCGCCGGAGGCCCCCTCCTCTCCCTGCTGGGCCCTGAAGACACCCTGAAAGGGCAGACCAGGGGCCTACTGGGGAAAAGATAGCCCAAGGCATTGGAAGCAGGCCAGCAGACCAAGAGCCTAGAAGGCCCAGGCAAACATCCTGGGGGGAATTTTCCCGCCAAAAATGGCCATTTTCCCATAGGGAGAACTGAAGAGGAAGAAGGGGGTGGAGCCAGCATCCTAAAATGGTGGGCGCAGTATAGGGAGGCTCCACAGCCTAGTAAAAAGGCAACAAACGTGCAGAGAACCAGGCACAAACAGAGGAACCCTGAAAAGGGGAGAATAACATCCTGAATAATAGCTAGCCCCCAGTCACTGGTTTCATTGATCTTGCAGAAGCACTGAGTAAAGAAGTGAGGGTCCAAACCAGCACAGCTGGATGAAAGCACCTCAATTCACTTCCCAGAGACATTTGTAAGCAAGACTAGGACTTAAAACAGAACCTGACTACCACCTCGTCCAGCTAAAGACAAACCAAGGGTTGCTCCCTCGCACGCACTCGACAGGGCATGCTCTCTACAAACCTCAAACAAGCCTGAAAGCCAGAGGCAACAGAATATACTATTACAGACCGCAAATCCGGAGGTAGAGAGCTGACCAAGACCACGTGAGTGATGGACTTTTAAAGTCATCCCCATGAATACTATGGGACAAGACGCTTAGAGACAGGGGGTTCTCGACAGGCATTAATCAACAGACCCAGAGGGTGTCTCAATACTTCTATCTAACTCTGGCACAAGCTCTCTCTCCCGCTCTGTAAATGACTTAAATCAGAGGCGGCTTATACCTCACATACTACCTCATTTACAAGCTTACGCAGGCAAACAAACTATCCTCATATAGAGCCGGATTTGGCGAAAATGGGCAAGTCAAAGAAAAATGTGCCTTCTAAGAGCATCCAGGAGCTCTTCCACAAACCAGAGGCTCTCCTCTCACAGCCCTACAGCCCCTCTCCTGAACAAAGTGACCAGCCTGAAGCACAAGGGGAAGATCCCAACCCACCTCAGGACATGAATCTCTCAGCCAAATCCCTAGAGATCATAGGGCAGATGCTACAGGCTCAATCAACACAGCTAGTTAAAGAGATCAGGGATGACCTATTCGAACTGGGCCAGAGAACTAACCTCCTCGAGGAGACCACATACAAAATAATTGAAGCTCAGGAACAAGAGAGAGCAGAAATCAACAATCTGGTGGCAAAAGTTTCTCTCCTAGACGACAAGCTGGACGATCTGGAGAACAGATCGAGGAGACACAACATCAGGGTACGCGGGGTCCCAAACGCGGTACCCGACCTACTGCAATATCTAAGAGCGGGGATCTCCTTTATCCTACCAGAGGTGACTGACAACACCTGGGAAATTGAACGAGCCCACAGAGCCCTTGGGGCCTCACGAAATCAAGAACTACCAAAAGATATAATTGTTCGCTTCCTGAGGCAAAAAACCAGAGACCTGATCCTGAATGCCACAAGAAAATTACCTAACATCAAAGGCCCTGATGGCGCCCCTCTCCAAATCTACATGGACCTATCCCCTCGTACACTAGAGAAGCGCAGAGCAATGAAACCGGCCCTTGCTACCTTGATCAAATGCAAGATTCCATACAGATGGGGCTTCCCCTTCTCTCTCTCATTCCAACACCAAGGGACTGTCTATTTGATCCACACTCCGGAGGAATGTACAAAGATTCTGCATAGTCTTCACTTGGCGGAACCAGCTGAGGGAGACCTGGCTCCAGAACCGGCGCCCGAAGCAAGACCGGCCAGAATCTGGTCAACAGCCAAGAAGTCGCACCGACAATGGGGCGACAAGAGACATTCAGCCGACCCTGAGCCCAGAACACACAAGTGACCTTCCAAGCACGTCAAGACTCACCTAAATTGGGACTGATGGACGTTTGTTTGCAATTTTTTCTTTTTAATCATTCTCTCTGGAGCTGCAGTCGCTATATATCTTTAGCATAAGTGGTAGACCACAATGTATAGTGTTTAACTAAGGGTGGCCTAGGCCCAAGATAGCCTGTATAGTTATATGTTCTTATAAGGCCTAAGACCCCCACTACCCCACAGCTTAAGGCCTAATGCTAATTTACTGATACCACAGTTGACTGCTAGAGGAGAATTCAAGCTCAACTTTGTTAGATTATGTATTTAACTGCTATTTGAGGCTATTTCAGCAATGCCTGTTAGAGCCCCATATGGAACTTTATGTTTAATACTGTCAGGTTAAATTTGTTAAATTTGTTTGAGGTAAAGTTACTAGCAATATATTTCATGTTCAGGGGCCGAACCCCTAGTATTAACGACACCCTTTCTAATGTTCTGGCTAAACTCTCTCTCTTCGCCACCCCTCCCGGGGGAGCCCACAGGTGTTCCAACTCGGCTCGCCCATCTCTCCAGGGGGTTTCCCTGGCCTGCGCGGATCCTTGATGACCGTCTCTCCACCAAGCAATCTGGGGTAATAGCTCAAATGGGGTCCCTGCAGACCTCCACACTCTCACATGGCTAACCCACACTACACATTTACTACACACAATGTAAGAGGCTTTAACTCCCCCAACAAACGAAGGAAAGCCTTCATAACGTACAAGAAAGACAAGCCTGCAGTCCTCTTTCTCCAGGAGACTCACTTTGAGCAGGGGAAGACCCCCTTGTTTCTGCACAAAGACTACCCAACATTTCACACCTCTAGCCAAAAAACTAAGAGGGCTGGCGCAGCAATTTTAATTCACAAAGACTTCCCATTCCAAGTTTCCCACAAAAAAATAGATAAAGAGGGTAATTTCGTGATAATCACGGGCAACCTGCTTAATACAAAGCTCACTCTGGTATCACTCTATGCTCCTACAGTAGCCCCGCATAACGCTATCATAAATCTTCTGGAGACACTAAACTCCCAGGAATTAGGCAAAGTCATTATAGGCGGGGACTTTAACCTAGTGCTAGACCCAGACAAGAATAGGTCTAGGAAACAGGGGGAATCCAGACCCCCAGACAAAACCAAGCTAATCAAAAACCTGCTTCTAAAACTGGGACTGGTAGACGCCTGGAGGGGACTCCACCCTCAAGAGAGGGAATATACGTTTTACTCCCCCCCACATAAATCCTACTCACGTATAGATACCCTTTTTATAGACGCCTCTCTACTAGATCAAGCCATTTCCGTGGACATAGTTCCTTGCACTTGGTCAGATCACAGTCAGGTCACACTAGGCCTGAACCTAGCCCCCAACTTTGCAGCGCCATACACATGGAGGCTCAATGATAGGCTCCTGTCAATCCCGAGTGTGCTGGACCATATCTCCAGAGACTTGAGGGACTTCATCTCCACTAATTCCAGCCCCTCCACCTCTGGGTAACACATAAAGCATTTATAAGGGGCAGCTTTATAAAGCTAGCCTCGGCATATAAAAGAAAGGTAAGGGAAAAGGAGAGCCGATTGACCAAGGAACTAGCCACTCTAGCAAAACTAAATCAGCAACAGCAGTCAGACCTAAACCGCCAGCGGATAGACCTGATCAGACTAGAACTAGACAACATCCTGTCAGCCCAAACAGAGAAGGCCTTAAGGAAAACCCAGAGCAATTTTTTTGCGCAGGCAAACAAACCAGGCCCCTTATTGGCCAATAGGCTGAATGCCAGATTCCAGCAAGCAAGGGTCACCCAAATCAAAACTAAAACGGGCACAATCACAAATACCGTATTGGCCCGAATATAAGCCGCACCCGCATAAAAGCCGCACCTATGAAATTCAAGGGGAAAAAACAAAAAAACATAATATCCGAATATAAGCCGCAACTTGACTATAGTAACTCCCCACCCCTTTATGTTGAAGTATATGTATAAACATGGCTTCCCCAGTCCTCTCCTTCTAGCTGGGCCCTTTTTGGGGTAGATATCAAAAATAAATGCTCTGTGCTTTGCCCCCTTTGCTGTCTGCCATCTCTCCTCTTCTGTACTCTTTCCCCCAGGGTCTCACGCTTGCCTCTAGGGACAATGTCCTTACCGGGTGCCCTCTGTCTCAGTTGTACCTTTTTCTATGCACCTCCACCAGACCCTGGCTCTATGTATGTTGTGTGGTGTGCTGTACTCACTCAGAGGCTGATCCTATGTCTTTCTGCATTCTGGAGATGAATCCAGGGCCTGGATCCAGGCCTCCGGGTATTTTAGGCTGCAGAGCTCTACTGCATGCCAGTTGCGTCTCCGGTGGTTCTCAGCCGGGTCTCTGACGCCATCTCTCCTCTCCTCCCTCTGCTTGGCTCTGTATTTGCCGGGGTAGCACGCAGGACCACAGAGGCCCCGATTCAAGATGGTGGCCGCACCAAAAAAGTGGCTCAGACAGGCCCCAGGTCCTGTTTGGAGGTGGATCAACCCTCCAGGGCACTATAACTGTGCTGGGGGTTGTTTTGGGGGTCCCCAGCAATTGATTTGAGGGTAGTCGACGCCCTCTGTATATCTGCGGCGCGCCGGCTCCAGGGTCTTCACACTGCAGCTGCTAGCCACGCCCCCAAATCGGCAAAACATTTTATTGTCTCGAATATAAGCGCATCTGTAATTTCCAAGCTCGGAAATCAGGAAAAAAGTGCGGCTTATATTCGGGCCAATACGGTAGTCAGGCTAAGATCCAGGATATCTTCCGAACATTCTATCAAGAGATATACACTTCACAAACACAGGCAGCTGGGGACTCCCTGAAAAGCTATCTTGGGGGACTGGACCTCCCTGTTCTGGGAGACTCCGAGTTAAACCTACTCAATTCAGAGGTTACAGAAAAGGAAGTCAGAGACACCATTAAAACCCGATGGCTTTTCCAACTTATGCTATAAAAAGTTTGTAGATATACTGACTCCCCATTTGGTTTTAATGTACAATGCTATTTTGAGGGGAGAACAGATGCCGCCGGAGCTCAATCAGGCGACTCTGGTCTTCTTTCCCAAGACGGGGAGGGACCCTACGGAGGTTAAAAACTACCGGCCTATTTCTCTGCTCAATGGGGACATCAAAATACTGGCAAAATTGATGGCCACAAGGATCTCCAGCTTCCTACCTAGTCTAATCCACAAAGACCACGCAGGCTTCATCCCTCACAGGCAGGCAGGCGACAACATCAGGAGAGTACTGAACATCATACACCTAGCCAAACACCTAAAGATCCCCCTACAGGGCAGCCCAGATCTCCTTTCTACCCCAAGCACACTCAGTGGCACACCAACCCATCTGGGTAGCAATAGAAAACCAACAGCTATACCCTCAGGGGTGGGACACGGTAGTATGGCTTCCAAAGTCCCACCACCAGGCGCTCACTTACTCCAACCCAATGATTAGACTATCCCTGGGATGCTGGGACTGGGCGAACTCGAAAAGGCGCCTGACTCCTGACCTCTCTCCGCTTTTATCGATTACCACTTCCCCCCTCTTTGCGAAAGATCTTCCGAGGGACTCAGTAGCCTGGTGGACCTCCAATGGGTTGGACAGGGTAGGGGCTTGGTTCAAAGAGGGCCAACCCATTAACTTCGAATACCTTAGAGACAACTTTAATCTCCCCATAAAGGAACACTTTGTTTTTTGTAAATTTAGTCATTTTATATGGACTTTGGGAAAGTCACTAGGCCAACCCCAAGCAAACTGGATGACACGCATGTGCTTGGACGCCCCGCTATCTAAAGGTACACTAGGCATACTTTACAAGAAATTTAACAGCCCGCAAAGCAATAGTAAGCCTAAGCCCTTGATAAAATGGGAGGAGGACCTGGGTCAGACATGGGATCTGAAGAAGTGGGGACAAATTAGTCAGAGACTAGCGAAAGGCTCCTACAATTATAGCCTGATGGAAACTTCACTGAAAGTGCTCCATAGGACTTATATTACCCCAGCTAGGCTCAACAAGATGAACCCTCAAGAGCCCGACACTTGTTTCAGGGGATGTCCTGAGAAGGGGACCTTTATCCACATATGGTGGACATGCCCGAAGGCCCAGGACATCTGGTCCGAGACAACCCAAATAGCCTCAAAACTTAGTCTCACCCAAATAACCCCCACCATCGAAACTTGTCTCTTGGGACAAAGAACCCTCACACTGTCCAGGTCCCAAGATAGGTTACTCCAGTCCATATTCTTAGCGGTAAAAAACCACATAGCTAGTAAGTGGAAAAATTCTAACCTAAACCTAAGAGAGATCATAAATAAAATAAACTTTATTATGATTAATGAGAAACTCATCCACCTAGTCTTAAACACTTACACCAGGTTTCTAGATATCTGGGAACCCTGGATAGCCTCCAATTACAGCATAGATCCGGGATAGAGTGTCACTGGGCGGGCTAGGGGGGGATATAGAATAAAGGTGGCTGGAGAGAGCATGTCGGGGCATCCTCACTGGAGACCGGGAGCAAACGTAAGTTGACGGGGGCAGAGCTGTGGGGGTCCTCGGGGGGCTGGGGACGAAATGGGGGTCCTAGAGGGGCATTGAACTCCAACATTGCAAGATTCTGAATTTGGAAGGGACGATCTATGTATCCTAAACTAAATACCCTGTTCATAGTTAGCTTTAATATGTAAACCATAACTAACGTTAACTGGTTTGTGGTTTTTGTTGTTTGTTATAAAAACATACTACAAAATATGAATTATTAATAATTAATAATAATAATTATAATAATCATTCCAATCTCATTCACTCTGAGATTCTAGTGTAAATCAATTACTCACACTCTTGTTTTCTATGAGAACAATATATATTTATTTATTACAATGTAAGAGGCTTCATATAATACATCATATTAATATGCATAAATATTGCTAAATACTAGGAACATCATATGTTATAAACATAGCAGAAAGTCATTCTATCCGTTGCAGTATGTAGTGTCTTATAATGCTAATGTTAATGTCCACCTGTGTGTGTATAGTTACCAAACCAGCATAGCTGGTACACCAGAGGAAGAATTCCAAGAGAGGTGCCGTGGAAAGAGAGGAGGCTTCTCTGGTATGTTCCCCTTTTTAAGCCTGTACTTCTGTCCCACCCTTACACACTTCTCTTACTTACTACTGGTCAGATAAATCACATGTCTCAACAAGACAACTCACTGGTCCGATATTCTCACAAAGGAATTCCTTAAGCACATGTTTTCACTGGTGGAATCCATTTTGACTCCCTGTGAATCCTGGGAGAGTAATTCGACACTCCTGGTCACTTCCTTAGGGCTTTAGGTCAGACTGTGTTTGACCAAAGGTAATCGCCATCATGTGGTCATTCCACAAAACTGCACCCAGGTATATCAACCTGATACATATAAGGCTCTTGCGTATATTAACGCTGGTAATTCTGGAATATTGCTCTTCCATAATTTCTGATATCACGTAGTTTCAACATTGTTCTTTACCCTTGTTTTTTGACTTTTCTTGTTTTTAATTGTTATTTGAAAATGGAAAGCTGTTGTTGGAGTAAAACACATAGAAATTTGCCACAGGGCAACCAATATTAAGGTCTATGTTCCTAGCAGGTGCACCTTGTATTTGCCTCTAAGTTTTGTTTCCTCGAACTGTACCAGCACTACATATATTTGGTTGTAACTTTCTCTGTTTCTCTTAAAATAAATTTTGTGTGTCAATAAAAATTATTGAATTAAAGAAAAAAAAAGATAAAACTGCCAAAAATATCAGAAACACAATTAAAACAATTGGAAATGGACATTACAGAAGAAGACATATATCAAAGTATAAAATCTTTAAAAATTGGAAAATCTCCGGGTCCAGACGGATTTCCTAATATATACTATAAAAAAATTTCTTCATCTATAGTGAAATATCTACAAAAAATGTATAACGAAATTAAAATAAATGGGACAGCACCAGCAGAGACACTGGAAGCAGCAATAACTGTAATACCCAAAACTGGCAAAGATCACTCAGAATGCCGTAACTACCGTCCAATATCACTTATCAATACAGATATAAAAATATACTCTAGTATATTAGCTACTCGTCTGAACCCATTATTAACAATTTAATTAATAAAGACCAAACAGGTTTTATTAAATCCAGACAGTCAACTGATAATACCCGAGAACTTCTTAATATAATTGACTTTGCCCATAAAAGGAAAATAC
The DNA here is from genome assembly GCA_027410445.1 of Discoglossus pictus. Lineage (NCBI taxonomy): Eukaryota > Metazoa > Chordata > Amphibia > Anura > Alytidae > Discoglossus > Discoglossus pictus. The sequence goes on along the minus strand of CM050163.1, from coordinate 176,190,875 downwards.
CATTAGTAGCTATATCATTTGATGCTGAAAAAGCATTTGATAGAGTGAACTGGGATTTTATACAACTAGTGTTAGACAAATATGGTTTTGGTTCATTCGGATCACACATGATAAAATCACTTTATACAGAAACTAATGCATTTATAACAGGTGTAGGCTTCAAAACTCACTTGTTTGATTTAAGAAATGGCACCCATCAGTGTTGACCTATGTCACCACTTATATTTGCTTTGATTATAGAACCTTTATTAGAAATGATTAGAAGTTCTAAACAAATAAAAGGAATAGTTATTGGCTCTATTATAAACAAAGTTACCATCTTTGCTAATGATTTGCTGGTTACAGTTACAGATCCAATAAATTCAATAACTACTTTACTTCAACTTATTGTAGAATATGGTGACTTTTCTTACTACAAGGTAAATATTACTAAGACAGAGGTGCTACATGCTAATATACCAGATAAGCATAACGTTTAAATAAAAGATAGATTTCCATATAATTGGAGAAGTAACCAAATAACACAATTAGGTATCATATTTTATCAAAATCTAAATAATATAGTTCAAAACAATAGGGATAGATTATTTTCTCAGGTCTCCTCTATATTAACAAGCTGGAGAGATTTAAACTTGTCATGTATTGGTAGAATATCATTAATTAAAATGAGTATCCTCCCCAAAATATTATATATTTTAAGAAGTCTACCTTTAAAGATTTCAATTAAAATCTTAAAACAATTCCAAAAAATAATAGACAAATTTATATATAGAAACAAAAAAACACGTATCAAACAAGAAATTATCTCGAGAATTTTTTCTAGAGGGGGCCTAGCAGCACCGAATATAATTCAATACTCAAATACCATTAAATTAGTTCACCTTTCAAAATTTACAAAAAAAGTAATTAAACCTAAATTTTTGCTTATAGAAAATGAGTTAGTTAAAAATATTAACCTAAAATATATATATTGGTATATGAAAATATATAACAAGATTCTTACTAAATTACCACTTATTTCTAGAACATTAATAAAATGGTGGTTTAAATATAATAAAAAAAATGAATTGGTAAAATTCCCGGCTCCAAATACTCCAATGCATAAATTGTCACTGGAGTTAACCCCTTTCCTAAATATATCATGGGAAGAATGGGGTATGAAAACTCTTAAGGACTTATTTCAGGGACAAAAATTTAAATCATTTGGACTTATATCTAAAGAATACCAAGTACCAGTCACTAAATGGTTATTTTATAATATACTATACACATCGATAACAAATGCAGACTATGGAAAATTACTTAATAGAGAATTGACAGACTTTGAAATTCTCTTAAATGATATTGATAAGAAGAGTACAATATCAAGATATTATAAAATAATAAAATCCCGATTAGAAATAAGCAAAACAGAAAGAATGGAAAAATGGGAGAGAAATCTTGGAGTATCCTGGTCTACAACTCAGTGGTATAAGGCATTCTCAAAAACAGAGAAAAGTATAATGAACTCACCCTTAAGAGAAACATATTTTAAACTAGTGCAGCGATGGTATATGACCCCAATCAGGTTAAAAAAAATTGCCCCTGAAAAAAACCATGGCCATTGGTGGAGATGTGGAAATCAAATAGGAACCCACGAACATATGTGGTGGACTTGTACCTATATTAGAGATTTTTGGACATTATGTCTAACATATATTTCGGAAATTATTAATATCCAACTGGAAATGACTCCTGAGATTGTATTGTTTCAAGTCCTTGCAAGTAAAATTGACTAATGTGATTATAAATACTTTAATGGCAGCCAAGTGGCTTATAGTTAGAGCATGGAATAAACAATCCTTACCGACTTGGACTGAAATTATGACCATTGTAGAGAGAAATAAACAAATAGAATTGGAGTATTTGACACTTTCAAATGGTTTGTCAACATTTTTTAGCTTAAAATGGTCTCCTTGGAAGATATTGGAAGTTATTTAATTATTAATGTTGGAAAGGAATATATTAAAAGAAGAGATGGAAAGTATAAAGAATAAAATACAAACAAGAAAAGAAGGATGGGTGTAAACAATCTCAGGAGTTGATAAAAATGCCCCACTCCTCTGCTCCATAGAATTGAATTATATCATGTTTTGATACGCTAAGAAATTTTAATCTTTATGACTCAATGTGAATTATTTAAATTCAACTGTGGTTCCAATTTATTAATTTTTTTCTTTGCTGGATTTTTTTTTTTTGTGTTGTTGTCTGAATATGTGTAGTTTCGATGTCCTGATGTCTTTTAATGTTTATAAATTTTGTAATTCTTTTAAAATAAAAAAAGAATAATAAAAATAAATAAATATTTGATTGAGACATTATTATTTTGATTTTACAATGAGGAGGGATTATTCCTTTTCTTTCAATTGAACAGTATATGCGGCATTGATCAAACACAATATATAATATTGTTTCCTCAATAATGTAAATTATGTGCACAATGATTAGTAGATCACATTTCACTGGATTAAACCAAAATTTATCAAATTAAATAATCTAAAAATCCCTGGTGCTTAACACCTTAAATGATAAAGCAACTTTAATAGTTAGGGATATTAACATAGAATCTGAAATAACGTCGCTCAATGTATATATGCATACATACACACAATGAAAAAATCTGGGGGGCTTTAATCCTCTTCCCCAGTTCCTACGCCCATGCTACTAGTCAATTACTCATGACGGGATAATATTTAGGGTGTCTCTCAAAAAAAAACTGCCTCCACCTGTATCTTTCCCCTGTGTCTCTTTCCCCCCTCCCCTGTGTCCTTTTCCCTGTGTCTTCCTCCCCTGTGTCTCTCCCCATGTCTCTTTCCCCCCTCCCCTGTGTCTTTCTCCTCCCCTCCTTCCCCCCCAGTGTCTCTTTCCCACGCCTCCTGTCCCTATGCCTCTTTCCCTCCTTCTCCCTCGCCTGTGTCTCTTCCTCTACTTCCTCCTTCCACGCTCCCCTGTGTCTCTTTCCTCCCCTTCTCCCTACCTCCACCGTGTCTCTTTCCCTCGCCTCCTCCCTTCCTACCCTGTGTCTCTTCCCTCCCCTCCTCCCTCTCCTGTGTCTCTTTATCCCCTCCTCCCTCTCTCCCCTGTGTCTCTTTCCACCCTCCTCCCTCCATCTCCTGTGTCTTTTTCCTACCACCCAGCACTCAATGCTCCCCTCCCCTCCTTCCCTCACGCTTCCCCATGTCGCTCTCCCCTCCATGTTTCTCTTCCACTCTCCCCTGTCTCTTCCATCTCCCCATGTCACTCTCTCTCCCCTGTCTCTCTCTCCCCCGTATCTCTTTCCCCTGTCACTCTCCCACCCTCTCCCCTGTCTCTCTCCCACACTCTCCCCTGTCTCTCTCCCACCCTCTACCCTGTCTCTCCTCAACCCTCTCCCTTGTCTCTCTCCCACTCTCTCCCCTGCCTCTCCCCCTCTCATGGCGAGCAAACACAGCGCATTGGGCGCACGCCCCTCGCTGAGTGCATGCATCGCTCATTGGGCGCAATGCCCATGCGCAATGCGCAACATGAGCCGCACATGCACATCGGGCACGACAAGCGACGAGCGCTTCAAAGGGGGGTAGAGGCAGGGGAGAGGGTGGGAGAGAGACATGGAGGGGAGAGTCAAGGGGAGAGACAATGCACATGTCCGGAGGGAGTGTTACACACTATGAAAACTAGTATAGGTGATATAATTGGTTTGTTAGGTATGTACCAAACTAATAATATTTGTAGCATGGACATAAAACAGTTCTTGGGAAAATTGGACTTTTTAAATCCACTTTATGTTTTTTACATTACAACCTGAGAGCTTTTGTTTTGATAAGACTAGAATTGCCACCACACCACTCCTCCTCACTAGCCCAGAAGCAGGATGTTGCAACCAAAGCTCTATAGAAATGTAAACTCCCTTCTCTCACACACACAACTTCAACCAATGTATCATGGATCTCTCCAGAATCCTGAAGAGGCATCCAAATCACATATATAGTTCTCAGCAGCGGGGGCTTGCTGAGTAACGCAACGCTAAAATTGCGGGCTCGCATAGCGGTTGCGGCCAGAAAGGAGCGCCAAAGGCGCTCATTGCGCTGGTGGAGATGAGTGCCATAGGCGCTCATCCCTACATCCCCGTACGACTTATGCATCATCCGTACGACCCCCAGGACTAAACATGTACACAAACCTCACTTATACACTTTACAATGCCAGCCCCATAGGACTTAGAAATAATCTTGTTCAAACATTCATCCCTACGGACCCGCACCACATATACTTAATCCCTATGATCTGCCACACTACACATGAACACAAAGCTCCATTTTACAATTTGCACTCCGAGACCCGAAGGTGTTTGAAAAAAATAGCATTAAAAAAATGACCCGTAACACTTTGCCAAGATACGGATCCCGCATAAAGTTCAGACTTCGCTACAAATTCGGAACAGGCGAAAATACACATTTACCGGACCAACCGCTGCACGACAAAAACACAAAAACCCAACAAATATCACACAAATTAACTTACTAACTCACACACAGCACAGGGGCACAATCAGGATGCATATGAGTGAGGTTGCAAGTTCATTAGACCCATATTTAGCCTTTTTGAACAAACAAAAATCGCCTAAGCAAGGCGGACGAAAAAAACGAATACGAGGCCCAAACGTGTAAAAATGAACAACGAACTCGCAACACTTACACAAACCCACTAACACATTGCGAGGCATGTAACATATACAACATTTATGCCATTTTGCATACACTAAGCACATAACTTCCACAAAATGGCGGATAGAACGCTAATTGCGCATGCACACTACATTTTAACGGTTTCTACTTAGGCTGACAGTCTTTAAATAGTGGAGACTTTCTGGAAATGTCTCCATTTCTCCTCAGGTGATGAACAGTGTGACTGGACATTTCACTGGTAAAGTTACTTCTGAAGCAACTTGCCTATCCCTTTAGAAGTTCAAAAACTGCAAATTACACAAAAAGGTAAGCTATAATTTATTAATAATAACTTAATAAAGTAATAATCTGAAATAATCATATAATATTGGGAAAAATAACATTATTCATGGACAGAAAAATTTGAATATATTATTGATCTATAGTAAGATGAAAAAAATATATATACCGTATATACTCAAGTATAAGCCGTTCCAAGTATAAGCGGAGGCACCTATTTTACCACAAAATATTGGGAAAACTTAGTGACTCGAGTATAAGCAGAGGGTGATAAATGTGCTGCCCCCTGTATCTCTCTTGTGCCCTCTGTGTCCCCCTCTTGTGTCCCCTCTGTGCCCCTTTCTTGTGTCCCCCTCTCTCTCTGCTGTATCTTCCCCCTCTCCCTCCCCTGTGTCTCTCTGCCCCTCTCCTTCCCCTGTGCCTCTTTGCCCCTCTCCCTCCCCTGTGTCTCATCCCCTCCTCTCCCTCCCCTGTGTCTCTCATACCCTCCTCTCCCTCCCCTGTGTCTCTCCCCCCTCTCTCCCTCCCCTGTGCTCTTCCCCCTCTCCCTCCCCTGTGTCTCTTCCCCCTCCCTCCCCTGTGTCTCTTCCCCCTCACCCTTCCCTGTGTCTCTTACCACCCTCTCCCTCGTGTCTCTTTTCCTCCGCCTCCCTTATCATCCTCCTCATCCTCCCTCCTCAACCCCACTCCTCATCAGCCCTTCTCATCCTCCCTTCTCATCCTCAACCCCCTCCTCATCCTCCCTCCTCAACCCCCCTCCTCAACCCCCCTCCTCATCCTCAACACCCCTCCTCCACCCCCTCCTCATCCTCAACCCACCTCCTCAACCTTTCTCCTCAACCCCCCTCTTTTACCCCCTTCCCAACCCCCCTCCTCATCCTCAACCCCCTCCTCAACCTCTCTCCTCAACCCCCATTCTCAACCTCCCTCCTCAACCCCCCTTCTCAACCTACCTCTTAATCTTCAACCCTTCCTCCTCAACCCCCCTCCTCATCCTCAACCCCCCCATCTCAACCCCCCTCCTCATCCTCAACCCCCCTCCTCAAAAGTATCTTAAGTACTAATTTGGATCCAATGACATATCCCATATTTTTTCCACATGGGGAAGCAGGTTGGCAACCCAAAATAACCCTTGAGAGTAACCCAAATTCAAAAGTAAGTGTGAGAAATAATATTTCCATGCTTGAATTTAAAGTGGCTCAAACTGTCATTCGAGATGGATTCAATCCCATTTTATTTGGCAGAAAACTGACACAACAATGGATCATTGATTCATATTTGCAAGTTGAAAAAAATCATTTAAACTTCATCAAATATCAGCAAGATAAACTATGTGTAGAACAGTATTCTGGACTGATGGATTATGTCACTGAGGTGGCTACAACCAGAGAGCTGCCAGCTGGCAAAGCCATCATTTTACCTTCTTCTTTCCAAGGATCTCCTCACAATATGCGAGAAAGATACAATGATGCTATGGTTATTGTAGCTAAATATGGCAAACCAGATATATTTATTACATTTACATGCAGTCCACAATGGCCAGAGATTGTACAGAATCTGCTATTTGGACAAAGTGCTTCCGATAGACCAGATTTAGTGTCAAGAGTCTTTAAAATCAAATTAAATGAATTAATATGTGACATAACCATAACTCAGTTATTTGGAAAATGTCTAGCTTATGTTTATACCATATAATTTAAAAATGGGGCCTTCCCCATGCACATATTCTTATAATCCTTCAAGAGAAGGATAAATTGGATACTGATGACAAAGTGGATTCAGTCATCATTGCTAACCTACCAGATCCAGAAATACATGGTAGACTATATTAGATTGTAACTTATCGTATGATTCATGGACCGTGTGGAGATATTAATCCACAGTCACCATGTATGGAAAATAAGAAATGTACTAAAGAATTTCCAAAAGATTATAAAGACAAAACTTATGCTAATTGTCATGGCTATCCATTATATAGAAGAAGAGAAAGACAAACTGTCATTATTTGATGAAAAAAGTAGATAACAGATATGTGGTACCATACAATCCACATTTACTCATGAAGTATAATGCACACATTAATGTGGAAGCTTGCACTTCTATTAAATCCATGAAATATGTCTACAAATATATTTACAAAGGCTATGATGCAGCTACTGTAGTGGCCAAAAGTGCAGAAAATCCCAATCAAAGTGAGTTATTACATGATGAACTTGCATCTCATGTAAATGCTCGCTATGTAAGTGCGCCAGAAGCAATGTGGCGTCTTCTCAAATTTGAAATACATGATCGCTCACATGAGGTATATCGATTGGCTGTATATTTGCCACAAAGACATTTCGTGTATTCCCATGTTGGAAATGAAACAAATGCTTTGGCACAAAGTGAGCATCAACAAACTACACTAACTGCGTGGTTTCAATTAAATCGTACTGACTTGGAGGCAAGGGAATTGTTATATATTGAAATTCCATACCATTATGTTTTTGTTAATGGATTATGGCAAAAACGAAAAAGTCGTGGAAATAAAATAATACCAAGAATGTACACTGTAAATACAAGAGACCTTGAATGTGGCTGCTTACGTTTACTACTTCTAAATGTTGTGGTGCACAAGTTTTCAACAGTTAAGAACTGTTAATGACATAGTTTATGAGTCATGTCATTTAGCTGCGTGACAGACACTTCCTGGCTGATGATACAGAATGGGAAAGATGTCTAGAAGAAGCAGCACTGTGTCAAATGCCACAGCAGATGAGGGAACAATTTGCATTTATTTGTATCTTCTCAAATGCTCCAAATGCATTAGCTTTGTGGGACAAATTTAAAACAAATATGTCTGAAGACTTTTTGCAACAATACAATGAGCCTATTGCACAATTAAAAGCATTAATTGAAATTCAAGAGGTCTTTCTATCACATGGATTAAGTTGTGCAAGATTTAAACTTTGAAAACTATTACTCTCAGCTTCAAAGAGAAAGGACAGAAGAAAGACTTGCAACTTTAAATATATTACAATTGCAAGCATTTAATGCAATGAAAAATTCCCTAGATGATGACATACTCAAAGAGCGTTATTTCTATCTAGATGGACCTGGCTGATCAGAAAATACTTATCTGTATAAATTATCGATGAGTTTTATTCGAGCACAAGGTCAAATAGCACTGCCATTTGCAACCACTGGAATTGCCACACTTTTGTTAGAAGGTGGAAGAACTGTGCATAGTGGATTTAAGCTGCCAGTTCCCATTCTGGAAACATCAGTGTCGTATATTCGAATGACATTATTGCAAGCAAAAAAAAAATAAAAAAAGGAAATTAATTATAATAGATGAAGCTACAATGATGTCATGCCATGCCCTACAATGTATTGACCGTTTGCTACGTGAAGTCATGGATAATGATTTGCCATTTGGTGCAAAGGTAATGTTGTTAGGTGGAGATATTAGACAAACATTACCTGTCGTTTTACATGGAAATCGAACCGACATTGTCGAAACATGTATAAAGTCACTATGGAAACTATTTACCCATCTTCAATTCCAACAAAATATGAGATCAGAAGGAAAAAATGAGTTTAATGATTGGCTCATTAACATTGGAAAAGGAAAAACAGAGAGAATACAACATTTACCCGATGATACCGTGCAAATTCCATCTCATATGATTTGCAAACAGGATCTCATATCAGCTATATTCCAAAATACAATAAATAACGAGGACTATGCAGAGCTTGCCAACAAAGTAATGCTAACATGCAAAAATAAGGATGCATTACTCCTCAATAATGAAATATTAAAAAAAAAAAATGCACCACAAAAAAATTATCACAGTGCTGATTCTGTACTTGGTGATGACAAAGAGTCAGACAAACTTTTCAACTGAATTCATTAACTCCCTCTGGAATGCCACCACATATTTTGCAGCTAAAGAAAGGTGCAATTATCATGTTACTGCGAAATATGAATCCAAATGAGGCCTATGTAATGGGACCAGAATAATTGTTCAAGAATTGAAGGACCATTTCATACATGCTGAAATTCTAACTGGTACCCATAAAGGAGAGAGAGTTTTCATACCAAGAATAGATTTGGCACCAAGTGTAAGTAGCCTCCCTTTTGTACTTCAAAGGAGACAATTTCCCATCATCATGGCTTTTGTCATGACCATTAATAAATCACAAGGACAAACTTTCAAATCTGTGGGTATCTTTTTAGAAGAATCAGTATTTGCACATGGACAGCTGTATGCTGCATTCTCGAGATGCAAGAATCCAGAGGCTATTAAAGTCTACATTGAAAACAACCAAAGTCAAGGTGATTTATTAGATGATGGCCGCATTTTTACAAAAAACATTGTCTACTATGAGGTACTATAACTTAAATTTAAAAACATATAACAATACAAGACATGGCAAATTTCAAGGACAATTTCACAAGAAAATTAAAAAAAATAGAGCACAGTGGTTTTATTTTGACAACAAACTTTTTAGAGGACCACTATTTCACTAAGAAACTCTATAAAATGGCAAAAAAACATAGAGAACAGTGGTTTTACTTCCAGGACAAAATTAGATATCTCTGGGACTCTTCTCTAAAAAAATAGAGAACAGTGGTTTGATTTCGAGGACAAAATTTTATGTCAGTCCGACTCTTTTTTAGAGGACCACTATTTCCATAAAAAACTCTATAAAATGGCAAAAACCATAGAGAACAGTGGTTATACTCCGTGGACAAATTTTTATGTCTGGTGGTCTGTTTTTAGAGGACCACTATTTCACATAGGAAACTCTATGTGCCATTTTCAAAAATTACAGCAATAACAACGAAATGTCAACCATCACAAATCAACAACAACAAAATAAGATATTGAAATTTCATGGAAGTGGCCTTTTAGCATGATTAGCCCCACAAAACACTTTGCTTGCATTTTATAACAAAGTTTAAACGTTACTTCATTAAGTTACTGTTTATAATGTTACTATTTTCAGAAAAAAGTGTGCTAAGTTTTTTTATTGCATATATTTAAAAGTTCATGTTAAGAGGAGGAGGAGCTTTTGTTGTACAATTTAAATGTATAATTCAATGGAGAATATTAATTCAGGGAGTAATCCAATCGCCAGTTAACGGGGTCAGGAAGGAATTACATTTTTTCCCCCTTTGATACAATTGACTAAGTTTCAATGGGGGGTTTTACTGTTTGCGTTCCTCTGGATTCAATACCTATTTAGTTTACCAGTTGTTAATCTACAAGTTTCATGTTACTAAACATTATGTCATGTTTACAATATTTATTAATACAATGTTGACCTATTCTTACATTAAAATTTTACTACTCTTAAAAAAAGATGATTTACTAGTTGGTCACCTACAAGTTGCATGTTAAAAAATAAACATAATTAATATAATAATTGTACTTCTTTATAGATAGGAAAAAGGTTAAAAGTGTCAAATACTCATATTACATGCAAAACAGAATTCAAAACATACACATTTAATTGCTGTCATTTTTTGACGAGCAAGTCGCTAGTTTATTTATATTTTCTAATTCAAAACTACCTGTATTACTTTTTTCCTGCTTAATTATGATTTTAGTCAGACTTTGCAAACAATTTTTTTTTCAATGTGCTGTGGTCCTTTAAACGGTCTTACATATTAAACTCACTATCTTATAGGCCATTGTTATTATCAGTTAGTAATACTACCTATGGTATATTTTGAATGGCGACAACATTAATAGCAGTATTTATTCTTTAGATACAATCTTTAAAAAAATGTCTTACATTTTTGATTCAAGTAGAGACCAAAATGGAAATAAATATACTAGTATAATATGTCAGCCCCATAATTACAATATATACCCCAGCTCCGAGGTGTAGGTACTGTATTCACATTATGATCCCATGGCTGTTTGGTCATTGTTTTCTGAGCTTTGTGTGCCTCCTCTGATATCACAATCTTAAATTAGTTCTCACCAGAGCAAGAAATAGTATATAAACCTTTTTTTGTTTTTAAAAAAAGCTCTCACAATAAACACTTGCACTCATATGAATTCATGTGAACACTACCCAGAGTGTGTACTCCAAAGTCACCACCTCAGCAGTCTCAGGCTATATTCCTTCATTCTATTCCTTCATTTGTAGCTCCTCAGCAGCCTCAGCTCTCAGTTGCAGCACCTGAGCAGACTTAGCCTCCAGTGGCAGCAACACATCAGCCTCGGCCTTTATTTGCAGCATCTCAACAGCCTCAGCAGAAGTGTTAGAGCAAGGTGACTGGGTGGACCATCGTTTATTGCTGTGTGGAACTTTATTTACATTACTCTTTGGCCTTATGCATCCTAACATAGCCCTGCTGAAATGCCTGACAACAGCATTTGGTTGAGTCAAGTATGGACCCTACTTAGGTAAGAAAGGTCTTCTCTATAAAGGTACTATTTCAGAAATTCTAAGACAAACAAAGTCCAACAAAACGTTCAACATCTTGATGGCCTGTAAATCCTCAATTCAAAATATTACATAGGATCATTATCATAGCAATATATAAGAATAAATGTATGTTCCTATTTTGGACGCTAGAGGGCCATATTATATAGTCTGTAAGGAGTTTACACTAAAACTGTTGAAGTTTATAAGGTATACCCCGCTTAAAGCTACCCCGTTTAGAGCTGATTCGACATAGAGCTGTTTTTTTCTGGCAGTCATCTTTTAATGCTAAACTCCTCTATAATGCTGTTTTTTCCTGCCAGATCCCTTTTAACGCTCTGATTTTCTATAGCACTGCCTTGCTATAACACTGTTTTGCCTGCCGGACCCCTTTTAACGCTCTGATTTTCTATAGCATTGCATCGCTATAACGCTGTTTTTGCCTGCCGGACTGTAACACTGGGGTTTTTTTCTCCAAAGAAAACAGAATCCAGGATGACCCAGAAGCTCCAACATCAATAATTTAAAGTTTATATTTCTGCTCATGTTCAGTTTGTGTTAGTGTTACTTTGCTGTTTCTTTGGAGTTCATATAAAACCAAAAAAGTTTAAATTTCAATTGAAATTGTGCGTTTTTTTCATGAGTTCCCCTATCCCTATCTTTCCCATATTAAACTACCCTGTTTAGAGCTTTTTCACTTAGCACTCCTATTGCCTGGAACCATCTACAGCATTAAATGAGGTATATCTGTACTCAATATTGAAAATGTTATAGCCCCGATAACAGCAGTGACGTTCACAGATGCAACAGTCTATAAATTTTGAAGTAGCGACCAAAATGGCATACTAATTATATTGTATTAATTTGTATTTTGCAAATGTTACTTTATAGCTGTACAGCTGTTTCGTTAAAATGGTATAAACTACTACAGTACTGTCCACAGTGTCATTATGAGACAGTTTTATGACCATTTGTACAAATAAAAGATAAATTGTTGCAGGGAAACCTCTATATTATTTGTGAGAAAGGTACTTATAATACAGTAGATGCTGCAGGAGCTGCACTGAAACTGTAAAATTAAATGTATAGTGATGCTTCATTTCTATTGTGTAACAAGGTATATGGAACTCTGCTACAATTTTCAACACTAATTTTATGCTCTGTCATGAATGCTTCAGGGCATCTAACTTAGGTGCGTAATAGTTATAGTGGTTATTACTCTTTCCCATAACTCTAATGTTACCACATTTTTCATAAAAACACATAGGCAAACTAAAATGTGTAAGAAATAGGTCATACATTCTTATTTTAACATTAAGATTTTTTTCAGTGTTTTTATAATTTAATTTATTTTTATTTTTATAAAGTGTATCAATACACCTCTGAATCACGCCATCCATTACTTTTTATACATTGTAAAATATAGTTGTAGCATCTTTAGATTTGTCCATCCACTAATGATATTTGTCTGTTGATTCTTCTGAGAAGATACAGATCCCTTATAGCCCTAAAACAATATGTCAGTTTCCCTCTCACAGACTGTGGCAGTCTCTTTTCACCCTTATTTCTTACACAGACTCAGAGTCCCCTCATAATTACACTGTGAGGAATCCATTTTATCACCCCAAGCTGGGGGACTGCACTGGTTCTGTAGGCAGGTGTTTCTGCATGCAACAGGCGTTCAGATATGCCAATCCTTGGCCCTCATTCAATTGCGATTTGGCCAATTGAATAGTGCTCTAAATAAGCACATAACATATATTTTTTTTAAATACGTTTTTAGTTAGTGAAAACCTTGCTTTGGATAGATGTTTACTAACTAAAAACTTCTTTAAAAAACTATGTTAGGTGCTTATTTAGACCCCTATTCAATTGGCCAAATTTCAATTGAATGAGGGCCCTTGTGTACAGCCTGTTGTATTTTAGGATTCCTTCTGTTACCATTTTTATGTTTTGCTGGATTTTTGCTGTCAGGGTACTCAGATATTTACCATTCTGGTTAATTACCTCAATTTAAATCCCTACTTTAAACAGTGCAAGTGCATGTTTTGTTTTATTCATGTTTTTACTCATGTGAGACTACCAAAAGCTATGTCCTCTTGGTTTGCTTAGAGTGCGAAAAAATGGCATATGTCGATGAAAGAGATCAAGTTACTGCATATTAAAATGCTTCCCTAGTTTATGCGTTTGGATTTAGTATGTATTATGGCCTGCATAATTTGCCTAGATCTCCTCCTTCCCACATGTCTTGGCATTTCCTTTCTCTTAACTGCTCTCTCTCTCTCTCTCTCTCTCTCTCTCTCCCTGTTCTATCGTCCCTCATATCATATTTTTATTGTTTTTCTTTTAGCCCCAATTGTTACCTGCATCCTGGTCTCAGTAGGCCTCATTGCTTTCTCTGAATTCTGGGAGTTCTGCCCTCCCACCCTGCCCCTCACCCTCCCACCCCATTTCTGATTAAATTTATAGTGGAATGGGAATTACTTGACTTTCCTACTTGCATATATTATCTCACCACTAGGGGCAGACAACCTATTAAATGCTAGAGCCCTCACCTCTGTTCCTTCTCTCTCCCTCTAAATGAAAAACCTTTCTAACTTTCACTTCTCTTCTGACCTTTGTTATTCCTTGTCTGTTTAATCTTTCCCTGGTTTCTGTCCCTTCCATTCCCTTTGGATTGTAAGTGGCGAGTTTTCAGTCTTCTAGGATGCTTTGGGAAAAAGCACTTTCTGCAAAGATTCTAAGCTCAAAACAGGGTCCTCCATTTTTAAAAGATTGTTAATGCTGTATTTTTCCTTGTTTTTTATCCCCTGTATTGCGCTACGGAATATGTTGGCGTGTTACAAATAAAAGTTAATAATAATAATAGGTATGTATCTACTATAACATCCAGATTTTCATCTTTCCATGGTCTTAATGATGTGGACTGGGGAACTATTCTTAGATGCTGAAGTGGTTGCTCCTATACCAAAAGAGTGGCCTGAGAGTGAAAATTAATTATGACCTAATCTCATGATTATGAGCCTAACAATGTATGAACATAGTTGTTGATAAGGGTTAACTAGATATGTTGAGTAACTGGTGTTGTTGGATTTAGATTTATGCGATCCAACACCACTGTTCTTGTGAATCGCAAGGTAAGTATACAGTGATTCTATTTAAATATAAAGGGACATCTTCAATTAGAAGCTTTCAACTCGATCAAAGACAGCCGAATGTCTGCGAGTGAGTTACGGGCTCCTGTTCGTCTCCGATTGCGATGCAATTCAATTGCTCAAGCCTGCACATTAGGGGCCCAAAGCCAAAACCGTTAACCATGCACTGGTTCAGGGCAGTTCAGGGCGGGGACATGATCACTTCAGCAAGCCCATAACCACCCGTTTCGATTCAGCCAATAGAAAATGAGACTGTCATTATTACGGCAGTAAAACATGGGAGGTTACATTTTAATCAATTAGGTTTGGGGGTCCGATATGTGATCAGACTCTCAAAACCCCAAAATAAAGAAATATGAAAATGAATTCCTGTTCTAGTCCATATAGGTGGCCTGATATGTATTAACTCATTGATACCCGAGAGCAATTTAAACCCGAAATTAAACATAAAAGAAAATCTAAGATCTTGCCGATTTGTGAGCTTGAGACTATTGTGCAATTAATTCTAATGTCTGACATCACTTTCCACGTTATTTACTGTGCAGTATTGATTTTTTTTTGCATTTACAGTGCTACGAATAGGTGTTTAACCCCCTTGTGAGTCCTCTCTAGCACTCTTAGGATTTTCTCTTTCTTTTCCATTTACTGGTGTGAGAACATTTGCGGGCTTGGGGAAATTGAGCAATTGAATAGCGATATGCGGTTTTAACCTGGCGAAAGTGAAAGATCAAAGGCTTCTGGAGGCTGTAAATTACTGGTTTAACCATCGCCATTTTCTCAAGGCTGTAACTCAGAAGCCGATCGGAGCCCATAAAAAAACACCAATTGAATAGCAAATTAGCTTGCAACCTCACTTACGGGCTACCAGATGTCCCAAAACCTCAATTGAATGGGGGCCAAAGTCTTTTCTGGTTATTTTTGGTAAGGTTGTCATTTCTGGTAAGGTAGTGAGTATAAGTCTGGGAGACGGGAGAGAGTGGTAGGTTGGCTATCTCTATCGGCATGCCATCTTTTTAGCAGTGGAAGGGTAGGGAATGCCAATGTCATTCAGTTCATGACTCAGCCTAAGACCTGTCCAAAGATGGAATAAACATTGGCTGCTAGCTAGTGATGGATGTTGGACAGGAGGAGAAGCTGTGGTGGTAATGTATTGACATCTGAAAGAACTTGTTCAGCCTTATTAGGCATAGTTGATCAATAGTCTGTAATGAAGTCACAGGTTAGTGTTCTATAATTAAAATGACATGGAAATGAAGCAATAGCGACTAGTATGATAGATGAATGTAGCGCCTTTGTGTACTAGAGAAATAAATCTTGCGGACCGGTATTGGTACATATACAACTGTGTATGTTGATAGTAACCCTTTGAACATTGCAAAAGAGTAAGAAGGTTGGTACAGCTGAGAAGAAAAAGTTATAAATTATAGAATTTGGTGAAATAAGTTTAAAGAGCTGCCGTGATAGTAATTTGTATCTATAATGACAGGAGTTAGCAGAGGACATCATTTACCAATGGGATTGGATCAATAAGTTGCAACAAAGTTAGAAGAGCTATGAAATGTAATGATGCACTAAAAGTATAATCAGTAGAACAGAGTGAAATGCCTATACTGTAAGCATAATCAGTAAAACAGGGGGAGATACCCAGACAATTTTGATGAGTTGTGTATAGATGCTACTTCAAGGATAAAAAGCTGATTGCTGAAGACATGAATGTCTAAGAGAAAAACGAAGAGCTCACTGCTCATATAGAAGTCAATGAGTAAGCATATAAATGAAATAGCATCATCGACACTTGCATACTGCAATTAGTATTCCTCCAAAGGAATAAGTGAATTGATGCTGGGAATCAAATGGTTGTTAGATGAAGAAAGGTCAATTACTAACCTCTTCTTAAGAGAATATTTCCTGCTGGCGACCCCTATGGGGTTAATTCGTAAACAGAGGAGGTTTGAACGGTCCTAGTAGACATCCATTAGTAACTTCAGAAGTTTTTCCACTACCTTAGGCTCACCTGTAGCTTTGAGCAGATTGTCACCAGCAAAGAAACCTGAGACAATGATGTAACTCCAATGTGAAAACCTTGGGAAAACCCTGTGATGAGAAAAGTAACCAAGTTTTTGGAAGGATGGTCTATAAGTTATGCAGACGCTAAAGACAGGTTGAAGGCTGCCAGTCATTTATTATGCATTAGAATGGTGCATATGTTTCTGGCTTGAGCCTTGTGGCACACTGCATAGACATACAAAAGGCAACAGCAATTAAAGCTGCAGCCTATTGAGTTAACATTATAACATATGGCAGATGCCCAAAGAAAATGCACAGGCCTACCAAGACGGTCCTTCTGAGGACAAGAAGAATGAGTGGGTTCAAGTGAAAGAAGGGATATAAGTAATTTGATCAATGAGTGAGGAGAGATTAGGACAAAAAATAGGATGTATACGATAGGGATTTAATGGCTTAAAGTGCTGACAAAAGATTGTGGTCCAGAGAGGACCAGTTAAGGGCAGAGTTAAACTGGCTTAAAGCAGCAACTGCTTTTGCTAAGAGAGATTGATGGTAGTCAAAATACACAAAGCCTCCATATCTGTATGCAAGATCGACAAATGTTAGAGATTGTCATTGAGTTCCTAGTAACGTTTTGGGAGGATGGTGCCTTGCACACCTCTATACATACCAAATACTAGCACAAATTCCGGAACTGTCAGCTTGCCTTTGAGAAGTCAGCCTTTAGTTTTCACTATCACTGAGACGTCACCTTGCGAGATGGATTTATTGATGGAAATGTTGTGTGATGTTATAAACTATGATACCAAATTAACATCCTCCCCTTCAAGAATATCTCATCTTAAATGTGCGGATAAAAAATGCACTGGCATGATGGTCAGGGAAGTTGATGACTGCTCACCTAAATTTGGTTGACGAGCTGGTAATGGAATATGTGCTCTAGGCTGATTTCTAGCATGAATATTAATGGAGTCAGCAATATCATATTTGCCTTGATCAAGTTGATCAATTGGCAGTTCTTGAGAGGTAGGTTAGTTACCCCTACCAGAGTGTAGAAGCCTGTTGAGATCTATCTTTCTAGCAATGGCAGGGTATGGCATCATATGGTCATTCAGTTCTTGAATGAGCCTAGGAACTGTCCATAGATGGAGTTATGATTGTCTACCAGCTAGTGATGGAGGCTACACAGGAGAAGAAGCAGCTTGAGATAGTACATTTTAGACAGCTAAGAGAACCTGGCTGGCTATATTAAGCATAGTTGATCGATAGTCAGAAGTGAAATAATCAGATTAGGTATTTTGATAAAAATATGGATATGAGGCCCAATGATGACAGAACTACTGCGGGCGCTATGTGCTCAATCGATTTTGCAAAACTGGGAAAGTTTGTTGATCATTTTAGCTGGAAAAATGAAACAAGCTGCACTGCTGGATTTAGTATAGCCAATCTGAAGTTGGGGACCATATTAAAGATTATGAATTGGCCTAATCGTTGGTTAAGCCATTTGGGTATCGTGATGACCAATGAGGAATAACAACTAATATGATGGATGATGTAATAATATAGCAACTTAGAATGCTGTAGTAAAGTCATAATTATCTGGTTTAATAACATGGAGACCCATATTTGATATTGAAAAAAATGCACTGGAGCATTCTGGTTAGCTGAAATAGATGTCAATCATATTTAAGCCAATCACAATGGGTCACAGGATGTATTCCGATTGGCTGAAATATGATTGACATCTGTTTCAGCCAATCAGATCACTCCAATGCATTTTTTTATGATGGAGCAAGCGCAGGAACTGCTATTTTCTGTTAGTATTTTTTTTACAGAGCGTCAGTTTTTTTTTGTGAGGACCAGGGCATTGGTGGCCATTGCTGGAGGGTCATTTTGGCCAGGTAAGTTGCATTATTAACCCTTTCTTCTTTTTACAGGCTGCATTTTTTATTTTAATAGTGTTTTTTGATTTAGTATTTTTATTTTAAACATAATGTGTTTTTATTTTCACTAACTCCTTTTTTTTTTTGGTAATGTAAGTTTTTTTATTTTCTGTTATTAGTGGGGTGTTTTTATTTTGTAACCCCACAGCATGGGGGTTAATTTTGGGTGCCGCTAGGGGTTAATCATTTAGATACGGACTCGCGCTGCGGCTGGGGGTTAATGCTCGGTGCCAGGGAGTTCAAATCAAGACTTATACGTTTTAATGCTCGGTAGAAGGAGGGGATAATTTTCATTAGCATAGGGTTTGGGTGTCAGATTGTCATGGAGTAACTCGTAATTTAATGTCAGGGCAAAACTCAATGGAGATTTATTCCTTGCTTTTGCCTCTGTGTCGTGATGCTCACTCGGAGCAGTGACCCGTAGCAGTTTGCTTGCAATGTCTTAGGGAAGGGGGCTGTGGTGGCTGGTGAACTTTCCGGTTGGAGGGGCACCAGACTAAGACTTGGCTCCTGCCCTTACACAGACCCCACCTATTTTAAAACCCCTCCCCTGTTGTCATATTGACCTTTATATGCCCTGCCCAATGACCTTATACTTGCCCAGCCCATTGAAATAGACCCCACCTACTGATTTTTTAATACTGTTTAAAAATTCAAGAATCTTGGGATTCAGGCAAATGATAACATTTCTCTTCTGAATGTAATGACACCCACCAACAGTTAACTCTACTTCTCGTGGAATCTTCAAATATAGTAGTCCAAAATAGTCTGCAGCAGCAGAGTGTTTGGACCTGGGCATGATATAAAACAAGCAAACAAATCAGAGAGTGCAAGACCCAAACAGTACTTAAAAACACTTATGAAACCAAGCGAGACTAGTCCAGTCCCCAACCATATCTAAAAAACCCATATTTTAACAAAGCGGGACTATATAGGCCCAAAACCAGACCTTAAATAACCCACATTATACTAAGCAGGACAATATAGTCCAAAACCATAAGTAAAAAAACCTTAAAGTACCAAGTGGGAATATATAGGCCCCAACCGGACCTTAAAAAACCCACATTATACCAATCAGGACTATATAGGCCCAAACCATACCTTAAAAACCCACATTACACCAAACGAGACCATATAGGCCCAAACCAGATCTTTAAATCCTTAAAATACCAAGTGGATCATATAGGCCCCAACCGGACCTTAAAAACCCACATTAAACCAAACGGGACAATATAGGCCCCAACCGGACCTTTAAAACCTTAAAATTCCAAGCCGGACCATATAGGCCCCAACCGGACCTTAAACACCCACATTACACCAAGCGGGACCATTTAGGCCCCAAACCGGACCTTTAAAACCTTAAAATACCAAGCGGGACCATATAGGTCCTAACTGGACCTTAAAAACCCACATTACACCAAGAGGGACTATATCGACCCCAACCAGACCGTAAAAACCCACATTACACCAAGAGGGACTATATCGACCCCAACCGGACCTTAAAAACCCACATTACACCAAGCAGGACCATATAGGCCCAAACTGAACCTTAAAAACCCACATTAGATCAAACGGACTATATAGGCACCAACCGTACCTTTAAAACCTTAAAATACCAAGCAGGACTATATAGGCCCAAACCGGTCCTCAAAAACCCACATTACACCAAACGGGACCATATAGGCCCCAACCGGACCTTAAAAACCCACATTACACCAAATGGAACCATATAGTTCCCGATCAGACCTTAAAAACCCACATTACGCCAAGCGGAACCATATAGGCCCCAACCGAACCTTAGAAACCCATATTACACCAAGCGGGACCATGTAGGCCCCAACCGGACCTTAAAAACCCACATTACACCAAACGGGACAATATAGGCCTCAACCGGACCTTAAAAACCCATATTATACCAAACGGGACCATATAGGCCCAATCGTACCTTTAAAACCCACATTACACTAATCGGGACCATATAGGCCCAAACCGGACCTTAAAAACCCACATTACACCAATAGGGACCATTGCAAGCCACCCCCACTCTACTTTGGCGCTCATCACGCGCCTCGTAATGAGTGCCTTTGGTGCTCATTGTGAGCCTCTACCCCCCCCTCTTCTTTACTGGCCTTGCGATGAGCACCTTTGGCGCTCATCACGCGCCTCGCAATGAGCTCCTTTGGTGCTCATTGTGAGCCTCTCTACCTCTACCCCTCCACTTTACTGGCCTTGCGATAAGTGCCTTTGGCGCTCATCACGCGCCTCGCTCATTGCGAGCCTCTTCCCTTTCCTCTGTGTCTCGTGCCCCCCTCCTCTGTATCTCTTCGCCCCCTCCTCTGTGTCTCTTCGCCCCCTCCTCTGTGTCTCTTCGACCCCTCTCTCCTGTGTCTCTTCGCCCCCTCTCCCCCTCCTCTCTGTCTCTCTCCCCCTCCTGTTTCTCTTCCCCGTCTACGTCTATCTTCCCCCTCCTCTGTATCTCTTCCCCCCTCTCCTGTGTCTCTTCCCCCCTCCCTTGTGTTTCCTTCCCCCCTCTCCCACCTCCTCTATGTCTCTTTCCCCTCCCTTGTATTTCCTTCCCCCATCTCCCATCCTCTGTGTCTCTTCCCCCCTCCCTCCCTCCCTTTCCTTTTTCTTTCCTCCATCTCCCCCTCTGTGTCTCTTCCCACCTCCTCTGTGTCTCTCCCCGTGTCTCTCCCCCCTCCTCTGTGTCTCTTCCCCCCACTCTCCCTCCCCTGTCTCTTCCCCCCTCTGTGACTCTCCCCCTCACGTGTCTTTTCTACCCTCTCTGTCTCTCACCCCTCTGTGTCTCTCCTCCCATCTCCCTCCCCAGTGTCTCTTCCCCCCCTCTGTGTCTCCCCCCCCACTGTGTGTCTTCCACCCTCTGTATCTCTCCCCCTATGTCTCCCCCTCCCTGTGTCTCTCCCCCCATCTCCCTCACCTGTGTCTCTTCCCCCCTCCGTGTCTCTCCCCATCTCCCTTTCCCCGGTGTCTCTCCCCCATATCCCTCCCCTGTGTCTCTTACCCCCTCTGTGTCTCTCCCCGATATCCCTCCACTGTGTCTTGCCTCCATATCCCTCCCTGTGTCTCTTCCCCCCTTTGTTTCTCTCCCCCAATATTCCTCCCCTGTGTCCCCCCACCTCTCCCCTGTGTCTCTTCCCCCATCTGTCTCTCTTCCCCCATATCCCTCCCCTGTGTCTCTTTCCCATCTCCCTCCCCTGTGTATCTCCCCCATCTCCCTCCCCTGTGTCTCTTCCCCCTCTGTCTCTCCCCATCTCCCTCCCATGTGTGTCTCCCCCCCTCCTCCTCTGTCTCTATAGGAATACCATTCAGTGAACAAGAGAAGCCTCCACTATACAGAATACAGAGACACATAATACATAAACAGATATATATATATATATATATATATATATATATATATATATATATATATATATATATATATATATATATATATATATATATATATATATATATATATATATATATCTGTTTATGTATTATCTGTATATATATCTGTTTATATATGAATTGGGTTATTGCTCGTGGTGCAGTGGGTTAGAGCTCTGTGCTTCCACAACTAATGACCTGAGTTCTAATCTGAGTCGGTTCCACTGGAAAAGAAACTGAAAATCTACTCCAATATCACTGCCTGTGCAAACTTACTTGGTTGATGAGATCAGCAGGGGAGAATCCAGTCAGTAAAAAGAACGGGAACAGAGTGGGGAGTGTTTGAGAATAATTGGCTTTATATAAAACCTTCCTGATGTCATATCATAACAATAACCTCTATAGGCTTGTGGGTTGTCAGAGGGTTCATAGCAACCAGACAGCCTGCAGCACTGATTGGTTGATGCTGCAAGCTGTCAGTCAGCCAAATCTTTACAAGTGCAGCAGAGTCAATAAAAATGTATTCAACTTGGAGTGTTACAGCCTGATGCTCACACAACTCACACAATAATATGATCTAGCAGTGCAGCAGTAACTAGAGAGACCAGGCAATGGGGAAGGCACACAAAGGGATAGATGCATATTTTTAACCAAAACATATGAAAGAAGACATGGCAGCTGATATACAGATATAATTACATTGTACTATCTACATACATTTAAAATACAATATTAAAGTGATTCATAATTTTTTTTTTTTGGGGGGGGGGGGGGGGGGGGGGCGCCTGCCCATTTGCCCCTATGCACCAGACACCCCTCGGAGGGGGATTAACATAGCCAGGGTTTACTCATTAGTTTGGTCACTCTTAAATTATTTTTTAGGGATTGGCATAGGGCCCATAGTCGGTACACTTCTACCCTGGTCTATAACTTTAGTTAGATAAAGAAAAAAGTTAACTAGATTAATTTTCCGTGATATTCTTATACTAGACATGTGGTGTGGTTCTGCCTAGGCCTTTGATGTCCAGGCCTAGGGCAGCCCAATTTCAGGGGGCAGCAGCCCACCTTAAGTTGTCTATACAGAGATATGGAGAATTGTGTTCATATGCACATAAATTATTTATATTTATTTGTGTCTTTAAATCAACATTTTCCGATGTACTGTAGATATACATAAGCCCTCAAAAATTGTATTTGTGGTTATTTTAGGATAAGAGCATAGCCATGGGAAATTTAGTAATAAAGGGGTTGCAGGGCACATAAAACTGGGTGGGTCTAGGACAGCTTAAAACCTAAATACACCAATGCCTAATAGGTAGCAAGTGGTTTTTCAACATAACTCCCTCAATTTACTTTTGCAGTTACTAGGTGCAATCCTACAAAAAGCTGAGATTTTCCTAAACTCTATCATTTAACTGCATATTCCAAACTCATGGTGATGGCTATTTTCTGACAGAATATATTAATTTGTAGGTGTACTGAATCAAGTAGAAGTTCCATTTAATGCTATGAATTGCTGCCACCATTCACACATATGGAGGTAAAAAAACGAAGTCAAGCAGGGTCTAAAAAGCGGGAATTTACATGGAATAAACAATGAGGTATGAGATTAGTAATCATGTTCATTTTTGTCAATGTCAATGTTCCTAGAAATAAAAGTGATGAGACCAGTTAAGAAACAGCTTCCTGTCTACTTCCTGCTTTTTATGACTTTACCAACTATTACTAGACTGTCATATAAATAACTTCCCACATCTTATCTGGCATTGAGAAGAAAGTCCTCTGAGACAGAGCTGTGTTGCATTGATTTCCTAAGATGGTCTGCAGACAAAGCTTTTTTACCTGGACGAAATGGGGATATCTATTGGCAGGTAGGAAAATTATGAAAACTTGATGTGACAGAGCGGTGACAAATTGTAACCAAACAAGTATTCTAGTTTATATTACCTTTTATAATTTGTAGCTTTGTAAAACAGTTACTTTTTAAATATTTTTTAGCAAAGTTGTAGCATTTCACTAAAGATTTCATGATTTTGGCCACAACACAAGTTACATGTGTGTTTTTCATTTTAGTGGGCATGTAAATGGTGCCATTTTTGTCATAAGCAGAAATAGCAAAATACTCCATGTATTATATGATGCATTGAAAAGTTAACATACACTTATGGTATATGTACTAAGCTATACAGCTTTTTCAAAAACACGTTGACTAGTCTACCTGTGTTGTTCTGCACTTCATGGATGGAGAGATACAGTTCAACGCTTTATTAAAACGTATAGTCTACATGAATTTAAATTGTTTAAAATGTAACCCTGTTAAGATCCTGATATGATTATCTCCTATAACTGCAAACAAATCGAGTATTGATTTAATAAAGATAACCGACTGATGAGCTTCTATATTTATGCCCATGTACCTTCTTAATAACTTGAATTCCTCTTTAACTAAAAATCATTGGCACAAAGTTTCTTTAAAATTATTTTGGATCTGTTTTTTTCAAAATAAATTCATGATATATAAAATCCTAAAATCTACCAAACTCTGAAATCAGCAATAATTCTAAAATTAAAGTATGTCTACAAAAAGAAAATCACTTGATCCCTCAATGTTTTAATTAATGATAGTTTATAATAAATTGACTTTGTGTCCACTGTCTGCACAGTATTAGTTCCTTATATAAGTAATTGAAGAAAAGAGATTCCCAAATCTCATTAAATGGGAAAAGATACTGGTAATTTCTCCATCAATTACAATGGAATTCCAGAGGTAGCTCCACTTAGTTAAAAACAATGTTGCATTGCTTGGGTACTTGAGAAAAGCAGTATAAGTAATCCAAAAATTATGGTTTAAATATTTTGGATTTATAAACAAGATCAGTGAGGTTTATTTATCCCCATTGCCAAATATCGATTTGCTCTACTTTTTAGAGTGCTTGTTTATGTTCACAAAACTATCTATAGGCAAGTAATTTAAAAATGACGAACAACTAAACAACTAAAGTTGTAAATATCAGGACAATTACATCTAAAGAAAAGAGATGAGTCAGCTATATGTTCAATAAACAAATAAGATATAATAAAATATGCTGGGTATGCTATAATTATTTAGCTAAGAAATTATAAAACTAGATTGAAGATTTTGACTTACTATGCTTAATTATTCATTGATATTTTAAATGAATGGGTTAAACTTGTCCTTGTCAGCCAATAAATAGATATATAGCTGTAAGAGTCATGCTTGTCTAACAAAAAGGTAGAATCATATTAAAATGACCAAACTGGGAAAGGAGTGGAACAGTCCCTTCCCATGTATAATTATGTTGCAACATCAACTACAATGAGCTTCATATCTGGGTTGCCTAATGGGGACCTAACATTTTAGTGAATTAGATTAATGGCTCATTCATTCATATTAAAGGGTCTGTTAATTTAGCACAATTTCCACCACATTACAATAAAGATCTCCTAAAAGCATGTTGAAGTATTTTAAACATTCAGAAAGTATGTGCATTTTCTACTGTGATAACCAGTCATTTTAATTTTAGTGGATTTATCTGTTGCCATTTTTTCTGCCTGTCTACTTCCCAATTCAAAACTCAGAGGGAGTGGTGTTCCTCATTCTTAATTACTTCAACCAATCAGTTTGCAGGGGTGTGTATCTATTGACATCAATGAGAAATCATACACTGAGAGCTGTTCAATGAATAAAGTTTTTTTTAGCTTGTGGTTTATAATGTTTTTCAAAACATAGCAGTAATATGCAGATCCTTTACATAGCGTGCTCTATCCAGACCGTGCACACAGCTATACAAGTCACAAGCAGTAATATGCACATCCTTATACACAGAGAACCCTCTTTCCATACCATGCAAACAGCTATGCGTCACAAGCAGTAATATGCAGAACCTTTTACACAGAGACTCCTCTATCCAGATCATGCACACAGCTATACAGGCCACAAGCAGTAATATGCACATCCTTATACACGGAGACCCCTCTATCCAGACCGTGCAAAGAGCTATACAAGTCACAAGCAGTAATATGCACATCCTTATACACAGAGAATCCTCTATCCATACCATGCAAACAGCTATGCGTCACAAGCAGTAATATGCAGATCCTTAAACACAGAGACTCCTCTATCCAGACCATGCAGACAGCTATACAAGTCACAAGCAGTAATATGCAGATCCTTATACACAGGGAATCCTCTATCCATACCATGCACACAGCTATTAAATCCACAAGCAGTAATATGCACGCTTATACACAGAAACTCCTCTATCAAGACCATGCACAAAGCCATACAAGTCACAAGCAGTAATATGCAGATCCTTATACACAGTGACCCCTCTATCCAGATCATGCACACAGCCATACAAGCCACATGAAGTAATATGTTCACCCTTATACACAGAGACTCATCTATACAGACCATGCCCACAGCTATAAAAGTCACAATCAGTAATATACACTTTTATACACAGAGACCCCTCTATCAAGAACATGCACAAAGCCATACAAGTCAAAAGCAGTAATATGCAGATCCTTATACACAGGGACTCCTCTATCCAGATGGTTTACACAGCTATATAATGCACAAGCAGTAATATGCACACCCTTATACACAGAAACCCCTCTATCCAGACCATGCAAAGAGCTATACAAGTCACAAGCAGTAATATGCATGTCCTTATACACAGAGACTCCTCTATCCAGACCATGCACACATCTATAAAAGTCACAATCAGTAATATACACTCTTATACACAGAGACCCCTCTATCAAGAACATGCACAAAGCCATACAAGTCAAAATGCAGTAATATGCAGATCCTTATACACAGGGACTCCTCTATCCAGATGGTTTACACAGCTATATAATGCACAAGCAGTAATATGCACACCCTTATACACAGAAACCCCTCTATCCAGACCATGCAAAGAGCTATACAAGTCACAAGCAGTAATATGCATATCCTTATACACAGAGACTCCTCTATCCAGACCATGCACACAGCTATACAAGTCACAAGCAGTAATATGCAGATCCTTATACACAGAGACTCCTCTATCCACACCATGCACACAGCTATACAAGTCACAAGCAGTAACATGCACATCCTTATACACATAGACTCCTCTATCCAGACCATACACAACCCTTACCTGGCTCTTTGTATGAAATTTAAACTTCTCAGTAGTATCCTAAGAGCAACGTGTATGCAGGAAAACACATTGCTCAAGGCAAGCTGTAGAACTACAAATCCCAGCAGCTCACATGCACAGCACTTGATGTTCCTGCTGGGTAATTTCTCTCCCAGCCAAAAGAGACAGTCAGATCCATCCATGTGGGGAAGTATCTGATTGACAGATCTTCCCCCATAGTACTAAAGCACACTTTTGCAAAGGAGTAGGTGGGAGCTTGGGGGAGGAATAAATTAGGTAAATAAACAAAACATTATAAACAGGTTTTTTATAATGCAATTAAAATTGAGAAACAAAACCAACATTTTTATATTATAAATAACTTACTCTGCCAGCTGCATCAATGCTGTAGTAGAGAGGTAAATGGTCCTGTACATTCTAAATTTATATTTAAACACGTTGTAAAAGAATAGCATAATGTATAGGTTTAGGGTAAAAGAAAGTTCTTTGTAGTTGATGATACATTTAGGAGGACATGATGATGCTTTCTTCTTTGAGAACATTTTAGCTTTTTAAATTCAAAAGGTTTCCCTGTTAGTTTTCAATTGAAGAAAGATCACTTGTAGACTAGAACAATCTATTTGTCATCTGTGGAGACATTTGCAGATAGTCAACCAAAAACACTATCTACAAAAACTTATTTTCACAAACTCTTCATTTTTGGCCATCAAAATAATTAATCCTTTGTGACATACATTAGAGCATTTGTGAGTTTACTACCACTTCTGTACAACTGCCACTCCACTACAGCACCAATTAAATTACACTCTGCCACCAAAGCTAAGCAGGTTGTAAAAGATGGGAAGAGATCCAGCCTAAAGGAAGAAAACCAGTATGCCGTGTCCTAAAAAAAATATATATATTTTAATTACAATTGTGTAAAATAATGTAATTTCTACTCATATTTACTACCTGAAAGTTATAAAGCTGGATCATTACAGTGATCCCTTAATGTGAATTAAATATATTTCAGATTAAAATGGTGTTAACTAGATTTTATAGCAACCTTTGCTTGTATGCATATTGTAGTTTTCCTTGAATGTTAAACACATTAGTGGGTAACAGGCCATCAAATTCTTCCTATGCAACTCCCTCCAGTGTCCTCCAATGGAAAATCATGTTTACCTGTCCACTTTTTCTTGTCTCTACAAACACATCTCTCACTATCTGTGTCTCTATCATCTTTCACTGACCTATTATAGAATGAACATTAGATTTTTATTTCTCTGCATCCAAAAAGATTAAATGTATATATAGATAGGGGGCGTGTCTTAGCAGGGGCTGCGGCTAGTCGCATGGAGGAGCAGCTCCTGCTCTAAAACTTAAAGAAAGGGCCGAAAAGGGTCTGAAACCCTCCTCAATCACCCTGCAAATCCCACCTGAGCCCCGGGGGGGACAAGGGCGACATTGACCCAGGGGAAGGAGGAAGAGGAGAGCCGGGAAGCGGAGTCGCAAGGTTGAGGCCCACTCCAACCTGCCTCCCGCAATAGTAGCTCCCGGCGCCCTCTCCCCTGCAACGGAAGAAGGCTGAACGGAGCTGAGGGGGCCGCGAAGGAGGAGAACAGCAGGAGGAGACCAGCGGCGACACCAGGAGGCTGGGGTAAGCAAGAGCGTGGGGGGAAGACACGCGGGCGGCGGGCGGCCCGCAACACAAGACCCCACAGCACCCCACATCAGCCCCCACACTGAACAGGCCCACCTCCGGAGCGGGCTTGGAGGTGAGGTAGGCCTAACTGAAACCCTGTGGAGCTCTGGCGGGACCGGAGCCCTGGGCCCAGATTGGGAGGCTGCCAACTCTCCCCACAAGAGCAGGGGTGCCGCCGGAGGCCCTCACCTCTCCCTGCTGGGCCCTAAAGACGCCCTGGAAGGGCAGACCAGGGGCTTACTGGGGGAAGTACAGCACAAGGCCCTAGAAGTAGGCCAGCAGCCCAAGAGCCTAGAAGGCCCAGGCAAACATCCTGAGGGGAACTTTCCCACCAAAAATGGCCATTTTCCCATAGGGAGAACTGAAGAGGAAGAAGGGGGCGGAGCCAGCATCCCAAAATGGTGGGCGCAGTATAGGGAGGATCCACAGCCTAGCAAAAAGGCAGCAAACGTGCAGAGAATCAGGCACAAACAGAGGAACCCTAACAAGGGGAGAATAACATCCTGAATAGTAGCTAACCCCCAGACACCGGTTTCATTGATCTTGCTGAAGCAAGAAGTGAGGGTCCGAAACAACACAGCTGGATAAAAGCACCTCAATTCACTTCCCAGAGACACCTGTAAGCAAGACTAGGACTTAAAACATAACCTGACTACCACCTCGTCCAGCTAAAGACAAACCAAGGGTTGCTCCCTTGCACGCACTTGACAGGGCATGCTCTCTACAAACCTCAAACAAGCCTGAAAGCCAGAGGTAACAGAATATACTCCTACAGACCGCTAACCCGGAGGTAGAGAGCTGACCAAGACCTCGTGAGTGTTTGACTTTTACAGTCACCCCCATGAACACTATGGGACAAGACGCTTAGAGACAGGGGGTTCTCGACAGGCATGATTCAACAGACCCAGAGGGCGCCTCAATACTTCTATCGAACTCTGGCATGAGCTCTCTCCCCCGCTCTGCAAATGACTTAAATCAGAGGCGGCTTCTACCTCACACATTACCTCATTTACAAGCTTACACAGACAAACAAACTATCCTCATCCAGAGCCGGACTTGGCGAAAATGGGCAAGTCAAAGAAAAATGTGCCTTCTAAGAGCATCCAGGAGCTCTTCCACAAACCAGAGGCTCTCCTCTCGCAGCCCCGCAGCCCCTCTCCTGAACAAAGTGACCAGCCTGAGGCAGAAGGGGAAGATCCCAACCCACCTCAGGACATGAATCTCTCAGCCAAATCCCTAGAGATCATAGGGCAGATGCTACAGGCTCAATCAACACAGCTAGTTAAAGAGATCAGGGATGACCTATTCGAACCGGGCCACAGAACTAACCTCCTCGAGGAGACCACATACAAAATAATTGAAGCTCAGGAACAAGACAGAGCGGAAATCAACAATCTGGTGGCAAAAGTTTCTCTCCTAGACGACAAGCTGGACGATCTGGAGAACAGATCGAGGAGACACAACATCAGGGTACGCGGGGTCCCAAACACGGTTCCCGACCTACTGCATTATCTAAGAGCGGTGATCTCCTTTATCCTACCAGAGGTGGCTGACAACACCTGGGAAATTGAGCGAGCCCACAGAGCCCTTGGGGCCTCACGAAATCAAGAACTACCAAAATATATAATTGTTCGCTTCCTGAGGCAAAAAAACAGGGACCTGATCCTGAATGCCACAAGAAAATTACCTAACATCAAAGGCCCTGATGGCGCCCCTCTTCAAATCTACATGGACCTATCCCCTCGAACACTGGACAAACGCAGATCAATGAAACCGGCCCTTGCTACCTTGATCAAATGCAAGACTCCATACAGATGGGGCTTCCCCTTCTCTATCTCATTCCAACATCAAGGCACTGTCTATTTGATCCACACTCCAGAGGAATGTGCCAAAATTCTACACCGTCTTCACTTGGCGGAACCAGCTGAGGGAGGCCTGGCTCCAGAACCGGCGCCCGAAGCAAGACCGGCCAGAATCTGGTCAACGGCCAAGAAGTCGCACCGACATGGGGCGACCAGAGAAACTCAGCCGACCCTGAGCCCAGACCACACAATTGACCTTCCAAGCACGTCAAGACTCACCTAAATTGGGACTGATGGACGTTTGTTTGCACTTTTTTCTTTGTATTTATTCTCCCTGGAGCTGCAGTCACTATATATCGTTAGCATAAGTGGTAGACCACAATGTATTGTGTTTAACTAAGGGTGGCCTAGGCCCAAGATAGCCTGTATAGTTATATGTTCTTATAAAGCCTAAGACCCCCACTACCCCACAGTTTAAGGCCTAATGCTAATTTACTGATACCACAGCTGACTGTTAGAGGAGAATACAAGCTCAACTTTGTTAGATTTCGTATTTAACTGTTATTTGAGGCAATCTCAGCAATGCCTGTTAGAGCCCCATATGGGACTTTATGTTTAATACTGTCATGTTAAATTTGTTAAATTTGTTTGCGGTAAAGTTACTAGCAATGTATTTTATGTACAGGGGCCGAACCCCTAGTATTAATGACACCCTTTCTAATGTTCTGACTAAACTCTCTCTCTTCGCCATCCCTTCCGGGGGCGCCCACAGGTGTTCCAACTTGGCTCGCCCATCTCTCCAGGGGGGGTTGCCCTGGCCTGCGTGGATCCTTGGCGACCGGCTCTCCACCAAGCAATCTGGGGTAATAGCTCAAATGGGGTCCCTGCAGACCTCCACACTCTCACATTGCTAACCCACACTACACGTTTACTACACACAATGTAAGAGGCTTTAACTCCCCCAACAAAAAAGAAGGAAAGCCTTCATAACGTATAAGAAAGACAAACCTGCAGTCCTCTTTCTTCAGGAGACCCACTTTGCGCAGGGGAAGACCCCTTCGTTTCTGCACAAAGACTACCCAACCTTTCACACCTCTAGCCAAAAAACTAAGAGGGCTGGCGCAGCAATTTCAATTCACAAAGACTTCCCATTCCAAGTTTCCCACCAAAAAATAGATAAAGAGGGTAACTTCGTGATTATCACGGGCATCCTGCTTAATACAAAGCTCACCCTGGTGTGACTATATGCTCCTACAGTAGCCCCTCACAATGCTATCATAAATCTTCTGGAGACACTAGACTCCCAGGAATTAGGCAAAGTCATTATAGGCGGGGACTTTAACCTAGTGCTAGACCCAGAAAAGGATAGGTCTAGGAAACAGGGGGAATCCAGACCCCAGACAAAACCAAGCTAATCAAAAACCTGCTTCTAAAACTGGGACTGGTAGACGCCTGGAGGGGACTCCACCCTCAGGAGAGGGAATATACGTTTTACTCCCCCACACACAAATCCTACTCACATATAGATACCCTTTTTATAGACGCCTCTCTACTAGATCATGCCATTTCCGCGGACATAGTTCCTTGCCCTTGGTCAGATCACAGTCAGGTCACACTAGGCCTGAACCTAACCCCCAACTTTGCAGCGCCATACACATGGAGGCTTAATGATAGGCTCCTGTCAATCCCGAGTGTGCTGGACCATATCTCCAGAGACTTGAGGGACTTTGTCTCCACTTATTATAGCCCTTCTACGGGAGCGGGATGGCTCTGGGTAACACATAAAGCATTTATAAGGGGCAGCTTAATAAAGCTAGCCTCGGCATATAAAAGAAAGGTAAGGGAAAAGGAGATTCGACTGACCAGAGAGCTAGCCACCCTGGAAAAGCTAAACCAGCAACAGCAGTCAGACCAAAACCGCCAGCGGATAGACCTGATCAGACTAGAACTAGACAACATCCTGTCAGCCCAAACAGAGAAGGCCTTAAGGAAAACCCAGAGCAAATTTTTTGCGCAGGCAAACAAACCGCGGCCCTTCTTGGCCAATAGGCTGAATGTCAGATTCCAGCAAGCAAGGGTCACCCAAATCAAAACTAAAACGGGCACAATCACAAATAGTCAGGCTAAGATCCAGAATATATTTTGAACATTCTATCAAGAGATATACACCTCACAAACACAGGCGGCTGGGGACTCCCTTAAAAACTATCTTGGGG
Source organism: Discoglossus pictus (assembly GCA_027410445.1). NCBI lineage: Eukaryota > Metazoa > Chordata > Amphibia > Anura > Alytidae > Discoglossus > Discoglossus pictus. The sequence goes on along the minus strand of CM050163.1, from coordinate 176,158,105 downwards.
GACTGGACCTACCTGTTCTGGGAGACTCAGAGTTAAATTTACTCAATTCAGAGGTTACAGAAAAGGAAGTCAGAGACACCATTAAAACACTCAAACTAGGCAAATCCCCCGGGCCTGATGGCTTTTCAAACCTATACTATAAAAAGTTTGTAGATATACTGACTCCCCATTTGGTTTTAATGTACAATGCTATTCTGAGGGGAGAACAGATGCCGCCGGCTATTCTGGTCTTCTTTCCCAAGACGGGGAGGGACCCTATGGAGGTTAAAACCTACCGGCCTATTTCTCTGCTCAATGGGGACATCAAAATACTGGCAAAATTTATGGCCACAAGGATCTCTAGCTTCCTACCCAGTCTCATCCACAAAGAACCAGGCAGGCTTCATCCCTCATAGGCAGGCAGGCGACAACATCAGGTGAGTACTAAACATCATACACCTAGCCAAACACTTAAAGACCCCCTTTGCACTCTAGATTTAGACATCGAGAAAGCATTTGACTCGTTAGAATGGCCATAACTATTCGCAGTTCTACAGAAATTTGGTATTAGAGGGAACTTCCTAAACCTCCTTAAAACATATTATAGATCTCCACAAGCAATCCTGAAACTTCCCGTCCCAGAGAACTCGCTATTAGACATACAAAGGGGGACCAGACAGGGCTGCCCTCTCCTCCCCACTACTGTTTGCTCTCGCCATGGAGCCACTAGCTCAGAGTATTAGGGCCTCCCCAGCGATCCAAGGTCTACAAGTAGAAGGCCAAGAGTACAAATGTTGTCTCTTCGCCAACGACTTACTGCGCACTCTGACCCGCCCACTCACATCCACGGCGGCCCTGATGGAGGAGCTGGACAAATTCCACTCTGTTTCCGGGCTGCGAGTGAACGAAGACAAATCAGAAATTATAGGACACCACCTTACACAATCCGAGAGGGAGAGGCTCAAGACCACATTCAACTTCCACTGGCCCAAAAAACACTTCAAGTACCTAGGAATAAAAATTACCCTGAACATCGCGGACACTTATGGGGCAAACTACCCGCCCCTATTCAAAGAGATAGCAGCTGATCTGGAGAGATGGAATAAACTCTGCATCTCCTGGTCTGGCCGGATCCATGGTCAAGATGAATGTACTCCCCAGAATTCTGTACTACTTTAGATCACTACCAATTAAAGTCCCCATCAAAGACCTGGATAATCTACAAAGGCAAATTATGAGGTTCATATGGAGATTTAAAACTCCCAGAATTCCGAAACTCACTATGTTTAGGCATAAAAATAACTGCAGACTTTCATGTCCCAACTTAAACTCTACTACAGGGCAGCCCAGATCTCCTTTCTACAACAAGCGCACTCGGTGGCACACCAACCCATCTGGGTAGCAATAGAAAAACAACAGCTATACCCTCAGGGGTGGGACACGGTAGTATGGCTTCCAAAGTCCCACCGCCAGCCGCTTACTTACTCTAACCCCATGATTAGACTATACCTGGGATGCTGGGACTGGGCGAACTCGAAAAGGTGCCTGACTCCTGACCTCTCTCCGCTCCTATCGATTACCACTTCCCCCCTCTTTGCGAAAGATCTTCCGAGGGACTCAGTAGCCTGGTGGACCTCCAATGGGTTGGACAGGGTAGGGGCTTGGTTCAAAGAGGGCCAACCCATTAACTTCGAATACCTTAGAGACAACTTTAATCTCCCCCGAAAGGAACACTTCGTTTTTTGTAAATTTAGTCATTTTATATGGACTCTGGGGAAGTCACTAGACCTAGCCAACCCCAAGCAAACTGGATGACACGCATGTGCCCGGACGCCCCGCTATCTAAAGGTACACTAGGCATAATATACGAGAAATTTAACAACCCGCAAAGCAATAGTAAGCCTAAGCCCTTGAAAAAATGGGAGGAGGACCTGGGTCAGACATGGGATCTGAAGAAATGGGGACAAATCAGTCAGAGACTAGCGAAAGGCTCCTACAATTATAGCCTGATGGAAACTTCACTGAAAGTGCTCCATAGGACTTACATTACCCCAGCTAGGCTCCACAAGATGAATCCCCAAGACCCCGACACTTGTTTCAGGGGATGTCCTGAGAAGAGGACCTTTATCCACATATGGTGTACGTGCCCGAAGGCCCAGGACATTTGGTCCGAGACAACCCAAATAGCCTCAAAACTCTGTCTCACCCAAATAACCCCCACCATCGAAACTTGTCTCTTGGGACAAAGATCCCCCACACTGTCCAGGTCCCAGGATAGGCTACTCCAGTCCATTTTCTTAACGGTAAAAAATCCCATAGCCAGTAAGTGGAAAAATTCTAACCTAAACCTAAGAGAGATCATGAATAAAATAAACTTTATTATGATTAATGAGAAACTCATCCATCTAGTCTCAGACACTTACACCCGCTTTCTAGATATCTGGGAACCCTGGATAGCCTCCAATTACAGCATAGATCCGGGATAGAGCGTCACTGGGCAGGCTAGGGGGGGGACTTAGAATAAAGGTGGCTGGAGAGAGCACGTCGGGGCACCCTCACTGGAGATCGGGAGCAAATGTAAGTTGACGGGGGCCGAGTCTGTGGGGGTCCTCGGGGGGCTGGGTACGAAACGGGAGTCCTGGAGGGGTATGTAACTCCAACACTGCAAGATTCTGAAATAACCCACCTTACCCCATATTGGGGCGTAGACATTTTTGGAAGGGAGGAACTATGTATCCTAAACTAAATACCCTGTGCATAGTTAGATTTAAAATGTAAACCATAACTGACGTTAACTGGTTTGTGGTTTCTGTTGTTCTTTACCCTTGTTTTTTGACTTTTCTTGTTTTTAATTGTTATTTGAAAATGGAAAACTGTTGTTGGAGTGACACACATAGAAATCTGCCACAGGGCAACGAATATTAAGGTCTATGTTCCTAGCAGGTGCACCTTGTATTTGCCACTAAGTATTGTTTCCTCGAACTGTACCAGCACTACATATACTTGGTTGTAACTTCCTCTGTTTCTCGTAAAATAAATTTTGTGTGTCAATAAAAATTATTGAATTTAAAAAAAAATGTATATATAGATAGCTGGATATTACTGCATATTACTGCATATGCATTTATTCAAATTAAATAGGATGTCCATATCTGCTATAACATTATGCAACGTCTTGTAGGTTGTTTTTGTAAATTAGTAAATGTATTTTCTTTTTTTTTTCTCCTTCTAGCAACCATTACATACTGGCAAGTTGAGAGGAGCTTGACCCAGGTACAAATTACACCAGTGCCACCACAGCCAACTGTGGGCCAGGATGTTTTGCTATTTGTTAAGTTTTCAGAGAATATCATCAACATCAATTGGTATAGAGAGGATGATGAAAACAATGATATGAATATCCTGACATCATCAGAATACTCAAATACAACTGGCAAACAGTTCACTGGAAGACAGACCTTAAGAAAAGATGGATCCTTATATATCTCAAACTTGATGACTAGTGACAGTGGAATCTACATTGTGCAGATTACTACAATTTACACATTTGCAGTAGGTTCAGTTATGCTTACAGTGTCACGTAAGTAATTGCACTGCTCACAGTGTTTGTAAAGTGCCATTTTTATAATATACTCTTCTGAAAAACGTGACTTGATATTAGAAAAACTGTTTTTACAGAGCTTAAAATAAATAGAAATTGATTTTTTATTATTTTATTAAATTTTGCTTCAATGGCAGCAGACTGATATATAGATATATACTAGATATAAATGGAACTGTGGCTTCATATCTATATTTCGTTCTATTTAAAATATGATACTTTACAAAGCCTCAAGATAACAGAGCTTAATAAAAAAAAGTATGCCTAACCCACCCCATCAAGCTATCATTACAAGTTGACCTATTCAGAGTCAGCTAAATATAAGATTCTCCCTAAAACGCCTTTATCCTCATTTATTTAGCTGCTAATGTTGTTAGTTTGTTACATACTTTATAAGCATGTAAAGTTCTTCACAAACTACAGTGCCCCATTTAAAATATCTCTACAGTAATAAGAACTGTGAAGGGTTTTTTGTGTTGTCTGTAGGACCTCTTACTTCCAGCACTGAACACTATTTTGCTTTGCTTCCCTACCAACTCTTAAAAGAGAACATGGGAAAAACGATGCTGATATAAAATCTGCCACTGGCTGAAAAGCTAGCACATGGTTCTCAATGTAACAGAGAATTATCATGGGTAGGGGTTGGCAGATATTTAGTGGGACAGCTTCAATGTAAGTTGTCAGTGAATACATGCGTCTAATTTGCCAGTCCCAGACACATGAAGAATCAGGTAGCACAACCTTGGCGCACTCACCATCAACGCGGCGGCGAATGCTTGCGCTGATGGCTGCGCGACGGACAGGAGAGCACCCAACGGCACCCCGACCTTAGAGCACCACCCTGTATCCCATCGCCTCATCACTGTGAGATATTGCAGGGACTGCATCCTGTATCCCATCACCCTGCACCCACCATGCCCGGCACAGCTCAATCTGTCCTCAGTCTCTCCAGCTCACTCCTTCCACTCATCACTCTTCCCAGCCCCTCTCTACATTCTGTCCCCGGTCGACCAAGTACCTCTCTCGAAAGGCCCCTCTCAACTCTCCCCGGCCCCTTTATCTCAGCTGTCCTCAACTTCTCTCCTCACCATATCTCTCTCACACTCCAAGCTCCTCTTCTTCTCTCCCAGCACCTCTTTTCCCTCTCTCCAGCCCTCACTGTAATCTCTCCAGCCCCTCTCTGTGATCTCTCCAGCCCTCTCTGTCTCTCTCTCCCAAACCCTCTCTCTTTCCCAGACCCCCACTGTGATCTCTCCAGCACCTCTCTGTCTCCACCCATCTCTCACCTCTGGGGATTGCTCTTTGTATTTACTGTCAATGTGAGTGTCAGTGATGGGTGCGGGTGATGTGATGAGGGGTGGCGCGCAGTTGTCGGGCGCGCTCTTCTCTGGCACGCAGTTGTCAGCATGTTTGTTTGTCGGCACGCAGGTGACGGCGTGCTGTTGGTGAGCTTGCAGGGGTCGGGTGCCAAAGAATCAACATGCCTCTATTATTTCAGCCATCAGCAATTGTCCACACCCCTTTTTAAGATAGAAAGTGTAGTGGTCAGGTTTAATCACCCCTAAACATGTTCTATTGTTAGCCAACTACCCACCCCATATTGCTCTTTAGTTAACCTTTATGTATAGAGATTGTATATGCTTAATTTCAGGGTTTACCAGTGTCATTACTCCAAGAATTATAAGTTGAAGCCCAGTGAATAACTAGACATTTAATAGCATCAAACATAGCAGTTGTAATACATCTAGCCACATTTTACAGTTTAGTCCTGTCTTCAATTCTGGTCCTATTTGCAACATGTGGACCTACTTATACATGGCAAGATTTACCATTAGGCAGGTGCCTAGGTCTACTTGCATGCAGGAGGTGCCATGTGTTTGCACTTAAAATGTGTTACAGAGTAGTAACACTACTTTTGGGGAAGGAATAGCAAAGCTTTGAGTATTTGGTTGAACTGCTGCCAGTGTATGCACTTCCTCCCTTCTTACAAAGCATGGTGGGAGCTGTGATCTGGTTTTCATATCAAATATGTGATATACAGGCAAAGGCTCTCTACCTCAGAACCACTACTACCAGGATTCTGAGGAGTGCATATATTTGAGATCCTCCATGTGAGAAAGTCACATTTTTACATATGTTGGCATTGCAATATGTATAAATCACTGAGGGCCTCATTCTATTATCGGCCGCAGCCGTTGCGGGGCCGCAAGGACCGGCCGCAAGCTATCCGGCTATTCTATTCCCCTCCGGCCGGGGGTTCCGGCAGGCTTGCGGCCGGCGCCTTGTTATCTCTTGCAGCCGATCGCGCGGGAGGAAAGCCTTTGATCTAAAACGGCCGCAAGGAAATCGGCCGTAAGAAAAGCCTGGTTGCTATTCTATTGCTCCGGGAACCCTGTCTGCAAGGCTAAAAGCGAGCCGCAGCTTACTTGCAGCAAAAAGGTCCCGCTAGCACCAATTAAGCACATAAAATAGCTCAAATAAAGCCATCCTGCACTTTGAGAAGACTATAAAGTGATTTTAGGTGTTAGAAAAAATAGCACAAATTTCCCCTATGCTCAAATCCGTAAAATATTTTTTTTAATATATGTCAAATATACATGTAAAAAGTCCAGAGTGCTTGGAGCACCTCAGATACGCCCACGCCGCAGCCGGAAAATAAACAGTTAATTTAAACTCGGGTTTGGGCTGATGTGCAAGCTTGAGAGTGGGTTACTTTTAATCCTCATGTACCCCAATATGATCCCTAGCATTTACAGAGCTGTACAGTGCAGGCTTGAATTTATTTTTGACTTTGTAGATTTTTGAGCTTACTGCCGGTTCCAAGATATGCGGCCGGCCGTAAGAGGAGATCCTTGCGGGGCCGTATAATTGAATTGCGAGTTAACAGAACCCCCACAAGGAATCGCAGCCTTACGGCCGATTTACGGCCGATAATAGAATGAGGCCCTGAGTGAATATTGTGGTGAATAATTTACCAGACTGTTTGTGTGAGCTGATAGCTATCTAATATCGAAAGCAAATACTACTCTATAAAAGAGCAGCCACTACTTTAATGTCAGTATTATTTTATTATCTCATACTCAGTGGTTCAGTATGAAATTAGCAGTACATAACCATAGTCATATTTATCATTAGGTAGTGTAGGCAGTTGCCTGGTTGCAGCACTGAAAAAATGTGTTATTGGAAGTTCTTACACAGCTCTGACACAGGTGTGCAGCATCCCTTGTGAGAAGGAATAACAAAGCTCCATTTTAATTAGCTTAATTGTTCTGGTCATCAAGACACTTCATCTCTTCTCTACATAACATACAGGTAGATGTAGTCATGTTTTATTATCAACTATATATCATCTACATGCAAAGAACTACAACTCCCTCAATTCTTCAGCCATGACTGGGAGCTATTTTAGGGAGGATCAGAGAGCTTAGATTTTACATATGATTAAGTGTCACTCAGGATGGATGTAAGCATCAAGTGCAGGAGAAGTGGGACTGAGAAAAATTAAATAACCTTTACACCATCGAGTAAGCTATACACAGTATATCAATTACAGCTCTGGAATTAGTGAATAATAATTTTCTAAAATACTGGAAACTATTATAATGGCTATATACTAATGACTGTATATTCTGATAAATCATTTGTCAGCAGATCTTTGCTGATAACCAGCAAATATTCCACAGCAACATAGCATTTCACTTTACAAAGATAATTCTTGTTTAATTCCAGTGCTATTTTTTTACCATGGCCCAAACCAAGATTAGCATTGCATAACTTTCAGCTTTAAAAAAGATATTGTAAATAAAGTAGCTCTACATTGACATTGATTGAAGTAATATGGTATTGATCCAATTAGCTTTCCACACTAAGCATATTGAGCCATATTAAATTATCCAAATTGTAGTTACTGTAACCCATAATGTAGCCTGCAAATGTTATGGCTATTAAATTGGCTTCTTTTGGCTAGCCACAATCTATTTGCGGGCTACAGGCTGAAAAGCAACTGCGGTTGCAAGATGCAGAAAGCAATTAAAGACATACTATGAATAAATTGCAAGACAAAAACATGAAAATTCCTGGCATATGATCCCTTTCTCAATCACAGAGGCTCTAATGTGGACCCTAAAAATGTAAAGATATTCTTATATACATCTCACTCATCAGATCTGGATTGGGAGAACAAATAGTGACCAAATTACACCACCACATGACATATATCAAGTACCAGGGCAACATACACCACACAAATCTAATCCAACCCATCAGGAAGGGCCGCAAACACACATTAAGGCTATGCAGAGGCAGGTGAAGCAACAGCCAACTCACCCTCTAAGAGACAATCTCCGCTACGCCCGTCCCACGCCATTGCCGGTAGCCATGTGCCAAGATATATACCCATTATCATTTGGTCAAATCACATCAAGTGTTTTTGTATCAATCAATTTACATTATACCTGTCATATAGTGATGTCGCGAACATCAAATTTTAGTTTCGCGTACCGCGAACGCTAACCGCCGCAAATGTTTGCGAACCGGCGAACCCGGCAAACCGCCATAGACTTCAATGGGCAGGCGGATTTTAAAACCCACAGGGACTCTTTCTGGCCACAATAGTGATGGGAACATTGTTTCAACGGAACTAACACCTGGACTGTGGCATGCCGGAGGGGGATCCATGGCAAAACTCCCACGGAAAATTACATAGTTGATGCAGAGTCTGGTTTTAAGCCATAAAGGGCATAAATTACCTAACATTCCTAAATTGTTTGGAATAACGTGCTTTAAAACATCAGGTATGATGTTGTATCGATCAGGTAGTGTAAGGGTTAGGCCCGCTTCACAGTGACAGACCAAACTCGCCGTTTAACGCACCGCAAACAGCCGCAAACAGTCCATTTGCACAACCGCAAACTCCCCATTTGCACAAGGTTGGATACCAAGCTAGCCATGTCCCGTTCCTTGTCCTCACTGATGTCATTGAAGGTCTCTTCCTCCACCCAGCCACCAAGGGTCCCCGGAGGGTGACAACAAGTCCCCTGGGACGCCTGCTGTGTTTGGTCTTCCACCTCCTCAAAGCCACCTTCCTCCTTTGACTCCTCTTCTTCAGACTCCTCTCACTGCGTTGCCTCTCTCTGCATTATTATAAGGTGTGTTAAGTAGTACTACTCTTATCAGTTTAATACCTGTTACAGCACCTATCAGGGGGAGTGTATAAGGCCTGGATTTTTGGAACCGGGAGATGGAAAAAGATACTTGGTTGGTCGTATCACTTCAAATTTGGGGCACGGCGCGTGCAATCAAAGGTGCCACCATATAGGAGTGGCGTGTTTGTAAGTACTACTCTTATCAGTTTAATACCTGTTACAGCACCTATCAGGGGGCGTGTATAAGGCCTGGATTTTTAGAACTGGGGGATGGAAAAAGATGCTTGGTTGGTCGTATCACTTCAATTTTGGGGCACGGCACGTGCAATCAAAGGTGCCACCATATAGGAGTGGCGTGTTTGTAAGTACTACTCTTATCAGTTTAATACCTGTTACAGCACCTATCAGGGGGCGTGTATAAGGCCTGGATTTTTAGAACCGGGAGATGGAAAAAGATGCTTGGTTGGTCATATCACTTCAATTTTGGGGCACGGCGCGTGCAATCAAAGGTGCCACCAGATAGGAGTGGCGTGTTTGTAAGTACTACTCTTTTCAGTTTAATACCTGTTACAGCACCTATCAGGGGGCGTGTATAAGGCCTGGATTTTTAGAACCGGGAGATGGATAAAGATGCTTGGTTGGTCGTATCACTTCAATTTTGGGGCACAGCACGTGCAATCAAAGGTGCCACCATATAGGAGTGGCGTGTTTGTAAGTACTACTCTTATCAGTTTAATACCTGTTACAGCACCTATCAGGGGGCGTGTATAAGGCCTGGATTTTTAGAACCGGGAGATGGAAAAAGATGCTTGGTTGGTCATATCACTTCAATTTTGGGGCACGGCACGTGCAATCAAAGGTGCCACCAGATAGGAGTGGCGTGTTTGTAACTACTACTCTTATCAGTTTAATACCTGTTACAGCACCTATCAGGGGGCGTGTATAAGGCCTGGATTTTTAGAACCGGGAGATGGATAAAGATGCTTGGTTGGTCGTATCACTTCAATTTTGGGGCACGGCATGTGCAATCAAAGGTGCCACCATATAGGAGTGGCGTGTTTGTAAGTACTACTCTTATCAGTTTAATACCTGTTACAGCACCTATCAGGTGGCGTGTATAAGGCCTGGATTTTTAGAACCGGGAGATGGAAAAAGATGCTTGGTTGGTCGTATCACTTCAATTTTGGGGCATGGCACGTGCAATCAAAGGTGCCACCAGATAGGAGTGGCGTGTTTGTAAGTACTACTCTTATCAGTTTAATACCTGTTACAGCACCTATCAGGGGGAGTGTATAAGGCCTGGATTTTTAGAACCGGGAGATGGAAAAAGATGCTTGGTTGGTCGTATCACTTCAATTTTGGGGCACGGCACGTGCAATCAAAGGTGCCACCATATAGGAGTGGCGTGTTTGTAAGTACTACTCTTATCAGTTTAATACCTGTTACAGCACCTAACAGGGGGCGTGTATAAGGCCTGGATTTTTAGAACTGGGAGATGGAAAAAGATGCTTGGTTGGTCGTATCACTTCAATTTTGGGGCACGGCACGTGCAATCAAAGGTGCCACCAGATAGGAGTGGCGTGTTTGTAAGTACTACTCTTATCAGTTTAATACTTGTTACATCACCTATCAGGGGCGTGTATAAGGCCTGGATTTTTAGAACCGGGAGATGGAAAAAGATGCTTGGTTGGTCATATCACTTCAATTTTGGGGCACGGCGCGTGCAATCAAAGGTGCCACCAGATAGGAGTGGCGTGTTTGTAAGTATTACTCTTATCAGTTTAATACTTGTTACGTCACCTATCGAGGGCGTGTATAAGGCCTGGATTTTTAGAACCGGGAGATGGAAAAAGATGCTTGGTTGGTCGTATCACTTCAATTTTGGGGCACGGCACGTGCAATCAAAGGTGCCACCAGATAGGAGTGGCGTGTTTGTAAGTACTACTCTTATCAGTTTAATACCTGTTACAGCACCTAACAGGGGGCGTGTATAAGGCCTGGATTTTTAGAACTGGGAGATGGAAAAAGATGCTTGGTTGGTCGTATCACTTCAATTTTGGGGCACGGCACGTGCAATCAAAGGTGCCACCAGATAGGAGTGGCGTGTTTGTAAGTACTACTCTTATCAGTTTAATACTTGTTACATCACCTATCAGGGGCGTGTATAAGGCCTGGATTTTCAGAACCGGGAGATGGAAAAAGATGCTTGGTTGGTCATATCACTTCAATTTTGGGGCACGGCGCGTGCAATCAAAGGTGCCACCAGATAGGAGTGGCGTGTTTGTAAGTATTACTCTTATCAGTTTAATACTTGTTACGTCACCTATCGGGGGCGTGTATAAGGCCTGGATTTTTAGAACCGGGAGATGGAAAAAGATGCTCGGTTGGTCGTATCACTTCAATTTTGGGGCACGGCACGTGCAATCAAAGGTGCCACCAGATAGGAGTGGTGGGTTTGTAAGTACTACTCTTATCAGTTTAATACCTGTTACAGCACCTATCAGGGCACGTGTATAAGGCCTGGATTTTTGGGACCCGGAGATAGAAAAAGATGCTTGGTTGGTCGTATCACTTCAAATTTGGGGCACTTTGTGATATTAGCTTCTTACGCTCAAACATGTCCTTTACAGGCACCTGACTATGGGCAGATGAGCAGGAACTGCTCAAGGCGAGAGACGGAGTGGCGGATGGTTGAGAGGGGGCAAGGAGGACAGCAGTGGTTGATGTGGCTGATGATGCTGGACCAGGAGGAGGATGGCGGCTCTGAGTTTGTGTGCTGCTTGTACTCATGTGTTGGTCTGGAGTCACCCAAACATTAGGTCTCAACCTGTAGAGGATAAGGGAACCAGGCTACTCTAGACCTCATTCATCATTACAGGTTTTGATTGGTACTATGCGTGCAAGCTACTGTGACAACAGATATGAGTGGCACTGTGCACTTGCAGAAGTTGGCAGATTAGACGCTGTAGGCCTGACACAGATGCTTACAGACAAGTAACTGCTATTTAATGTATTACAGTCAAAATTGTATTCTTTGTTTAAATGTGCACTACTGACTGTTACACCAGATATGAGTGGTGGCACTGACTGGGCAAGTGGGCACAGTATACGATGTGAGCCTAAGACACACACGCTGGCAAGCAGGCAAATGAAATTAGATTACACAGAAAAAAGTGTTGTTTTTTTTAAATGTAGAGTGCTGGTACACCACTAGATTGGATTGGTTGAACTTGGCACAATACTTGTAAGCCTGACACACACACTGGCTAGCGGTCAGGCAAATGAATTTAGATTGGCTGTCAGGCAAATGAACTTATATTTAAAAAAATAAAATTATTGTTTTTTTAAATGTAGACTGCTGGTACCCCAACTAGATTCGATTGGTTGAACTTGGCACAGTACTTGTAAGCCTGACACACACACTGGCTAGCGGTCAGGCCAATGAACTTAGATTTAAGAAAATAAAATTATTGTTTTTTTAAATGTAGACTGCTGGTACACCACTAGATTGGATTGGTTGAACTTGGCACAATACTTGTAAGCCTGACACACACACTGGCTAGCGGTCAGGCAAATGAATTTAGATTGGCTGTCAGGCAAATGAACTTATATTTAAAAAAATAAAATTATTGTTTTTTTAAATGTAGACTGCTGGTACCCCAACTAGATTCGATTGGTTGAACTTGGCACAGTACTTGTAAGCCTGACACACACACTGGCTAGCGGTCAGGCCAATGAACTTAGATTGGCAGTCAGGCAAATGAACTTCGATTTAAGAAAATAAAATTATTGGTTTTTTAAATGTAGACTGCAGGTACACCACTAGATTGGATTGGTTGAACTTGGCACAATACTTGTAAGCCTGACACACACACTGGCTAGCAGTCAGGCAAATGAACTTAGATTGGCGGTCAGGCAAATGAACTTATATTTAAAAAAATAAAATTATTGTTTTTTTAAATGTAGACTGCTGGTACACCACTAGATTGGATTGGTTGAACTTGGCACAATACTTGTAAGCCTGATACACACACTGGCTAGCAGTCAGGCAAATGAACTTAGATTGGCGGTCAAGCAAATGAACTTAGATTTAAGAAAATAAAATTATTGTTTTTTTAAATGTAGACTGCAGGTACACCACTAGATTGGATTGGTTGAACTTGGCACAATACTTGTAAGCCTGACACACACACTGGCTAGCGGTTATGCAAATGAACTTAGATTGGCGGTCAGGCAAATGAACTTAGATTTAAGAAAATAAAATTATTGTTTTTTTAAATGTAGACTGCAGGTACACCACTAGATTGGATTGGTTGAACTTGGCACAATACTTGTAAGCCTGACACACACACTGGCTAGCGGACAGGCAAATGAACTTAGATTGGCGGTCAGGCAAATGAACTAAGATTTAACAAAATAAAAGTTTTTTTTTTTTTTAAAGTAGACAACTAGTAAACAAGATTGTATTGGTTGCACTGTGCACACACAGTATAAGCTGTGAGCCTGACACAACACACTTGCTAGCAGGGGCTAGCAGGGAGACAGGCCAATGAAGTTAGATTAGACAGAAAAAAACAAACAAAAAAAAATGATGTTATAGCCCTAAAAAGGGCTTTTTGGGGTGCTGTGTTTACAGCAGAAATCTGATGAGTCCTTCAGCATTGCACTGGACACTGAATAAACTTGCCTAGCTATTGATTTCCCTATTCAATCAGCATCACCTACACTCTCCCTCCTCTCAGTAAGACTGCAAGTTAGTTATGATTCCAAAATGGCTGCTGTCCATGAGGTAGAAGGGTCTGGAAGGCGAGGGTATGATGCTGATTGCCTGGAATGTGTCTGCTGACTGTGTGGTGCAGGGTCAAAGTTTGCTCAATGATAAAGTATAGGGGGCGGATCGAACATCGCATATGTTCGCAGTACGCCGCGAACGTGAGCATGCTATGTTTGCCGGCGAACTATTCGCGACATCTCTACTGTCATATTGTTATCAGGCCTTCAGGGGGATGTTGATACTCCACAGTATCACAAATTCGACCTCTCATATTATTATATTATTATTATTAATATTATATTATTAATCTATTGCAGAGTAACTAAGGTTCATCAGTTTACTGATATAGGAATGTGATAGAAATATGATGTATGTGGATGTCTCAAAACCCCAACCATTGAAAACACACTGACACAATGATAACGGTATAACAAAACTTTATTTCATACACAGAGCAGACTCAGAAATGTACAAGACTGCATTAATATCAGGGTTGTGGTGTGGGCAGATCCCGGAAGGGCAAGAGGCTTTTTGTGAAAAAGGGAATACCTAAAGGGGGTAATTTCATAGTCTAGAATAATCCTGATGCATAGCACCAACCAGGGTCACATGCGCTCACTACACCACTGCAACACGAATCTAATGAAAAAAAGGATAAAAAATGTGCATAAAAAATCACTACATTTAATCAAAGTAACCATTATGTGCATATCACTTACTTCTGGTGATCATCTGCTTAATTAAACATATGCAATAAATCATGGATAATGTCATACAAATCAATCCCACACGCAGTGTGTTTTCATACATTAAGGAATAATCCCAAATAGATTATAAAATTTTGGAAAACAGACCGAGAAGGTTGAGGCACAAGTAAAAGCTGTTAATACAGTAAAGTGCTTTTTGCTCTGAACACTATAATAAACCAATTAACATGAATGTCATCTACGAGCAGTGATGCCCATACTGATTCGGTCTTGTACAATCAGCATCCACGAAATATATAGAGGATATGTAATTTCACAAGGAATGCTTCACTGTGAGCACAATCTTTTAGCAAAGAGTACCATCACTGTGACGAAGTGCCCTTCGCCACTTTATCTTGGAGAGGACTTATTGCCAGCCTCCTGCCCTGCGACTATGGCCCTGGGACATATTGCCCTTTAAAAACAGTATTCGGCCATACCAGAGTGTATGCCACTCATTCTGGCCCTCTAAATACAGTGGGGTCATTTGGTACTTGCCCTGTGTGAACGGTGATACCCCAGATAGCTATGCCATGGAGCCCATTCATATAATAAAAGACTATGGGAAAGACTTTAGCTACATGGCAATTGAACTGTTTGAATAGGATCTGAGCGCGATTCAGTAGTTTTGTGCGCTCAGATCCCAGCTATCTGGGGATATGTGAAATGTCTGTGTGTTATGTGTAAAAGGTGACTTTATGTATTTTAAAGTGGTTTATGTTTTTTTGCAACCATGTGCTCAATGGAGTCTGCCTCTATCCCTGGATAATTGGATTACTTTCCCCATTGTCTCCAGTACAGAGGCCTCTGTAAAACCTGTTTGAGCCAGATTGCCATGCTGCCAGCCAGGGCCCAAAAGATACTTTTACTAACGTTTGAACCCCTGGTCTGATTCATGCCATTTTTTAATATGTTGTTTCACAATTGATGTTGTTCATAAAAATGTAAGTTTTATTTATGTACTATGTAAAATCATAAAGTTATAAAAATGTATAAAAATGTGTAAGTTTTAGCTGGGAGATAATTGAGTAGATACAGTAAGAATCTCAATTATCTCCCAAGCAGAGGGGAGGGAAACTGTGGGCGTTACTATTATGTTATTGGTTGTTTTATACCTCCCCCTGGGTGTGTTCTGTTTGTACCTGACTGTAATAAAAACCAGGCTGGGTGTGCCAGCACCTGACTTCTACTTGACCCTGCAAAACGTAGCCTTGTCTCGTTCTGGGAAGGAATTGCTATATCACACTGGGGATTGCTATGCGCTGCATACTCCCTTGAGCTTTAACTACTGAACTCTTGTTCCTGATGTACTCTCCTTGGAGGAGAGGTCTTCCCCACACGGTCCTGGATGCTGGAGATTCATACAGGGTGGAAGGAAGACGGCGCGGCTCCAGTTAAGCTACGGCGGTTGTGGAGTCTGTGGTGGTTGTGGTGTCCGGTGCGGTGCTTGTAGTCCTCGGCGCAAGCTAGGACGCGTCCATCAACAGAGGTACCCAGTCTGGGTGCCAGGTGATCTGTTACAATCACTATCTACTTGGAATTGTTGTGTCACACTGATATTACATCTCATAGCTATATGGGTCGTACAAAGGCCAAATAGATTATACTGATGACATTACCCGTAAACACATACCCATTGATCCTGATGTAAAACAAAGGCAATCATCCATACTGTGAATTAAATGTGAATTCTGTTTTCAGAATTTTAACGGGATGACATGCAACAAAAACGCATGTATAACTACTGGTTTGGATTAGCAGATCCTAATGGGACTGTGCATCTCTACTGCTGGGACTCTATTGTAATTGAAAATAACAGTCATGTTCATTAGCGATATATTGCATTTCAGATCCATCTGCTGGAAGGAATGTCACTGATCTGAAGCCTGATAGGCAATGGGTTTGGAGTTTACTCACATGATAGGATTGCACTGCTCGAAGATGAAGAACATGCCTTAATGGTTGTTGTAGCGGAACCCATCACTGTTTTAAACTGTTGTATGATTATTATGGTTAAAATATGATCCTACTATATATATATTGGTTGATGTTCTACAGAATATATTGGCTCAGAATATTAGCCAGACTTTTGCAGACCTAGGCTAATAGATAATCCTGTTACAGAGATTCAAGAGATAAGAAAGTTGTAAAGGATCCTTGCATTTTCCAAAGTGTTTTCATTCTCTGATAAGAACAAAGAATGATCTAATTAAGGTCTGATTGTATCCAAGTTGCCAGGGAGGTGTGACTCACCTATTGTCCTATATGTGTATTGTGTGGGGGATATGTGCAATGTCTGTGTGTTATGTGTAAAAACATACTTTTACTAACTTTTGAACCCCTGGTCTGATTCATGCCATTTTTGTATATGTTGTTGCCCTGGGTGAGAGATATTGAATGGTGCGGGACTTAAAGGTGTACCCCCTGTATTTGGGGTACATCCAGAATGTGGTTAAAATTGTGTCTGTTTTAATTGTGTTACCTGTTATCTGAGGGGAGGAGACGTGGGGGTTGAACCATGCAGATAATTGGCTGTTGTGATAATTATGTGGGTGTAGCCCTTCAGAGGGCAACATTGCATAAAAGGAGATTCCCTTTCATTAAAATATAGTTCTACTTGACCCTTCAAAAAAAACGTAGCATTGTCTCGTTCTTTGGGGGGGATTTATGGTACCGTTACTCTGCCGCATTTTACAGCACTCCTGGATTATACAATGGGATATCGTGGAGGGGAATAAGCATTTCATTACTGCACAGCACCTTGCTTAAGAAAAGGACGTCTCCAACGGCTGGTACCCTCTCACTACCGGGGTAGCCGTTACATTGGATGGCAGTGGTGGGATGGTCCTTTTCATCCCCAACGCAAGTGCTGAATGGAATCCCAGTACGCTAAACTGAAAAGATCCACACTAAAGGATCTCTTGGAAACCAGAGGAAGGAGTGCCAGCAACCGACCACGGAGAGAGCTGATAGCTGACTTACTGGAGCTGGACGAGATGGATCGATCCATGGAGGTCGTGGACCAACCTTCCCCTGCCAGCGAGGAGGAGGAAATTACAAACCTGGTTCAGCGGAGATTATCCATGTACCCAGCAACATCCGTGGAGCTAATAGATCAGCTGTTCCGGGAAGCGAGAACGGAGATACAAAATAGGAGGGGGCACGAACTTGAACTGGCAAGAGCTAGACAACCCCTGGCACATACAGTTCATACTCCCCCACCCGCTGCTACAGTAAAGAAAATACCCTTCACTGCCTTCAAAGCGTTTGTGGAAAGTGAGGAAGAAATTGATGGATATTTGGCTGACTTCGAGAGGCAGTGCTCACTACACCAGGTACCACCAGACCAATGGGTCACTATTTTGGCTGGAAAGCTATCAGGAAAAGCAAATGAGGCTTTTCGGGCGCTTACTGAGGAAGATATTGCGCAGTATCGCCGGGTGAAGGCTGCACTGCTCACCAGATATGCCGTCACCCCAGAAACTTATCGCCGCCGCTTCAGGGAGTCTAAAAAGAAGTCTGCAGACTCCCACATGGAATGGGCCAGCAATATACAAAGGGTGGCATCACATTGGGTGCGAGGGTGCAATGCCAACACAGGAGAGGAAGTACTACAGCTATTCCTGATGGAACATTTCTTCCAAGATCTGGCGGCAGACATACAGGATTGGGTGAGAGATCGTCGCCCTGCTAACTTAATCGAGGCAGCACGGCTAGCGGACGAATACGCAGAGTCCAGAAAGGTGAGCCAAGGGTCCACACGACCAACCTCTAGAGCAGAGCCACGCACCTCAATGCCCGCTGCAAGCACAGAATTTCGGGCCCCAGTACCCCCAGGACCGCCACAACCTCAGGGGTCTAACCACCAACCCCAGGATTCTTACAAAATGACGTGCCATCGCTGCGGCAACCCGGGGCACATTGCTCGTTATTGCCCCTTGGGATCAGCCAATAACAACTGGAGGCGCCCGACCAATAACCCAGAGATCCCTTTATCACGTACCTCTGCTGCTCACTGCCTGGAAACCAAAGGGAGCCCTGAGGAGTGTTTGGGCATCCTGTACGAGGCAAACCCCATACAAGCTGCATCCCCAGACAACCGCCAGCATCACCGCCAGGAGGTGCGTGTAAATGGACAGGTAGCACAAGGCCTAAGGGACACTGGCGCTACCATCACGTTGGTGCAGAAACATCTTGTGAAACCGGAGCATGTATCTACCCGTACTGTTGCTGTCCGTGTCGCAGGGGGGGCTGTTTTTCGCTTACCCACCGCCCGGGTACACTTGGATTGGGGAGTCGGGTCGGGAAAGACCACAGTAGGCATCATGGACAATTTACCTGCTGAGGTTGTGCTGGGCAATGATATTGGCCCTCTAGCCTCAGCCTTTTTACCCACGACTGCTGCTGCTTGTCCCGTGACCACCCGCTCACAGACCCGTACCGAGGACGATCCTACAACAGGTCGGGAGACCCAGGTAAGCCACAAGCAGACACTTAGCACTAATGCCACAGAGAGACCCATAGCGTGGGACACCCCCGAAGAGCTTGTGAAGGAAACTAGACAGGACCCCACCCTCCAAAAGTACCGAGCATTAGCCGACAATAGAGGGGATGAGCGGGAATGTTTTATATGGAAAGGGGTTTCTATGGGACAGAGATTGTGGCCCACCTTTTGGACATTGGGATACTGGACTGTTGGGATGGGATCCTGGATTTTTTTGGGTGGGTGTACAGGAGAAGAACAGTGGGCCCTGTGCAATAGCGGCCCGACCACGAGCTGGGGGAGGAATGTACTCTACAACTTGGGATGGTTTTGCTAAAGGACTTCAGTTCATTTGGAAGGCTGATGCTTTTCTGCCTAATTATTTAATTGTCTGAAACCAGTTTGTAAAATGTATTTTCCCTCTCCTTGAAATGTTTATTGCAGTAATGCTGATGGGTTGTCAAACTAGAGAATTGACCAACAAATACTTTTGTCCGGACATCCCCAGGCCGATCCGTTGGGATCAGACCGTGTATGCCGGCTTATGGTCACGGGGGAGGTGTGTAGCGGAACCCATCACTGTTTTAAACTGTTTTATGATTATTATGGTTAAAATATGATCCTACTATATATATATTGGTTGATGTTCTACAGAATATATTGGCTCAGAATATTAGCCAGACTTTTGCAGACCTAGGCTAATAGATAATCCTGTTACAGAGATTCAAGAGATAAGAAAGTTGTAAAGGATCCTTGCATTTTCCAAAGTGTTTTCATTCTCTGATAAGAACAAAGAATGATCTAATTAAGGTCTGATTGTATCCAAGTTGCCAGGGAGGTGTGACTCACCTATTGTCCTATATGTGTATTGTGTGGGGGATATGTGCAATGTCTGTGTGTTATGTGTAAAAACATACTTTTACTAACTTTTGAACCCCTGGTCTGATTCATGCCATTTTTGTATATGTTGTTCCCCTGGGTGAGAGATATTGAATGGTGCGGGACTTAAAGGTGTACCCCCTGTATTTGGGGTACATCCAGAATGTGGTTAAAATTGTGTCTGTTTTAATTGTGTTACCTGTTATCTGAGGGGAGGAGACGTGGGGGTTGAACCATGCAGATAATTGGCTGTTGTGATAATTATGTGGGTGTAGCCCTTCAGAGGGCAACATTGCATAAAAGGAGATTCCCTTTCATTAAAATATAGTTCTACTTGACCCTTCAAAAAAAACGTAGCATTGTCTCGTTCTTTGGGGGGGATTTATGGTACCGTTACTCTGCCGCATTTTACAGCACTCCTGGATTATACAATGGGATATCGTGGAGGGGAATAAGCATTTCATTACTGCACAGCACCTTGCTTAAGAAAAGGACGTCTCCAACGGCTGGTACCCTCTCACTACCGGGGTAGCCGTTACAGTTGTGAGATTGGGCTATTAAGAACTACAGACACAAGAACAATATATCAGTCAGAACACTACTAAGATTGACTAAAACACCACTTCTCAATGGCAATCCACATTGAACATCAGTCGGTGAAATGTTAAACATAACTATACATGTATACACTCTTTAGTATGTCAGCATTTACACTAATTAATATTCACTGAGGAGTGATGATGAGGAGGGCTTAAGTGATGTTCCCAGCCATCTGCTCTTTCTCAGCACTGGGCCCCCACCTTCTGTGCACGCTGCCTCCTCCCTCGACCACGTCTAGGTGGTGTTGTAGCGAGGAGAGCGACTACATTGCGTGGCTGGGTATCAGCTTTCATTGAGGTTTGAGATGAGGAGGTCGCCGGCTCTATTTGCTATGGTGGTTGAGGCTGAGGAACTGAAGGCTAGAGAGATATGAATTGGTGTTCCAACAATTCTATTATTCGCTGTCTGTCCCTATCTACCTTTTGCTCATACCTCTACATCCTTCAGTTGTGCCTCCTCATCTCAGAACAGAGCAGTCTGTTGCTCTCAAGGAGGGAGGTAATGAGCTCAAACTGCATTTGGAGGTGTTGTGCCTGCTCAGCCCATTGGGTGGTACTCATTGCGTCCTCCCTCTGAAGGTGGGCCATGATTTCTATCACAGTGTGAGGAGCCAGTGGTGAAGGTTGAGGTGCCGTTGGTGAAGGCTGAGATGCCGGTGGTGAAGGCAAAGTTGGGAGAGCCCATATTGGGGGGGCCCATGTTGGGGGAGCCCATGTTGGAAGTAAAGGGGTGGTGGTGTCCTAACAAGGCTTCCATGCATCATGAGCATTGTGAATCATGGCTCATATCAATATATGTAATGCTGGTGCGGTGTTCCACCTGCATGTCATTAAGACAAGTGCTCTGCTGAATCTGCTGTGCAGTGTGTGAGACTGTCCAATCTGTGACATATTCTCAGCAATGGTTGTTAACATGCAGATGAGACATGGTCCAGGTTAGGCTAGTACATGACACGCACAAGCAGTCTTACAGAGTCTGTACCCATATATGCCGCAATGTACACACCCATACATGTTTTCATTTTTGAATGTCAAATCAGTCTTGATCTATTTGGTGACTGTTACTCAGAATCAGCTTTAACTGCAGGTATTGGACAGACATTTGGGGACATCTGGGGGCACATCATTTTCCCCTCCTGCTGTCCTACTCCTGTACCTCCCCTCCCTGACCTGTCTACTCCTCTCCATACCTCTACCTCCTCTCCTCCATTGGTGTTTCACTAACTCTCCTCCTCTCCTCTCTCTCCTCCTCTCCTCTCCTTACCTCTTCCTCTACGCCTCCGGTGGGAGAGAGAGATACACAGGGGTGTGAGATGGTGGGAGAGGGAGACACGAGGTGGGGGGAGGGGACAAGTGGAGGCACAGGGGAGAGAAAGAGAGAGAGAGGAGGGGGCGGAAGAGACACAGGGGAGAGGGGGAGAGACATTGGGGGAGAGAGACATGGGGAGAGAGGTAAGGAGGGGAGAGGGGAGAGTGAAGGAGTGGAGGGGAAGAGAAGGAGTAGACACCCTTATCCCCATAACCACACGCAGACACCCTCTATCTCATCCACAACCATGGCACACTACACAAACATGTTACATTCAGAAGTGCTCCTGCACTGCTGAACGGCTCTGGAGGAAATCACGCACTTCTGCAGATTTCCTTCACTACAAGTTTATGCTATGTTCCTACTCCTCAGCCCTCAACATGGCCAAACAGCACTACTTCACATCACTAATGTCAACTCTGTCCTCCAACCCCAAACGTCTGTTTGCCACTTTCAATACTCTCCTCCACCCACCACCTCCCCCCATTCCTTCCTTTCTCATGGCTGAAATCTTTGCCAACCATTTTACACATAAAATTCAATCTATCCGCAATGAACTCTCCTCTCATCATGGCTCACACACTCCTCCCTCTCAACTAACCAACAAAACCTAGTCTACTCCTTTCCCCATTCCCACAGTTACTTTGAACTACTTTACCCCTGTAACAGAGGAGGAAGTCTCCATCCTAATATTATCCTCTCACCTCACTACCTGTCCTTTGGATCCTATTCCATCTCAGTTCATCCCTCTCCTCTCTACTACACTAATTCCAGCTCTCACACACATCATCAACCTTTCCCTAAACACTGGCACGTTTCCATCATCCCTAAAACATGCCATAATTACACCCACTTTCAAGAAACCCTCATGCGATTCTGACGTTACATCTAACTATCGCCCTATCTCTCTACTTCCCCGGGCTTCCAAACTGCGGGAGCGGCTCATCTATAACCGCCTTACCAGTTTCATCTCCTCTAACTCTCTTCTGGACACTTTCCAATCCGGCTTTCGGCCTCAACACTCCACTGAG
Source organism: Discoglossus pictus (assembly GCA_027410445.1). Taxonomy (NCBI): domain Eukaryota; kingdom Metazoa; phylum Chordata; class Amphibia; order Anura; family Alytidae; genus Discoglossus; species Discoglossus pictus. The sequence goes on along the minus strand of CM050163.1, from coordinate 176,135,560 downwards.
ACAGCCCTCATAAAAGTCACCAATGACCTGCTCACCGCCAAGTGTAAAGGCTACTTTTCTATTCTGCTTCTTCTGAATCTCTCTGACGCCTTTGACACAGTTGACCATCCGCTTCTACTCCACATTCTCTCCTCCCTTGGCATTCGAGACACTGCTCTCTCGTGGTTCTCATCATACCTCCAAGAGCAATCATTTAGCATCTCCTTCTCTGGCACCTCTTCTTCTCCTCACCCCCTGTCTATTGGCGTACCCCAAGGATTAGTCCTAGGCCCCCTCCTCTTTTCCATCTACACATCCTCACTCGGTACCCTAATAAACTCTTTTGGGTTTCAGTACCATCTCTATGCAGATGACACTCAAATCTAACTCTCAGCAGCAGATCTATCCCCCTCTCTTCTAGCACACGTCTCCGACTGCCTCTCTAATATATCCTATTGGATGTCCACCCACCAACTAAAACTCAACATGTCTAAGACTGAACTCTTTATCTTCTCACCCTTTACTACATCCTTTACTTCAGCTTCAATTCCTCACATCTTTCTCACTGTCAACAATGCCATCATCACTCCCACCTCCCAAGGCTGTTGTCTCGGGGTTCTACTGGACCCTGCCTTCTCTTTCATCCTTCACATACAGTCTCTAAGCAAATCTTGTCTTCTCCATCTAAAAAAACATATTCAAAATACGCCATTACCTTACACAAGACACTACTAAGATTCTAATACAATCTCTCTTCATTTCTCGTCTCGACTATTGTAACTTGCTCCTTGTTGGCCTGCCCACCACTCGCCTCTCCCCACTTCAATCCATAATGAATGCCTCCGCCAGACTCATCTTCCAAACACATCATTCAGTGTCGGCAGCTCCTCTTTGTCAATCACTGCACTGGCTTCCCTTAGCCTCCAGAATAAAATTTAAAAACTTGACCCTAACTTATAAAGCCCTCAACAACAGCACACCCCCATACATCTCTGCTCTCATCTCCAAATACACCGCCATCTTCGTTCTGCTAACGACCATCTTCTTTCTACCACTCTTGTCACCTCCTCCCACTGTCACCTCCAGGACTTTTCTCATGCTGCCCCTTTTCTCTGGAACTCCTTGCCTCGCTTCATCAGACTATCCTCCTGCCTTAACTCCTTCAAGACTTCAATAAAAATGCACCTCTTCAAAGAAGCCTATAACCTTCCACCCTAACATGCTCAGCACTTCTCTCTCCCTACTGTACCACATACATACTCCAACCTTTAGGTTGTAACTCTGCAAGTTTCAATCCTGCAAGGTGCTTTAGGGAAAGCGCTATGGATTCCAAGCTCAAAGACAGGGCCCTCCATTCTTTGCAATGTGTGAATCTTGAACTTGTAATTGCCTGTAACTAAACATATGTATAGCGCTACGGAATATGTTGGTGCGTTAACACAAATGTTAACAAAGTTTAACAAAATGTTCAACAAACATTAGCAGTTGTGTAAACCATGGGCATGAAAGCATTTTCAGAAAAAAAAAATATTTTAACAGTCTGAGCACTGAGACTACCATTACATTAATACTTGCTTTTCAATCATAATGGGTTGGTTACAAAGCAAAACAAGAAGGCACACAAGTTTACTCATAATTGTTCTTTTTTACTAAAGATGCATCTGAAAAAAGGAAGTTAGAAATGACTAAATTTTATCTGAATCAACTTTTGAATCAACAAATTCTGTTTCCACCTTCTTTGCGTCCTTCAAATCATGAATAGATAATAAAAGCAGAGCCAAGCCAGGAGTTAGTGATTGTACATGACACAAGTGATGTCTACTAAAACAACGTTTTTCTCTAAAACTGCTTTTATACAAATAAAATAGCTACAAGCTTTCGAGAGATAACCTCTCTTTATCAAGTCAAAAAGCAATACTCAAGTATTGCTTTTTGACTTGATAAAGAGAGGTTATCTCTTGAAAGCTCGTCGCTATATTATGAATAAGTTTGTCCAATAAAAAAGGTATCACTATATACTGCAATACTCTGGTTATTCATCTAGTTTACTGGACACTCACGGCTACCTCAATCTCCTTAACAAATGTACATTGAAAATAATATAATATGCATTTATATGCAAATAGTCTTAGATTCCAAGATTTCTCATTTATGATAGTTTGTTTAACATGCTGTACATGATAACCACTTTAATATGTGGTGTAAAATATGTTTTTTTTTTTTATTGTTTGTACTTTATATGTGTTAAATTCCCCAATTACACCTTCTCCTTTCCAATTGCTGTGTCTTCATCCCATGATTACTATCAACTATGCTGATAAATTATTCCCTGAGATCTTAGTTTACACAGGCTTTCTTGTACATGGCTTACACTGAAAATAGTAGGGGGTAATCAACAATTATTTACAATGATCTGCTAATAGCAAGGGATATCTGTGTGCCCTTAGATCAGAAAGGCTGACTGACACATCAAAAATGCTATCTTCAATGTCAGTTTACTGCAGGGAATAGCAATTTTTAAACTAACAGTCCTTTTTACTTATAGTTTTAAATTATACTATATTTGGAACCACTGTTGTTTTACTTACATTTTTACATACGTTTCTGAACTGTGCATTTTTTCACCCCAAGCTTAGGCACTGAAATCAATAACAATTATAGCAGTGTGTTTTCTAGTTACTATATCTTGTAAATTACAGTTTTGTCACAGATTGTACTTTAACACATATTTTAACATCTGAATATCCGCAAGATTACAAAATGATTTGCTTCCTCTTTTTCAGCTATAAATCTTGTAAATGTGTACATCTACAAATTAACTGTGTCACTCATAGCATTATTTCATGACTTTTATTAACACTAATGTAGAAATAAATTGGTGATTATTTCCATCAACTATAATAGTTTCAATCTGTGAGTTGTCTTCACAGTTGCGGGGATGGAGGCCCGTGGGACTTAGCTGCAATGAGCGCAATTTTTAGATCGTGGACGTCTACAGAAAGGAATTTAATTTCAAGATCATTCCTCTTATGTATGTTTTTTGTTCTATGTCCTTATTTAACATTCATGCAGCCCTATTAAATTAGAAGCCTGTAGCGGCATCGGCACACCCGCAAGAGCTGCAGGGTTGAAATTCAGCTGCGTTACAGAGCTATTAAATTAGAACATGCTGAGAGTTACTGGCTTGAGACGCAAACCCGTAAACCATTTTTCTCATGTTGGATGCGTGGCCGTGAACATAATCATCACCATTGCGTCACTGAAAAATTTAGGTTGGATTTCAAAGTTTTACAGGCTTCAATTAGGAGTTTTGCTCGATCCCACATTCCAGAAACAATGCAATATTGATAAAGCTGATATTCTGGTCCATGCAAGTTCCATTATATGTATTAACACAGTGATTGCCGGGATTGATATAACACAGAATTTAAACATAATTAACATTATTTTATACTAGCGACTTGCCCGTCAAAAATGACAGGGCAATAAAATTGTAAGTCAAGTAATGCTGTTTGCCACAGACAGTAAGTGTTTTGGTCGTCTGAGATCCTTCGGCGCTCATTGCGAGCCTTTTGATTGGTGTATTTTTTGTTATCAAAGGTGCTTTTGCTCTCATTGTAAGGTCCACGCTGATCTCCTTTTTGCGCTTATTGCAAGTCTCTCCCCTGGTGTAGTTTGTGTCCTATGAGCACCGTTGGCGCTCCTTGTGAGGCGCAGTAAAGGGCTTTGTCGTATATTGCGATACTGTGGTGTGTTTTTTTTGTGTATATGTATTTTTTCATGATAATTAAGTAATTAATGAAATGATAAATTAATATACTTTACCTATTTGTAATTAATATATGCAGCAAGCAATGTGCTGAAGAGCTAACAATCTGTTTTGATGTTCCTGCAGCATACAATGTAGATTTGCACTGTTGTTGAGCTGAGGTGTAAGTGTCCTCAATGTGTGCAGTGTGTAGTGTAAATAGGCTGCGTGCGCGAGGGGAAACGGTTAGTGTAGCTCTGTACTTCCACATTCTGTAAGTTAGTGTTGTAAAATGGTGGCGATTGTGTATGTGGTACGCGAGTGTGGATGATTTATCGTCCTTGCTTATAGTGTATGTTGTACCTCATATGGGTTTTTGTAAAAGTCGTATGTGCTTGGCGGTGTTTTGCGGCTTTAGGGGTCGTGTAGCCTCGTTTTTATTTTTTTCGGCGGCCATTTTTTCTCTTGCTTAGGGGATTTTCGAGTGTCTAAACTCTGTAAATTGGACTTAAATTGAGGTGTAACCTCACTTCCAGACATCCTGGGTGTCCCCCCTTGCTGTCGGTAAGGGCGTTATTTGTTTTTTGTGTGTATTTTTTTTATTTTATGTTTTCCACTGTGCGGGGTTCGGCCATTAAGGTTGTATTTTTGCAAGTTCGTATATTTTTTTTTCTAAGACCCCCGTGTAAGTTCATATTTAGTCATTGCGTGTTATAGTTTTTTATTCAAAGTCCCGCTTCTGTGGCTGTTTGTAACCGCTTGTGAAGAGCAGTAGAGCCTCCACATCCGCAAATGCGAACCCTCGCTTCCCACAAATGCGGCCCGAACTGCCCCCTTTCGGGTCCTCTCTATTACTGGTTGGCTTCTTGGCTCCATTTGAGGGTTATGGGCTTATATACCAGTGAATTTATTGCAATTTAATAGCGTGATTGGAAACGTAACAGTTACAAGCTTGACAGATCAAAGGATTTGTGGGCGTGCAGCTCAAATTTCCTTGTCCCATAGCCATTTCTCGCCCTTACCCTGCAAGTAGTCATCGGGATTCTGTACAGGTCTAATTTAATAGCAGTTAGTCTTGCGAGGTACGTTACGCGCTTCTGTTTTCAACGTTGAGCTAATTTAATAAGGCTGATGGTGGGGCAATATTAGGAGGAGGAGATTTTGCCCAAATGGCTGAATCAGTGACTTTGAAATGTCCAATCAAAATTTGGCAAAAGGGAAATTTAATGGATTTTGGTTACTTACCAAAATGAGGGAAGGCAGCTCCAGGCACAGTGTTGTATTGCACAAGTTTATTTCACTGGACTGGAGTGAGGAGTGAGAAGAGAAAATCATATTATTCAGAGAGAATAAAGGAACTGAAAGAATTAAAGGGACATTGAAAGCATTTTCTTTGTTGCATATGAAAGAGAGTTTTTAATAATGTACCATGGCTCTTTTATAATTCCAATGTTTAACTGGTCTGGGGATTGCTCGTCGGCCAATGAGAAGTAATATAAATGTATGTCATACTTGGCTGCCAATGGAATCTAGTTGCAATGCAGTTTAAACAGGTTTATGTCGGTAATGTTTAAAGCATCCTCTTTTAAATGCATGAAAAAAAAGAATTGTGTTCTGTGTCCTTTTAAGAGGAATTCAGAGCATAGAGAATGCCACGGAAAAATAGGCGAAGATACAGTGCCTTGCGTAAGTATTAACCCCTTTTTGTGTTGTTTCAGCCTGGAATTAAAACTGATTTCTCCATATTTTTCAAAAGGATTTATAAGTAAATAAGTATTCATACCATTTTCTGTGAAATCCCTAAATAAGCTCCTGTGTAAGCAACTGAATTCAAATCATTGGTTGATATTTCCCCCTACCCTGCCAGAGGGTAGGGGGAAATATTACTTACCTTACTATTTTTCTGGTGTAACTTCCTTTGGCCCCAATCCTTCTCATTGGCCTGCGTGTCTTAAACATGTTATCTGCCTCTAATCTGAGTGAATGCTAGTATGGATGTACATTGTACCTTTTCATTGTATAATATCATCTAGAAATCTGCTCTACTTTTGTATAATATTGTTGGTACAATGGTTTGTTTTTTATTTTTATGTTTGTTTCTTGTATTGTTTGTTTACTCATTTTTCTCTGATGATGTAATATATTTGGTAAAATAATAAAAAAAAATTAAAAAAAATCATTCGTTGAATGGAGTTCACCTGTGTGCAATTAAAGTATCAAATGATCTCAGAATAAATAAATGTTTCTGGAAGGCACAAGCAACATTGTGAAGAAGCAATTAGAAGAAGCAATAAGGATTGGTTAGAAAAATACACAATTTTTTAGCTGATACAATGCATTAATAAATAAATGGAAATAGTTTAGCACGACCACATCCCTGTCTAGAGAAGATCTTCCACCAAATCTCACTGACTGGGTAAGAAGGACATTTGTCAAATTCTGAAGGTAAAACAAATATAGGAGTGGGGGACAATTCTGAAGGACCTGAGATGGAAGAAACGTCCATGGGCAGCTAACCTGATGATCCACAAAGCTGTGTTTTATGGAAGAATGGCAAGAAGAAATCTTCTTATCAACACATGGCTATTTTTGTCCATTTCAATTTCATAATAAAAATAATTTAGCATCTTCAACGTGTTAAATGGACTCTTCAGCCAAATTGTTTGTTTTAAATAAACATTTTAATGAAGTTTACTTAGATCATTTTATTCTTCTCAGTGTAATTGTCATAAAATGTAGGCTTCACTTACATTATTGAATCCTACAGATTAAAAGTTTCTTAGTTTCATGGATGCTGCCATCTTTTACATCTGCAATCTCAGGCCAGAAGCTACAAAGAAACACTTTAAGATTTGTTTTGCAAACTGAAAGAATCTGAAGTGTTAAGAGATAAATGGCAAAATATTATTAACAAACTATCTATACAAATATCCACTTGCATAGGAATAAGACAACATAAGACAAAATGGGGACATTAGCAGGGACTATGTCCTCTAACTAGTGTTCTGTCTTATATAATTCCATAAATGGAAAAGCATAAAGGGATCCACATTTAGTTGTTTTTACCATTGATTAAAATGTTGGTATTTTTGCCTACATCTGTTCTTTTTGTGAATTAGTTAGTGTTCAAGTAACATGAAAAAGTATATTTCCCATTATGTATACATTAAGTATTTCTATAAAGATCACATTTTCTTTTTGGAGCTTGATCTCGGATTGATGACATATGTGATTGATTTTTTAATGGAAAGTGGTATTTAGAAGTTAAGGTAATTTCGTGAGTATTGGAAGTTTTTATGTTTGTTCTCTTATGCTCAATATTTTCTGAGATATGCAGCTCCTAGAAGGGAGAACTCATTTTGAGAAATAGACACGGATTTCCTGTACATTGTGACATTTTGTAGACAAAACTGTAACTTAGTGTTTTACCACCCTCGGGATTGCTTCATACAATTTCCTCTGGTAAGAAAATTCCAGTGATTCAGAGCGACAGGGAGTACAACATAGATTTTTAGTTGCATTTTAAGTATTATTTTTTATGAACTAGTAATGAAAATATATATTTTGCAATAATTATTTTTATGGGTACACAAGCTCCCAACATGAATTAGCAATTATAGGGGAAAGATAAAGCACTGTCAATTAACATCCATTAGGTGTGCATATAATTTAAAACTGTACATATCTGGTAATAATTAAACACTGATTAAAGTGGAGGGGTGTTATCATAGTGATTAGGAAGAAGCAAAATTGTTGCTGGTTACAAACTCACCACCATATAATGTGGACCATAAGAGTAGATTCAAGTGATAAAAAGCCCTTCATATTCTCTTTACAAGGAGAAATTGCCTTACCCACTGCTTAGTCTTATTCCCTTTATTTGTAAATCCCCCAAAACACTAATTTAATATCCTATTAAAAGCAATGAGACACTCCTTTTAGATAAGCTTGAAGATAAATGTATACAGGCAAATGAGATATAGGCCTAGGTTGGGGTATTTTGTTTTATGCTTTGAGCAATTCCATGCAAGACATCAAACCCCAGATGAGCCCTATTACAAATCAGTTTTATTATCTAGGAATGCTCATAGCAGAGATATTTCTTCTCTTTTGTTTGTAAAAGGTACAATTGTTGTATAGATCAATAAATCTAGAATGGAATAACCTTAATTAACATATACATATATTTTATAATATCTTATTGTAGATGAAAGTTCTCATACAACATATTTGAAAGTTATCACTTATTAAATATTACAAGTATTACAATATTAAATATAATAAAATAAACAGTAAGTGTTATATTGTGATGTTTACAACATATTGAGACGATAAAACTATACATTTTATGTCAATATTGATGACTATAAATATGATGTCTATAAAAATATTGTTCATTAGTGATATTAAATAATAAGAATATAATTTACTTTTGTTCCAACTGCAGTTTTCAGCTACACAATACTGTAGTAATATTTATGGCACAAACATAAACACATGCATTTCCTTGATACATCTTCATAGGACATTAGATAATACTGCGGGTATGTATATTATATTTGTCTCATATATTTTTTTTTTTCCATAGCTGCCTATGGGAATCTGAGTCCTGTATCTGAAACCACTAACCCACCAATAAACAATGGACTCACGTTGATGTATTCCTCCAGTCTATCACCAAGAAAAAAATCAGGTATTGGAAACACTATGACGCCTGGACCGTCTACCCAACCAGTCATGTATAAAGGTAATTAAAATTCGGATACATGAAATTACCGAACTATCAAACTGTCATGCTTTTGGTGCTCATTGGTGAAAATGTACAATCTGCTATGAATGTCAATCCTCAGTTAGCCACTCCCTCATCTATTTCACAGAGCTGTAGATAGCTGGTTATACACTGAGTGTTCCTTATGATTTAAGGAGACATATACTGTATTAAAATTTATAGGGAAAACACTTCAGTTTAGTAACCTAGTAATATTCAAGTGATCTGTATATCAAAAATAAATCAAATATTAAACTAAATATCTTTTTTGAAGGGGGCTGGGGTTGGTAAAAAGTTAAGTAAAATCTATATGAAATAAATAAGAAAAAAGCTCTTTGGATTTTAATTAACTTTGAACCAATTACTCTGAGAGTTGTTAAAGAAATATGTTCCAAAATAATTATTTACAAAAATATATATTCTGTATTTTTGTTCTTGAAAAATATACTAGGAGGAATAATTACAACACTATTTTTGATCTAGCAGCAGTGCATAGAAAACTATATTCAAACCAGAAGCTGCTGGAATGCAGTTGCATCTAATGTCTTCTACAGCAGTTCACTCTACTAATTAGCAATTTATATAATTAACAGGTTTTCTTGTCATTGTGGGAGTTGCAATTTTTGCATTCGTTGGATTGGTCTTATTTATCGTTGGTCTGTTCATTTGGCTTAGAAAACGCAACAGAAAAGCCCCACAAGAAGCAATCTATGACGAACCACAACGTAAGAATGTATTTATTATTAATTGTTAATATTGTATAATACACAAATCTATATAATAAAAAAAGCATTCAGAAAATAATGTTCTTAAACAGCTTGATAAGTCTAGGTTTTGGTGACCTCAGGAATATAAATATGTAAGTAACTGTATGTCCTTTGATCTACAACCTCCATCACATATTCAGTATACTTTTGTATATTCTATAAGTTTGTCTGTGATCGCCGCAGTCAGCTCTGTGACTGGAAAATGAATAGCTTTATAATTAGCATGAACCAACAGACTGCAAATCAAGGAAGTGTTTTGTGTGACTATGTTGTACTCCCCATTGATATTTTGGATTGACTTTGCCTGGAACAAATTAGTACTATCTGGTCCCATACAGTCATTCACTCTTCATTGGTGTAATGTAATATTTTGTCTAATTTTGTAGTAAGTACAGACGGAAATACTAAAATTAACATTTAGCCATGTGACATTTTTCTCTTAGAATATTTTGCCTCCAAATAATGTTTTTATAGGTGATCAAAATGTATATATTGAAATTCATTTACTTCCATATTCATTCAAGCACAGAATGTAGGTGATTTTCACTGGATGTACCATTGGTGTATCAGTCATGGTACACAGTCTAAATGTGCTGCTCTCTTACTAGTAAATCTACTGTCTTAGCATCTATTCCTGTATATCCACCATGAGAATACATTTAATATTACTCTTAAAACTAAACACAAAAAATCTGCATTGAAAAAAGGTTGATATAAAAGTGACATCAGTTGAAAATAATTACAACATAAATGTGTTAAGGAAAGAGAGCAAATTGTCTGAAATCACAGACTGATTTATTATGTAGCCTAGTAAATATCCATATATCTGTTAATAGGGTACTAGGTAAAGGTGTGCTTGGGGAGATCAACTTTTTTTATTTTTCTGCTTTTACATATAGCCTAATTTTTACCTGTTACCCATCAATGGTATTATCATCTGTCACTCTATAGATCAGGATACCCATCATATGGAAAACCATCAGCTAGATATAAGACCATTGCCTTCCACTCCAGATCCCCCTCTCTCTTCAGTTTATAAGGTGAGTTAAAAAAAGAAGAAACTATAATGACTACTGTTAAGTTACCAAGGGCCTCATTCAAATGCGATTTGGCCAATTGAATAGGGCTCTATATAAGCACATAGCATATTTTTTTACAGAAGTTTTGAGTTAGTGATCTTCTATCCAAAAGCAAGGTCATCACTAACTAAAAACTTCGGTCAAAAAATATGCTATGTGCTTATATAGAGCCCTATTCAATTGGCCAAATTGCATTTAAATGAGGCCCCAAGATAGGTTTATACATGTGTAAGTTTGTGAGTTTTCAATAGTGTGTCCGTGTCTTGGAAACAAGCACTATGTACATTTGATTCTATGCTCAAAAACAGGGCCCTCCATTCTTTAAGGTGTTAAGTTTGTTTTTTGCCATGTACTAAACCCCTGTACAGTGGTACGGAATATGTTGGCGCGATATAAATAAAGATAATAATAATATTAATAGGACGATTTTCTCAAGAAATAACTCTTGGTGTTCTTTTCTAGATTTGATCCAACGCAGTGTTTATTTTTGTGTTCAGTATATTGGATTACCAAATCTATAGAAATAAGACACAGGCTAACGAAACTGATTGTATATTGGGCCACAGAAATGGGGACATAGATCAAAAATCATAGCAAATTAAAAAGGTGTAATAAACGCTTATTCTGATTTTCCTACAATAGTTGGAAAAAGAAAGGCAATAAATCTAACCTATTGAATATAATGCTATTATTTTAACTATTTAATTTGCAGATATTCAAACATATATCATCATTTAGCTTATGGTGGGCAAAAGAATGCTAGAAGCCCTCTAATGTACAGAGTACAATAAATAAATTATTTGCCTTGCAGAACATCACCCCCGACAATGAAAAAGGTCATTATTTGGTAAGTAGAGATCATCTGGCAACTACAATCCACAGATGTGCAAAAAAAGGGGGAAATTACTGCATAATACAGGTTTTATACATTTATAATTTCCCTTTTTCCACTACAGGAAACATGATATTAGATAAGTCAGTTTTGAATTGTTGTTACCCTAACATTATTACTAACAGGAGCATGATAACATGAACACTCAGATTGTCATATTACTAAAATAGATTAAATGAATCACTAAAATGGTTATACAACATCAGATAGAGGTTTGACAATCATACGTGGTTTATAATTTCTCAAAGTAGGTTATAAAAATGGGGCCAAAGAGCTGCCCATGTGAGCAATCAATCAGATGAATAGAGTTGGATAAAGACAAACAGCTGCAGCATCCAACTACCAGACCTCTTTCTTTGTTTTGAGCACCAACAATAGTATATACGCTTCAGCATAATTTTTTGAGTCGTCATTTCGATAAAAAAACAAAATAGAAGTGCTCAATCAAAGAAAAAAGTAAACTTAATAGGTTAGTGCTCTGGACATGATAACCCACTCTGAGAGCAACCCATTTTAGCTCACTTGTTCCCTTCACAGGAAGAAATATCCTGTAGTATATCAGTTTGCTCCCACTCACTAGAGTAATCCAGCCCCGAAACACCAGGCAATTCTACCCTGAAACAGCAAACCCGAGAAGTAGGTTTCAGCCTTGATTGAGCCTCAACAATGGAGAGGAGCTGAACTCCCTAAGGCATGGTGAGCAAGGAGTCTATGTCTGGAATCCCCCTATCACCCATAAGGTGAGAAAAACTAAACAAAAAGCTAAAAGAGGCTGCTCTCTGAGTATTTAGGTGTTGCTCGTTCTCTAACTCTTTTTGTTTGGTCATTTAAATAGTTAATTACACTACCAATAGATAATAATAGTGGCTTAAGGTCCTATCACATAGAATCTTTTAAGTGGGTGCTACTAGAGATAAAATACTCAAAGTTAACTTATAAACAACAGATCTCTATTTTTTGTGCACACCACTCTTATACCTAATTTCAGATTAGAGAAAAATATGTATAGTATAGTTAAAACGTAACTTGTATTCTTATGCTTTCTAAAAATGATGTCCCCTATTAAATTGCAGTTGACTTTATACAGGCTGTAAGTCTGCTGGCTTGAAATGTGATACAGAGCGATTCAATTGATCAAGCTGTAGAAGAAAAACATATCCACAAACAAATATTCTACTCCAAAACCCAGTCATGATACGGATACGAAAACACAGATTTCTCTTATTATTTTCTTACTTTCGTTTTCTTTTAGGCACGCGTGAGGCAGCAACAGAATAGCATACACAATGTCTGCTGCTGACCACGAATACATAAAAACAACTCCTTTTATAATATTTCCACATACAGAAAATGGTATATTCTATTACTACCCTCTAGAAAATGATACATTCCACCAACACCCCTTTCTAAGCCAATAAACGATTATTTCTATTTGTAAGCCAATGAAAAAGCAAACATGTACCTAACACGCATTAGCACGCATGATACCTATATAATTTACGCAGATCAACTCATTGTTATAATTCATGCGCAGTACACAATTTGTTCTAGCCTCGGCTCACAGAACATTTTGTTATGGGTATAGGGATTGTTTTTCGTTTATAGTGAAAACTGCTGAATTAGGGCATAGCATAATTAACTGTTTTAAAGCTTACATTTAGTAATATAAATGGTAATAAATGCTTTATATATATATATATATATATATACAGTATATATATATATATATATATATATATATATAGATATATATATATATATATACACCAAATATTGTATGGATATTTGTATTTCTCTACAAAAAAGCCTGCAGCGACCTGGCTGAAGCCTAAACTGTAAACCATGCACCCGTAAGTAGCATTTCAAGGCATGATCATGATCAATTAAGCAAGGCCGTAACTACCGATAGTAAACAGCCAATAGTAAATGAGACCGTTAAATGTCAATCAATTAGCGTTTAGAAGTCCAATATGCGATCAGACTCGCAATCCGGCAATGTATAAAATAATAAAAATGAATGACGATACTGTTCTATGACATGTGGGTGACCTGATATGTATTAACTCCTTGATTACCGAGATTGATATAACATGGAAATAAAACGTAAAATAAATAATTTCTGATTGCAGACTTGCGGGCTGCATCACGGGCTCCAGTAACTAACAATTGCTCAACTGAATAGGGAATAATGCGAAAAATAATAAATACGTTTATTATACTGGAGCCGTTTTTCTCAAAGGGTAAAATGGTTTTACTCTTTGAGAAAGACGTCCCCAGTGACGTTGAAACGCACCAGGAATAGGAACGACGTTGCTCCTGACGTAGGACGCACGTTTACGTCACTATACCTGGAAGTCTTGAGTGTGTTTGCCCATAGGCCAACCGATTCTCTCTGCCCCAGCATAGATGTCCCCTTCTTCTTTCTATTTACCTCCAAAAGCACGAAGAGTCCCCTACATTAACAACTATTTGATTTAGGGTAAAATTATTTATTGTAGACTTTATGATAGACACCTCATCAGTCTGAAATCTAGCTGTGACATAGGTCTATCCAGTCCATCATTATAATTTTCAAGAAGGGAGACTAAGGATTACATATGCAGAGTTTGGGTTAATGCAACTTTGTCTGCAAGTCACTAAACTTTAGGCCAAACATACGTTCTGCACCAAGTTAGGGGCTAGTCAAATGGGCTATATCATACAATAACTGTTAAGTTCTCTAACTAAATCTGTATTTATCACTCATAGACCAAGGGTAGGAAATGTAGTATGCCTCCATTGTGGAGTCTACAGCAGAAAGATGATCCTTTTATTAGGATTACTATATCCCTCACATTTGCCTTCTTTTAATAACAAATCTCTTTCCCTTCCATTTTAAAAGTTTTAATCGCCGTTGTTAGTCAGTATAATAAACGTATTTATTATTTTTCACATTATTCCCCTTTGTTCTGTAAGTGAATTATTTTGGGTGGAAAACACTCATGGGAAATAGAGCATTCCTTTGTATCTTATTGCTAAACAAAGTGCCAAGTGCCTCTTAATTAAGTGCTTTATTGTATGTTCAGAAATAAATCTTACTTTTGTTTTTTGTACTTTCTAATAAAATTAGATTACCACTCTTTTAGTTATATAGTGACCGTTATCTATGGTGACCTTTCGTGACTATTTATCAATATCCTCCTATGTTACTGAGTCCCCTTTAATCACATACTCTTCATATAATTGCTATTGCACTCCTGTTGCACACATTTGTTACAAACTACTATCCTGATGCTAATGCTGAAATGTTACTTATTTGGTAGCACTGCCTATATTAGATATATTTAGCTTTACCGTAAGCTTTAAAAGTATATTACTATAGGCCTCTATCTATTATTGCTTGAATTCAGGTACACAGCACTAGCTAGCATATCATAGCTTAGACTCCTCGCTATAACGTCATCAGCAGGGGTACACGTAAGCAGCGTCTGACCAGACGTAGCTTTCTAATAATTCATCAGGGGTCACCGCCACCTCTGGGCAAGGCTTCCTTTTATAGACTTCTTGTTGCTATGGTGACAATATGACATAATATAATCAAATGATGTAACTGTAGCTATACCTGTATATAGAGGTCACCTCTAGATATATATTACTCAACTGTATTTAACTATTATATTAAAATAGAAGGGGAGAGAGATGAAAGAGTGAGTGATAGAAGGGAGAGTGAGATAGAATGCAGGAAGTGAGATAGAAAGAGAGAAGGAGGAGGAGTGGAAGAGAGAGAGAAGGGGGAGAGAGAGAGGGAGAGAGAAAGAGAGAAGTGGGAGAGAGAGAGAACGGGGAGAGAGATAAGGGTGAGAGAAAGAGAAGGGTTTATATATATATATATATATATATATATATATATATATATATCATACATACAATGACAAATGGCATGATGTAAAAAAGATCCTCAATAGACATTGAAAAACAAAGATTTAAAGCCATTTCTTAGTGATGATGCACAAATAACAAGTCATATATCAACCAGTTTGAAGGATATCTTGTCAAAAAGTCAGTTGGAGATTTTGAAAAAAGGAAGAACTGCTTTGCTTCACAAATAAAACATTGTTTCAAATGTCAATCCTGTAAAGTTTGCAAATATATAGGTGCTGCTAAAACGTTTACTTCCTTTGATGGAAAACACATTTTCGCAGCAAAACATCTACTGTAATGTAAATCAGAAAGGGTGATTTATTTAATTTCTTACATCTGTGGAATAAGATATGTGGGTAAAGGTTGCACGTCAATACCAAACACAAGGGAGATACTAGAGTATTTTCCTCCATGGCCATTGACTATATTGAAAAAAAACATAACAAGATGAGATGTGGACAAGGAACTTCTAAAAAGAGAAGCAAAGTGGATTTATCTTTAAAAAAAGGGGGGGGGGGAGTCCTGAGGCCAAAATGAAGACATTATGTTCTGCCCTTTTATTTAATTTTCATGTTTTCCATAATATCTATGTCATCAAAAAATTAACTGTGCAACTTGGATCCAATATGGGACACTTTCCATATTTATATGAGAAAATGATTTAGGAAAAAGGTTCAATTTCAAATAAGGAAGAGTTTTTTTAGGGTTATTGATTTTAAAGACTATAAGAAGGGATTACGCACATTCTAAATTTAAAAGGGGGAAAGTAAAATGGATGCATTTGTTAAAAATAAAAATTTAGGCCAGATGAAGGCTTAATATTTTCCTTTTTAGTTTAATATTATGGAGCAATTGAAAAAAACAAAAATCTAAAATTGGATTCAGCATGACATATTGGTTCCAGTAAAGTACTGTAAATGTAATAACACAGGCATAGAACCCTCAAAATCTTGTAATTGTTATTAAGAAGTATGAATTATGAAAGTTACAGAAGGTTTGAGTACTTTTTGACAAATATAATAATAATGATAATATTTTGCAAATGACCATCTTAAATTATCACTTTATAAATATTTTGCCTTATTTCCAGGGGTTAAAGGTAAAATCTCTTAGGAATGAAGTTGAGAAATAAATATGTTAATGTGATAAGTTTTATTAAATAAATGAGAATCAATTACAATATAAGAAATTAATTATGGATGATGTCATTTTTATTCTTTAATAATAAAGTTAACATCTTTATTAATGTAATTATGAAAAGATTGCATAAATATTACAAGATACTTAACTGTTTATACTAAACATATTGATATAATATAGCTGACAAGCATAATATAATAGTTAAATATGATTGATGAATAATGTATATCTAGAGAAGGTGTTACATCAGATTAAAATAAATCGATTATTCCAAAATATCCTTCTAAATATGTATCATAAGTGTTATAAGCATTGAACAATGAGACTTAATTCATATTTTAAAGTGTAATTTGATTTTAATATTGTGACGATCCGAGAGTAGGGGCTATGCAAGTCCAGGGCCATGTGCTATATGCTACAGGTTAACTACCCACAAGGACCGTTGGGTTCTTTGAAATCTCTGCACCAGCACCCTGATGTCTGGATTCTGCATCAGTCAGAGTCTCTCCATCAGGATTCAGCTCTTCAAGGAGTCCCAGTAACCTTCCTGTGGTAGTGATCAGGACAGGTTACTTAGAGGGTGGAGATAGATTCAGTATCGCAGCCACCAGGAACAAAATAAGAGAACATACAATTTTTATATGCCTCAGAGTGAACTGATTTATTTTTTTAAATGACAGCAGTATTTATAGGTGATAGATACAGAGGGGGTGTGTACAGCACAACAATGAGAGGGTGTGGCAGACAAACACAAGAGATAAACTCCACATGGGGGTCTAACAGTAGTTTCCTGAGATTGATAGGCTTAATCTCCAATACACAGCCTGCCTTCTCTAGCACATAATGGATGGGATTAACTTTATTTGTTAACAATGGACCAGAACAGATAACAGTCCAATAGAGGTATCTGATCACTGCAGACTCAGCACACCCTGTCCCATCATGATCACTCAGTCACAGTTGTGGTCTGCTTACATCTGTTCTGTGATTTCTCCTGAGCAGTAAATATTTTGTGTACTTGTGCATTGATTAGTGGCAACTGAGAGGGTATGTGGTTTTGCATGTGTGCATCTATATCAGTGTGTGGCTTTTTGTGGTTTGTTTTCCTCTGTTCTGTTATTTCTCCTAAACAGTAAGTGTGTTATGTACTTGTACATTGATTAGTGGCAGCTGAGAGGGGGTGTGGTTTTGCCTGTGTAAAACGATATCAGTGTGTGGCTTTTTGTGGCCTGTTTGTCTCTGTACTTTGATTTCTCCTGAGCCGTAAAGTGTGTGTGGGTACTTGCACATTGATTAGTGGGTCGCTGAGAGGTGGTGTGGTTTTACCTGTGTGAAGCTATATTAGTGTGTGGCTTTTGTGGCCTGTTTGCCTCTGTTCTGTGATTTCTCCTGAACAGTAAGTGTGTTGTGTACTTGTGCGGTGCTTAATGGGCAGGTGAATTGTAAGAACCTGATATAAACAGGGTAAGGAGCAAACTTGAAGTGCATTTCTAGTTTAAGTGTATGAGTTTAAATAAAAAGAGGGAGTGCAAAGAAAAGGGGAGTACATTGTAGTGCTTTATAAAAAAAAATCCCCACAGTAATTATGAGTCAGTTCAGTGACAGCCTCACTCAGTTTGCATCCTGTCACATATATGAACTGTTGGAACATATGATCCAGAGTCCATACCTCTGTGGCAGGGAGGAGCATGTTGCCTATCTTGAAACTAAAATTGGAGAACTGGAGAGGAGTATTGCAGCACTTAGTGATATTGCTCCACTGGAAAGGGAGTTGATGCTCACAGAGAACAGTTTAGTTGGGCCTAGCATGGAGGGTGGAGATGCAGCTAGTGAGGATGTCCAGGGAGGTAGCTGGATTACAGTTACAACGGGAAGCAGGGGGAACAGGAGCAGGAGGCAGGGCAGTACAGAGTTGGCACACACCATCATATTTGCCAGATTGAGTGAAACTGCTGGCTATGTCCAATCAGGAATGGCAATGCCAGACAGAGCTGTTCCCGCTAACAGCCAGGAGAACAGTTCTACTGGAGAAGGGGGAGGGCAGCATAGGCAGAGCGAGAGAAAGGTTTTAGTGGTAGGGGACTCTATTATTAGGAAAGTAGACAGGGTGATTTGTCACCCAGATCCAAGCAATCAAATAGTTTGCTGTCTCTTGGGTGCTCGGATTCGACATGTTGTGGATCGGGTAGATAAATTATTCGGAGGAGAAACCGGCGATCTTGGTACATATTGGTACCAATGACAACGTTTTAGGAAGATGGAGTGTCCTATAGAAGGATTTTATAGAATTAGGTAATAAGCTGAACGCAACAACCTATAGGGTAGTATTTTCTGAGATACTACCTGTGCCACGTGCTAGCCCAGGAAGATAGAAGGAGCTTAGTGAGGTTAATGCGTGGCTAAAAATGTGGTGCATTAAGGAGGGGCTTGGGATTTTAGAGCACAGGGCTAACTTCTCACTTGGGTACAATCTCAATAGCAGGGATGGATTGCACCTTAATGATGAGGGAGCATGTGTGATAGAGGATAGGATGGTAGAACAGTTGGGGGAATGTTTAAACTAGTAGGTGGGGGTGAGGGACTAGAAAGAAGTAATGGGGAAGAAAGTGTAGAGGGGGTAAGGAACACAATAACTAGTCAAAGGGGAGGAGATGGGGGAAGGGTTAGTAAAGTCAATAGGGAGGTATTGCTAGGTAACTCAAGTACTGTGGCAGGCACTTCAAAACTACAGACTCATAACATAAGGTGTATGCTTGCTAATGCCAGAAGCTTGCCAGGTAAAATGTTTGTGGGTAGTGTAAAATAGCGGAGGAGCAAATTCTAAAAGAATATTGGTAGGAGTATGCTATAAACCCCAAAATATATGAAATTCAGCTAAGCATGGTCAAGTTTTAATAATGGGAGATTTTACCTACCCTGAAATAGACTGGATGAATAAGAACAGTAGTTAAGCTAAGGGGAGCATGTTCTTGAGTAAACTCAGGGATCATTATCTGGCCCAGGTTATACAAGAACCTACTAGAAATAAGGCTATCTTGGATTTAGCAATCACAAATAATATTGATATAGTATCAAATGTTGAAATAGGGCAACTTTTGGGAAACAGTGATCACAACACAATTAAAAAAAAATAACGGTAAGGGGCTAACAAAAACTCTCAATTTTAAAAGGGCAGATTTTAAGAGTCTAAGGGCAGCAATACAAAGTATAGACTGGGACAAAGAACTGATAGGTAAAAATACTGAACTTACAGTATATGGACAACGTTCAAATCCTTACTAAATATATACATACTTATCACCATATACAATGTGAAAATAAAAGTAGAAGGAGTAAATCACAACCCATGTGCCTTAATAATGACTTAAAGATGAAGATGAGGAGTAAAAAACAGGCTTTTAAATTATACAAACAAGAGCGGACAGAGACTGCTTTACTTAAGTACAAGGAAATCAACAAGGCTTGCAAAAGGGCTATTAGACTGGCTAAAATTGTAAATTAAAAGTTAGTTACAAAGGAGAACAGGACTAACCCTAAATTATTTTTTAAAATTTATTAATGGGAAGAAGGCCAGGAAGGAAGCTATAGGTACTTTACAATGTGAAACAATTAGTGACCAGGAAAAGGCAGATTAGCTAAATCGGTTATTTTTTTCGGTATACACAAGTGAGATAACAGTGGTTGGGTCACTGCGACATAATGGGGCTATACTACCTTCACCAAATAACTGGTTAACGCAAGAAGAAATCCAAAAGAGGTTGGAAAAAATAAATGTTAATAGAGTCCCAGGACCTGATGGAATACATCCAAGGGTACTGAGGGAACTGGGCTCTGTAATTGCAAAACCATTATATCACATTTTTCAAGATTCACTCAACACAGAGTCTCTACCAGATGAATGGAGAAAGGCAGAGGTGATCCCTATATTTAAGAAGGGAGCAAGAGCAAATTCAGAGAAATTATAGACCTGCAAAGCATCTCTTCTGTAGTGGGAAAGCTTTTAGAAGGGTTAAGGGATAGTATACAAGAACATTTAAACAGCATGGATTTGTGAAGGATAGGTCATGTCAAACAAACCTAATTAGTTTCTATGGATCAAGGCAACTCAGTGGATGTAGTAATTTTGTGTTTTGCAAAGGCTTTTGATACAGTGTCACATGGGAGACTATTGAGAAAACTAAGGGATACAGGAATTGCAGTAAATATCTGCTCATGGACTGAGAGCTGGCTAAAAGACTGGAAGCAAAGGGTTGTTATAAATGGAACATACTCGGATTGGACTCATGTGGTAAGTGGGGTTCCTCAGGGTTCAGTATTAAGTCCTCTCCTTTTTAACATATTTATTACCGTATTTTTCGCCCTATAAGACGCACCGGCAGATAAGACGCACCTAGTTTTTAGAGGAGGAAAACAAGAAGAAAAAAAATCTGAATCCAAACACAAATACACTTTACACACAGATACACACCTACATTACACACAAATATATATATATATATATATATATATATAGATAGATATACATACACACATAAATATACATATATATATATATATATATATATATATATATATAGATAGATAGATACACATACATACATATACATACATATACATACACACATAAATATACATACACATACATACATATACATACATACACACACATACATGCACACATACACACACATATATACATACACATACATACATACATACACATACATGCACATACATGCACATACATGCACACACACACATACACATACATACATATTTGGGAGCATTTGGGAGCCCTTGACCCTCCCTGACCCTCCTGATCCTCACCTTTCTTCTGATCTCTGCCATCTTGATCTCACCCCAGCGCTTCCTACCAGCACTCCTCGTGTACTGCAGCGTTGTGTGTGTGACGTCACTAGGACGCACCGGCTGACGCGATGCTGGTAGGAAGCACTGGGGTGAGATCAAGAGGACAGAGGCAGTTTGAAAAGGTATATTCGCCGTATAAGACGCACCAACTTTCCTCCCCCAGTTTTGGGGAAGAAAAAGTGCGTCTTATACGGCGAAAAATACGGTAATATTTTTGCTGATGACACTAAGTTGTGCAAGGTAATTAAAACAGATAATGATGTACTTTCCCTCCAAATGGATTTGCATAACTTAGAAAAATGGCAGATGAGATTTAATACGAATAAATGTATATAGTATATAGTATATATAGTTATACATCTGGGAAGAAAAAATCGCCATGCAATTTATAATCTTAATGGACCAAATCTAGGGGAATCAGATATTGAAAGAAATTTAGGAGCGCTTGTGGACAACCACCTAGGTAGCCTAGGTAACAGTGCCCAATGCCAAGCAGCATCTGCTAAGGCAAGTAAAATATTAGCCTGTATTAAGAAGGGTATAGAAGCAAGGGAAGCAAATATAATTCTGCCACTATACGCCCTCATTTGGAATATGGAGTACAATTCTGGGAACCACTTCATAAAATAGACATTTTAGAGCTGGAAAAGTACAGAGAAGGGCAAAAAAACTAATAAGTGGAATGGAGGGGCTAAGTTATGAAGAAAGACTAACCAAATTAAGCTTATTTTCTCTAGAAAATAGGCGTCTAAGAGGGGATATGATTACCTTATATAAATATATCTAGGGTCAATACAAGGCTTTGTCAAGTGAGTTCTTTGTGCCAAGAGATTTTCAGCTCACAAGAGGACATTCTTTGAGAAGTAAAAAGATTTCACCTTAAAGAAAGAAAAAGGTTCTTCACAGTAAGGGTTGTTAATCTGAGGAATTCTCTACCAAGGGAGATGGTGACAGCAGATTTGATAGATATTTTTAAATTGTCCCCAGTTACAGTGGGTCTGAAATGTCTCTCTCCACCACAACCTTAGAGACAGATAAGACTCTAATTTATAAGTGTGTAGCAACTGATAATAAAAAAAAAGAAATATTTATAGAAAAATAACTTTATTAAGAAAAAATCTAAATGAAAATAAATAAGGTGAAAAAGAGAAATACTGTGATGTATATCTTAAAAAGGCCGGCTATAGTGAATAAGGGGGTTAAGCAATAATGAGCTCTGAGTAGTCACCATTGAGCTCTATTAGGGAAGATGTAGTAGGGATTAGAGCCGCCACCTGTCTAGTTTAAAGGACAGATGACCGCTTACAGTTGCTGTTGTTACTGTACAAAAAAGGAAAAGGAGGGAAGGTCTCTCTGTAATTTTTAAACAGAAGCTTGATCTGATCACTCTAAGATCTAGCCTCTTTGCAATATAATAATAGTTAGCAAAGACAGATCCTCCTCAGTATTGTGATACACAGCACAAAGCTGCTATCTGAAAGAGGTACTTGATCCCCATAGTTACACTTATAAACCTATTGGGATTATTGACAAAAGTGAACTACCTTAGTAATCTTATAAGGTGAGTAACATTCTAATAAATGATATTGTCATACCCTAAAGTTGTAAAAATATATACAGTCCTACGTCGATTGTGTTGGTAATATACTCCACAATGGGAGAGCTTACCCCCGCCGCCTGGTGTATTTAAAATGTTCCCGACGCGCGTTTCCCCGCTATTGTCGTTCTGGATTCATCAGGGGACACTTCTGAGTTAAACCGCGGACTTTTTAAAGAGTCCCGCGATTTCGCGGGACGCGATGACGTCACCGCGTCTACGCTGGCGCCGCGACGCGATCGCGGGCCGCGTCATCACGTTTCTCGCGAGATTGTATATTCCTAATCGCGAACTCACGTTAATCGCGAGATTTTGAGTTAGAGGTTGCTTGAACCACTCGTAAAAGTGGATATTATGTTCGCTGTATGTAAGGCAATGGCTCTTTTATTGAAAAAATGAAAAATTGAACTGAATTGTCATCAAGTCTCACTGGTAATGGGTGAAATGTAGCAGTGAAGATAATATTATATTGTGGTGTATCTAGCACAATCCAGTGCTCTAAATTTAATCAGAAAAATAATTATAGGATGTTATGATAGGTATAGTTTTATTATATAAGGCCAAATCTAGAGAGCTGGCCAATAGGGGGGCATAATGCACCTAAAACTTATATAAACTCACAGACCCCAATCGAACGGTCCAACAGCTACATGCTAGTAAAAGTAGGTCATAGAGAATACTAGCCAGTTAGAAATAATTCAACATGGAATAGAAGGAAGGTGAAGAACATCCCTTTTCTGATATAAATAAAATGAATTTAACCTTAAAGCTGGGATGATTAGAGCTATGTGAGTCTAGCTATCTATAGGAAAAAGACAGAATTAGCAGAGAGAAAGGAAAACGGCAAGACCCCAGTAAATGGGCCTAAAACTATGTTAAAGGGCAATTTCAATATCTAAAGAGTTAAATAGGTAAGAGACTGTGATCTATAGTTGATGTGGGTAGAACACTTATGGACTATTAAGTAGAAGGAAGGACCGAGCTGAGTTGGAGGGGAGCCACGGTATTGCTGGATATATGGCGTAAAGAGAGAACTAAATAAATGGGGAGAAGGCTAGATCTTAGAGTGATCAGATCAAGCTTCTGTTTAAAAATTACAGAGAGACCTTCCCTCCTTTTCCTTTTTTGTACAGTAACAACAGCAACTGTAAGCGGTCATCTGTCCTTTAAACTAGACAGGTGGCGGCTCTAATCCCTACTACATCTTCCCTAATAGAGCTCAATGGTGACTACTCAGAGCTCATTATTGCTTAACCCCCTTATTCACTATAGCCGGCCTTTTTAAGATATACATCACAGTATTTCTCTTTTTCACCTTATTTATTTTCATTTAGATTTTTTCTTAATAAAGTTATTTTTCTATAAATATTTCTTTTTTTTTTTATTATCAGTTGCTACACACTTATAAATTAGAGTCTTATCTGTCTCTAAGGTTGTGGTGGAGAGAGACATTTCAGACCCACTGTAACTGGGGACAATTTAAAAATATCTTTTTTACTCTATTACATTTAGAGATTAGTTTCTACCTCTTAAAAAACAGATTTGATAGATAACTTTAAAAAGGGATTGGATATATTTTTAAATAAAAAGGACATTCAGGGCAATCCTAGATAATTAGAGAGAGAGTTTTGATCCAGGGAGGAATCCGATCTCCAGTATCTGGTGTCAGGAAATAATTGTATATTTTTTTCCCCCTTTTGAGACAATTGGCAAAGTTTCACTTGGGTTTTTTCTGTTTGCTTTCCTCTGGATCAATTAACAATTAATCTGCATATTGCAGATCAGAGCAGATCTAAAAAGGTTGAACTTGATGGACTAAAATTATTTTTTCATCCTCAATTACTATGTAACTTTGTAACTATGAGAAGACTGCCATGCGTTAGCCCTCTCTCATGTAAGGCTTCAAGTGGTGAGAAGCTTTGCAAGTATATTTGGGAGGTTGCTGTAGAAGGAGCAGACAACATTTCTCCCAATATAATAGTAATATTTGAGGCTCTATTTTTAATTGTTTAAAACACTTTTTTTTGTAATCATAATTCAAAACATAACAGTATATATTTACTCACCCTAGAGAGTGTAGAGCCTTTTCCTTTCATACATTTTAGTTTTTAGTAGATGTTATTATTGGTATTTTTTTCTTTTTACTACTTTTATTTGTTGTAACTTAATAAAGGTTATGTTTTAATTTACTTAACATACAGTTGCTCTTCTTGTTAAGATCACCAACTGAAATATTCTTTAACCAACTGGATTTGCTGCTTTCTTCTTTAAAACATATCAAATTAGTCAGTTCATATCCTACTCCAAGATCAATTAAGAGTTCAGTCTCTATAGGCCATATTTATTTTGTGTTCATTTCCAATATTGCCAAGCATAGATAATAGGATAAGCATGGATAAACTGTTTAATAAATAACTCCTATAGTAAACGTAGGAAGTTTTGATATTCAGCTTTTGCCTCTAACATTGTAAGATAGTAATGGAGTTTAAATACACACTGCTAAAATATTTTCCCTTATTTTAGGATCTTTCACATCCCTATCGGATCACATATGATGAGTTGCAGATAAAAAACAAGTGAGAAGAATAGCATCTGGAACTGATGTCAATGTAATACTTTATCTGAATATGTTTGCTAAAGATGTCTGCAAATGTTGCATTGGGTATATGTTGCAATTAAAGCATAGATGTCGAACTGCGGAAATGTTGCATAGTTATTGTATTTTATACAAGTAATTTTTATTTGTCTGTTGTGTATTCAAGCAGTTTATAATAAAACTCCAGGTATTTAAATAAAGAGTTTAAAAAACATGATCTATCCCCCTCATGCGAAAAATTTGCATAAATCAGGTTTCAGCTTAAAAAAGAGGGGATCTTAAAATGTATTAAGATATATGAGTAACATATTGTTTTCTTCATAAGATTGCTTCATATAAATAGTTTTAAATAATTTATTTTTTGGCAAACTATTTTCAACCATTTCCTACAGGGACCAAAATGAAGTACAAGATTTAAAGAAGAAATACCTCATTACAGTATAAAAAGTGTAATTATTTTTTTTTAACTGTATATATTGTTTGTTTCATTTTGCAATGAAAAGTACAATACAATAAATATTTGTACTCAATACAAAAATTGCGTTCTGTCTGTTGTTTATAAAATAGATATAACTAGACGTAGAGGGGAAGAAGAAAGGGGAAAGGGAATAAAAGAGAAGCACAATAAGAAATCACAGAATATCCAAATGTTGTAGACATAGCTTTGTAAGTCAAGGTTTCTTTAATAAATATAATTTTTAAAACAAAATACAACTCATTTTCCATCATTGTATCCAACATTATAACACATTAAACCAGAATTGCATTACAATTAACTTTGATAACATAATAATTTTAATCAGATAGGGCCTCATTCTATTATCGGCCGTAAATCGGCTGTAAGGCTGCGATTCCTTGCGGGGGTTCTGTTAACTCGCAATTCTATTATACGGCCCCGCAAGGATCTCCTTTTACGGCCGGCCGCATATCTTGGAACCGGCCGTAAGCTCAGAAATCTACAAAGTCAAAAATAAATTTAAGCCTGCACTGTACAGCTCTGTAAATGCTAGGGATCATATTGGGGTACATGAGGATTAAAAGTAACCCACTCTCAAGCTTACACATCAGCCCAAACCCGAGTTTAAATTAACTGTTTATTTTCCGGCTGCGGCGTGGGCGTATCTAAGGTGCTCCAAGCACTCTGGACTTTTTACATGTATATTTGACATATATTAAAAAATATATATTTTACGGATTTTAGTATAGGGGAAATTTGTGCTATTTTTTCTAACACCTAAAATCACTTTATAGTCTTCTCAAAGTGCAGGATGGCTTTATTTGAGCTATTTTATGTGCTTAATTGGTGCTAGCGGGACCTTTTTGCTGCAAGTAAGCTGCGGCTCGCTTTTAGCCTTGCAGACAGGGTTCCCGGAGCAATAGAATAGCAACCAGGCTTTTCTTACGGCCGATTTCCTTGCGGCCGTTTTAGATCAAAGGCTTTCTTCCGGCGCGATCGGCCGCAAGAGATAGCAAGGCGCCGGCCGCAAGCCTGCTGGAATCCCCGGCCGGAGGGGAATAGAATAGCCAGATAGCTTGCGGCCGGTCCTTGCGGCCCCGCAACGGCTGCGGACGATAATAGAATGAGGCCCATAGTATCCTTAGATATTTCTGTTAAGACATCTTACATCAGATCATAGACACATTCAGTAATTTCACATATCCAGTCTCCTTGAAAATGAACTTAAATTATCCTTTGATAAAGCAGTGAGTTTTTCAACTTCAGCATTTTCGTTAATGGTTCATAAAACTTTCATTTGTGGTGGGAGAGTTTGTTGGTTCCAGACCTCGACCAAAGCCAGTGTTATGTAGGATCCTAGAATGTTGTCATTTTTTTATGCAACATTTCCAGAGGCTTTGAAAACAACAAGATGTATATATCTAATGATGGATCTGTCTAGAGATGTCGGTCATTTACCTTTCTTATTCGATTCCAGAATATTTGCACCTTGGGACATGTCCAACAATTGTGGTAGTATGTACCTATTTGTCCACAAACTCTCCAGCACATTTGGTTTGGTATTTTACCCATTCTGTATGATTTATCTGGAATAGGGTACTACAGTGCCTTGCAAAAGTATTCACCCCCTTGACTTTTTACCTATTTTGTTACATTACAGCCTTAAGTTCAATGTTTTGTTAATCAGAATTTTATGTGAGGGATCAGAACACAATAGTCTAAGTTGGTGAAGTGAAAATGAGAAAAATATATACATAAAACAATTTTTTAGAAAAAGAAAATTGGCAGAAAATGGGCATGTGCTTATGTATTCACAACCTTTGTTATGAAGCCCATAAAAAGCTTTGATGCAACCAATTACCTTCAGAAGTCACATAATTTGTGAAATGATGTCCACCTGTGTGCAATCTAAGTGTCAAATGATCTGTCATTACTTATACACACCTTTTTTGAAAGGCCCCAGAGGCTGCAACACCTAAGCAAGAGGCACCACTAACCAAACACTGCCATGAAGACCAAGGAACTCTCCAAACAAGTAAGGGACAATGTTGTTGAGAAGTACAAGTCAGGGTTAGGTTATAAAAAAATATGATCCCAGAAGCACCATCAAATCTATCATAACCAAATGGAAAGAACATGGCACAACAGCAAACCTGCCAAGAGACGACCACCCACCAAAACTCACGGACCAGACAAGGAGGGCATTAATCACAGATGCAGCACAGAGACCTAAGGTAATCCTGGAGGAGATGCAGAGTTCCACAGCAGAGACTGGAGTATCTGTACATATACAATAAGCAGTACCCAACACATCACATCACCCAACACAAACTCAACATATCACATCACCCAAAGAACACCATCCCCACAGTGAAACATGGTGGTGGCAGCATCATGCTGTGGGGATGTTCTTCAGCAGCCGGGACTGGGAAACTGGTAAGAGTTGAGGGAAAGATGGATGGTGCTAAATACAGGGATATTCTTGAGCAAAACTTGTACCACTCTGTGTGTGATTTAAATCTAGGACGGAGGATCACTTGCCAGCAGGACAATGACCTCAAACACACTGCTAAAGCAACACTTGAGTAGTTTAAGGGGGGACATGTCAATGTGTTGGAATGGCCTAGTCAAAGCCAAGACCTCAATTCAATAGAAAATCTAGGGTCAGACTTTGCCAAGATTGACAAGATTGCTGTTCCCAAGCGCAAACCATCCAACTTGAAGGAGCTGGAGCAGTTTTGCAAGGCGGTATGGGCAAAAATCCCAGTGGTAAGATGTGGCAAGCTCATAGAGACTTATCCAAAGCGACTTGGAGCTGTGATTGCCGCAAAAGGTGGCTCTACAAAGTATTGACTTTAGGGGGGTGAATAGTTATGCTCATTGACTTTTTCTGTTAATTTGTCCTGTTTGTTGTTTGCTTCACAATAAAAAAAAAAAACATCTTTAAAGTTGTGGGCATGCTCTGTAAATTAAATTATGCAAATCTTTAAACAGTCCATGTTAATTCCAGGTTGTGAGACAACAAAACACGAAAAATGCCAAGGGGGGTGAATACTTTTGGAAGGCACTGTACCTGAATAAGGGGTTAAAACCCTAATCTTTTTCGCTTGCACAAATGGACAGCTTGTTATGTATTTCCAAGACAGTTCTAAGATATCCTTCCAGTATTCTTCATCTATTTTACCTCCAGTATCTCTTTCCCACTTTATCATGTAGAGGAGCTTGAACGGTTGTGTTTTGTCATATAATAAATTGTAGCATATAGAGATTATCAGCCTTATTAAATTGCGATTCGGCCAATTGAATAGGACTCTATATAAGCACAGAGTATATTTTTTTTACAGAAGTTTTTAGTTAGTGAAGACCTTGCTTTTGGATTGAAGTTCACTAACTAAAAACGTCTGTAAAAAAATATGCTTTGTGCTAATATAGAGCCCTTTTCAATTGGCCGAATTGCAATTTAATAAAGCGTAAGTGTTTATGATGACTAGATGAATTTGGAGAGGAATAGGCCTCATTATTTACATTACGTTGGACTTTTCGACTTTTTCATATATGGTTCTGTATCTCCCTTTGTTGTTGTTTTACAGAATATAAGAAAATATTTTTGTTTAAATGACATTCAGTTAATAATACAATTAAATTATACAATATTTGAATCACAGCCCGTGTCCCTTTATGAATGACAAGGCCAAATCATTCCTAAAAAAAAGCTGAAAAATTAGGCTAATACGTGACTGTGAATACATGTGTAATATGGTTAAATTGTACTTGTGCTTTTACAGTTGGACGCGCAGGCCGTAACTTTATTGTATCATGATTCTTGAATATCCAGAGTTTTCAATTACATTTTTTTACAGTTATATACTGTTTGAAATGCATATTGTAGGTGCATGAGTGGATGTGAGTTTATTTATATTAGTACTTAGAAGACCATAGGCAGCATAGTTGGCTTAGTTTGTTGCATATAAAATCAGAATTTTAAAAATGTGACATTATTTTATTTCTTTAACATGAAGGCCCTAGCAATGAATAAGCCTGATATAGGGGAGCATGTCCATGTCAGCCAATGAGCAGTAATACAGCTGTAAGCAACAGTAAATATACCACACTTATTTCAGATAAGATTAATAGTCTTTTCAATAAATCTTGATATGTAAAACTCCAAAGTGGGTTAATAATTATATTAATTATAAGAACAATATTCAAATAAAGATGATAACCATCATTCTTCAGAATTTAAGGTCTGTGTGAAACATATGGCTCTAGAGTGAAATTTTGACCTAAAACAGATTAACCTATGGTTCTTTTGACATCGGAGTTGCTGTAAAATTATCTACTTTATGTCAGATTGACAACAAACAATAACAATCTGCATTCTTCCTAATTATTAAATATATGACCTAGTTTTAATAACGTTCAAAATGCTGGAAATGTCTCTTTTGTGAGATGAGTTTTGAGAGGGTAATGATGTCCATATTCACTAGTGTGATCACATCAACATCAAAGTGAGACCTTCAACTGATGCTTAATGTTATATTAGATATCACTAAAACAACTAACCACTGCATTCGGGAAAGCTTGTTTAATTTTTCCATTCAGTTTTAATAGTGAGTGAATGCATACCTAAATTAATAGAAATTAAAAAGAACTTTTTAAAATGTTTTCAATTACTCTCTATTTTTTCAGTACAGCAATGTTTTAACCACAGACAGAGCTACCGTAGGTGCACGTAGTGCAATGAACTAGGGGAAACAGCAATGAGGATGGGGGCGCTGTTATGGAAAGGGGTCATGGGGAGGGGCACAGAGTAAATTGGTACAGGTGGATGTCCAGCGCTTTTTAATAAAAAATATTTATATTTCTTTCTATAGCATAAGTCATTATTTTTGTCTGTAAATTGCAAAATCGAGAGACTGGTTGTTGTATGGACAGCTTATAATATGCAAAGTGATATAAATCATGTGATGAAAGAACCTTGCAGATATAACAGCTATTTATAGGACTGGTATTTACCTCTGACAATTTAATTATAGTATTACTGGGATGGGCCACTGCAGATTTCTTAACATCTAATTATTGAGTTTGCTTGTAAATTAAGATGTCACAAGCCCAGAAAAAATGGTTTCTTCTGAGTATCCCTCTTTGTTTTACCAAGCTGTACTCTACAGCCTGGAATGGAATCCTATGTTCTCCAGAAAACTTGAGTAAACCCCCTACACTGGAAGCTATATTATTTCAACATTGTTCCATTACACTTGTAAAACAGATCCAATGTAATACTGTGGGATTTACCCAACCTATACATTTAATCACAGAATGCATTCTCTATTATATTGGTCCTTATTATGGCACTGTACCTCAATTTGGTTAGAAACAAGAGGTAGTATTAAGGACCAAACTAATAGAAAATGTATTGTGTAATTAAATGAATATAGATGTAAATAACAGGAAGTAAAGAACATTCAGAACAAGAGACAGTAATGTCCATAGCCACTTTGTATTAAAAATCATCATAGAGAAGCACAGTTCAATCAGAACATTAATACAACAAAGACACAGCAATATCCCTAGTAATTTGGATGAAGCAAAATAAAGTATTGTTCAATCAGATAATTAGTAGAGCAAAAAGATATGAATGACTTTAGCATCTTAATTATTATGATGCTTTGTTTATGACGCAGTGTTTAAGATTATTCCACTATTGCAATATTTAAAATGGTATGCTATAGTGGATCCTTTACACTGTGTTAATCACTCCAATATTATGTGTAAGTTTCAGATTGATCGTATTATTTCTACCACATAAATGTCTTGATTGGAGTTAGGAACTAAGTTGATGCTCCAAATGTTTTTTATATTGGGAGCCAATCGGCTAAGAGATCAATGTTGCTTTCAGTTTCAATACAACAGAACAGCATTATGATTGGTTAGTGTGGATAGAAGATTAGTGTCTAATAGCCCATACTCACGAGTTATGTGATACAAAGCAGAGAACTCAAGATAGTGCAAGATTAGTGCGATACGCAAGACAGCGCATAAAGTATAAAAATACCACACAACTGCTTCTCTACACATAAACACACATATTGAAAAATCTAGGGGAAGGCTTTCCACCTAGTCCTCCCCCCCCCCCCAGTTCCTACACCCATGCCAACCCCCATATATTAACCCACATCTGCTGGCAACATACTTCCTATTGCATTAAAAAAATACCTTTTTATATTTTATGCAGGTGAGTGGGTGGTGATTGTGTGTGTATCTCTAAGTGTGTGGGTGGGTTTATCATGGTTACTCATTTGGGACATACATAACATTAATGTTATAATATCTTTGTATGCCTCTCATGTCTTAAGGCATACTGGATGTGGATGGATTTCTCCTCCCTTTCTGACTGTATAATTATTACACATTATATGGAGATTATAAACATTCCGAAAGTTATTATTTAGTTATTACAGTTGGTATTAGGCCAGTCTCATTCTTTATCCTTTTCACCATGGCATTGTTTACAGGATAATACTTTATCAAGGTTGTATTGTCCTTTTTATAGTAATTATGAATATTTTCCACTTGGTAATTTATTGTAATGTAATTTGGTGTTAAGCACCAGGAAATAATATTTGGCAGGACTTAGAATTGTTTGTAACGCACCATTTTTTTTTTTTTTATAAACACATTTTTATTGGAGAACATAACATTATACAAACAAATAACTTGTATAAGATTAAAAACATACATTATTCACGGTTCACATCACATAATCTTAACTTTCTAACTATATTAGGCATATAATTTGAAAATATATGTATACAAATTAGTATACTCTGCACTAATTTCTTGTTTAGTTCTAATGAAGATTAGCAATTAATGTGGGACAACAACATGTAAAGAACTAACATCATAACACATATACTTTATTAAATATTAATATTCATAAGTTCGTAAAACTTCACATTAATTAAAGTAACATAGAAATATAATTAATAATTAATTCTAAATATTAAATATTATTACATATTATCCTAGTTGAAGAACACACAGTAAACCACTAAATGATGTGTGTACATATGACAGTCCAGGTAGGTCACAATACAAAATACACCTATGCAGGCTGTGCAGTGCACCAGGACCCTGTTATGAGGGAGGGGCGGGGCATTTCTGCCTATTTTTTTTCATTTTTTTTTTTTTTTTTTTAATTATTTTGTCTAGTGGGCTCGGGTCCCATAGTGAATTCCAATCTGGGTACACATGTGTATGGATTAGTACAAATGGCTATGGATTGAAGACCGAGGCATTTGTGGGCACATTTGCATGTCCCAGCTCAGCTTCCCAGAATGCAGTGTAATAACTGTTTTTCTCGGAATTCTGAGCTGGAAGCAGGTTTTTTAACTTGCTTTAGACATTCAAATGTGAACACAGATGTACTATGTATTTACTGTACTACTGTACGGTGGAGGACTTCTATCACTCTTTTGCCCGCCATATATTAAATGACAAGCGACTTGCCCGTCAAAAAATGACGGCAATTAAATGTGTAGGCTTTGAATGCTATATTCCATTTAATATGAGTCTCTGACACTCTTAACCTTTTTGTTATCTACAAAGAAATACAACAATTATAGTAAATGTGTTTATTTATTTAACATGCAACTTGTAGGTGAACAACTGGTAAACCATCGTTTTTTAACAATATTAATATTTGTAATTGTCAGCTATGCAGGAGTAATATAAGAATAGCTCAACTTTGTATGAATGAGTATTGTAAACCATTACATAATGCTTTGTAACATGCAACTTGTAGGTCAACTACTGGTAAACCACATAGGTATTGAATCCAGAGGAAGGTAAACAGAAAACCCCCCAGTGCAATGTATAAAATTGTGTCAAAGGGGGAAAAAAAGTAATTCCTTCCTGGCCCCAGTAACTGGCTATCGGATTACTACCTGGATCAATACTCTCTATTTAATTATACATTTCAAATTTGTAACAAATGATTATGCTCCTATGGACATGAACTCTTAATTACATACAATGAAACAACTTTTGCACACCTTGTAAAATTAAATTTTAACTGTACAAACAGAAACTTAATGTAATTAAATTTTAACCTGGAAATGTAAGAAAATGCAATGTAACTGTTTTGTGGGGCCAATCCAGGCAAAAGACCACTTTCAAGACACTGTTTATATATATTTTTTTTCCACTTGTGTTTTGTTATTTTTGTATTTTTTGAAAAGGGCACATAGAGTTTCTTATGTGAAATAGTGGTCCTCTAAAAAGATACTGCCAGACATAAAAGTTCCTCCACGGGGTATAACCACTGTTCTCTATGTTTTTTGCCATTTTATAGAGCTTCTTAGTGAAATAGTGGTCCTCTAAAAAGAGCCCAATTGACATAAAAGTTCGTCCTCAAAATAAAACCACTGTTCTCTTTATTTGTTGGGGGTTTTTTTGTTTGCGAATTTGTCCTTGAGATAAAAGCACTGTTCCTTCTTCTTTTTTTTTTAACATCTGTTGTATTGCTATCCTTTTTGGAATTTAAGCTACAGCACCTCATAGTAGACAATGTTTTTTGTAAACATTTGGCCATCATCTAATAAATCCCCCGACTTTGTTTTTTTTTTCAATGTAAACTTGAATTGCCTCTGGATTCTTGCATCTTGAAAATGCAACAATATTGGCGATGTGCAAACACTGGTACTTCTAAAAAGATGGCAACGGGTTTAAAAGTTTGTCCTTCTGATTTTTTAATGGTGGGAAATTGTCTCCTTTGAAGTACAAAAGGCAAGCTACTTTCACTTGGTGCCAAATCTATTCTAGGGATAAAAACTCATTTTCCTTTATGGGTACAATTCAAAATTTTAGCATTTTAATTCTTAAACAATTAATCTAGTTCATATTTCGCAGTAACATGACAATTGCACCTTTTTTTAGCTGCAAAATATGTGGTGGCATTCCTGATGAAGTTAATGAATTAATAAATTCAGTGGAGAAGTTTGTCTGACTTTCCTTGTCATCACCAAGAACACAATCAGCACTGTGATAAAAAAAAAATTGTGGTCCATCTATTCATTTTAATATTTCATTAATGCATATTTATTTTTGGATGTTAATATTACTTTGTTTGCAAGCTCTGCGTAATCCTCATTAGTTATTGCATTTTGTTATACAGCGGATATGATGTCCTGTTTGCAAATCATTTCAGATGGAATTTCCACAGTATTATCAGGCAAATTATGTATTCGCTCTGTTTTTCCTTCTCCAATTTTAATGAGCCACTCATTGAATTAATTTTGTCCTTCTGATCTCATATTTTGTTGTAATTGAAGATGGGTAAATAGTTTCCATAGTGGACTTGCCTATGGAAACTACAATGTCTGTATGATTTCCAAGGACAATGACAGGTAATGTTTGTCTAAAATCTCCACCGAACAACATGACCTTTCCACCAAAAGGCAAATCATTATCCATGACTTCACGCAACAAACGCTCAATACATTGTAGGGCATAGCATGACATCATTGTAGCCTCATCTATTATAATTCATTTACATTTTTTTTTTTGCTTGTAATGATGTCATTCGAATATCCGACACTAATGTTTCTAGAACGGGAACTGGCAGTTTAAATCCACTATGCACAGTTCTTCCACCGTCTAACAAAAGTGCCTCAATTCCAGTTGTTGCAAATGGCAGTGCTATTTGATCTTGTGCTCGAATGAAACTCATCAATAAATTATATATATACGTTTTTCCTGATCCACCAGGTCCATCTAGATAGAAATAACGCTCTTTGAGCGTGTCATCATCTAGTGCATTTTTTATGGCATTAAATGCTTGCAATTGTAATGTATTTAAAGTTGCAATTTTTTCTTGTGTTATTTGGTTTTGAAGCTCAGTGTCATAGTCTTCAAAGTTGATTTCGTCAATGATTCCTGGATCTGGCAGATAAAAACTTGCACAACTTAATCCATAAGAAAGTAATGCTTTTAATTCTGCAATAGACTTATTGTAACGTCTTCAGACATATTTGTTTTAAATTTGTAGGGCATAGCATGACATCATTGTAGCCTCATTTAAAGTTGTCCCACAAAGCAAATGCATTTGGAGCATTTGAGAAGATGCAAATGAATGCAAATTGTCCCCTTATTGGCTGTGGTATTTGAAACAGTGCTGCTTCTTCTAGACATCTTTCCCATTCTGTATCATCAGCCATGAAGTTTCTGAGTCACGCAGCTAAATTAAATGTTTCATAAACTATGTCATTAATAGTTCTCAACTGTTCAAAACTTTGTGCACCAGGGACATTTAAAAGGAGTAAACGTAAGCAGAAATGTTCAAGGTCTCTTGGACTTACAGTGTAAATTCTTGGTATTATTTTATTTCCACAGCTTTTTCGTTTGCGCCAAAATCCATTATGGAAAACATAATGATAGGGAAAGTCAATATATAACAATTCCCTTGTCTCCAATTCGTTACAATTTAATTGAAACCACGCAGCTAGTGTAGTTTGTCGATGTTCACTTTGTGCCAAAGCATTTATTTCATTTCCAACATTAAAGTAAACTAAGTGTCCTTGGGGCAAATGTACAGCCAATCAATATACTGCATTTCAAATTTGAGAAGACGCCACATTGCTTCTGCCGCACTTACATATAGAGCATCTACATGAGATACAAGTTCATCATGCGATAACTCACTTTGTTCTGGATTGTCTGCACTTTTGACCACTACAGTAGCTGTGTCATAGCCTTTGTAAATATATTTGTAGACTTATTTAATGGATTTTATAGAAGTGCAAGCTTCCACCTTAATGTGTGCATTATACTTTATGAACAAATGTGGATTGTATGGCACCACATATCTGTTAACTAACTTTTTTCCACAAATAATGGCATTTTGGCCTTCTCTTCTTCTAAATAATGGATAGCCATCAAAATTGGCATAAGTTTTGTCTCTATAATCTTTTGGAAATTCTTTTGTACATTTCTTATTTTCCATACATGGTGACTGTGGATTAATATCTCCACAGGGTTCAATGAGTTACAATCTCATATAGTATACCATGTATTTCTTTATCTGGTAGTTCAGCAATAATCACTGAATCCACATTATCACCAGTATCCAATTTATATTTCTCTTGAAGTATTATAAGCATATGTGCATGTGGAAGGCCTCTTTTTTAAATTCTATGGTATAAACATAAGCCAGACATTTTCCAAATAATTAAGTTATGGTTATGTCACGTATTAATTCAGTTAATTTGATTTTAAAGACTCTTGCCACTAAATCTGGTCTATCAGAAGCAGTTTGCCCAATTAGTAGATTCTGTACAATCTCTGGCTATTGTGGATTACATGTAAATATAATAAATAAATCTGGTTTTCCAAATTTAGTTACAATAGCCATTGCATCATTGTATCTTTCTTCATATTGCGAGGAGATCCTTGGAAAGAAGAAGGTAAAATTATGGCTTTGCCAGCTGGCAGCTCTCTGTTTGTAGCCACCTCAGCTACATAATCCATCCGTCCACAATACTGTTCTACACATAGTTTATCTTGTTGATATTTTATGAAGTTTAAATTATTTGCCTCAACTTGCAAATATGAATCAATTGTTGTGTTGGTTTTCCTCCACATAAAATGGGAGTGAATTCATCTTGAATTGCAGTTTGAGCCACTTTAAATTCAAGCATGGAAATAATATTTCTGACACGTACTTTAGAATTTGGGTAACTGTCAAGTGATAATTTGGGAACAAAATTGGAAAAAAATGGGATATGTCATTGGATCTAAATTAGTACTTCAGATACTTATGTTAATGAAAGGTTGCTCATCATTTCTTGGATATATTCTAATATCCCTCTGAAATGGTGGTTCTCCCTTGTCATTTTGAAAGATCATTGCAACCTCATTTGATGTTGGCAAGTTATAACAGCATTTATCACTGTGGCGATCTCTTTTTTTTTTAATTCAATAACTTTTATTATTATTATTTTAAGAGAAACAGAGAAAGTTACAACCAAGTATATGTAGTGCTGGTACAGTTCGAGGACACAAAACTTAGAGGCAAATACAAGGTGCACCTGCTAGGAACATAGACCTTAATATTGGTTGCCCTGTGGCAAATTTCTATGTGTGTCACACCAACAACAGTTTTCCATTTTCAAATAACAATTAAAAACAAGAAAAGTAAAAAAAACAAGGGTAAAGAACAACAGAAACCACAAACCAGTTAACGTTAGTTATGGTTTACATATTAAAGCTAACTATGCACAGGGTATTTAGTTTAGGATACATAGTTCCTCCCTTCCAAAGATGTCTACGCCCCAATATGGGGTAAGGTGGGTTGTTTCACAATTTTGCAATGTTGGAGTTAAATGCCCCTCTAGGACCCCCGTTTCATCCCCAGCCCCCCGAGGACCCCCACAGGCTCGGCCCCCGTCAACTTACGTTTGCTCCCGGTCTCCAGTGAGGATGCCCCGATGTGCTCTCTCCAGCCACCTTTTTCTATATCCCCCCCTAGCCCGCCCAGTGACACTCTATCCCGGATCTATGCTGTAATTGGAGGCTATGCAGGGTTCCCAGATATCTAGAAAGCTGGTGTAAGTGTCTGAGACTAGATGGATGAGTTTCTCATTAATCATAATAAAGTTTATTTTGTTTATGATCTCTCTTAGGTTTAGGTTAGAATTTTTCCACTTACTGGCTATGTGGTTTTTTACCGCTAAGAATATGGACTGGAGTAACCTATCTTGGGACCTGGACAGTGTGAGGGGTTTTTGTCCCAAGAGACAAGTTTCGATGGTGGGGGTTATTTGGGTGAGACTGAGTTTTGAGGCTATTTGGGTTGTCTCGGACCAGATGTCCTGGGCCTTCGGGCACGTCCACCATATGTGGATAAAGGTCCCCTTCTCAGGACATCCCCTGAAACAAGTGTCGGGCTCTTGGGGATTCATCTTGTGGAGCCTAGCTGGGGTAATGTAAGTCCTATGGAGCATTTTCAGTGAAGTTTCCATCATGTAGGAGCCTTTCGCTAGTCTCTGACTGATTTGTCCCCATTTCTTCAGATGCCATGTCTGACCCAGGTCCTCCTCCCATTTTATCAAGGGCTTAGGCTTACTATTGCTTTGCGGGTTGTTAAATTTTTCTTATAGTATGCCTAGTGTACCTTTTGACAGCGGGGCGTCCGAGCACATGCGTGTCATCCAGTTTGCTTGGGGTTGGCCTAGTGACTTCCCCAGAGTCCATATAATGTAAAATGACTAAATTTACAAAAAACGAAGTGTTCCTTTAGGGGGAGATTAAAGTTGTCTCTAAGGTATTCGAAGTTAATGGGTTGTCCCTCTTTGAACCAA
Source organism: Discoglossus pictus (assembly GCA_027410445.1). NCBI lineage: Eukaryota > Metazoa > Chordata > Amphibia > Anura > Alytidae > Discoglossus > Discoglossus pictus. The sequence goes on along the minus strand of CM050163.1, from coordinate 176,096,410 downwards.
GCCCCTACCCTGTCCAAACCATTGGAGGTCCACCAGGCTACTGAGTCCCTCGGAAGATCTTTCGCAAAGAGGGGGGAAGTGGTAATCGTTAGGAGCGGAGAGAGGTCAGGAGTCAGGCGTCAGGAGTTCACCCAGTCCCAGCATCCCTGGGATAGTCTAATCATGGGGTTGGAGTAAGTGAGCGGCTGGTGGTGGGACTTTGGAAGCCATACTACCGTGTACCACCCGAGGGTATAGCTGTTGGTTTTCTATTGCTACCCAGATGGGTTGGTGTGCCACTGAATGCGCTTGGGGTAGAAAAGAGATCTGGGCTGCCCTGTAGTAGAGTTTAAGATGGGGACATGAAAGTCAGCATTTATTTTTATGCCTAAACATAGTGAGTTTCGAGATTCTGGGAGTTTTAAATCTCCATATGAACCTCATAATTTGTCTTTGTAGATTATCCAGGTCTTTGATGGGGACTTATATTGGGAGTGATCTAAAATAGTACAGAATTCTGGGGAGTACATTCATCTTGACCGTATGGATCCGGCCAGACCAGGAGATGCAGAGTTTATTCCATCTCTCCAGGTCAGCTGCTATCTCTTTGAAAAGGGGCGGGTAGTTTGCCCCATAAATGTCCGCGATGTTCGGGGTAATTTCTATTCCTAGGTACTTTAAGTGTTTTTTGGGCCAGTGTAAGTTGAATGTGGCCTTGAGCCTCTCCCTCTCAGGTTGTGTAAGGTGGTGCCCTATAATTTCTGATTTGTCTTCGTTCACTCGCAGCCCAGAAACAGAGTGGAATTTGTCCAGCTCCTCCATCAGGGCCGCTGTGGACGTGAGTGGTCGGATCAGAGTGCACAGTAAGTCGTCAGCGAAGAGACAACATTTGTATTCTTGGCCTTCTAATTGTAGACCTTGGATCGCTGGGGAAGCCCTAATACTCTGAGCCCGTGGCTCCATGGCGAGGGCAAACAGTAGTGGAGAGAGAGGGCAGCCTTGTCTGGTCCCCCTTTGTATGTCTAATAGCGAGTTCTCTGGGCCGGGAAGTTTTAGGATTGCTTGTGGAGATCTATAATACGTTTTAAGGAGGTTTAGGAAGTTCCCTCTAATACCAAATTTCTGTAGAACTGCGAATAGGTATGGCCATTCTAACGAGTCAAATGCTTTTTCGATGTCTAAAGCTAGAGTGCAAAGGGGGGTCTTTAAGTGTTTGCCTAGGTTTATGATGTTTAGTACTCTCCTGATGTTGTCGCCTGCCTGCCTTTGAGGGATGAAGCCTGCTTGGTCTTTGTGGATTAGACTGGGTAGGAAGCTGGAGATCCTTGTGGCCATCATTTTTGCCAGTATTTTGATGTCCCCATTGAGCAGAGAAATAGGCCGGTAGTTTTTAACCCCCGTTGGGTCCCTCTCAGTCTTGGGAAAGAAGACCAGAGTCGCCCGATTGAGCTCCGGCGGCATCTGTTCTCCCCTCAGAATAGCATTGTACATTAAAACCAAATGGGGAGTCAGTATATCTACAAACTTTTTATGAAATAGGTTTGAAAAGCCATCGGGCCCGGGGGATTTGCCTAGTTTGAGTGTTTTAATGGTGTCTCTGACTTCCTTTTCTGTAACCTCTGAATTGAGGGATAGCAAGATAGCTTTTCAGGGAGTCCCCAGCCGCCTGTGTTTGTGAAGTATATATCTCTTGATAGAATGTTCGGAAGATATCCTGGATCTTAGCCTGACTATTTGTGATTGTGCCCATTTTAGTTTTGATTTGGGTGACCCTTGCTTTGCGGGAATCTGGCATTCACCCTATTGGCCAATAAGGGGCCCGGTTTGTTTGCCTGCGCAAAAAATTTGCTCTGGGTTTTCCTTAAGGCCTTCTCTGTTTGGGCTGACAGGATGTTGTCTAGTTCTAGTCTGATGAGGTCTATCCACTGGCGGTTTAGGTCTGACTGCTGATGCTGATTTAGTTTTTCTAGGGTGGCTAGTTCCTTGGTCATTCGGCTCTCCTTTTCCCTTACCTTTCTTTAAAGGCCAAGGCTAGCTTAATAAAGCTGCACCTTATAAATGCTTTATGTGTTACCCAGAGCCATCACGCTCCCGTGGAGGTGCTGGAATTAGTGGAGACAAAGTCCCTCTGGAGTCTCTGGAGATATGGTCCAGCACACTCGGGATTGACAGGAGCCTATCATTGAGCCTCCATGTGTATGGTGCTGCACATTTGGGGGCTAGGTTCAGACCTAGTGTGACCTGACTGTGATCTGACCAAGGGCAAGGAACTATGTCCGTGGAAATGGCTTGATCTAGTAGAGAGGCGTCTATAAAAAGGGTATCTATACGTGAGTAGGATTTATGTGTGGGGGAGTAAAACGTATATTCCCTCTCTTGAGAGTGGAGTCCCCTCCAGGTGTCTACCAGTCCCAGTTTTAGAAGCAGGTTTTTGATTAGCTTGGTTTTGTCTGGGGGTCTGGATTCCCCCTGTTTCCTAGACCTATCCTTTTCTGGATCTAGCACTAGGTTAAAGTCCCCGCCTATAATGACTTTGCCTAATTCCTGGGAGTCTAGTGTCTCCAGAAGATTTATGATAGCGTTATGCGGGGCTACTGTAGGAGCATAGAGTAACACCAGGGTGAGCTTTGTATTAAGCAGGTTGCCCAGGATAATCACAAAATTACCCTCTTTATCTATTTTTTGGTGGGAAACTTGGAATGGGAAGTCTTTGTGAATTAAAATTGCTGCGCCAGCCCTCTTAGTTTTTTGGCTAGAGGTGTGAAAGGCTGGGTAGTCTTTGTGCAGAAATGAGGGGGTCTTCCCCTGCGCAAAGTGAGTCTCCTGGAGAAAGAGGACTGCAGGCTTGTCTTTCTTGTACGTTATGAAGGCTTTCCTTCGTTTGTTGGGGGAGTTAAAGCCTCTTACATTGTGTGCAATAAACGTGTAGTGTGGGTTAGCCATGTGAGAGTGTGGAGGTCTGCAGGGACCCCATTTGAGCTATTACCCCAGATTGCTTGGTGGAGAGCTGGTCGTCAAGGATCCGCGCAGGCCAGGGCAACCCCCCCTGGAGAGATGTGCGAGCCAATTTGGAACACCTGTGGGCGCCCCCGAGAGGGATGGCGAAGAGAGAGAGTTTAGCCAGAACATTAGAAAGGGTGTCGTTAATACTAGGGGTTCGGCCCCTGAATATAAAATACATTGCTAGTAACTTTACCGCAAACAAATTTAACAAATTTAACCTGACAGTATTAAACATAAAGTCCCATATGGGGCTCTAACAGGCATTGCTGAGATAGCCTCAAATAGCAGTTAAATACGTAATCTAACAAAGTTAAGCTTGTATTCTGCTCTAGCAGTCAGCTGTGGTATCAGTAAATTAGCGTTGGGCCTTAAACTGTGGGGTAGTGGGGGTCTTATGATTTATAAGAACATATAACTATACAGGCTATCTTGGGCCTAGGCCACCCTTAGTTAAACACTATACATTGTGGTCTACCACTTATGCTAAAGATATATAGTGACTGCAGCTCCAGGGAGAATAAATAAAAAGAAAAAAGTGCAAACAAACGTCCATCAGTCCCAATTTAGGGGAGTCTTAACGTGCTTGGAAGGTCACTTGTGTGTTCTGGGCTCAGGGTCGGCTGAGTGTCTCTGGTCGCCCCATGTCGGTGAGACTTCTTGGCCGTTGACCAGATTCTGGCCGGTCTTGCTTCGGGCGCCGGTTCTAGAGCCAGGTCTCCTTCAGCTGGTTCAGCCAAGTGAAGACGGTGTAGAATTTTGGCACATTCCTCCGGAGTGTGGATCAAATAGACAGTCCCTTGGTGTTGGAATGAGAGAGAGAAGGGGAAGCCCCATCTGTATGGGATCTTGCATTTGATCAAGGTAGCAAGGGCCGGTTTCATTGCTCTGCGCTTCTCTAGTGTACGAGGGGATAGGTCCATGTAGATTTCGAGAGGGGCGCCATCAGGGCCTTTGATGATAAGTCATTTTCTTGTGGCATTCAGGATCAGGTCTCTGTTTTTTTGCCTCAGGAAGCGAACAATTATCTCTTTTGGTAGTTCTTGATTTCGTGAGGTCCTGAGGGCTCTGTGGGCTCGCTCAATTTCCCAGGTGTTGTCAGCCACCTCTGGTAGGATAAAGGAGATCACCGCTCTTAGATATTGCAGTAGGTCGGGTACCGCGTTTGGGACCCCGCGTACCCTGATGTTGTGTCTCCTCGATATGTTCTCCAGATCGTCCAGCTTGTCGTCTAGGAGAGAAACTTTTGCCACCAGATTGTTGATTTCCGCTCTGTCTTGTTCCTGAGCTTCAATTATTTTGTCTGTGGTCTCCTTGAGGAGGTTAGTTCTCTGGCCCAGTTCGAATAGGTCATCCCTGATCTCTTTAACTAGCTGTGTTGATTGAGCCTGTAGCATCTGCCCTAGATGACTTTTGGGATTGGTAATTGATGTAGTTCTGCATGAATTATTTGTTCTTGTTCTATTTCTGACAATTTTTTATAAGCTTGAGTGTACGGGTTTTGGCCCATCATTTTATCACGCTCTATAAAAACAATGGGTAAGCATTTTTTATTTTCTGGAAGCTGCATATGTTGTTCAACAGCTTCCATTGTATCTAGGGCCTATAATTGAGCAAATTTTCTTTGCCCCCTTCTTCTGAATGTAAATGTGAAGTACGATGGTAAATTTGTCCTTGTAATTTGAAGCAGTAAGGGCCATGTCCTGGCACATTACCAGCTAATGTTGCACCCATAGATGCAAAGGATATGGCACTATTATACGATCTTATGTTTAATTTAAAATTTTGGTAATTAGGGAAAGTTGGCTCAGTTATAATGCTTTCTAAATATTTTGGGAAGTGTTGTCTTTGTGGAAGTCTTACCTTGCCTTTTTGACAGCAACTAATGAACCCACCATCTCTGGGTCTTTCCTGTTTGAAATGATAAGCTCCACAAAACTAACAGACAATATTCATAATACCACAATTATGAACCTCTACTGTTAAAGATTTAAGTAAAGAACAATTCTGAGAACAGATATGACTCTGTAAATCAACATTATAATTTTTATCAGATTGTTCTGCTACATTTTCTACATGTTTTTGTTTTTTTGGTTGCCTTCTTGGGCTTGGATGTTACTTTTTTTATTATTATTATTATTATCGTTTATTTGTAACGCGCCAACATATTCCGTAGCGCTATACATAAGTTAAGTTACAGGCAATGACAAGTTAAAGATTCATACATTGCAAAGAGTGTGTGGCCCTGTCTTTGAGCTTGGAATCCCGTGTCCATAGCGCTTTCCCTAAAGCACTGCGCAGGATTGAAACTCGCAGACTTACAATCTAAAGGTTAAAGTTTGTATCTGGTACAGTAGGGAGAGAGTAGTGCTGAGCAGTGCTGAGCATGTTAGGGAGGAAGGTTATAGGCTTCTTTAAAGAGGTGCGTTTTTATTGATGTTTTGAAAGATTTAAGGCAGGAGGATAGTCTGGTGAAGCGAGGCAAGGAGTTCCAGAGAATAGGGGCAGCGCGAGAAAAGTCCTGGAGGCGGGAGTGAGAGGAGGTGACAAGAGTGGTAGAAAGAAGAAGGTCGTTAGCAGAACGAAGAGGGCGTGTGGGGGAGTATTTGGAGATGAGAGCAGAGATGTATGGGGGTGCGCTGTTGTTGAGGGCTTTATAAGTTAGGGTCAAGATTTTAAACTTTATTCTGGAGGCTAAGGGAAGCCAGTGGAGTGATTGACAAAGAGGAGCTGCCGACACTGAACGATGTGTACTTTCTCATGTGCTTGTCTTTTGCTTGCGATTCTCTTGTGTTCTTTGTCTCATCAAATTTGCTTTTCTCCCGGCGTCTGTTGATCTGCCCATCTTTGCACACGGTCTCATGTTTGACGTCTTTTCTGTTCCTCTTTCTTTGTGTTATCCACTAGTGATCTGTAAATATAAGTAGTACATTAGTACTTTTGATATATTTTTTTTGGAAATGCAATGTTTTTTTTTGTGATTATTTCTTGTCCTATGCTGTTTTGTGTTACTTACGTTGCAGTGCATTTTGTGAAAAGCGCACACAAAAGAGGATAGGTCTTTCTATTTTGTATGTGTTAACAGCATTTCTTGTCCTATCGTGTTATGTGTGCGTCAATGTGGCATTAAGGGGTTAGGGTTATGGGATTAGGCTTAGAGGGTTAGTTAAGTTGCAGCACATTTCCACAATGGCACACATAAAACAGGATATTTTCTTCCATTTTATATGTGTAAACAGCATCTTCTTTTTTTTTGTGGTATTTTTTTTGTGTCCGCCACTCTTGGCATTATAGGTTTAGGTTATGGGGTTAGGCTTAGAGGGTGGCGTACGCAAAACAGGATAGATCCTTCCTTTTTGTATGTGTTAACAGCATTTCTTGTTCTATGCTGTTTAGTGTGTGCCATTATTGGCATTACAGGTTAGGGTAACCTTTTATTTTTCTTTTTTTCGTTGTATCCTGTTTTGCGTCCACCAATGTTGGCATTAAGGAGTTAGGGTTATGGGGTTAGTTGTAGAGGGTTAGTTAGGTTGCAGTTTGTTTCCACAAATGCGCACACAAAACAGAATAGGTCCTTCCATTTTAAATGTGTAAACAGCAGTACATTATTATTGTTTGTTTTTTTAAACTTGTAACTGTACCTGTTGCCTTGAATTTGGTGTCTATAAATTCCTGTAGAGATGATGAGACTCTTCAGGCAGTGTCTGTTGAGAATTACAGAGAAATATGCAAATGTTAAAATAACTTTTAAATCCTTTTTTTTTGTTTTGTTTACTAACACTATACACAACAGGATAGATCCTTCCATTTTGTATGTGTTAACAACATGTGTTTTGCTATCCTGTATTGTGTGCGCCATTGTTGCCATTAGGGGGTTATGTTATGGGGTGAGGCTTAGAGGGTGGCCCACACAAAACAGGATAGATCCTTTCATTTTGTATGTGTTAAGCACATTTGTTGTGCTATACTGTTTTGTGTGCGCCACTGTTGGCATTAGGGGGTTAGGGTATTTTTTTTTGTCCTATCCTATTTTGTATGCGCTACTGTTGGCATTAGGAGTTTAGGTTATGGGGTCAGGCTTAGAGGGTGACGCACACAAAACAGGATTTATCCTTTGTTTTGTTTACTAACACTATACACAACAGGATAGATCCTTCCATTTTGTATGTGTTAACAACATGTGTTTTGCTATCCTGTATTGTGTGCGCCATTGTTGCCATTAGGGGGTTAGGTTATGGGGTGAGGCTTAGAGGGTGGCCCACACAAAACAGGATAGATCCTTTCATTTTGTATATGTTAACAACATTTGCTGAGCTATCCTGTTTTGTGTGTACCAATGTTGGCATTAGGGGTTTAGGTTATGGGTTAGGCTTAGAGGGTTTGTTAGGTTGCAGTGCGTTTTCACATTGGCGCACACCAAACAGGATAGGTCCTTTTTTCTTTTTTTTGTACCTGTTGTCTTGAATTAGTTGTGTATAAATGACAGAGGGTCCCCTGCTGCCAATCTTCCTGCGACACTCTTCAGGCAGTGTCTGGTGAAAATGACAGAGATGCACATGTTCACATAACTTTTTAAGTACTTTTTATTTTTTACTAAAACCATACTATTTTTGTTAAGCACATTTATTTTTGTTAAGCAAATTTATTTTTGTATGTTACCTGTTTGGTGTAATTTCTTGTCTGTAAATTTCTGCAGAGTTTACAGTCTGTGTTAAACCGTGCAGTTCTGCAAATTAGTCAGTGACACTCTTCAGGCAGAGTCTGTTGGAAACGACAGAAATATGCAAATGTTGAAATCCACTGTAAATATTAATGATAATTTATTTTGCTAAGAGCATAGAATACTTTGTAAAATATGTGTTAATAAAAGCTTCTTTTTTTTTTATGTAACTGTCTCCTTTTTTATTTATTTATTTATTTGACACCATTTTACCCCACAGAAACATTTATCTGTGTTTTAAATCATGTCTACCTGCACAATGTTGGTATTCGCAATATTTGAAATCTTTATTTTTTGTTATTTTTATTATTAACGTATTCATTAATTTTACTAATTTATCTGTCTTTTAAATCTTACTATACCAGAATAAGGTCTTCTAAATCCTTCTGTACATGAATAATGTTGTTATTTGCATTATTTTAAACCAAAAATGTATTTTTTTGGGGGGAATTATAAATTTATTAATTAAATACTAATTAATTATATCTTACCTATTTGCTGTAATTTTCAGGTTTTCAACTTCTAAAGTGATAGGCAAGTTGCAGCAGAAGTAACGCCACCAGTGAAATGTCCAGTCACACTGTCCATCGCCTGAGGAGAAATTGAGAAAATTCTAGAAAATCTCCAGTATTTATAGACTGCCAGCTCCAGTAGAAACCGTTAAAATGTAGTGCGCATGCGTATTTTGCGTTGTAGCCACCATTTTGTGCAACTTATGTGCTTGGTGCATAGAAAATGTGCATCGTAAATGTCCTATGTGCTATGTGACACGCAATGTGTTACTGGCTTCGGGTAAGTGCTGCGAGTTCGGTGATCGTTTTTATGTGCTTAGGCGAATTTCCAGCTTTAAAAAATGCTAAATATGGCTCAAATTTACTGGCAACCTCACTCACAGGCTTCCTGGCTCTCCCTCTGTGCTGTGTGTGAGTATGTAAGTTTATTTGAGACATATTTGTGTGTTTTTTTAGCTCTTTCCAATTGGCCGTTCGGCCGTTAAATCAGTATTTTTGCGTGGTACGGGTACGGGGCGTAATCTTGCGGGCTGATCTCCAGCAACGCAGTGAGAGATTAAACTAAGAAGTCACGAGTGTCTAGGGGATGAACGCCTATGGCGCTCATCTCCACCAGCGTAATGAGCTTCTTTGGCGCTCATTGCCTGAAAGTCGTACAGGTCGTAGGGATAAGCGCCTATGGCGCTCAACTCCACCAGCGCAATAAGAGCCTTTGGTGCTCATTGCCTGTCCGCAACCGCAGCCCTCGCTGTGCGAAATTGCAGTTTTAACGTTGCATTAGGAAAGACTTTTGGCAAGCCTGCGCTGCTGAGAACTATATATGTGATTGTTGTGGTGAACTACTTACTCATAAGATCCACAACACAAGCTGAAATTCCGCTCCATGCTGATGATAGCCAGTAAGCTTGAAACAGCTGTACATGGATAGGATTCTCAGCTTGTGTATAATCCAATCTTGACTTTGCATTAAAGCTGTGTAATACAGCAGACATAAGCTTAAAGGAAGCCATGTTTGTTAATGGTTATAGTTTGAAGAGCAAGGCATTTGTGGGCACATTTGCATGTCCCAGCTCAGCTTCCCAGAATGCAGTGTAATAACTTTTTGTCTTGGAATTCTGAGATGGAAGCAGGTTTTTTTTTACTTGCTTTAGACATTCGAATGTGAACACAGATGTACTATTTATTTACTATATATATACTAGCGACTTGCCCGTCAAAAAATGACGGTCAGTAAAATGTAAATGTTGTGAAATTTGTCTGCAACACAAAATGATTCACCTACATTTGTCCCTTTGTTTTTTTCTAAAAATAAAAACACATTATTTTTTTAAACTTTTTATTTTTTTATCTTTCAACTTATATTTCCCAAACATTAAACTTTGTAACATGCAACTTGTATATGAAACATTCGTTCAACATTTTGTTAACAATACTAACACTTTTCAATACATATTTATCACTAAGTAACTGCGGACTATATTAACTTAGAGTAAGTAAATATTTTTAACAATAACATGCTTTTTATCATTTGTAACATATTTTTTAAACTCTTGTTAAACTAAATTAGCATTGAATCCAGAGGAAGGCAAACAATAAAAACCCTCTATTGAAACTTGTCCAATTGTATCAAAGAGGGAAAAAAATTAATTCCTTCCTGACCCCATTAACTGGCGATCGGATTTCTCCCTGAATCAATACTATGGGCCTCATTCTATTACTGGCCGTAGGAGATGTGGGGCCGCAAGGACCGGCCGCAAGCTATTCTGCTATTCTATTCCCCTCCGGCCGGGGATTCCGGCAGGCTTGCGGCCGGCGCCTTGCTATCCCTTGCGGCCGCACGTGCCGAAGGAAAGCCTTTCATCTAAAACGGCCTCAAGAGTTTCGGCCGCAAGAAAAGCCCGGTTGCTATATTATTGCTCCAGGAACCATCTCTGCAAGGCTAAAAGCGAGCCGCAGCTTACTTGCAGGAAAAAGGTCCCGCTAGCACCAATTAAGCACATTATAAAGCCAAAATAAAGCCATCCTGCACTCTGAGGAGACTAAAAAGTTATTGTAGGTGTTAGCAAAAATAGCACAACATTCCCCTACACTCAAATCCGTAAAAAACATATTTTTTAATTTATGTCAAAAATCCATGTAAAAAGTCCAGAGTGCTTGGAGCACCTCAGACCCGGCCACGCTGCGGCCGGAAAATAAACAGTTAATGTAAACTCGTATTTGGGCTGATGTGCAAGCTTGAGAGTGAGTTACTATTAATCCTCATGTCCCCCAATATGATCCCTAGCATTTACAGAGCTTTACAGTGCTGTCTTGAATTTATTTTTGACTTTAAAGATTCCTGAGTTTACGGCCGGTTGCAAGATATACAGCCGGCCGTAAGAGGAGATCCTTGCGGGGCCGTTTAATAGAATTGCGAGGTAACGGAACCGCCGCAAGGAATCGCAGCCTTGCCGCCTTTTTACGGCCGATAATAGAATGAGGCCCTTTGTCTTTAAATAATACATTTCCAATTATTCTTAAAATAGTTAAACTTTATACTAACAATACATATTTGACTATACCACATATATATTTACCAAACTTTTTTCAAAATTCCAAAAACACATATTTAACATCTGTAATTTTAACATCAAACTATAACATTTAACTCTTGTAAACCTGAAAAAGTCAGTTAATTGTTTTGTGGGGCTAATCATGTAAATATAAAACTTTGAACCCATTCCAATCTGTTTAAGGATATTTTACTGTTGTTTTTTTTTTGTTTTTTTTGTTTTTTTCAGTTTGTCCATTCTGCAAATATCACATAGATTTTCATAAGTGAAATAGTGTTCCCATATTTAAAGAGTCCCAGAGTACTTAAATTTTGTATTGGAAGTCAAACCACTGTTCTCTATGTTTTTTTGTCCATTCTTTGGATGTTTTACGTGAAATGTTGTTTTTGTGCAATCATATTGAGTCCCATAAAATGTTGGCATTAAAATGAAACCATTGTCCTCTATCTTTCCAACACCTCATAGTAGACAATGTTTTTGGTGTAAACACATCCATTGTCCAATAAATGACCTTGAGTTTCGTTTTCTTCAACATGCACTTTAATTTCTTTTGGATTAGTGCACCTTGAAAAAGCCACATAGAGTTGTCCATGTGCAAAAACTGGTTCCTTTAAAAAAATCCCAACTGACTTAAAAGTTTGTCCTTGGGATTTATTGATGGTCATAGCAAATGCCATGATAACTGGAAATTGTCTCCGTTGAAGGACAAAGGGCAAACCACTCTCACTTGGAGCTAAATCAATTCTTGGTATAAAAACTCGTTCACCTTTATGGGTACCAGTTTCAATTTCTGCATGTATAAAATGATCTTTTAACTCATGCACAATTAATCGGGTCCCATTATAAAGTCCTTTTTTTGGATTCATATTTTGCAATAACATAACAATTGCGCCTTTTTTCAATTGTAAAATATGTGGGGGCATTCCAGATGGTGTTAACGAATTAAGAAATTCGATACTAAAATTCGATTCACTGTCTTTATCATCTGACAGAATAGAATCTGCACTGTAATAATTCTTTTGTGGTGCATTGATGTATTTTAAAATTTCGTTATTTACATTCAAGGCATCGATATTTTTTGATGTTAATATTACTTTGTTTGCAATGTCTGTGTAATCCTCATTATTAAGAGTGTTTAGAAATATGGCTGATATTAGTGATTCATTGGAAACCATTTCTGATGGAATTTCAATGGTATCATTTGGTAAATGCTGTATTTCTGGATGTTTTCCATCTCCGATTTTAATGAGCCAGTCATTGAATTCATTTTGGCCTTCAGATCTCATATTTAATTCTAATTTGAGATGTGTAAATATTTGCCACAGTTTACTGGTCTTGATACATGTTTCAATGATCTCTGTTCTATTTCCGTGTGGCACAACAGGTAATGTTTGCCTAAAATCACCTCCTAACAGCATCACCTTTCCACCAAATGGCAACTTATTATCCATCACTTCTTTTAAGAATCTGTCAATACATTGCAGTGCATGACATGACATCATTGTTGCCTCGTCTATGATAATTAGTTTAGTTAATTTGAATTTTTTTGCTTGTATGGAATTGAGTCGAATATCTGACACTGATGTTTCCAAAATGGGAACTGGCAGTTTAAATCCATTATGCACAGTTCTACCTCCATCTAACAAAAGTGCAGCTATTCCAGTTGTTGCAAATGGCATAGCTATCTGACCCTGTGATCGAATATAACTCATCAAACAATTGTACAGATAAGTTTTTCCTGATCCACCTGGTCCGTCTAGATAGAAATACCGGTCTTTGACCATTTCATCATCTGTAGCATTTGTGATGGCATGAAATGCTTCTAACTGTAAATTATTTAAAGTTGCCAGTTTTTCTTGTTTTTTTTGTTTTTGAAGCTCAGTGTCATAATCATCAACATTGATGTCATCTATAAGTCCTGGATCTGGTAAATTAAAACATGCACAATTTAATTCATGAGCCAACAATATTTATTGGATTTCCATCAATGTTTTTAACAGAGCTATTGGTTCTCTGTAACGTTTTAAGAAATCTTCTGACATGTTTAATTTAAATGTTTCCCACAAAGTGAAAGCATCAGGTACATTGCAAAATATACAAATGAATGCAAATTGTTGTCTCATTTGCTTAGACTTTTGACATAGTGCTGCTTCTTCCAGAAACCTCTCCCATTCTGTATCATCAGCTATAAAATTTTGATGTCTTGCAGCTAATAGGAATGTCTCATAAACTATGTCATTCACTGTACGTAAATGCTCAAAACTCTGTGCACCGGGAACATGTAGCAGAAGTAATCTTAAGCTGAAACGTTCAATGTCCCTTGGACTGACAGTATAAATGCGTGGTATGATTTTATGTGTATCTCTTCTTCGTTGTCGCCATAGACCATTTACATATACATAGTGTTTGGCCTGCGTATCCTGACAGTTTAATTTAAACCACCCAGTAAGCGTTGTATCTCTGTCTTCACTTTGATATAATGCAGTTCTTTCATTTCCTTGCGTAAAGCAAACCAACTGACATTGAGGCAAATATACAGCTAAACGATAGATAGCATGTGACCGATCATGCATCTCAAATTTCAAAAGGCGCCACATTGCTTCAGGAGCACTCACATACCGTTCATCTAAATAATTTGATAGTTCATCATGTAAAATTGGATTTTCGTTTTCATTTCCAGCACCTTGTACAACAACAGTAGCTGCATCATATCCTTTGTATATATATTTATACACATACTTAATTGATTTAATCGAAGTGCAAGCTTCCACATTGATGTTTCATTGTACTTAATGAGCAAATGTGGATTGTATGGAACGACAAATCTATTATCAACCTTTTGGCCCCGGATAATAGATGTTTGTCCTTGTTGCATAAGTTTGCATTTGAAATTGTTTTGGAAATTCTTTAGTACATTTTTTATTTTCCATATATGGTGAATTCGGATTCATCTCTCCACATGGGCCATGAATCATTCTATGTGTAACAATCTCCCAAAGTTTTGTATATTTTTCTTGGTCTGGCAATTGTGCAGAAATAACTGAATCCACTCTCTCTGCAGTGTTCAACTTGTCTTTTTCCTGCAGTATTAAAAGTATGTGAGCATGTGGCAATCCTCTTTTTTGAAATTCAATGGTGTAAACAAAATCCACACATTGTCCAAATAAGTGTGCTTTAGTGATATCATGAATTAATGAATTGAGTTTGATTTTAAATACTCTTGCCACTAAATCTGGTCGGTCAGAAGTAGTTTGTCCCAGATTCAAATTTTCCTTGATCTTTGGCCATTGTGGATTACACGTGAATGTAATAAATAAATATGGTTTTCCAAATTTTGTAACAATAGCCATGGCATCATTATACCTTTCTCGCATATTGCGAGGAGATCCTTGGAAAGAGGATGGCAAAATAATTGCTCTTCCAGCTGGAATGTCTCTGTTGTAAGCTAAATCTGCCACATAATCCATTAATCCACAATACTGTTCTACTCATAATTTATTTTGTTGATATTTAATAAAATTTAGATTATTGGCTTAAACTTGTAAATATGAATCAATAATCCATTGTTGAGTAAGTTTTCCTCCATGTAAAATTGGATTAAAGCAATCACGTATAGCAGTTTGTGCCACTTTATATTCCAGCATAGAAATATTAGATCTAATACGAAGTTTAGTATTGGGATAACTTTCCAATTGTAATTTTGGTTCCCATCCTGGTTCCCCATTTGGAAAGAAAATGGGATATGTCATTGGATCTAAATTACAGCTTAATATATTGATGTTGATAAATGGTTGTTCTTCATTGCGTGGATATATTCTAATATCCCGCTGAAAAGGTGGTTCACCATCTTCATTTTTAAACACCATGGCAACCTCATTTACAGTATGTAAATTATATCTTCTTTGATCAGTGTTGCAATCTCTTTTTAACACCATATTGACTCTTGGTGTAGGCAATTGATGTCTTTCAGCATGTTCCTGTTGTTCTTTTTCAAGCTGTGCTAATTGTTTGTATGCTTGACTATATGGTTTTTTTTCCATAATTTTTTCCAGCTGTTCAAAGACTATGCGCAAACACTGTCTATTTTCTGGAAGTGTCATTCTTTGTTCCACAGCTTCCATCGTATCTAAGACATATAACTGTGCAAATTTCTTTTGCTGTCCTTCTTGTGGGTGTAAATGTGAAGTTCTGTGGTATATTTGACCTTGAACTCTGAAACAATAAGGACCATGTCCTGGTACATTTTCTGCTAATGTTGCACCCATTGAAGCAAATGAAATTTTAAGACCTTATGTTTTGTTTGAAATTATTATAATTTGGAAATGTTGGATCACTCATAATGCATTCTAAATAATATGGAAATGGGTGTCTTAGGGGAAGTTTCACCTTTCCTTTCTGACAGCAACTAATGAAATTTCCGTCAGTAGGTCTTTCCTTTATAAAATGATAGGCCCCACAAAACTGACAAACCACATTAAGTAACCCACAATAATGAGTATCTACTTGTACTGCAGTAGTAAACACATTATCATGCATTTCTTCAACATAAATATCAGACCCACATTCTATATGTACATTTTTTTCTTGTGTGTCTACATTTAAATCATTCTGCAAATTAGAATCATTGGACAATGGTTCACAGAGATGTTTTTGTTTACTTTTACGTTTCTTGGAAGCCCCAACACACTCACTTGCGGCTTTCTTACTCATCTTTCTTTTATTTAAAAGTCTCTCTCGATCTTCTTCTCGCAAGCGTTGTGAAGTTTCTGGTGTCTGAGCATCTCTCCACCTTTGCTTCCTTTCCCTTGCCAATCTTCTTTTGCGTTCAATTTTGTCTTCTCCATTGTCCGCCATTTTAATCTGTAATTTTAAATAGAGATGTAATTATTGTTTGTTCTTTGTTTTATATACATTTTTTTTCCTTTTTGTACTTTTAGATTAAAGTAGATGAATAAACTAATAAAACATTTTCAATTGTTGCACTTTAGTCTGAAAGAAATGAAACCATTTTTCAAAGTATTTTATTGACATTTATGAAATCTAAAATAGCTGCACATATCTATCTTTATATTATTAATCCTTCAATGACATTCCTTCTTGATTGAATTCACAGCATACCATCCTTTTTTTTTCTTTTCAAGTGTTGTAAGCTTCTTCTTTTCTTTAAATATTATTATTAATTAGTATTGTCTTTTCAACTTTTTTAAAGTTTTGACTAAATATCATAAAGTAATGACTCAATAAGAACTATCAATTTTCAATAAATTTCAATTTTCACCAAATATATAATACATAGCCTTTTTCTATGCGTCACTACAAAATACATTTTTATACCTGTGAGGATGATGCTGATGTTGTTCAAAGGCTGCAAACGTCACACTGTCTGTTTAATCCCTTTCAGATCTGAATAAACTGTAAAATCAAATAGATAATCTTTTTAAACTTTTGATTCATCAATATCATTAAATGAACATCCACAGACATATATTTGGCTACATTAAAAACCTCATATTTTTTAATATTTTGCCGTAGTAATATAATTAAAATTCTGTAACTGTCCAAATTATCCTTATGATGTTCAATGTGTGCAAACGTCACTATCTCTGGTCATTCATGTAGAGTTCACTGCAATTATAAAAAATAGTAAAATTTATGTATAATATGTTACTTCATCTGTATTAATCAATGAGGCTTAACATACCTATTTTTGCATAGATTAAAAACATGAAATAATTATATCAATCAATCAATCAGCATGAACACACATATGAAAGCATAGATTATAAACATACACTCAATATTACTGTTAGTCTTTAAATAAGAATCAATGAATCTGTATTAATCTTAAATTAATGTCTGACTAAATATAACATCAACACATAAGCATGTTCCCATTATTTTTTTTTGAGTGGTATTTTACTAATGAACTAAGAATCAATTAATGTTCATTAATATTAAACTAATGTGTGACTAAATCTAACATCAACATGTAACCATGAGTATATAGCCTTTATTTTTTATTTTTGGTTTATTTTATACAAAATATATAAGAACTGAATTATTTAAATATTATGAATGCTATTTACAATTCTTACCCACAGGTTATCACGACATATCACAAAATAGTTCTTAAATTAATGTACATTCATAATTAATGAATCAATGTGTTCCTAATTAATTAATGTACATTATGAATGTTATTAACAATTGTTTCACACAGGTAAGCACAATATTATTTTTATATTAATTACATTTCTTATTTCTTATTTATTAATTAAGTACCAATTTATTAATGAATAATTATAAATATTATATTTACCTTTTTTAATGTAATAATGCTGAAGCAGTATACTAAAGAGCTAACAATCTCTTGCGATTTCCCGGCATCATAAAACATCCAGTCAGACTGTCATCACCTGAGGAGAAAGTGTCAGTCATGTGTGAAATGTGCCCTATATATAGGCTTTGTGCGCGAGACAAATGCATTGTTTTAGGCGGGAAATCCGCAGTTGCGCGAGCCAAATGCGTTGTTTTCGGCGGGAAATCCTATGTGGCGCGAGACAAAGTCGGGAAATCTGTGTTAATGCGTAAATCGGTAATATCGTTTCGTAAAATATACTCGCTACTGTCTTTTTACTCATTGTGCTGTTAATCTGCATCCTTTATCTCGTTGTTTTTCAAACACATACATCTGTGGCTGTGTTTTACGCAGTTCGTAGCAGTTCATAGCAGTTCGTAGTAGTATAGCCTCGTTTTCATTTTTTTCAGCTGCCATTTTTTTCTCGCTTAGCCGATTTTCGATCTTTGTAACTCGGCTAAATCGATCTAAATTGCAGTTCCAACTCACTTCCAGACGTCCTGCCTGGTTCCCCATGCTGTAAGTGACCTTTGTTTTATTTTTTAGTGTGTATTTAGTGTTTTTTTTACTGTTTTTGTTCCGCCGCTTATCTCGTAATTTTTTTCACCTCCTATTTTTTTTCTAAGTGCTACGGTTTAACGGCTCGCCTCGCTACGCGAGGCTTGCCAGGCAATGGCAAAGTTGTACGATCGGCAAAGTGGTACGGTTTAACGGCTCGCCTGCGGCACTCATCACTAAGTCGTACGCACTACGCAACGCAGCGTGACGACGAATCGTAGTTAGACAATTATAATATGTGATATATATATATATATACCGTATTTTTCGCCGTATAAGACGCACTTTTTCTTCCCCAAAACTGGGGGAGGAAAGTTGGTGCGTCTTATACGGCGAATATAGCTTTTCAGACTGCCTCTGTCCTCTTGATCTCACCCCAGCGCTTCCTACCAGCATCGCGTCGGCCGGTGCGTCCTAGTGACGTCACACACGCAACGCTGCAGTACACGTGGAGTGCTGGTAGGAAGCGCTGGGGTGAGATCAAGATGGCAGAGATCAGAAGGAAGGTGAGGATCAGGGGGATCAGGGAGGATCAGGAGGGTCAGGGAGGGTCAAGGGCTCCCAAATGCTGCAGTATATGGATGGATGTGTGTGTGTGTATGTATGTATGTATGTATGTGTGTGTGTGTATGTGTGTGTATATATGTATGTATGTGTATGTATATTTATGTGTGTATGTATATGTATGTATGTGTATCTATAAAGGTGAGGATCAGGGGGGTCAGGGAGGATCAGGAGGGTCAGGGAGGGTCAATGGCTCCCAAATGCTGCAGTATATGGATATGTATGTGTATGTGTGTGTGTGTGTATGTATGTGTGTGTGTGTGTATGTATGTGTGTGTGTATGTATGTGTGTGTATGTGTGTGTATATATGTATGTATGTGTATGTATATTTTTGTGTGTATGTATATGTATGTATGTGTATCTATATATATATATATATATATATATATATATATATATATATATATATATATATATTTGTGTGTATCTGTGTGTAAAGTGTATTTGTGTTTGAGTGTATTTGTGTTTTATTCAGATTTTTTTTTTCTTGTTTTCCTCCTCTAAAAACTAGGTGCGTCTTATCTGCCGGTGCGTCTTATAGGGCGAAAAATACGGTATATATATATATATATATATATATACATATTGTTCTTTATTCGTAATGCGTTAGCATTTTCTGTAGTGCTGTACAAATCAATTTTTGTTAACATATTGCAAACACACACACAGTGCTTTCCCTAAAGCACCAAAAAGATTGATGATTGGAGTGGGGACAGATGGGTGATGGGGAGGCCAGCATATATATTATCCTTTACCAGAATGAAAACTCACAAACTTACAAACTAAAGGTTTTGGATGTTATACAGGAGGGTGATAGATGCAATATGGTAGTGTGAAGGCAATAGGATTATGCAAGCAGAGGTGGCTGTGTGTTGCACTATAGATTGTGCGTGTGTGTTATATAAAGCTGCGGAGTGTGAAGTTGTGCATTTTACTGCTGAAGGTCATTAATGAATTCTATTAGTCTATTAGTAATTCTAATAGTAAAATGCACAACTTCATGAAGGCTGTTTCTGTAGAGTGTTGGGCCCGGAAGCCAGATTTTAAGGGGTCAATAAATTGGGTGAAGTGCAATTTATTGTGGTTATATATTGTTAACAATGAGGGGGCCGCAGCACAAAAAAACTATATTTTTTCTCCATTCACTAGCTCCGACACTGATCAGATTGTTAGAGATACATGCAGTTAGATCATTAACAAGTATCAAGATGAAATATCAGTTTAAAAAAATCTTATTAGTACACAAATACACTTAGAAATGGAGGATGCTGCTATGACTAGTCAAGCTATGCTACAATACATGATTGTTCAAAGACCAGTGCCCGATAAAAGCAAAACAATAGTAGGCAGCCGTTCACAGCACAATGCAACACAACACCAAAATATCAACAAATGCATATGTAAAGAACAGTAAAAGTAGGTTAGAAATAATATGAAAAGTAAATACATTTACCTCCATGCAAGATGGGTGCTTGTTAACTGTCCCCCACCCTTCTGTGTAGGAGAAACATTTTAGAATCTGGGTGGCCATATTTCACAAAGTAGGAAATTATATATGCATTATGAGTTTTCTACACATTCATATTTCTATCAGTGAGTGTTGGCCTCCCCTCATAGACAATGCAGCTTTGATGCCTGTGACAAACTATTGTGATTTTCTGATACTGAAACTACACAACAATAGACAGTTATGATTGACACAATAGATTAGAATGAGTAGTGTAATATAACTTGGATATACTCACCCAGGGGTATATCCAGATGGGAAATCTCTGATATAGGACTGAGTAATGCAGAATATGGCATCATGAGTGCTTCCACGGAACCCTGCATTTACACTCTGTATGTGCATATGACATCACAAACCACTTCTACATTCACAACACAATTGTGATTTCTGAACTGCACCTCATCCACTTTGGGCGGACTTAATAACACGTGTGTGTGCAATCAATGGTAGCATAGACATTGGGCAGACGTTTTCTAGGCGATAGAAATTGTCTTGAACATTTCTGAACTTTTTTCTAGTGTTAGGGAAAACAATGTACCTTTTAGCCTTCCTCATCATAACATCAAGCAATTGGTCCAGCACCTGGGAAAAGCCATTCCCCCACACAATGCCCTCTGTGGTCTGGATGTTACCAGAGGCTAAAATGTGTATGGCACCTAACATCTTTGCAGTTACAGCTATATACTGTAATTGTTCCATGACTACATTCCATGTCTTCATGCAGTACCTCATAGAGATCTACAGTATTAGATAGGCACAAGTTACAGTAGGTGACAATGCTCATACACTTTACCATTTTATGTGACTCTCTCCTCATACACTCTTGGAGCACAATGTATATGTCGGGGCTGTAGCTCCATCTGCTGAGCTGGCTATGCCTCTTGCTGCCCCTGTCCAGATTCATGGGGCTGATGTTGGTCCTCACAAGCCTCCTGGGGCTGCTGCTGAGCATTTCTAGCCTTCGGAACTTGCTTCTAATGCTGCTGGGCCTTGGAGCAAGTCTGGCTCTCATATGTGTGGTCATACATGTACTATCATGTCTGCTTTGCCAGTTGCTGGATCTCCTCAAAAGCTTCATCCATTTCAATGTGATCCTCATGTGATCCCTTAATACCCCCTGTCCCTCTTCCATTAACACGCTGTCCATTTCCTGGTCATCTATAATAATCCTGTGCAAGGAATATTCTGAGTTATCTATTACTTTTTTGGTTCACCTCCATTACGGACCCAAGCCCTCCTTTAATCCACATTCACTAGCATCTGCTCCACTCTGCCATGCCTCTGTCTTACGCTTCTTGAGTGTGGATGTGCATTTCATAGGCCTACCTGCTTATTTCCATGTGGTTTTAATGATTTCTATGGGTTGTAATGTAGTCAGTGCTACAATTACAGTTTATGTATGTGATGGCAACTAGAATATACTCAAACATGTATACAGACTTCAGACATCATACTAGCCTATATATGTTTTATAATGCCACATTTTTGGCTATCATGATCTTCTGCATGTTAGCTATGCTTTACTTTCTTCCTCTTTAACAGCTGATTTCTGGCAGTAGTAGCTCCTTTATTGACTCAGACTTTAGCTAACAAGGCTTTTCCGACACATTTTATAACTTTACCTTTTGAAAATATCTCAGGAATTATGGAAATTATGAACGTTACAAGTACTTGGATGTCATTTCTCTGAGGTTATATTTGTGAGTGAGTGTGATGATGTGATTAATCTGTAGGTTAGACTCCTGTAGCATGAATGAAGATCTTATTTCCTGCCTTACCACCAGAATATAAACTCTTAGCTCCCTTCTTATCTCCCTACCCCACAACTCTACCTGCTCTGTATGCCAATCAGGCTGTGAGTAGGGGCAGCTCTCACTATCTGGAAAGAAGTAGAAATTGTAGGCATGTTTAAAATGTCTCTGATATCTTGGGCTGTTATCTCCAAATGGGCATATTATAACTTTTTTATGCTATGATTGGCCCATATTATATAAAATTAGATTATATAATGTTTTGCATCTACCTTTGTAGAGAATGATATTTCTGTGAGATGTGTTTATCCTGAACCAAAGTGTCTGACTTCCATCCCACTCCTTCACATCCTTTCTGATCTTCAGGTTAGTTGAACTAATTTGTCATTTTACAAACAAAAGTAAACAGGTTGTAAAATATTCTAAAAGCTTGCTACGTTTAAATTGGCCTTATGTTTGTTCTTGAACCTTTAAAAATGTATGTAAAAATTCAACAAAATTTCAAATGATCACAATATGTTTTGAATAACTAAACATAATAATGAGCCAACGAGTTTAGAAAGCAAAAAAGCAAACACAACCTTTACGATTTTATCTTTTATGTAGAGGGTGTGTGCTTTTAAAATAATTCACTTCCCTTTAGTTCTACTGAGAACAGAAATTTCCTCTATATTCAAAGTCTTCTCCAAGCTGAGGAAGTTGATCTGCTAAAACCGGCCATTCACATACGACATAAACTGCTATATGTTACATTTAGCATTGTGTGTTGTATATTAATGGTTGAATGTTACTCATATAATTTTACTTCAATACAAAATATACTATCATGGGTAGTTAAAAGTTATACACCCTGTCCTCCGTAGTCTCCGACACTACCCTTTCAAATTAACTAAATTAAACTAAAAACAGAAAATAAATAACAGAATAAGTAAAAAAAACACTTACTTAAAAAAAAAGTAACAGGAAATAAATTACAGTTAACAAAAAAAAATGACTTCAAATAAAATAAAAATGTAATTAATAGAATAAAAAAAAATGAAACCTGTTAGGGGAAAAGGCGTTAAATTATACTTTACCCTCTATGTATTATCCTCCAGCTATGAGCAATGACGCCCTGATCCTTAATCTTTGTCCCTGGATAGGCAAACACATCCCTTTTGATTGTAGAAATCTGTCCTCTTCTTTCTGACTTGAAGACCCTTGATCCTCTCTTCAGCCCACAGAAAGGACCTCCTCCTTAAAATACACAATGTTCGGAAAAAAATGTGCTACACTAACAGAGTTCCTCCTCTGAGGAGCTCCCCTGCCGAATACCAACTTTCTGACATTGATCGCTCTTGCCTTTTATACATTTTTTAGAGCTTCTGATTTGCTAAAATAGGTGTCAGTCGTATTTCAACCAATCAGAATCAAGGATTTGAAAACAGGAACTCCAACTGGTTACAACGAGAGAGGTGCAGAGGGGTACAGCAATGGCCATTTATGTAGTAAACTCTGTTTTTAAATTTTCTGGCTAATGCTTTGCTTTGCTGCTTTTTTGCAAATGTATTTTAATGTTAGTTAATGGTGACCTAACATTAAATTTAACATAAAAAATGCCGGCCCTTTACCTATTTTCTGAAACAGCCATATTAGATTTAATAATAGAAAATTATACAAAAATATTTTAAGATAAAGGGGCACTGAAAGCATTGTCTTGTTTGTTGCATCTGAAAGGTATTTAATGATGTGACACAGTGTGTTTTTTTCAAACAGTGCTCTCAAAGCAGAAAGAAAAAAATGTAAATGGTTAACTGATGTGGGGACTTGTCCCTGTCAGTCAATAGGCAGTAATGCTGCTGTGTGACACATACTTCTCTGCCAATTAAATCTTTAGATCTTTGTATGCTCTCTGCACTTCCTGTTCGTATCAATGAAGTATAGGCAAGTTTTACATTATACAGTATATTTATATGCAAAACACAGCTTTGGTAATGTTTAAAGTGTGCTCTTGTAAATGCATGTCAAACAAAATAGTTATATTATTTAAAGAGCCACCGAAGTGCCATACTTACTGTATTATATTTTTGAAGGCTTTGACTTAATAATGCTTTTACAAATTCTAAAATATTAAACTAATTTTAACAGGTTCATTCCGTTTTGCTTTAATGATGACAGAAATGATGTATTTGTTCCTAAAACAATTAGAAACCTGGGAGGAGTGGGGGGAACAGTGGATTCAGATAAGATCACTATTCAGTTCTGTTTAAAGAATGCTACTACTTATTGCCGCTTGACAACAGAAATTAATAAAAAGAGAAAGCCCACATAGGATAAACCTCCCCCTAAAGCTATAGACAGATGGAATTCCTCATGACACAATCCAAGACATCTAAATACTGTATAAGACTTTCTATACAAATACCTTTAATTTCCTGCTTTCAAACCTGCAATTATTGTTATTTTGTTAGACAACTCACAAGCATGTGACGTTTTTACCAAACTGCATTGTGGTTAATTGTCACATTTAATATTAATTAATATTAATGGTGTATAAAATTGTAAATAAACTTGTATTAAACGTCGGCTTTATATACATAGAATTTGGATAGAAAAAACATAAAAAGCATATACATATTATGGCTTTGAGGATATTTTGCATACTGTGGGAATCTGGAAGAGATTTTGGATGATTTTGGAGAGATTTAGATGTTTTGACTGAAGGGGATTGGCTGTAGGGTTCAATAGCAGTCATTTTGGCTGAATTTAATAACACAGAACAATGTAGAAGCAGAAATTATATTATAAGATACATCAGGTTAGAGTTCTATAACAGTGATTACATTTGATTGATTTATGGTAGTATTTCAATTTGTTGTCATAAAAACAATAACCCATATCAACAACTGAATTAGAAAATTCATGAAAATAGACTCTTAATTGAAGCATATTTCATTGACACATAAGTATTTTAATAATTTGTTTAACTGAAATAATTTTCACTTTAGTCAATATTTTTCAAGAATAATTTTTGCAGCCAAAAGTATGGTTAAAATAATTTGAGTTCCCCATTTTATACATTAATTTTTAAGAGCTGTACTAAGCATAGATAATAATATAATGTCATTCTTATATTAAAACTGCAATGTATTACCACTTTTACTTATAATCAATAATTTTTGGTTATATTATACACCCTGTAAACTTTTGCAGTACTTTTTTGTAATGGAATTTAGAAACATATGCACATATAGGTACAAATAGCAAAAGAAAAATATAATGGTGTGGATTCACTAAGGTGAGAGGTTGGGTGAGCTGTTGGAGAAATATATCTTAAGTGAATTAGATCCACAGAATAAATGCAGTCTTTCATCTCAGTGAATCTCCCTCAATATTTTCTGTGAATTTTAGTAGTGTATATTGAAGAATAGACTACCCTTAAAAGAAATCTTTGTTACATCTCAAAGAAAGCATTTGAAAATGTTCCCTGTGCTCAATAAACTGCTTTAAGTGTATAATTGCCCAAGAGGTGAGTCCTGGTCAGAACTGTATGAACTGACAGCTGCTTCAGCCAATTATATCACAAAAGAGTGTTTTATCTGATTAAATTCCTGCAACTTTCAAGAACCGCATTCAATCATATCAGTCTAATGTTTTTTCATAAAGAAAAAAAACTCTTGGATTTTTAAAACATGTTTTTAAATGCATGCTAACTTTTATTGTTTGTTAAAGTGTTTTACATAATGCATTTTAGTTAGGGGTAAAAGAAGACGAAACAGTGCATTTTTTGTTATATTGCTATATTATAATTGTCCTGCTACGAATCGTCGTCACGCTGTTTGCGTGGTCCGTACGATTTAGCAGGCTTAGTGATGAGCACAGCGAGGCGAGCCGTTAAACCGTAGTACTTTGGCAATGAGCGGCGCAGGCGCTCATTGCAGGCGAGCCTCGCGTAGCGCTCCTCACGTAGCGAGGCGAGACGTTAAACCCTAGCACTTTGGCAATGAGCGCCACAGGCGAGCCGTTAAACCGTAGCAAAAAAATACGGCTGCAACTCGCAAACATGAAAAAAAATACAAACACAATAAATACATACAGCACATACATAAAAAGCTTACCGACAGCAAGAGGGAGCATCCACGACCTCAAAAAACAAAGTTACACCTTCATTTAGCTCAAAATAAAAGAGTTTAGACACTAAAAAATTCTCGAAGCGACAGAAAAAATGGCGACCCAACAAAACGAAAACGAGGCTACAGCACTCTAACCACGGATAACACTTACGGATAATCCGCTAAGATGCATACCACACATTACGACATCGCAAAAATCGTACGCAACACGCGGACAGGAATAAAGCAAAAACACAATAAATATACACAGCACATACATAAAAAGCTTACCGACAGCAAGAGTGAGCATCCACAACCTCAAAAAAACAAGTTACACCTTCATTTAGCTCAAAATAAATCAGTTTAGACACTAAAAAATTCTCGAAGCGACAGAAAAAATGGCGGCCGAACAAAACGAAAACGAGGCTACAGCACTATAACCACGGAAAACACGTACGGATAATCCGCTAAGACGCATACCACACATTACCCGCCATTAAACGACGTACGAATGATCCGCTAAGACGCATACCAAACATTACCCGCCATTTTACGATAATGCGGAAGCACACAGCTACGCTAACGGTTTGGTCTCGCGCACGCACACTATTACACTGCACACATTCATCACACTTACACAGCACCTCCACACCACTAATGCTGCAGCAACATCAACACAGATTGCTAGCTCTTCAACACAATGCATAAAAATAGGTAAAGTATATTCATTTATTAATTTGAATTCTATATTTCAGTAGTACACACAAAACAACATTAGCTACCTTACAATTCCGTATGTATATTAATAACTAAACAACTTTCCAAACATACACATCTCATTGCCGTCATTTTTTGACGGGCAATACACTAGTATTGTTATATCAACCATGAATTGTATGCTTTTTATATTTCTGGATATGGAATATCTTAAAGCATCTGTACTAATTAACTGGTAGGTTAATCTCTAAGGATTTAAAGATATAACAATTATGTAAAATAGTGGGGTTTGTGAAAAATCCAGAAAATTAGATGAGTAATAGGATGCTTGGACTTGCCAAATAGTAAAACTCCTATATTGCCAAAGGCAATAGGGATAACTAACAGTTTTTATGATCCAAACGTGAGTACCGGTATATCGAGTGTGAAATTATGATCCAAATATAAGTGTATTTAGTGGCAACCCCTACTCCTTGCCAAATCACAGCAATGTATGGATATGTGTTTAAGCTCTGGTGCTTACCAGCAACTGGGGCCACTGTCTCTATTCATAAATCCCTAAATTGGCAGGAAAAATGGGTCAATGGTTGAACAATCATGTAATCTGGACTAATGCAACTGAGAATGCAGAAATATGGAGCTTCTAGAAATACACACAATTAAAGGTTTAACCTATCAATGTGTTTATTTCTCAGTGTTAATATAAGACATGTTAATATTATTTTGTATACCGTACTTTGATTGCTAGTCTTCTCTAGCTGTGTTCTTTAAAATAAAAGTTAAGTATAGGTGGGACTATCACTTTAAAGAAGATACCTGTATCCGTTTCCCAATATTCTAATTTTGTACATTACTGTAAATCCTACCTTATTCCTCAGTGAAAGAACAACTCCCATTTTATGAAATCTTCTTGAGCATGCTAAATATTTCTAGTGCTGGTATTCACCTATGGGTTTTTTTAAATACCAGAATAATTGGATGTGGATGAGTAACTACAGATTTCCTAATATTTAATTATCACACATAAAGCTTGTCTTTGCCACAAGCCCAAACAAGAAAATGTAGTTTCTTCCGGACTTTTTCCTTGTTCTGCAGGAAGCCTGTCAATACGCACAACTTCTTTACAGCTTTCTCTCTTATCTGCTGAGACTGGACTTTCTGAGATGTTTTCCAGACGTGGATCTCTTACATGGGAGCGATGGGGATACTTTTTGACAGGTACAAGACTTATTGAAATAAAATAAACTAAAAGAAAGATGTGATATCTAAAAGAAGCATGACAGATTATAATCCAGATTGGCAGGCAAGGCAGAAAGCTGCAGTTTGGCATGATTTTTCATGGGCATTATTATATTTCATTATGATTGTTAAGCCACAAAATCAGCTAGTATGATGTCATAACTAGTAAAGTAGTATATCAGTTTCACTGTATCTGTATTCATAGAGATCTGCACTTCTGTGTGAATTCTTGTATGATAAATAAATCATGTAAGTGAACTAGAAAATCTGCTGCATTTTTGTCTTTGAACATTGGGAAGTTGATTGCAGATATAAAACCTATTACAATTAAATAGATAGTAGAAAAAGAAAAAGATATTTTTTTTACAGAAGTTTTTAGTTAGTGAAGACCTTTCTTTTGGATAGAAGTTCACTAACTAAAAACATCTGTAAAAAAAAATATGCTTTGTGCTTGAATAGAGCTCTTTTAAATTTAACGAATAGCAATTTAATAAGGCTGATCATTTCCCTGCAATGGGGCTTGTCCCTGTCATCCAATGAGCCAGTGTAAAGAGTCACTTTAAGGAAGTTGTGTCCCTTTAACTTGTATAAAACAACTTTTCAATTTATTGTTATTTAAAAAGAAAATGCTGTCTCATGAGAACATTTACACTGAAATTAACTGATTACAATTTTCCATCTTTTACAAACTGTGGCAGAGTGTGGAGCACAATTACCTAAAGCTATCTATTTGCTGAAAAGCTCTGGTAGAAATGGATAGATGAATGAGGTAACATGGAGAGAGGTTCAGCCTTATGTTGGTGGGCAAACCTACTACTTTTAAAGTAAATATTGTAACAAAAGTACAATTAATTGAAATATATTTTACATGGAGTTTTGGCTCAGATGAAGACAAAGTCTTGTTGAAGAGGAACAAAGCTTACAGAAGGTAATAGCATAATACTAGTTACTCCTGGCGACCACAGCACTGTCTTGTAACAACACTGAAAAACACAGTCAAATCAACAAAACATACTGTACTTCATGTTTTTTCATTACTGTCTTAACCTGTAAACTAAATATCTCCAATCCCCAACATCTCAACTTGCTTCTCATTTGCTACCTAATTAGGGGCTTTTGGAGTAAAAATGCTTCTATCTCCGACCCAGGCAATGACCTCTTCCTTATTTTCTACTGCATGCCAAATAAAGTTAAAATATTTGGATTTGTATTTCCATTCATCCATGCTTTAATCACACTTCATGTTTAACATATCAAGAGATGGAGGGCCTTATTCAATTGCAAGCCTGCAGATTACGTTACACATGCCGTAAATATGTCGGATTGAAATTTGTGACGAGTACAGAGCGATTCAATCGAACAAGCCCGCAATTTAAGGGCCGAAAACCGAAACAGTAAACCATGCAATTGTAAGGAGCATTTCAGAGCATGGTCATGATCAATTAAGCAAGGCCGTAACTACCGATTTAGAAACAGCCAAAAGTAAATGAGACCTCCATCACAAAGTCAGTAAAACATGGAGGTTAAACGTCAATCAATTAGCGTTTAGAGGTACGATATGCAATCAGACTCGCAATCCAACAATGTACAAAATTATAAAAATGAATGGCGATACTGTTCTAAATCATGTGGGTGGCCTGATATTTATTAACTCATGGATTCCCGAGATTGATATAACACGGAAATTAAACCTTACAAAAATATGTTTTTAATGCAGATTTGCGAGCTTGAAACTTTTGTACAATTAATTCTAATGTCCCCATCTTTTAAAGTTTGGTATTGACTTTTTATTTGCTTTTACAGTGCTACGAACAGGAGCCTCATTCAATTGAGAAATTGTAGTCTGTAATGGAGGCGTAAGTTCATGTGCTATTCAATTGGCGTTTTTTTTGCAAGCCAAAAACGGCTTACGTGTTTCGGGCTTAAAATCCTGGTGGTTGTTGAAACCAGTACAGCCTATCTAAGCCTTTGATCTTTCATGTCCGCAAGAGTTTCGATCGCTAAAATTGCAAATCGCTATTCAATTGCAAAAATCCCTCGAGCCTACAAACGCAGTCAAGCCCGCAAACAGCAAATGTCGGTCCAAATCTTACGGGTTCCAAATAGGACCCGCAAAGGGTTTACAGACTAGTTTGGTACACTGCAAAATGCAATAAAAACACACCAATGCACTTTAAAATATGGCCAAAGCTGTGTAAGGCATTACTTGCGCAACAACTCCCAAGTATCAAATAGTTAAAAAAATTAAAGTTTTATATTTTCATATGTTGTATTGGTCATGCATAAGCCAATATGAAAAGTCATTCTGCAAGCTGCAGAAACCAATTAAAGAGACACTCCCTGATTACATTTCAACACAAATGCATGAACATGGCTGCCATATAACCCTATCTCACTCACAGAGGCTCTAATGTGGAACCTAAAAATACAAAGATCATCTCATATACATCTCACTCATCACATCTACATTGGGGGAAAAAATTGTGGCCAAATTACACCGCTACATGGCAAATATCAAGTACCAGGGGTACATTTTATTTATTGTTGTTCAGTCTCTCTGTTGTGTCCGACTCTCTGTGACCCTATGAACTGCAGCACACTTACATATGTCTTTGTCTGTGCTTATCCACAAGATTTGCTTGGAAAACATACTGGAGTGGGTTGCCAGTTCCTTTTCCAGTGGACTGCGATTTGTCCGACCTCTCTGCTATGACCTGCCCACCTAGAGTGACCCTACATGGTACAGCTCACAACTTCAATGAAGTACACAAGCCCCTTCACCACCACAAGGTAGAACCGGGGAGCATACACAACACTCATTAACTCTAACCCATCAGGAAGGGCCACAAACAATCATGGAGGCTGTGCAGAGATACGTGGAGCAACAGCCAATTGACCTCCATCCCTGCTACCCCCATCCTGGAAAGTCCCACGCCATTGCTAGTGGCCATGTGCCAAGATGTATACCAATTATCATTTAGTGATATCCCATTAAGTGTTTTGCTATCAATCAATTGACATTATCAACTGTCATATTGTTATCTTGCCTTCAGGGGAATGTTGATACTCCACAGTATCACAAATTGGACTTTGCTAGTGTATTAACCCTTTATTATTATATATGATATATATTATTATATGATATCTTATTATAGTTTTACTATTATAATTATCACTGGCGACTTGCCCGTCAAAAATGACGGCAATAGAACTTTAAGCCTGACAATGATGTTTGCCACACAATGCGAGGCTCTCTCCCCTCTAACTTCCGTTTCCTCTCCCCCTTTCTACTTTAGAGGCCTCGTGATGAGCTCCTTTGGGGCTCATCTCGAGTCCCGCAATGAGCGCCTGTGCCGCTCATTGCAGTCATTGTCCAACCTGGAATTTTTGGGCCTCCCAATGCATATATTAATGATGGCTGTCATTAACATGCCATTGCAAGACTTTGCAAGTCTACCACCATAGCGGCATTAGTCTACATTTAAGCTAACAATAATCTTGTCTTACATATTTGGTTATATGACGGCTTTAATATTGCGTGAGCTACATGTTAAGGGTGGGCTGTCCCTGAGAGGCACTGGGAAAATCTTACACTTAATACATTTCCTTCACAATGCTTGCAGATGCAGAAGGTGTCGTCATGGACCTAAATTGTACAGCATTCCAGAGTGACCATCAATTGGTGAAATGTTAAACAGAACCCAAAGTTCAATTGTACAGCATTCCACAGTGACCATCAATTGGTGAAATGTTAAACAGAACCCAACGTGTCCACAGAGAAGAGGATCATGGACCATGTGATGGAAGGTAGCTGAGTACAAAATATCACCATCCCATAGGCCGTAATCCAAAACTCTGTAGCCAAGCTAGACTAAGTTAACATTTGGACCAATAGTTTGTTCCTGAGGAGTGCTGTTGAGAAGGCACTAAACATATGTGCAGCCCCTACATCCTCCTCCGCCTAGCATCAGGTCCCCAGTGGACGGCCGCCATCTCCTTGGTGGTGGTGGTGGGGGGGAGCAGGGGGAGGCATATCCCCAGGAGGCAGTGGCAAGAGCAGTGGTGGTGTTGTGGGTGGCGGTGGCCTTGGCGGTTGCATGGGAGGAGGAAAGGTAAGAGCAGCCCGGAAAGGTAAGATTCTGTCATCAGTTGATAGCTCCTCTCGTCCCTATTGCACCTGGCCAGGCTGTGCATGATCTCTGCGCAGCCTGGCTTGGTGGTGGGGATTGAGATTCGTGTGCCGTTGCTTGTTGAGGAGGTGGTGGTGGCCCAGTGGGGAGTGTCTGGGGCCCAGCTGGAGCCTCGCTCCATCGGGTGGTGGTGTCAATGCTGAGCCTGGTGGTGGTGGTGGCCAGTCTGCGGCATTCGTGAGGGGAGGAGGAGATGGGGTCAAGCCCCGCTGGTCCCTCCATTAGGCGGGCCCTGGTGAGATTCTCAGTCTCTGGAGGAGGGGGACAGTGGGGTCAAAAGCCGCCAGTGCAGCCGATGGTCCTGCTGGTGACCCCACAGTCCAGATGACATCCTCCTCTTCCAAACCAGGGCCCTCGGCTCCACTTCTTCCCTCCTACCTCTGCGCCGGATCCTACTGGGGGGGGGGGGGGGGCTTGCTCGCTGACTCCCTTCTTTGATGGAGCCGACGCACCGCCTCTGGCTCACCACTGGACCCAGACCTCCTTGATGCTGAAACAGAGAAAAGAAAGGTATATGTTATTAGTATGATGAATAATACATTGTTTTGTGTTCATTCCTAACTATCTGACATCTAGGCTTGAGCCAGGATGATTTACTTGATTGCAACTATGACTAGCTATCATTTGCAAGATTTGATCTGTTCTTTGGTTCTTGATCTTGATTGTTCTTGGCTCCTAGCGCTATCTTGATTCCGGCTTTGGTCTGTAACTGCATGGTTGATTAATGTTGTTGTGCCCAGGAATGACAGTGATTTGTCAGCTTCATGGATTTAATGATACATCCATCTATCCCTTGTTAATGTCATAGAGCTGACATGTCAGTGTCCTTGTTGGTCATCATGGACAGATGTAGTGTCTGTAATGTACATGTAGTGGCATGATGGTGTATGTGATATTCACCTGACATGGAGTATGGATCCTGCAGGGCCACCAGGCCTGAAGCTCCAGCGGTGGGTACTTGCCTCAATAGTTTCTTGGTGACCCTATCCCACTCGTTGTAATGGACTGTCACTTTGGGGCCACCACCTGGTGCTGCAGCTTGCTTGTCCTCCTTGGACATCATCCTCCTCACCTTGGCCCTGATGTCGTCTAAGTGCTGCTTCGCAGACCTCACATCCCTTTCCGCTGTACCCACTGCTTTTACTGCGGCTGCTACCTCCTTCCATGCCTAGGCCTTAGGGCCGGGTCTAACTCCATACCCCCCCCCCCGGAAGGATGACAGGGCATCCACGGATGGCACCAAGGAGCACCACATTATCCTGGTGCGTGTAGTTATTGGACCTTTGCTTGCCCTTAGCCTCTTGCCCTCCCGACTGTGGATGGGGATCCTCAGCTCCCTGAACTATTCCTGAGGCCTGTCCCTCCCCCGACCTACCCCCCTGGATTAGACCCCTCCCACTCTGTCCGTAGACTAGATGTGCCTATTCCTTGGGGCGCCCTACCACCACCCACCTATTCCACTCCACTATCCTCCTCTCCTTCACCTCCCTCCATTCCCCCACCACTCTCCTCCACTCTCCACCTCCTCCACTCCTCTGCCACTCTCCTTTCCTCCACTCTCCACCTTCTCCACTCCTCCGCCATTCCTATCCTCCACTCTCCAACTCCTCCTCCTCCAACACCTCCACCTCCTCAAGCTCCTCCAGCTCCTCCACCGCCTCCTCTCCTCTACCACTCCTCACCTCCTCCTCTCATCCACCACTGCCCATGGCCACCACTCTCTCCTCTCTATCCTACTCACCTCTCCTCATCTCCTCCCCCCGCCTCTCCACTCCTCTCCCCTCCTCTCTCCTCCCTACATTACAATCCCAAAACGAATATAAGGATAAATAAAAATAAGTGTTTCTGTATATATATAAAGAAATGTGTGTATAATGTGTATTTATTAACTGTTGGGGGGTGTGGGGTTTGGGATGGTGTGTCTATGGAGTGATCTAGCTCTATGTGTATCTATGTGTTTAATTGAATTTATGTGTATTGGTAATCTGTAATTATGTGTAATCAAGGAATAAGTTTAAATTTGTAAATAGATGAATATAAATGAACATAATGGCAATAAACTGCTCTGAAATCTCTCATTCTGCTCAAACCACCAACTCTGCTACTTTCTTAGAATCTACAACACAGTCAATGCATGGGCGGGTGGAACGCAAATTTATAATCACTCTGTGTCACTCATCTTCGGCTAGACCGCTTTCTATTTGCTGAGAGGCCTGATTTGCACTCCATTATACCGTGACAGGATCGTAACTGCGGACCGCATCTACTCCTGCCCTTTAACAATTTGCAGATGCAGGAGGGGTTTACGAGTTTAAGGCTTCAGGCCATAACTTGCGCCCTTGCTCAATTGAATAGCACCAGATTTGTAGACAACCGTGAGCCTGCAGCAGGCCCGCAGACATACGGTACTATATAGTGGTGTTTGGATTAATGGAGTTAGTGTGCATTATGGTCTCATTTGCATGTCGCTGTCCAGTTTCCCACAGTGCAGTACATCAACTATATTTCTGTGAAACTTAAGCTGGAAATATGTTTATTAGCTTATTTTTTTAGACATTCAAATGTAATCACAAATTTATTTTCTGTACTACTGTACTCTGTACAGTCTGCCATGCACAATCGCTATGTCATTGGTTGATAAGATTTTCTTGGAAAAAATTCTGGAGTGGGTTGCCAGTTCCTTCTCCAGTAGACTGAAATTTGTTGGACCTCCCTGCTATGACCTATCACCACAACAAGGTTGCAATCCAGAAGGGGTATGTATATATATATATTTATATATATATATATATATATATATATATATATATATATATATATATATATATATATATATATATATATATATATATAAAGAGTGAGGTAGCCGTGAGTGTCCAGTAATCCAATTGAATAATCAGAGAATTGCAGTGAATAGTGATACCTTTTTGATTGGACAAACGTATTCATAATATAGCGATGGGCTTTCAAGAGATAATGCCTCTCTTTATCAAGTCAAAAAGTATTGCTTTTTGGCTTGAATAAGAGAGGCATTATCTCTCGAAAGCTAATCGCTATACTATGAATACGTTTGTCCAATAAAAAAGGTATCACTATTCACTGCAATACTCTGATTATTCAACTATATATATATATATATATATATATATATATATATATATATACACAAATAATTAAATAATTAAACCTATGAGAACAATACTAAAACAGTGCACTCTGATATCATTCACAGAGACCATTCACGTCATGATTGTTCATATTCTCAAAAAGAATTGAAAAGAAAATAAATACATTAATATAATTCAAAGTTTCAATTTAAATTGTAAGCATTTACTAATTTGTCAAATGAATTAGTGGTAAGATTTATTGATGTAAGTCTCGTACATGTTACTACATGCGCTATTATGCTATATGCACTACTACTGCATTATTCCTCATAAACAAATTTATTTCAAATTATACATATGTACTTCATTGCTATATAGAAGGTATGTTTCTACTAGTATTTCACATGTTTTATTGTTTATTTCATTACTTTGTGCAGCCAGCCTTACTATACTGAAACCAATAACTGTGTCTGTCTCCATTGTTAAAAATAAAGGATGTGCACCTATTTTATCTGCCATGACATAATTCTGCTAAAAATAGTAGGCTGCTGAAGATGTTATTTTATTTTCCAAGCACTCTCCTATTATTTGTGTATTGTTATTTTTCTTATACTGTTATTTTATACACTGATATGCTTGGTATACTTTTAAGATTACTAGACACTTCATATATTTTTGTACTAATAAACATAGAATAGACATTCAATTTTCCATACTCATCCTGAATTAATACAAGATATTTCTGATCCTTCTTTCAGCCCTCATATGCTCTCAGTTTCCCATGAGCTGGTCCCAGGTGTTCATCACACTACAACCACCAATGCCAACTGTAGGCCAGAATGTCTTACTGTCTGTTACAACTAATGATGAGATTCTAATGATCAACTGGTTCAAAGGAAGTGATACAGGAAGCAACATGAATATCCTAACATATAACCCTGTTAGAAGAGTCCCACCCACACATGGCAAAATGTATACTGGTCGAGAGACCGTAGTGGATAATGGATCTTTACTCATATCAAACTTGATAACTAACGACAGTGGATTCTACACTGTGCAGCTCACGACTGCAATCAATGCTATAGTTGCAACAACTGAACTGACTGTATTACGTAAGTAATTAATTGTCTTCGTTATTATTTTCCAAGTTTTTATGATTTTCAATATTTATTGAATATATGTAATGGTGCCAACTTACTGTTGTTATATATTACCAAGTCACCATATTTTCTGGGTAAATCTGCCGTACATAGACAAATAGATGATCTTTGTATTTTTTCATTTTTTAAATTAACTAAGGGTACTATAGATATCTACAAATATCAATTTTGTCTGATGAGTTGTTAGAACCAAAACATCATAAAGAGTACCTTTTTTATAAATAAAACATAGCTTTATTGTTTATGCTTAAATCATTATTACATTTTGAACAATTTAGAACAAGTCATGACCAATGGTAATGCCTGCTCCCTATAGTGGTGGACAGGGCTTAGATAGCGCTCAGTACAGTGCCAAACAGCTTAATTTCAATGTCTGCTTTAAGTTTAGTAACCCACAAAGAAACATCTAAAGGTTAAAATAAATAATATGTTTCCCTGTTTTTACCTTTATCTAATCTAACACACATTAGATTGATCCATTCTAAACATATATTTCTTTTATTTAAAAAGACAATTGATTTTCCACACCCCTAAAGCACATTGTACCTACCAATAGAAACACTGTATTTTGGTACAGATGTTAACCTTATACTAACCTTCTAGCCAGCAGTAGCCCAATGCTGAAATCCACACCAGCAATGTCTGAGCTCCTCCTTGCAGGGGAAAACAAGCCTACACACTCCATGTCGCTTTGCTGCACAAACTGTCATCACAGACTGAAACAATATATTAGCTACCTGTGATTGGCCAAAATTAATTATGGATTTAATGGTAATTTTACCAGAGATTTATAGGAGTATTAACTCACAAAATCAACTGCTTGCAAACGCAAGATATTTAGCAAACATCAGGGTGAATGTGTTAATGTTTATTTTGGTATTTTTTCATGCAAACAAATGTTTCATACAGTACTGATTCTCCTCTACCAGATGCATTCATAATCCATGAAACTTAAATATGCCTTTAAAGGAATATCTAGGTTTCCCTGTTTTTACCTTTATCTAATCTAGCACATGCTGCTTATGTCAGAAACGCACATTACATTGAGTCATTATATACACATAAAGATTTATTTAAAAAAAACAAACAAAAAAACTTTTCCACACCCCCAGAGCTACTTACATAGGCACAGTGAACCCCCCAATAGGAAAACTGCATTTTGGTATGGATTTAACCCTTTACTAATGTTCAAGCCAACAACAGCACAATGCAGAGATCCACACAGAAGTATCTGGCTCTTCCTGCTTCCTTGTGCAGGGGACTACATATCCTATGATTCACACAATTGATATACAAACTGCCATCACAGATTGTTACATGAATTAGCTGCCTGTGATTGGCTAGAACAAATGATGAATTTCTATGCTAATTTTAGCAGGGATTAATAGAGATTGCAAACTTTAGGGTAAGTAAAAAATGTTTATTTTGGTATTTTTTACATGCAAAACATGTTTTCATACACTGCTGATTCTCCTTTAGCAGATGCCTACATAATCCATGAAACCTAAATATGCCCATAAAGGTAGTGGTTGAGAGTGTACAACCATGAGGTAAGAGCTAGCAGTGTCTCTCGATCTGTGAATCGTTTGTATGTAGTAGCAGTTGAAGCTTGGTAACCACATTTCTATCACTGACAAAATCATACAAAATTAGTATAACAATTTAAAAAACTCAGATTTTTTCATTTTTTATTTTTACTTACTGAACTATTTAACATGAATAATACTGGATTATAAAGTATGTGTGGAAAAACAGTACAGCAGCCTTAACATTATAAGCAAATTAAAAGAGATTGCATTGATTATATGGCAAGTAAAGTCTGAGAACACTGCTATAATTGGAAAATCATTTGATAGATTTGGGCAAATAAAACAGCCGAATGAAGCTGAAGAAATAATAACAGCTATTTTGATTACTATCTATAAGAGATGAACCTAACTCAGTAAGAACTGTAAAAAAGAAAAGAGTTACAATAAAAAATTGTCACTCTGATTGAGATTTAGAATGATACTAGTTCATAAATCAATAGACAGGATTGTTACTCTGTAAGAACTGTTACATCAGCAACAGACAAAGGGTCCTATTCTATTGCCCAAATCGTAAATTTACACACACTTAAAATCACTCTTAATATTGTTGTATAGTAGCTACTCGCAATCCGATTACATGTTACCTGCCCACAATGACTATGTGCCAGCCAAAGATGAAAATTCAGGCTTACAACTCCATTGGCTTTAGCATAGCTCGAACATTATGAGAGTTTATTATTTAAAGTTACACAAAATCAATATTCTGTTAGACCAGTAGTTCTAGCTCGCAAATAAAGTCTAACCCGCAACTGAAAAAAGCATCACGTTTTTGTCAAAAATATTAGGACTACTAAATAGGACTAAAAAAAGGGCTTTTTCAAACACTTATTATATCTGTAACAGCAATTAACCCACTACTGTACTTTAAAAGCATCGGAAGGCACGGAAAGAGATTAGAATGAATTGTACAACAGTCCCAAACCCACAAATATGCAATAAAAAAATATTATTTTTAACTGTTACAAATTAAGATTGACACTGCAGGTCTACAGCACAATATAAGCAAGTGTCAAACTAAGAACAAGTTGGTAGCTAATTTTAATTTATAACATCATCATATATTATAATGAGCAGCATGGTGAGTTTAGTTTAAGTACTGACTATGGGGGGTAATCATTTTCAACTAGAAAAAGGCTACTGTTTTCTTTTTTTCTTTATGATGTTTTGGTTCTTTTAACTCATCAAACAAAATTGATATTTGTAAATCTTAAGTACAGCCTAAATTTTTGTTATAAAATCAAATCTGACATACACATTATCCATTACACTTTAAACACAATTCATCTTGAAATCCTGAACTGCTGAAATGTTCGTATTAACAAAAATAATGTGGGGCTAATTGTGAATCTTTATATAAAATGGCAACACAAATATTAGCTGTGTAAAATTTATGGGGCACGTCATACTATGGCTGTATATGACTTCCCAGAACACAATACATAGTAGACCCTCCCTTTACATTCTATTCATAACATCAAACACAAATTCTGATAATCTGCTTATTAAAAAAGTATATTTATCAAATGGGGATAAAAACTTCACTGTTTAACCTCCAATTGTCTCCCTGCTTGATAAATGTAACTTATTGTCTTCTCCATTAACTTGATCCCTCTTAACCTTCATCAACCCCCGCGGGCCCCTGTGGCCCTCTGCGGCC
Organism: Discoglossus pictus; assembly: GCA_027410445.1. Lineage (NCBI taxonomy): Eukaryota > Metazoa > Chordata > Amphibia > Anura > Alytidae > Discoglossus > Discoglossus pictus. Next base: position 176,057,155 of record CM050163.1, on the reverse strand, counting down.
CTCCTTGAAGGACTTGGGCCTTAGTTATCGTGGTCCCTTTAGAGCATTTATGTAGCTGAGATTCCACCTCAACTTATCTTCCACCAAATCTATAATTAGTTCCTCTCAAGACTGTCTCTTTCTTCATTCAACATAATAAGTTTCAATACGTATAATTTTAAAATAAAGTCTACTGCAATATATAATTGCTGCATTGCTAATACTCTATTTCCTGACAATAACCTATTTGGACAGCTTGTCCACAATTAATGTGTGGGAGTGTTTCGGACAAACCTAATTCCTAGGTACAAGCCTACATTTCTATCCACTTGTTAAAATTCCTGAATGTATACTATTGAAATAGTTCTGTAATTAAATTCTTCTAATTGTGAAAATGAAAGTAAAAGATGGTATTGAATTATCTAAGGTACATACATCTTTAACTCAATATACATTGCATTTCAATAATTTCATCCGAAGTAGTTAAATGATCGATTATTGGAATTATTTCTGTCATTTCAAGAGCTTTAAACTGTTACTAACAACGGGCATGTTTATTTATCTGTGTGTTTGTTTCATTTTTCCAGGAGATATTTTACAATCAAAGGACTCATTCTATTCCCTATATTGCAATGTTACACCAAGTTTAGTAGCCAAGTAAACCCTGCTAGGCATTCTATGAACGCTTCCTTTCGAGAAAACCACTGCGAGTTACTGTGGCAAGCCCAATGCTGCAAATTACAGCACAATTTCCAATTGACTTTTTTCCTGCCCATATATTACGAGTGCCACTACCTGACTTTAACCCCAAAACCCTTTTAAATTGACACTTTACTGAGCCAGGATAAAATAGGGCAGACCAGTCAAGATAGCACACGCAGATGATTTGAAAACTTTTACTGAGTGCCAGAGCACCCCTTAAAGAAAGAAACCCCAGCAATGAAACTGTTAACCACATGCAACAGGTTCAATAATTAATGCAAATATTAATCACTATGCTGAGGACCTTCTCAGTACCTAAATAAATAACCCTTGCCGTGAGGGTCCTGATTGGACCGCTGCTGCATTTAAACAATTAATCCCATGCTGCAGGCCCAGAAGGACCAGTGGCATCTACCTAATTAAAATAAAATGAAAATTACCCCCCTCCCATTAATTACAAAAAAGGAAAAACCCACATTACAAAAAATAATAAACTCTAAATTCTAGAAAATAAAAAAACTAAAATTACCAAAAATAAGAAAAAGTACAATTAAAATAAAATAAAGACTTACAGTTAAAACACAAGAATTACAATAAAAATGATACATTTAAAGTAAAATAAAAAATTGATCACAACTTCTAAAATAAAATAAATTAATAGTACTTACCTATTTCTCATGATCGTCCAGTGATGATCATCGACGAACCTGATTGAAGAGGTTCTGGTCATCTTCTTTCTTGATTGAAGACATTGTCTTCATCTTGTAGACCAGGAAAGGCCCTTCCAATAAAAAAAATGACGCTCTAGAAAACAAAACAAATTAATAGATATAGATACAAGTAGATGACAAACATATTTTAGTCAATCCGAATGGGCTTACAATTGTCATCCTGCTCAATATGGATTTATGAATTTAAAATCTGAGCAATCTGATTCTTCATAATCTATTATGAAGAATCAGATTGCTCAGATTTTAAATTCATAAATCCATTGCGACAATGTGTGTGTTAGGCATGGGAGAAAAGCTCCAGCAGCAGATTTTATGGAGCAAAGCTAGAATAGAATGGGGTTCAATGTCTCTAGCAGGCAGTGCATTCAATGGCACAATAATCCTCACTGGGAAAGTCTTAGGGATTTTTGTTTATAAGTTTTATTGTTTTGTCCGTTAAAGGAACATTAAAGTCACCAGGTCTTCTTTGCGCCATCAGATGTGGGGGGGGGGGGCATTTGGAGAAAGTGCTTTAATTTAGTATTTGTGGTTTTATGCTGTTTCTAACCTTCCCCTACTCTGGCAGAATACATAATAAACTTCGCTGACTGGTGGCACTTATTAGTGTCAAGTGCACAGATTGTAAATAACTGCTACATTTCAATTATTTTTTTATTACATATATAACCCCCAGATATATTTTTTTGTTAAGGAGATTTAATTGCTAATAGGCATCTGACATCTACTGTATATATAATTATTATTAATCAGAGCAGCCATTATGATGAAAATACTTCAAAGGTTTTCAGTTCTGTACACTTTTTCTAAAACCACACAATATTAACAAGAATAACATTAGAAGACAACATATTCAAATTACAATTTTCTTTTAAATATTGTTTTTAAAGTTTTAAGAAAATAATTCAGTATGGCTGAATTACTTTGTAATATTTAAACAGATACCAAATATTAAATAATTTGTGATGATTACCCTATTTATATAATTTTTACCATTTAAGACAACGGTTTATGAATTCACCAATGTATTTACTTGGCATCAAATAAATTGTGCAATAAATCTGTTAATCTGTCCAAAAAGTTATAGATTTTTTTTTAGTTTGTAAGTTACTGCTCCATGTTTTAAGAAGAGAGGTAGAAGCACTACAAGGAAAAACTGTGTCTCATTTCTATCACTGATCTGATTGTTTCATACATTTTTCGGTATTCTTTGGCAGCTACCATTACCTAACATGCAGAGATTCCCAAATGGTTTATGTCCTGTAATGTAAATGGTTTATTTAGTATGTGTATTAATATGTTTGTTTTCCCATTTCACTTTGTATATCTGTGCAACCCTATCGATCTTTGTATGTTTTTTTTTGTAATAAATTGTATTTTGTGTCTGTCCTTTCTCACCCTAAAGCTGCTAATGGAGGTGGAAACACTGCGATACTAGTAACCCCTGTGACACCTGGAAGCACAGTACCGCCACTCAACCAACCAGGTCCTGGCCTTTTTCATATTACTGTTCTACCCAGCATTCCCGCTAAGATGATTCTATTGCTCTCTCACCCTAAGAAACCACAGTTTACGTCTATCATAATTATTAATTATTGGTTCATTATTATACTCCATTTTATTATCATCTGCAACTAATGTTGTCTTGTACCAGTTACACATATATTACCTAAAACTCTATACAAATCAAAGTGAGACAATATTGAATTTGGTATCACATATATAGTTGTCATAATTGCGAGTTTGTATGTAACACTCACAAGTTGCGAGTCTTACACACAAACTCGGAATACTGCGCATATGCGCATTGCGCACAGAGAGCCTTGCAACAAGAGCCGTGCATGTGCAAATGCTCGGCGAAAGGGGAGGGAGATGGGGGGAATGAGACACAGGGAAGGGAGAGGGGGAAAGAGACACAGGGGAGGGAGATGGTGGAAAGGAGACACAGGGGAGGGAGATGGTGGAAAGGAGACACAGGGGAGGGAGAGGGGTAAAGGAGAGACATGGGAGAGAGAGGGGGGAGAGACACAGCGAAGGGAGAAAGAAACAAAGTGGAGGGAGAGGGGTGAAAAAAACATGAGAGTAAGAGACACAGGGGAGGGAGATGAGGAGGAATCAGACACAGGGGAGGGAGAGGTGGGAAGAGACCCAGGGGAGAGGGAGAGGGGAACAGACACAGGGGAGGGAGAGGGGGGAAAAGAGGGGGGAAAGAGGCACAGGAGAGGGAGATGGGGAAGAGACACAGGGGAGCGAGGGTTTTTTTGAGACACAGGGGAGGGTGAGAGGGGGAAAGGAGACACAGTGGAGGGAGAGGGGTTAGCAACACAGGGAAGGGAGAGGGGGAGAAAGAAACAAAGGGGACGGAGAGGGGTGAAAGAAACACAGGAGTGAGAGGGGGAAAGGGGGAGAGTGACACAGGGGAGGGAGAGGGGGAAAGAGGCACAGGGGAGGGAGATGGGGAAGAGACACGGGGGAAGGGTTTTTTTGAGACACGGGAGGAAGAGAGGGGGAAAGGAGACACAGGGGAGTGAGATGGGGAAAGGAGACACAGTGGAGGGAGAGGGGAGTAGAGGCACAGGGAAGGGAAAGGGGGAGAAAGAAACAAAGGGGAGGGAAAACACGAGAGTGAGAGAGTGAAAGGGGGAGAGTGACACAGGGTAGGGAGAGGGAGGAAGAGACAAAGGAGAGAGGGGGACACAGGGTAGGGAGAGGGGAGGAAAGAGATGGAGGGGGGACAGAAAAATAAAATATTATCCCGTCATTTGTGACGGGCAAGTGACTAGTTTATTAATATCATGCAATACCTCACTCCAAAGTTATACTGTATATTCTATACTTTTTAGTTACCTTAAACAGACTGAACAAACAATCACTTGTTTTTACGGTAGTTATGAACCAATAAACCCATCTAATCTGCTCATTCTTCTTTCTTCAAAAAAAGCATAGTCATATTTTCTATTTTATTGACATATTGACATATGACATATTCTATTAATGAACAGTTTACCCTAATGGTCCAGCTTCCATAACTTTTAATTACTAAAGTTCAGTATAAAAATGTTTTTTCAAAAAGTAAGTGAGAAAATTTACACCAAAACTAGATGGTTTTCTTATTATATTTAGGTTAGAGCCTCTCCCAACTTTTACAACGTGGTAAATGATTGCATTTCACTGTTGTTTCCTCATTACTGAACAGCAGTGGTGGTAAATTGTTGGAAATCATGTAGCTCTTTTTGCAGCTTGAATAGGATTTTTTGAGAGTCCTGATTGGCTGAGATAGAGTATTCAGTTGTCGCCCTGCTCGATATTGATTTTCAGTCTATTGGGGCGAGTGAGTTTGCTCGGATTTTAAATTCATAAATCCATTCTGAAAAGCCTTTAATTTGTGTGTTAGACATGGGAAAGGGGCTCAGGCAGCAGATTTTATGGAGCAACGCTATTTCTTGCGCTCGTATGGAATGCGGCTCAAGGTCTCTGGTAGGCAGGGCATTCTATGGCACCAGATTACAGGCTTGGAAACTCTTGGGCATCTTTGTTTATAAGTTCCATTTTTTGTCCTTAACGATTAATTATATGGTGGTGTAAGCATATGGTGAGACTGCTTTCATTTAGTATTAGTGGTTCTAGGCTGTTTCTAACCTTCCTCTACAGAATACATAATAAGCTCTGCTGATTGGTGGCACTAGAGTCAAGTGTAAAAATTGTAAATAACTGTTACATTTCCATTGTGATTTCTATATTACATATATTAACCCCACATTTTTTTTGTTAAGGATACTATTGCTTCTAGGCACCTGTCAAATATAATTAGTATTAATCAGAGCAGCCATTATGATGAAAATACTTCAAAGATTTTAAGTTCTGTACAATTTTTCAATAACCACATTATATTGCCATATCTTACTATATTCATATTTTAATAGTATGTTATAAATACTCTGTAAAACAATAAAAAAGACATTAATAGATGACATATTCAAAGTATAATTTTCTTTTAAATAATGTTTTGGAAGTTTTAAGAAAACAATTTAAAATAACTTATACAAATGAATTAATTAATTAATTTGTGCTGATAACCCTGACTATATATTTTTTACCATTTAAGATGACAGTCTAGGAATTCCCAAATGCATTTACTTGGCATGTATAATCAAATAATTTGTACAATAAATTTGATAATCTGTCAAAAAAAGTTATAGAATTTTCTTAGCTTGTAAGCACTACAAGGAAAACTGTGTCCCATGTCTATCACTGATTGTTTCATACATTTTTCTGTGTTCTGTGGCAGCTACCATTACCTAACATGCAGAAATTCACAAATGGTTTATGTCATGTATGTGTACTAATATGCATATTTGTCTATGTCACTTTATTGTATATCTATACAGTCCTATAGATCTTTGTATGCTTTTTTTAAAATAATTATTTTTTTGTGTCTATCCTTTCCCACCCTATAGCGCCTAACGGAGGTGGAAGCACTTTGATACCAATAACCCCTGTGATACCTGGAAGTGCAGTACCACCACTCAATCAACCAGGTACTGGCCTTCTTCTGCTCTACCCAGCATTCCCACTAAAATTATTCTAATGCTCTCTCACCCTAATCTATTACTCATGCGGCACTTCCTCTCCTTTCTGTCTAGAAATTTGAGGCACAAATGCAGATATGGAGAAAGGCAGCACTTTTCTTTCTGGCAGCTCTTATTTGTGGCCTCTCATGTAGTTGTGGATATTGAGGCTGATTCTATAGCCTCTAAAATATTAGAGGTACAAAATTGTTTTTCCTATTATTATATTTAGGCTGGAGCCTCTCCCAACTTTTACAACATTTGGTAAAGTATTTCATTTCCATGCTGTTGCCTCATTACTGAACAGCTGTGGGGGTAAATTGGAGGGGAATGTGCTCCACAATCAGCCATAGTTTATAAAAATGTGGGAAATCAGTATTTTATTTTGATGAATAACATACATGTTATGGGATCTTAGTTCTTAGCTTTTTCCCAGGGCTAATGGTTTGATATCTGTCTTTTATTTTTGTGATGTGGCTAGGTGATACAGGCACAGGAAAAAGTATTGGAGCTGTGGTGGGAGCTGCCATTGGTGGAGTTGCTGCAGTTGGTTTATTTGTCACAGCTTTAGTCATGTGGTTTAAAAGACGCAGCAGAAGAACCAAACAGGAGTCAGATTTTGAATCTGAGAAACCAACCACTGGACAAGCAAGTAAGTAATCTTGTACCTGTTCTAATTAATCAAGTAATAGACATATATAAACACTACGACCGCACACATAACTCTGTCTTGACAAGGCTTGCAGTAATGTTATTCAGCAGTCATAAGCTGGAAAAAAAAACAATAAGTGAAGAGAAGCTTTTTTTATCAGAAAGTTAGAAAAATTTTATTAAGGGGTCATAAAAATGCAGGTTTACACCATGTACAAATCATGATCAGTGTCTACATGTGCTTGTAAAACAGCTTTTTATTTATTTATTTAAATAAAATATGCACCTAAGACTATTGATAATATGGCATGCTATTTAATACTAGCATATCTTACACTCTGTTCTACTGCAATCATTTCTAAATATTCGTTTGTCATACATAATGAATGACAATTTGAGTATAAATTTCATACGAAAATGTACAATTGAGGAACCTGGAATGTTTTTGATGAACTTCAGAGATTAGATACATTACCACACATTAGAAAATAAAGTACACCTTAGTATATTTGGCCAATGATTATTTGGAGAATTTTATTGGTTAAATTAAAATAAACTTTTTTTCTATATCTAGAGTTCAAGATAAAGTTGTCAGCTTTCCACAATGCCTTCAGTAACCTGCTTGAAATGTACAAAATCACAGATAGTGATATACACATTATGTTCACACATGGTCACAAGCAGTCACATTTTGGTTGTGGTCTATTGTTTAAATCAGATTAAATAATCTTCTGTATCTTCCTCTGTAGGTAAGGAAAACAGGGAATACACATATCCAGATCCCAGAAGACTGCCTTCCATCCCGCCCGTTCACATCCCACCTGATACACAGGTCAGTGAAAAGAACCTGTAACTGCAGTGTGGTACCGTTTTAGTCATGGAGAAGTAATAAAAAAATGGTGTAAATTTTATGCACTGCAATGGCTAAGTGAGTAGGATTACATTTCATAGTATCAAGACCCCTAGGTGAAATTAAAAAAGATGTAGAGCAAATATAATTGTGAAAATGTATTGTATTAAAACAGAATATAAGGTACTGAACTATTTATCAAACACCTAGGGAAGAAGCATGTGATTTGACTCTTAGAGTTTTCCTATCCTGTAGGAAGAAAAGGTAGATGATATAACATAGTATACTATTGGCAATTAATGGACTTTCCCTTTAAGGTCAACAGTACTCGATCATTGTGAGTGTAAAGAACATATATATTGTGTCTCCACTCATACTTAATAGTGTAATATCTGTCTGTAAAGAACTTAATCATGCTTTCCCCTAGCCAGTTCTTTTAATATTGCAAGACTCTCATTAAATGATGAAGGGAAATTAAATATAACAGTACAATGTATCCAAGACATGATATTTAACAATAATTTATATATATTATTCTATTGTAGATCACCACACCTGATAACGAACATCCTTACATGGTAAGTACACCCCTAAAATTAGCAAACAGGACTGATATTTGATTATTTTTCTGTGCTATGTTAGTAAATAATAGTGTTTTTAGCTTAATAATGTGTTGTCATCTAATTCAGTGCTAAATTTGAACTTTGACGTATTACTAACTAATTAACATTAAAAGAACCACATCATGTCTTCTTAATATTAAATGATGTGCAATAGTTAATGATTGGCACCACAAGCTGCAGCATAGCAACACATTTGCTAAAATGATATAACAATGGCAGGTTGGTCATCTATTAGGAGGTTTGCTAAGCTATGTACAGTATATATGCTCAACCATGCTTAGCGGCTTCTCCATGACCTACATTCCGTGTCCTATATCGCTATAAATTCGCTATACCACTAGCAGTGGTAATAATACATGCCAGACAATATTAGAAGGTAAAATACAGAGATAAATAATAAAACTGCTATATATTTGAGAAAATATTATAACTGAAGATACTATGTAACCATTCTTATAGATTACAGATAATTGAAGCTAAGTCCTCCATTCCATTATTCCAGTAGCATCCGAGAAAGCCCTTATTTGGAACTCTGGGAGCTTTATTTCCTTAACTTAAGCATGTATCACGTTAGTCCTCTAATGTTTTATTCAGAAATATTTGCAAATTCAGTTTGATAGATTTATACTCTTAGAACAAATTGCTTGTGAGTACCCATATTGGCTGGGTTTAGTGACATATCAGAAGTCCTGTTCAATATCAGTGGGTTATTGAAAATCATGACAATTTTTTTGTGAGCAAACACCAGTAAGATTGAAACATCACAGAAAACTGCCATTTACAGTCTATAGAAGACTTGGTTTCATGCTGTGATTGTGCCATGCTTCTACAGCTAACCTATGTGTCCCATGCATGGTGAGTACAGATTGTGTGAGAGGGAGTTAAGGAGAGAAGGAATTTATTGCTATACATTCGCTTACACATATTTTGCTAGAATACATTAATACATATACTCATACTAGCATTTAATAAATATTTTACTGATAACACATACCCGACAACCCTTTCATATACATGCACCTCACCTACTGTATATGCCCTTGCAACATACCCCATGTTGCATAGAACAGCAATTGCACTCAACATCCTCCCACGCACATCCTCTGTTACCTGCCCTAAAACTATGTCTTTGTTTTAGATAATACATATTAATACACACAGCACATACATGTTTTATTTCAACATATGTACATAAAACATTTTATTTATACATGTGAGTAGGGGTGATTGTGTGTGTTTTTGTGAGTGTGTCAGTGTGTACATCAGTGAGTGTTTGGTGTGAGTGCACTTCACATTTGCTTGCCCCAGGATGGAGAGGAGGGAGGAAGACAGGAGAGAAGTGTGGGAGAAATAGGTGGAAACCATGGGGGAATATGAGAGAATGGAAGAAGAGGAGACAAGGAGAGACATTGAGAAGAGGGGAGAAATGAAAAGCAGGGGAAGAAGAAGAGCAGGGGAGAGAGGGAGGGAGCTAGGAGAGGGGGAGAAGAGGTAGCACTGGAGGAGAGGTTGGGGAGGGAGAGGTGCCTACAGGCACACAGTATACAGTGCCAGTGAAAGAGGGGTCTATACCTAGTGGTAGGTTAAGAGCTTGGGTGGGCCACGCCGCAGGACAAGCTGAGGGCGGTCCAGTACCCCCGGCACAGTCAGTGGATCAGGAGGCTGGAACAAGACATAGGATCCATGTTTAATTCATGGTACTCCTGAATACCATCCATGACAGGTCTTATATTGTCCATGGGGGAAAGGGAAGTTAGGCCTGGTCAGAGGGCAAAGATGGGATGAGAGGTTGCAGAATAGGACAGCTACATGATATAAAGAGCATCAAGCATCACTATGATAATTGCCAGGGATCCTCAAGGCGAAAATGCCAGGAAAGGTAGCCACTGCTAGAGCTACAGAGCTACAGGTGGTGGGCACACACCTCATTCATACACACAAACACACACAACATTCACTACAATCAGCTACAATCAGCAGGAGCAGTTACTGAAGGAGAAGATGTCTGCAGAAACAATTGAGGGCATCCCAGAGCTGTGTGACACGGACTGGCCTGAGACCCTTCAAGGTGATTATCAGTACCACTTATTATACAAGTTCCCTACAAATATATCATCCTACACCATAAAGTGAAGGCTCTGTAAACCATCTACTATGTAAATAACAGACATACAAATTTATACACTGAGCATCACTTAAAGGGACTCTGTCACCTCATCAGGAAATAGGTTTATTTATGAAAAGCATTAAAAACTGCTGATGCATTGTAGTATAATTTTCTATCTACAATAAATGATTTGGTAAAAAAACTACTATTGCTTTTGATGCTCCTATATGCAAATGTGTTGCTCAGAGTACTTGATGAGGGGAGAGAGGGTGTAACTGCAAAATATTATGAGGGGTCCTCATGTTGGCCACTGCAGAGAAAGACAAGTGGACTATAATGCTAATAAGCACATCAAAGCAACTAATTAATAATTGGGAGATGTTTGTTTACATTTAAATATTGCAACAAAAATTTGGAATTTACCTGTATTGAATACTTAAAAAAATATAGATAACAGAACATATAGCCATTTTCTTCTGCTCTGTGAGAATGAACTAGGAAAGCATTTTGATTTTGAAATGACAGACTCCTTTTAAGATTAATCTTTACATGAAATTTTGCCATAAATATAATCACATATATAATTGTGAGCATGCGAGCCGTTGCTCATGCTTGTAGGCTCTTGCAGCGAGCCTGCGGCCCTCGCAAAAAAGTACGAGACACGTTACGACCAATTATGACCTCGCAAAAATCTGCCGCAACCCGCGGACATCAAAAAATAAAAAACACAATAAATACACACAACACATACATAAAAAGCTTACCTACAGCAAGAGGGAGCATCCAGGACCTGAAAAAATGAAGTTACACCTTAATTTAACTAAAAATAAAAGAGTTTAGACACTAAAAAATTCTCTAAGCGAGAGAAAAAATGGCCGCCGAACAAAACGAAAACGAGGCTACAGGACTCGAAACAGGCAAAACACCTACGAGACACGTTACGACCAATTACCACATCGCAAAAATCGTCCGCAACCCGCGGACAGGAAAAAATGAAAAACACAATAAATACACACAACACATACATAAAAAGCTTACCTACAGCAAGAGGGAGCATCCAGGACCTCAAAAAATGAAGTTACAGCTTAATTTAACTCAAAATAAAAGAGTTTAGACACTAAAAAATTCTCTAAGCGAGAGAAGAAATGGCCGCCGAACAAAACGAAAACGAGGCTACAGGACTCTAAACACGCAAAACACCAACAGAAACACGCAAAACACCACAAAACAGCTACGGATATTCCGCCACAGACAAATAACACACATTAGCCACCATTTTAGAATAATAACGTCTACAATGCGGAAGTACACAGCTACGCTAACAGTTTTGTCTTGCGCACGCACACTATTACACTGCACACATTCATCCCGCTTACACAGCAGCAACATCAAAACAGATTGCCAGCTCTTCAACACAATGCTTCCTGCATATATTACTTAAAAATAGGTATATTAATTTATACACCAAACAGCATTAGCTCACTTACAATTTCATTGCCGTCATTTTTTGACGGGCAATACTCTAGTGACATTATAACAGTGATTGTGGAATTATTTAACCTAGAACATTATCTATAGTGTTAATCATATCCAACTCAATTGGTATATATATTTCCTTGACCTAATTAACACATATTGAAAACGCACCACAGCAAAGATATTACATCCGAATGTTCCAAAACATGTTAATTTGGCGAATTGCACATGCAGTTGCAATACAATTCTATTTGGTTTATGAAAACTAGTTTGATAACAAAACATTGTTCAATATTTCTACTGGAATCCAAGAATATTCAACACTTCAGAAAATCATGAACACATCAACACAGACAGATTATATGATCAATACATGTGGATTGTCAAAATTTTACCCTTCAGCTACCTGGACTTCAGGCCAACAGCACCACATGGGAGGAAGAGGAGAAGCAGCAATAAAAACAGGAACCAGCCTATAAGGAGTGGGGTAAATTCATGTTGGCAATGGATGAACCAGCTGGGCCATCCGCTACCAGGGTGATCTTTGAGAGCACACAAAACTGAATACATCAAATGCTCCTGAATGTGAATTACATGGAATCACCACGGGCTTGGAGCATGTGGGGAACCTCCTCCAAATTTTGGTGGGCCAACAACTAAGATAAATGGTCTTCCAATCCGCCGGTGGATGTCCTCCGACACTGCCCTCCACAAGTGCCTGGTCCATCGTTGTCATTGGCTTCTTCCCTCCCGAAACCTCCACCAGCAGCTAACATTTCAATAGCACTGAGGAATGCAGTTGAGAAGAGATTATGTGGTAGCTATTTTTCTAGTATCTATTAAGGCAGTTTGTCATCTGCAAGCAGTGTTACCTAGTATTGTAAATAAACCATATACAGTGGCTAAGAAATGGTCATCCAAATAATAACATCTCCTCTAATGATAGTTCTCACACACCATAAATAAATACAGATATAATGTTTTGACCACAAGGATTAATGTGAACTTGGATATGTACCAATGCACACATGGTCAGTTTTATGACATAGTTCCATGTCTACATGTTTGTAAGTCATGATATATTAACAAACACATGTTTAATATAATAGCACCTATATACCTTGAAAATCAGCCCATGAGTAAGCTCATAATTGAAGCTAAACGGACCGTTGGGACCAGGGGGAGCAGGTGTGCAGGGTCTACCCCATGTGGGACTTCTCCAGGCAGGCTGAATTCAACTAATCGCAAGTATTGGGCATAATGTTGCCCTTATGAACAATTATGCACTTCACTGTTCAGTAAAACCTTATGTGTCAGGTTTAATGATGTATCAAGTGATATATGTGCACTTATTCTTCTTACCCTTTCAAATAATTTGCCTTATATAACAGCCTTATGCTATTGGCGTGACCTTATTTGTTTAACATATATATATTTAAGACTCCTGCATACCACCTCCTCTCCTTCTCCTTTTTGTTTTTATTTTTCACACACAGTGTGCACCTTATATATTTTAACTTATGTACCATTTCTAAGTAATCCTTTGATTAGTAGTCATACTTGCTTATGAGGATTACAATAATACATCCCTGTATATTACTATCCATTATTATGGCTCTATGCACCTATAAAGATTACTGATATGATCCCCTTATTTGTCTCTTATTTTCATCCCAGCAACTGCTAGGATATTGACATTCTTTGGTCATTTCCTTGAATTTGTGCACTACATCATATACATGTTAAGCATCTAGGACACTCATATTGCATTCTATTAACTCTTTTAATTCACACAACAACGTTTTTTTTTATCATTTTATCTATCCTTTTTCTTTAATTAAAATGTAATCCTTCTATAAATTTAGGTCACATAGTTCTATTCTTGAAAATCACCTGCCTACATTTTATATAGAAGAGAGTGAGACAACCATATATGCATGTATATATATGTGTGTGTGTGTATATAAATAAATATATATATATATATATATATATATATATAATAATAACCACACTTATCGCATATATAGTTGTGAGCAACACGGATTGTTGCTAACGCTTGCGGGCTCGCTATCACAAAGCGAGGGCCGCAGCTGCTGGCAAGGAGAACTGGTGGAGATGAGCGCCAAAGGTGCTCATCCCTATGACCCTGTACGACTTAGGCAGGGAGCGCCAAAGGCGCTCACTGCTCTGGTGGAGATGAGCGCCATAGGCGCTCATTCCTATGACCCGCGGAACTACACATCAACACAAAACTCAATTACACAATTCAGAATGCGAGACCCGTGGCACTTTGAAAAAAATCGCATGAAAACATTAAGGCCCGTAACACTTTGCAAAAAGGAAAGCAAGGTCCATAAAATATGAAGTTAACGGCCGAACCATGCACATACAAAAACAACAATAACGCCACCAAAATACAAAAAAATGCAAAAAAAAACATTACTCACAGCACAAGGTACATCCACGACATCTAGGAGTGAGGTTGCACGACAATTTGCCCACAATTTGACCAGTTTCAGCACACAGAAAATCGCGACAAAAAAATTGTCGGCTGAAAAAAACGAAAATGAGGCTATACCACTAATAAAAAAGCAAAAACCCGCCAGACACATAAGACTTTTACACCAGAACGTACAAGGTATAAAATACACTATTAGGGAGGACGCAAAATGCTCCACACCCACGTAACACATACACAATCGCCGCCATTTTACAACACTAACTTGAAACTAATAACATTTCCATTACGAAATGCTGAATTACACACCTAAACAAACGGTTTGCGCTCGCGCACGCAGCGTACATACGCTACACACTTCACACATTGCAGACACCTCAGCAATCATTCAAATGTACATTGTATGCAGCACGAAAATCGAAAAAGATTGTTAGCTCTTCAGGATATTGCTTGCTGCATATATTAATTACAAATAGGGAAAGTATATTAATTTATGATTTTATTAATTAAGTATCATTAAAAAATAGATCTACAGAAAAAATAAAAAAAACAGGCAAGAGGATTGCGACAAACATCGAAGGCGTTCATCCCCCCAAATCACACTGAGCGCCGAGAGTGCTCAGAGGAGCAACAGTACACCAGGGGAGAGGCTCGCATTCAGCGCTAAATGTGCTCATCGCGGCCCTTGAAATGAGCTCTAAACAAGCTCACATGACCAAAAATACACCAGCCCAGAGCCTCGCAATGAGCGCCAAAGGTACTCAGACCAACAAAAGCCTTACTTTGTGTGCCAAACAGCATTACCTATAGCCAATAAAGGTTTTCTCTTTTTCTTTAGTTTGTTACTACATAATTAAAATTAGAGTCTTGGATTTCCTTTTAGTGCACGGGTATCACCATTTGGGATCCTGTACTCTTTGAATTCCATTATTTACATTTATCATTTACTTTATTATATTTAGGGATTATTCTTACTTATTCCTCTATTTAAAACAGCATTACCTGCCTTACAATTTTATGACCGTCATTTTATGAAGGGCAATTTGCTAGTATTATATAATGTTCATCATAACACATGGCCTGTACATATAGTCATAGACATTCACAACACCTTACAAAGAAAGAGACAGATACCAAATTGAAGTTAATTTTGGGTTATAAATATATATACAGTGGATATAATAAGTCTACACACCCCTGTTAAAATGTCAGGTTTCTGTGCTGTAAAAGAATGAGACAAAGATAAATCATTTCAGAACTTTTTCCACTTTTAATGTGACCTATAAACTGTACAACTCAATTGAAAAACAAACTGAAATCTTTTAGGTGGAGGGAAGAAAAATAAAAAATAAAAATAATGTGGTTGCATAAGTTTGCACACCCTCTTATAACTGGGAATGTAGCTGTGTTCAGAATTAAGGAATCACATTCCAAATCATGTTAAATAGGAGTCAGCATACACCTGCCATCATTTAACGTGCCTCTGATGAACCCCAAATAAAGTTCAGCTGCTCTAGTTGGTCTTTCCTGAAATTTTCTTAGTTGCATCCCACAGCAAAAGCCATGGTCCACAGAGAGCTTCCAAAGCATCAGAGGGATCTCATTGTTAAAAGGTATCAGTCAGGAGAAGGGTACAAAAGAATTTCCAAGGCATTAGATATACCATGGAACACAATGAAGACAGTCATCATCAAGTGGAGAAAATATGGCACAACAGTGACATTACCAAGAACTGGAGCTCCCTCCAAAATTGATGAAAAGACGAGAAGAAAACTGGCCTGGGAGGCTACCAAGAGGCCTAAAGCAAAATTAAAGGAGCTGCAGGAATATCTGGCAAGTACTGGCTGTGTGGTACATGTGACAACAATCTCCTGTATTCTTCATATGTCTGGGCTATGGGGTAGAGTGGCAAGACAAAAGCCTTTTCTTACGAAGAAAAACATCCAAGCCAGGCTACACTTTGCAAAAACACATCTGAAGTCTCCCAAAAGTATGTGGGAAAGGTGTTATGGTCTGATGAAACCAAGGTTGAACTTTTTGACCATAATTCCAAAAGATATGTTTGGCACAAAAACAACACTGCACATCACCAAAAGAACACCATACCCACAGTGAAGCATGGTGGTGGCAGCATCATGCTTTGGGGCTGTTTTTCTTCAGCTGGAACTGGGGCCTTCGTTAAGATAGAGGGAATTATGAACATTTCCAAATACCAGTCAATATTGGCACAAAACCTTCAGGCTTCTGCTAGACAGCTGAACATGAAGAGGAACTTCATCTTTCAGCATGACAACAACCCAAAGCGTACATCCAAATCAACAAAGGAATGGCTTCACCAGAAGAAGATTAAAGTTTTGGAATGGCCCAGCTAGAGCCCAGACCTGAATCCGATTGAAAATCTGTGGGGGTGTTGTGAAGAGGGCTGTGCACAGGAGATGCCCTCGCAATCTGACAGATTTGGAGTGTTTTTGCAAAGAAGAGTGGGAAAATCTTACCAAGTCAAAATGTGCCATGCTGATAGACTCATACCCAAAAAGACTGAGTGCTGTAATAAAATCAAAAGGTGCTTCAACAAAGTATTAGTTTAAGGGTGTGCATACTTATGCAACCATACTATTTTATTTTTATATTTTTTCTTCCCTCCACCTAAAATATTTCAGTTTGTTTTTCAATTGAGTTGTACAGTTTATAGGTCACATTAAAGGTGGAAAAAGTTCTGAAATGATTTATCTTTGTCTAATTTTTTTACAGCACAGAAACCTGACATTTTAACAGGGGTCTGTAGACTTTTTATATCCACTGTATATATATATATATATATATATATATATATATATATATATACATATAATCCTTTATTTGTAACGCGCCAACATATTCCGTAGCGCTATACAGAAATGATGTGCATAGCAAAGTACAATATTACACACATGGCAAAAGATTGTAGGGCCCTGTCCTTGAGCATAAAATCTTACGAAGAAGTGCTTTCTTCCAAAGCACTTTACAAGATTGGAATCTCGCAGAATTGCAATCTAAAGGAAACGGAAGAAGCAGAATCCTGGGCAAGAATAGGATGGGAACATGATTAGGATAGGTCAGGAGGGAAGTGAAAAGTTACTTGTGTAAAGTTAAGAGGTTTTCATTAAGTTGGAGAGGGAGGGCATCTATGGGATTTCCTGGTGGTCCAGTGGTTAGGATTATGTGTTTTACACCACTGTGATCTAGGTTTGATTCCAGTCAGATCTATGAGGTCACACCACCCTGATGCCATGCAGGGTTGGGCCTGGTCAGGACTGGGATGGGAGACCACCTAGGAATACCATGAGCTGTATGCTGTGCTCCAGTGGCAACCAACTCCAGTAGCTCTGCCATGAGTACTAAGTGGATCAGCATTGTGTGTTGGGGTCCATGAGGTCCATGAGAAACACAAACACAATAAAACTATCTTATAGTATATACACAGGTGATACAAGTTACAAAATATAACAACATATAACAAGATATGCATTGTTGTGTGGAGAAGATGGATACATTTCTAATGCAAAAAGGATGGTTACTTGCTTCAGGAAAAAAAAATATTTAACTCGGGCCTCTTTCTTAAGCAAACAGGAAGGTTACTTGCTTCAGGAGAAAATGTTGGCATGGCCTGATTCTCTTTCTTAAGAAAACAGTATATTTACTTGCTTCAGGAGAAAATATTGGTATGTCCTGAGTCCCTTACTTAAGCAAACAGCATAGTTACTTGCTTCAGGAGAAAATGTTGATATGGCCTGAGTCTCTGAGGAAGGCAGAAAATATATGTACACGCATACATGGACAACAGGGATGCCAGAGAATTACCCGAATAGGCTTACAAGGATTATTGTAGATGTAGGAAAGGGAACAAGTGTGGGCAGAAGAAGAAGACGGGTATAGAGCACTGATGATGAGGAACACATTCAGATAGATTTAGATTTCAGGTGGGATCTACAATAACTCTGTTATTGAGGAATATACAGTAAACCACTATAGTACGTGAATAAATATGCATCAGACTGTTAAAGATCCATGTTGGTTATATCATCAACAATTAAATATGAAATATAAATTCCAAAAACATCTTAATAGTGCAGTAATACAAAGTATAGGAGTACATAGTAATGCTTCTGCTACCGCCCCTGTACCTGTCCAGCCTCCTTGGGCTTCTGCTGGGCCTGGGAAATAAGCTAGTCCTCCTCAAAAGTTACATTCATGGCAATGTGATACTCACTGTCAGCATCTGACCATATATGCCTTAATCCCTCTCCCACTAACACTTTGTCCACCTGGACATCTACAATAGAAGTGGCTCTTTAAATAGCAATCCAGGTTTCTTGGAGGCTTTTTTATGCATTTATGGGTGTTTGAAAGTATCTACAGGCTTTTCACAAATTCTGAGCACTTGGAAAGACTTTCAAGTAAACGTCTGAGTGCTCGGATCTCACTGTGGAAGTCATGTTATGGCGATTTTCAGAATATCATTGGGACAGTTACTCAGGGCTTACAATAATATAGACTTCCAGCCTCATTCAATTGCTCCGTTTTTGAGATCCGAGGTCGCAAGTGGAAATCGCAGGCAACGTTGCTTTTCCATTGCCTCCATTTTGCAACCTTGGATCGGGTTACGAGTGACAGCCCTGTTAAAATGGCTGATCTAAAACTCGGAGCTTACACCGCTCTGAAGCCTTTGATCTGTCACTTTCACAGCCCAGAAAACGCACATCCCTATTCAATTGCCCGATCCCTCCCACAAAAAAGTATCCCAGCTCGCAAAGAGCAATTGCAAGACGAGGTCCTGCGTGTGCTCAGAAGGACCTGCAAGGGCTTTAGAAGCCCTTATGTATGGTCCCCCGAATGTCGCCACTGAGCCAAACCCCCTCCCCACACTCCTACATGAGGTCCCAATGATGCAAGGTCTACAGGGTCCCCACATTAACCCCTTGCTGTGTTGGTCCCAATCGGGACCCCCGCAGTGTGCCACATTAACCCCATGCTGGGGTTCCCCATCAGGACCCCCAGTGCATTTAAAATATTTAAATTCCCCGCCACGGGTCCTTAAAGCGTCCGCGGCACACAAATAGTTAAGGCAAGCAGCAGGGGTACTGTAAGTACCCCCACCGGCACCTAAAATAAACCCCCCAAATGCTTGGTGTCCCCATCGGGACCCCCGCAATGTCCCTGCCTTACACTTGCAGTGGGGTCACAATCGGGACCCACACTGTATTTAAAATTCGAATTTCCCACCTTGATGGTCCTTAAAGGACCGTAAAGGTACTTAGAGGACCCGCGCTAAATAAAAATGAACCCTAGAACTCATGGGGCTCTATACAGAGCCCCATGAGCCCCTAATTAACCCTATCACTTATGGGGGTCTATAAAGACTCCCATAATCCTCTATTTAACCCCATCACTCATGGTGCTCTATACAGGGCCCCATGAGCCCCTAATTAACCCTGTCACTCATGGTGGTCTATACAGTGCCCCACGAGTCCCTAATTAACCCTATCACTTATGGGGGTCTATAAAGACTCCCATAATCCTCTATTTAACCCCATCACTCATGGTGCTCTATACAGAGCCCCATGAGCCCCTAATTAACCCTGTCACTCATGGGGCTCTATACAGTGCCCCATGAGCCCCTAACTAGCCTTATCACATGGGGGTCTATAAAGACCCCCATAAGCCTCTATTTAACCCCATCATTCATGGGGTCTATACTGACCCCCATAAGCCTCTAATTAACCCTGTCACTCATGGGGGTCTATAAAGACCCCCATAAGCCTCTATTTAACCCCTTCATTCATGGGGCTCTAAACAGACCCCCATGAGCCCCTAATTAACCCTATAACTCATTGGGGTCTGTACAGTACCTATTTAACCCTAGCTGGGCCTATCTAACCCTAACTTGGCCTATTTAATCCTAACTGTACCTATTTCACCTCATCTAGACCTTTTTAACCCTGTCTAGTCCTATTTAAGCCTATCTAGTCCTATTTAACCCTAACTGGGCCAATCTAATCCTAACTGGGCCTATTTAACCCTAACTGGACCTATCTAACACTAACTGGGCTTAATTAACCATAAGTGGGCCTATTTAACCCCCCAATGTACCCAGTAAGCCCCTATCCTATAAACCCCCTCCCACCCTACCCTATAAACACCTACACTACCTACCCAACACTAATTACAAAAAAATAAAAAAAACACTTAATTACTGAAAGTAAAAAACATAACACTATAGAAAATAAAAAAGAACACTATAGAAAATAAAAAAGAACACTATAGAAAATAAAAAAGAACACTACATAAAATTAAAAAAAACACATTACTGAAAATAAAATAAAAATTTACAAAAAATAATAAAACCTAATTTACAAAAAATAATAAAACCTCATTCACAAAAAAATAAAAACACCCCACCACTACAGAAAATAAAAAAAGAATTACTCACCTAAAAAGAAAATACATGCACAAGTAAACATAACATTACAGTAGATCAATAAATATACCGTATTTCACCGCATAATAGTTACATTTTTTATGATTTTTTTTTTTGTGGAAAAACGGGGGGGGGGGGGGGGGGGACCATTATGTGAAACTTTTTTTTGAATGGTGTGCATTTCTTCATTTTTTTGCATGACAAAGGCAATACTTCAGTACTGCTATTAAAGCAAAACTGTTCATATAAGCACACTATAAATGTAACCGTTAAACAATGCTACAACATTTTTTCAACATTCTTAAATAAACAACACTACAGAAGTAAACTATGAACATGAGAAGGATTTTAATCTTCTGTGTCTGAAGATGCTGGGCTGCTATCATTGGTTTTGTTATCTGAAGCGCTGTCCTCAGCACCATTTATATCAGAAGAAATGCTTTGCTTTGTACAGTTTTGTAATGCTTTGTACAGTTCAACTAGGCAGAAAGATGCATGCATTATCTTGTTATGTGACCTACTCATCTCAATGCGCGTATCCTCATGCCACTGCTGCTCTGTTTAACTTGTAAGCGCGACTATTATGCAATGAAAGCATTTTAAGCAATAAATAAAGGTTTTTAACTACATACATTATCTAAATACATTACACCATAACTAAATACATTAAAACCCCTATCTACATACATTACACCCTATCTAAATACATAAAACACCATCTAAATACATTACACCCTATCTAAATACATTGCACCTTATCTAAATACAGTACATTAAAAACCCTATCTAAATACATTACACCCTGTCTAAACACATAAACAACCCTAAATCAAACCTAAAATAGAATAAATAAGACCATTTATCTTGGCCAGATATCCCTTCAGCGACGACAGTGTTCCTGCCACAGGTCGCACCCCTAGGAAAAAAAGAAACATAAAATTAGTCAAAAATATACACAACTTAATAAAATAAACATTTTAAATATTAAACTTACCTTTCTGCCATGTCCCCGTTCTTCCTGTAGTCTTCTCCGGCTTGGCCCCTGGAACAAAAGAAACATAAACTAATTACACAAATAAACACAACATATAAATCTAAACATTCGAAATATAAAACCTACCTTTTCGCAATGTCCCTGTCCATCTCCTCTTCTTCTTCTGCTGGGCCCTTGCAAAAAATCAATCAGCCGGAGGAGACTACAGGGAGGACGGGGACATGGCGGAAAAATACGTTTAATATTTTAATGTATTTAGATAGGGTGTAAAGTATTTATATAGGGGTTAATGTATGTAGTTCGACTAATACTGTATTTAGATAGGGTGTAATGTATGTAAATAGGGTTTAATGTATTTAGATAGGGTGTAATGTATTTAGATAGGGGTTAATAAATGTAGGTAGGTTAATACTGTATTTAGATAGGGGTTAATTTATGTAGTTAGGTTAATATTGTATGTAGATAGGGAGATATTTGAACTGTATTTATTGATGTACTGTAATGTTATGTTTATTTGTGCATGTATTTTATTTTTAGGTGAGTAATTCTTCTTTTATTTTCTGTAGTGGTGGGGTGTTTTTATTAGTTTTTTTTTCAGTAATGTGCTTTTTTTATTTTCTATAGTGTTTTTTTCTATTTTATATAGTGTTCTGTTTTTTTATCTTCAGTGATGTATTTTTTTATTTTCAGTAATTAGTTTTTTTTGTTTTTTTTTCACTAATTCTGTGTTTTTTTTTAAAAAATTGTAATTAGTGTTGGGTAGGTAGTGTAGGTGATAATAGGGTAGGCTGGGAGGGGGTTTATATGATAGGGGTTTATTGGGTACATTGGGGGTTAAATAGGCCTGGTTAGGGTTAAATAGGCCCAATTAGGTTAAATAGGGTTAATTAAGGGCTCATGGGGCTGTATAGAGCCCCAAGAGTGATACAGTTAATATTTATTTAGCGCAGGTCCTTTAAGGACCTTTACGGTCCTTTACTGATCCACAAGGCGGGAGATTTGAATTTTAAATGCAGCGGGGATCCTGCTAATTTTAGGTGCCGGGGGGGGGGTGGGTACTTACAGCCGGCCTTAACTATTAGTATGCCACGGGCCCTTTAAGGACGGGAATGTAAACCCGATCGAGAACCCCACTGCAAGAGTTAATGTGGGGACACTGCAGGGGTCCGAACGGGATCCCTGCATCATTGGGGTTACTGTGGGGACCCTGCAGGGGTCTGATCGGGACCTCTGCATCATTGGGGTTGATGTGGGTACCCTGCAGGGGTCCAATCGGGACGGTCTCAACTCCCATTGGCTATTGGTAAGCAGAAGCTCCGATTTTGGATGTTGGGCACAGTGTCTCCGCCATGGCTAATTGAAGCCTCAGAAACGGAGGGGGACCACAGCTCGCAGCTCACTCGGAGACATGCGACCCTCTGAGAGTGAACTGCGACCTGCCAATTGAATGAGGCTAATTATGAGCACCTATAAGGCATTTCCCGTGGATAGATTTAGGAATGTGAAGTAATAGCTCTGAAGTGATTTACGAGTTGACTTCATTATGATTTTTTCCTACTTGTGCAATGGAATGGAGGTCTAAGTCCCGATGTCTGTAATAATAATTTTTATTCTGCCTATGGAGAATATAATACTGTCTTATTATTACTGTATGTTACATTATAATTCATGGCAAGCATTGTATTGTATTATATTTAACATTGAGATAAAGGCTTTGCTGCTGAGTTTCACTTCCCTTCACAAACCACTTTACAATAGGGATAGTTTATTACATACAGCAGAACTCATGTTTGTGGAGAGCAGTGAATATCACAATCACATTAATCTTTAGTGCAATCTCAAAGTATTCCTCTTTTGATATTCCTCTCCTCTCAACAGAAGGTAGAAAATACATAATAAAGATTTTGTTTAAATGCCTTATATAATTCAATAAGTATTTCATTTGTGGGTGATAACATTTTCAAA
The DNA here is from genome assembly GCA_027410445.1 of Discoglossus pictus. NCBI lineage: Eukaryota > Metazoa > Chordata > Amphibia > Anura > Alytidae > Discoglossus > Discoglossus pictus. The sequence continues at coordinate 176,033,594 of CM050163.1, read as the reverse complement.
TAATAGTAACCTTTTCCACTCAAGACACATGTTTTTTCTTAAATGATATGCAAACAATTATGTAATATTGTGGCATTGTGCAGAAATTGTAATTACAGAGTGACAAACAATATTTCTCTTTTTCTAGGAACTTACATATCCTTATGAGGTGTTATATAAAGATCTGCAAGGAACAAAGTAGTGATTTCTCTTCAGTCAGTACCTAATTGCCAGAAAACCTGAATACGTGAGGACAATCACATTTAATTATGTATTTAATAAAATCAGAGACATTAATGTGCCGTTATGAAAGTTGAAGTTATTAGATATTCAGATTATCTTTGAATTCATGCTGCAAAAATGTAATGTATTACAGTATTAATGTTTTTAGTTAGAATGATTAAATAAATATTGCTTCTGAAATAAAACTGCATAATCATCTTTGACACACTGTTACGATCTGCTACTTCAATTGGACTTGGTAACCTGGTTCAAACCTATCCAGCAGAATTGTGCAGTCCTTGTACACCTCTGATAGCAGAAGATGGACCAAACACCAGTACCACACCCATGAGCTTTCTTCAACAGACCAGGATATCAGGAACACTAAATAATCTCTTAGAATTAGGATTAATGCAAAGAACGACACTTACACCTTGTTTATGTAAGTCCAGACACAACCGACACACACCTTTATTAATTGTCACATTTTATACAATTTTCTGGCACACAGGCTGGCCAATCACACTAAGCCCCATTCATAGGGACCCATTAACAATAGGCTGCCCCTGCTTACTAGGAAACCCTGTACATCTGATGAGGTCAGGCTCTTAAACTTATCATGGTGATTATATTAACTACAATCATCAGGCCCTTAAGCTTATCATGGCGATTATATTAAATACAACGATTTGCTTTAATCTTGAAGTGTGTGTACAAGGATTATCTATGAGACTATGGTCTTGAGCATTGGCCAATGCAATGCCAGACCATCGTATAAAACAGTCCAGTCAAGCCCTGGGCATGACACACACTGTTTAGGTTCAGTGTTTTTATTATACAGAGGATCTATAGTTTTTATATGTTGAAGGGATTTTGAGGAATCACATTTAGGTAATAGAAATATAATGGTAAGGATATGGACGCAAGTTAATTTATAAAGAAGGGGCTGACAGTGTTGGTCCTAGGGCACCAAACAAAGGACATTATTTAAGGACTAGGAAATTGCCCGTCAAAAATGACAGGAGTAGAATAGTAAGCCTGGCAATAGTGTTTGCCATACAATTGGAGGCTATGGGCCCTCTGAGCACTTTTTGTGCCCTTGGGGCTAGTTTTGTGTCCTTCTGTCTAGTTTTACATCCTTCAGCCTAGTTTTTGTCGTGTGTGCGTTTTTTAGCCATTTTTTATCTTGCTTATGTTATTTTCGTTGGTGAAAAAATGGCAAATATGCCTCAAATTAACTTGCAACCACACTCACAGGCTCCCTGGCTCTCCCACTGTGCTATGTGTGAGTGTGTAGGTACATTTTAAGGCATTTTTCCGGTCTTTGCAGTTCCGTTGTTCGGGGGTTAAAGTCAGATTTTTGAGAGCCGTATAGTGCATGTACGGGTTTTGGTCCTAAGTCGTACGGCTCATAAGGCCTGTGTGCCTCAACTGGTCACCTTGCGAACGACAAAGTCCCACGTGCCTCAACCGTTCGAATTGCTTTGCAAGGCTCGCAGTGCAATGAGCGCCTTTGGCACTCATTGCAGCCTACTGTATACTGATATAATGCATGTGCAACATGAATATAATCAGAATAACAAGCAGTTACCCACACAATGTTCAAAACACACAGACATAAGGTTTATTCACTGGGGATGAGGGTTTCCAGACCATAAACAGTCCAAATAGGGGAAACCATGGTTATCGCAGGGTAGTCCCAGGTTAGAGGCAACACAGCCAGAGAATATCATGTCCATCTTGTGTTGGCTCAGGTAAGGGATTCCGTTATGGAAGACTGGACTAGGTTCAGAAAGAGAAACAAGTTAGCGCTATGTTGGCACGTTACAAAGAAATGATGATAATAATAATAAAGTATCACAGTACTTTGTCATAAGCTTCTCCCCCATCAGGGTTGTCGTCACAGGACTTTTATTCCCTCTTGATAAATTTACTGCATAAATGTACCTCAGTGTATTCATTAGCTTCAGTGGTGAGCAACAATGAACTAACTCTGTGCTATCATTTAGTCCCTTTCTGCAAACTAATCAAGCACACGCTAATTAGCAAACTGTAAAACTTAGAGAAACAAATGTATCAATGAGGAATCCTTAAGTTCAGAAAATAAATTGCCCTTTAACATGGCCGGATTAACCATTAGGCAAATTTGGGGGCCACCTAGAAGTGCTTCCCTGTGAGGGGTGCCACTTTTTTGCTTAAAAACCCTAAAAGATACTTTCCCTTGCTTAAAAACAAAATGCTGCAGCTCACAACCTGGAACTAGAGTAAAGAGTTTTCACTGTTCACTCATCCCATGCATTTCCTGCTGAGTGTAGAGGAAGGAACTGCAGAAGTTGAACAGAGGAGCATAAGTAATTTAATACAGTACAATGTTTTTTCACTAAAATGTTGTTAGGAAATATTGGTAGAATGTAGCTCCTCAACAGTATTTATTCTTGGAAGTAAGTTATTTAATTGATTATAGGTATGCACATTTATATATTGTTATGCTAATTATAGGTGACCATTGCTGAATATGTGTACATTTATTTAAGTATAGTTGATCCTCGTAAAATATTTATGTATTTCTATTATAATTATTGGTGACCTTATCTGAATATGCATACATTTATATGCTTACTAGCTTCTTGACGGTCAAAAAATGACGGCAATAAAATTGTAAGGCAGGTAATGCTGTTTGCCACACAATGTAAGGCATTTAGTCCTCTGAGTACCTTTGGCGCTCATTGCGAGCCTCTCCCCTCATGTACTTTTGGTCATCTGAGCACCCTCGGCTCTCATTGTGAGCTCCACGCTGAGCACCTTTGACAAAGCGAGTCTCTCCTCTGCTCTGTTTTCTTTTTATATAAATATATATATTTATAATAATAAGTAAATTAATTAATCAAATAATAAATGAATATACCTATTTGTAATGAATATATCCAGGAATCAATATGCTGAAGAGCTAACAATCACTGTTGTTTTTCGTGCAGCATACAATGTACATTTGGACTGTTGATCTGAGGAGAAAGTGTCAGCAATGTGGCAAGTGTACAGTGTAAATAGGCTGCGTGCGCAAGGCCAAACCGTTTGTTTAGTTGTGTGATGCAGTATTTTAGAATGGTAATGTTATTAGTTTTAAGGTAGTGTTGTAAAATGGCGGCAATTGTGTATGTGTTACTTGGGTCTCGAGCATTTTCCGTCCTTCCTAATAGTGTATTTTGTACCTCGTACATTCCTGGTTAAAAGTCGTATGTGCCTGTCAGTGTTTTGCCTGTTTAGGGTTTGTGTAGACTCGTTTTTGTTTTTTTCAGCGTCCATTTTGCTTAGGCGATTTTTCGAGTGGCGAAACTGCAAATTCAACTTAAATTTACGTGCAACCTCACTCCCAGATGTCCTGGCTGTCCCCCCGTGCTGTGTGTTTATGTGCGCGGTTCGGCCATTAAGTTCTTATTTTTTGCGGGTCGTATTTTTTCCCACAGTGGAGGTTTCCTTTTCAAAGTGTTACGGGCCGTAATTTTTTCAGGCGTTTTCTTTCAATGGGTCTCGTGTATTTAAGTTTTCTGTTGTTCTGTAGTCTTGCGGGTCGTAGGTATGATGCTTAACGCGTGCGGGGTCGTTGGGATGAGTGCCTAATGCGCTCATCTCCACCAGCGCAGTGAGCGCCTTTGGCGCTCCCTGTCAAAATTGTGCAGGGTTGTAGGGATGAGCGCCTATGGCGCCCATCTCCACCAGCGCAGTGAGCGCCTTCGGCGCTCCACCAGCAACAGGAGCGCCTATGGCGCTCATTGCCTGGCTGCAACCTTGTTAATCGCTTCACGAGGGTCTCAGTTGCAGCAGGCTCGCTTTGCAAACCCGCAGTTTTAACGTTGCGTTACCAAAGTTTTTTGGCAAATCCACGCTGGTGAGAACTATATATGTAAAAGGTGAAGCTGGTTAAATATATATGTATTTACATTATAATTATCGTTGACCCTGGGTGAATATATGTAAATGTATATGATTATGGCTAAATATATATTTAGAACATAATAATAGTAGACCCTGGAGGAATTATGATTATAGATGTATGTGTTTATAAGTATAGGTCGAAACGCGTCTGGGGTTTGCTGTTTCTCCTGTTCAGGGTAGAATTGCCTGGTATTTCGGGGCTGGGTCACTCTTTTGAGTGGCACCAGACTGATATACTACAGGATATTTCTCCCTGTGAAGGGCACAAGTGAGCTAAAAGAGGTTGCTCTCAGAGTGGCGTATCATGGCTATAGAACAAACCTATTAAGGTTGGTTCGTTCTCCGATGAGCACCTCTGACTTTGTTGTTCTTTATATGCAAATTACCTTTAGGGTTTAGTCTCCCTAAGGGTAATAGGGAACTCCAGACGTGGACCCCTTGCTCACTGTGCCTTAGGGAGTTCAGCTGCACCTCACTGACGAGGCCCATAAAGGCCGAAACGCGTCTGGGGTTTGCTGTTTCTCCTGTTCAGGGTAGAATTGCCTGGTATTTCGGGGCTGGGTCACTCTTTTGAGTGGCACCAGACTGATATACTACAGGATATTTCTCCCTGTGAAGGGCACAAGTGAGCTAAAATAGGTTGGTCCCAGAGTGGCGTATCATGGCTATAGAACAAACCTATTAAGGTTGGTTCGTTCACTGATGAGCACCTCTGACTTTGTTGCTAAGTATAGGTGAACATACCTGAATATGTATACATTCATATAATAATTGACAATTGAGGTTGAATATTTATTTTTTTAATAGTCCCTGGCTTATGTGTGTTTGTTTGTATGAGACACTGACTAAATATTTATGTACTGTATTACTATGATGACTCCAAGCGACCCTCTCTGAATATTTATACATCAATGTGATTACAGAAAACCCTGGCTAAATATGTGTACATAAATAGTGTTAGAAGAGACCTAAAAATGTAAATATTTATTTGATTGCACAGGATCATGCCTGAATATGTGTATATTTGTATAACAATTATAGTGGGCCCTTAGTGAATGCTGGTATAATATTAAGAGGCCAATGTCTAATATGTTTAGATTGTATCAGTGATCATTGCGAGCCTCTCCCCCTGCACAGTTTACAGGCCTGACGATGGCTTTGCAGCTCATCACCGGTTTTGGCAAGCCACAATTTTCCTGTTTTGCAATGATCCACTTCGGTGCTCATCGCGAGCCCATCCTCCCTCCGCCCTGTGCACTAATGCTGTTTGACACACAATGCGAGGCTCTGCCCCCTCTGAGCACCTTTGGTGCTCATCGCGAGCCTCTCCTTCCGTCTACTTTACGGACCATGGCGCTCATTGCAGGCGTCGTTCAACACGCAACTTTGGTGCTTTGCAATGATTACCTTCGGTGCTCATGGCGAGCCTCTCCCCCTGCGTAGTTTAGGGGCCTCACGATGAGTATTACTGACTTAGGTTAAGTGTTACTGCCTTGGGTTAAGTGTTAGTGGCTTGGGTTAAGTGTTACTGGCTTGGGGTAAATGTTACTGGCTTGGGTTGTTTTACTGTTTTGGGTTAAGTGTTACTGGCTTGCGTTAAGTGTTACTGGCTTCAAGCTCTTTTTTACTGCCTTCGGCCTCGATTTCATTATTTTAAGTTTTTTCGGCCGCCATTTTTTTCTCATTTAGGCAATTTTCTATTGTGAAAAAACTCCAAATATACCTCAAATCAACTTGCAACCTCACTCACTGTGTGTGAGTGTGTAAGTTAATTTGAGGCATATTTGTTTTTTTTCTGGTCTTTCCAGTTCTGTTGGTCGGCAGTTAAATTCGGAACTTAGTGCAGCCCCGCAATTGTGGGCCTCGGTTTGCGAGGCCCGCAGTTGAATCCCCATCCAAAGCCCTATGGGCCTTCAGCGCTCATTGCAGCCTCCGTTCAAAGTCCCGCGTGTCTCCTGGTACTCATTGCGAGGCCCGCACTTGTAACATTCCTGAGCGTTACCAATAAACTCGCAATTACAATAACTATATATGTGATTTATATGTACGGAACCCAGTAGCGTCGGGTGAAATGTTAAACTGGAGGGTGGTAGACTTTAGAATTTTAAGTATATACACTGTATATTCATCATGGATTTTACCAGGCCCCAGCAGAGGCATCGGAATTTATTTTATCTAATTAAAAACTAGCTGTATGACTTTTTCCTGATTACTGCTCTAAGTTAGACTGAATTTTTGCAAATATTTTCTGTTTTCATTGGCTGTGACCCTTTAACTTTCATAATTACTCAGTTTTTATATGTGATACAAGTGATGTGGAACATATGCTTGCTGCCCTCCTACATGCAAAAAAATATAAATAATGCTAGCGACTTGCCCATCAAAAATGACGGAGCAATAAAATTTGAAGCCATGGCAATGTCAAGCTTTTTGTACTCTGAGGACCTTCTGCGCTCATTGCGAGCCTCTCCTCTAGTGTACTTTTGCTCCTCTGAGCACCTTCAGCGCTCATCACAAAGACAGATACATATGTCTACATTTTTTTAAATTATAATCAATTAATTAGTTACTTAATAGATTAATATACTTTACCTATTTGTAATTAATATATCCAGCAATCAATAGCCTGAAGAGCTAACAATCTGTTTGTATTTTAAATGACGGTGCAATAAGATTTGAAGCCATGGCAATGCTGTTTGGCTCACAATGTTAAGCTTTTTATACTGTAAGAGGTAACAATCTCTTTTTATTGCCCTGCAGCATATAATGTCCAGTTGGACTGTTGCTGGCCTGAGGAGATAGTGTCATGAATGTCCCAACTGTGCATTAGAAATAGGCTGTGTGCGCGAGGGCAAACCATTGGTTTATTTGTGTAAAGCGCTACTGTAGATGCGTAATGTTGTTAGTTTCAAGTTAGGGTTGTAAAATTGCTTTGTTTGTCTATGTGCTAAGCGTTTCGCAGGCATTTGCCATCCTTTGTAATACTGTAATTTGTGCCTCGTACATTCCTGGGTGAAAGTGGTACGCGGTTGGTGATGTTTTGCGAGGTTCAGGGTCGTGTAGCCTCGTTTTCATTTTGTTTGGACGCCATTTTTTTTCTTGCTTAGCCGATGTTCGAGTGGTGAAACTCGGGAAAATCGACTTAAATTTGCTTTCCACCTCAGTCCCAGACGTCCTGGCTGTTCCCCGTGCTGTAAGTGATGTTTTTGTTGTATGTTTTTTTAAATTTTTTGTGGTTTTCGTGTTTTTTGCTTTGAACGGTTCGGCCATTAACTTCATATTTTTCCTATCTCGTATTTTGTTTGTGCCAAGTCCCGCTCATTGCCTAAGTGCTGTGATTTTTAGTGCCTTAACAGCTCGCCTCCCTACGCAAGGCTCGCAGGCAATGAGCACCTTTGGTGCTCATCGCTTAATTGCTGCGAGTTAACGGCTTGCAGGCGATGAGGTCCTTTGGTGCTCATCGTCTAAATGCTCCGAGTTAACTGCTCGCCTCGCTACGTGAGCCTTGCAAGCGATGAGCACCGCCTAAGTCGTACACACCACACATCTGGTATTTTTTTTTCCTAAGTCCCGCGTTCGTCAACTGCTTGCAGCTTAAGGCGATCCCGCGTTTCCTAAGTGTTTGTAGGCTAAGTCCCGCGTGTTTCAATGTGTGATTGTCTCGCCTTGCTTTGCGAGAACAGCAGGAGTGCCTTCAGGGCTCCTTTCTGACTAAGTCCTGCATGTTTCATTGCCTCCCCGCTCACCTCGCTTTGCGAGGCTCGCAGGCAATGAGCGCCTTTGGTGCTTATCGCCTAAGTGCTGCGATTTTTAGCTCCTTAACGGATAGCCTCGCTACACGAGGTTCGCAGGCAATGAGCACTTTTGGCGATCATCGCCTAAGTGTGGTGAGTTAACGGCTCACCTCGCTATGCGAGGCTCACAGGCAATGAATGCTGAAGGCGCTCATCACCGAAGTGCTTGGAGTTAATGGCTCGCCTCGCTATGCGAGCTCGCAAGTGATAAGCGCCTTTGGCGATCATCGACCTAAGTCGTACACACCACACAAATCGTGGCGACGTCTCGTAGTTCAACAATTATAATATGTGATGGCCCACCATAAATGCATTTATTAAACAAGTAATAGCTTGGTGTGTAGATGATTAGCTATGTTGTAAGAATGACTGTAATGGGAAAATGTGTGTGATTTGCGATATACACGCACAGAAAAGGGAGAAATTGGTGCGTGCATACCTTTCCCCCACACTCTTAGGGTCTCCTTCACTTCACTGCCTAGAGGCTCCAAAACGGTAGACCTGGAACTGCTCTTTAAAGAGAATGCGAGTAATACATTAAGGGAGAGGTCCACTAAACATGAGTCTGCAAAAAACTGTGCCAGCAGGTGGCAGCCTAGAGTGCATGCTTAGATCTAGGGATCCTTGTCTCAGTTGACAGTTTCCCTATGTGCAGTGTACTTATGCTGTCTGTAACATCTTCAAAATAGTGTAGATGTGTGACTGCTTAGTATCCAGAGAAAGCCTGATAACAAGTGATGTCACCATGTCTATAATTATTTTTATCTGCCTATAAAAAAAAACAGAAATAAGTATAGCAGAAATCAATAAAATATGGTACTGAGTGAACTCCAGACTATGGTAAAAAATACAGCTCATAGTATACACAGTCCGTAAAATAGCTTATATATATGCAAACATAGAGAATCGGGGGGGTTGTCCCCCACAGTTCCTACACCCATGCTCCTAAGCACAGACTCCTTAGCTGCCTTCTGAATGCACAACTGCAAACTCCATATGTTTCTTATATTGCTCCAAACAGATCGGTTGTTTGTGCTGCAGTAATATGTGTGTGTTTATGTTTGTATATGTACAGTATATATGTTAGTGCAAGCATATTTTTTAAACGTATTTTGATATTGTTTGTATTTATTTTGATACATAAAGATTATAAACCGTAACAGCACAAAATAGTTAAATGTTACTTTGCATTGCATGATGTAACTTATAAAGTCATGTCTCCTGTGACGCACAGGGGGACATCTGGACTTTGTGACTGTTAAAATGTTATGGACCCTGAACTACATTATAGACAGAGCAGTGTGTGTGTATGATACACAGGGCAGTGTGTGTGTATGATACACAGGGCAGTGTGTGTGTGGATGTGTGTGTGGGTGATACCCAGGGGGACTACTGGACTACCTAGCCAATGTTATTGCAAATTCCAAGGACTTTCCCCAGACTCTAGCATGGTAGCCAGTATGTGGGTATGTGGCCTTAAAAGGCAGGAATTATTATAAAGTCTGTTTCAACTTCCTGGAAATTGGAACTTTGTGGCTACCACAATTTCATGGACTTCAGGCTTGTGATGGTTAAGAATATGAGGCTTTATTTGCTGCAATGTAATATATATATCAGTTATGTATGGTATAAAATGTTGTTATGTGGGGAACACTAGAATAAGGGACTACAGGCAAGAATATACCATGTTGGGGCCCCTATTGCATGAATAATCTAGCAGCAATTGTAAGTAATGCAACATATTTCAACAGGGTTTTAAAAAAAAAATAACTGACATGGTTACCTCTTGGCTAAAGCCTGTAGATATATTTGCCTGCTTCTTCCATCTTGTTAGGTGACTCCATTTTGGATTTACTGGTCCAGTACATGAAAGGGTCTAACATCAGGAGCCCGATTCAATTGAGCCCAAAGACTTTTATCTTTCACTTTCGCAAGAGTTCTGATCGCTAAAATCGCAAATAGCGATTCAATCGCTCAATTTCCCCAAGCACACAAATGTTTTCACACCCGTAAACGACAAATGTTGGAGAAAATCGTACGAGTGCTAGAGAGGACTCACAAGGGGGTTAAACACCTGATCGTAGCACTGTAAATGCAAATAAAAAGTCAACACTGCACTGTAAATACCGGGGAAAGCGATGAAAGACATTAGAATTAATTTCAGAACAGTCTCAAGCTGGCAGTGTATAATTTATTTTTATGTGTCATTTCAGGGTTAAATCGATCTCGGGTATCAATGGGTTAATACATATCAGGCCACCCGTATGGACTAGAACAGTATTGGTATACATTTTCATAATTCAATATTTTGCGGGTTTGCAAGTCTGATCGCATATCGGACCCCCAAACCTAAGTGATTGACATGTGACCTCCATGTTTTACTGCCTTAATAATGACAGTCTCATTTTCTATTGGCTTTTGTGAAATAGGAGGTTATGGGCTTGCTTAACTGATCATGTTCCCGCCCTATACTGCTACGAACCAGTGCATGGTTTACGGTTTTGGCTTTGGAGCAGTAACTTGCGGGCTTGAGCAATTCAATAGCATCGGAGAAGAACTGGAGCCTGCAACACACCCGCAGACATACGGCCTACAGCGATCGAGGTGCGGGCTTGCAATTGAATCAGGCCCCAGGTCTGCAGAAGTGATTCACAATATCACCCGTTTTCCGTGGGGCGTTCATGGCAGAGGAAATACATGTAGTCACACTAATGTGTTTATTACATCTCCCAGGCAAGGAAAGGTCCAGCTGGTCGGCAGGAAACAAAGACCTAACAATTTAGAGGCACTCACAATGGGATGCTAAAGAGAACGGGGGAAGGGGCTAATTAATTATTAGTCATTTTAATAACACTGGATTTGCAGCATAATGTATAACATTTCTTTAATGTTCATACAAGAATATGAGTATAGGTCATGAAAGACTATTCACTAGGATATCTTTGTGTTGAAGTGGTGGTACTGGGGGATAGAATCTGTTTGGCTAGCAAGATGCTGAGAAGGAATTTTATGCATTGTATGTGTGATTTTGATGTTCAGTCCTTCAATCGAATCCCAATCTTGGTGACAACATGGACGCAGCACGCCAGGCACATCTGTCTGTGTTACTGATTGCGCTTATCCATATGGTTTTCTTGGCAAAGATACTGCCATCTTGGGTGACAATACATGGTATTCCTCACAGCTTCATTTAGGTACACAAGCCCCTTCACCACTGCAAGGTAGCAATCCAGAAGGGGATCCTTATGGTTATAGATCATATTACTATGGGGATCTGTATTGACTCCGATGGTAACGGGTTAATGTTAGGTGCCATGGAAGCCCAAAGGGGTCCCGGGGATACTTGGGCTCATAGTGGATAACTGGCTAGTGTAGCTTGTTAACAGTAAATATATTTTTTTTTAATACATACCATGTAGCATGGTATTGTTTCATCTGGTTTGTTATTAAACATTATTAACATAATTCCAACCATTTCAAACCAATATGGCACCTGCACCAAAGACAGAGCTGCTTATGCCCGATCCCCATAACACTCATACACCAATCATGATGTGTAAAGGGGTGGATAGGGGCTGGATGCACATTAATGGGGTTCATCATTGACCTTATTGTAATACCAACAATTTAGTAAATCTCATGAAGACCTGAACAGAGATAATGTGCGATGAGCAGCGGTATATTACAAGTTAATTAATCCGGTGCTGATTTCCTCTAATGGAGATGAATTACACTAACAGGTGCCCCTGTTATCTTGTATCTGGAACCTGTCCAGCTGTTTGGATGGCTCCTCCTCCACAGGGGACATCTTATCTTCAGCTAAAAAAGATGGAGGGTTATCAGTGAGGGAGAATGTGCGAAACAAAATGAATACTCTTAGTCTAAAACATGCATTAAATTAATATTGGGAAAAACACAAATATGACCTATATTGTGATTATTAAGCATAGGCTTCATACACATGAGAACGGTTTCACTTTATATACATGGATATAACAATTAACTTTTATTACGGTAAGTAACTAAACGTAAGTGCCTCTCCAAAAAGTGCTTCTCACGGGCATTATTATTGCTCATCATTACTCATTATGTGGTCATCAGCGGCATCTCTCCCTGAACAGAAAAACACGTTATCTTCATTGTTAACAATGACTGGAATGTCTGTCAATTTGATAGAACTCTCTTTACAAAACAGACCACAAAGTACTTTTTTGAAAGCAAAAAAAATATTTAATTTTAACCATAACATATTATATATATATGCATTTTATATGTTCCAAACATAGATTATCTCCAGTATAAAATGAGTCCAGAAGATTCCTACAATTATTTGGCGAAAAAAAATTGTTGAATTAAGTTAGATATCAATAATAAAGATCAGAGTGGTTTTTAAAACAGAATTAGTATATAAAATGAAAATATGTAAAATTAATAGTGTGGGTTTACAAATGTGACTATATCAGAGGTACTATATTTAAAATATATTCTTTTAAAGAATTAAACTTAATAATCAGTAAAGATTTTTTTTATCCAATATTAAAAATAATTTAATTTACTTCCTTTTATACACAATTAGGCTGTAGCGAATATCCCATATTGGTTACCACTGATCTGCTTCCAAAGATGGGAGGAGACTTGAAATGCAGAGGAAGTGTCTATCTGCATAGTGGAAATGTGACAGCTAAAACTGTCACTGCTGTCAAAAAGAAACCTAATTATTTTACAAAGACACACCCTCCCGGGAAAGCTAATGAGAAAGTTATCTCACACAAAGAAATTGGAAACCTGCAGTAAAAAATATTGACCACTGTTATGGTGGGTAGAATTTCCTAGTATTAAGTTTTTTACACAAACTCGGTAGAAAGGTGTCAGAAAAACCCTCCACTCAGAATGATCTGTTGTTTCCTTTCTGGATTTACAGTGGAGGGGGTTTCAATCACTTTTCTACCCACCATAACACGTTTAGTATTTGGTCAGAGTCTCTCTCCAGTCTCATTTCTCATTTGCCAGAACTAACCTGATGATCCCCATATGAGGATGAAACAGCAGTCTGTGAGTGGGCTCTAGCAGCGAATCCTAATCCATGGCTATGTTCTTAAGCCTGCCTGAGAGCAGGGCCGATAGTTCCAATTGGATTCCTATTTTAGTGAGTCTGAGGCAATAAGGTGGTACTTTTAAGCCTCATTTGCATGTCAATACCAAGAAACCTTTGCTATAGTGGAAACAAGGAGCCACATTCAATTGTGCGATTTTGAGCTCCGGAGGCCCATAAGTGATGTTGCAAGCTATTTTGCTATTCAATTAGCTTCTTTTTGAGGGCTCAGATCAGCTTCCGAGTTACGAGCTTGAAAAAATGGCGATGGTTAAACTAATAACTTACAGCCTCCTGAAGCCTTTGATCTTTCACTTTCGCAAGGCTAAAATCGCTATTCAATTGCTCAATTTCCCAAAGCCAGCAAATGTTTTCACACCCGTAAATGGCAAATGAAAGAGAAAATCCTACAAGTGCTAGAGAGGACCCGCAAGGGGGTAAAACCCCTATTCGTAGCACTGTAAATGCAAATAAAAAATCACTACTGCACTGAAAATAACAGGGAAAGCGATGATAGACATTAGAATTAATTGCAGTCTCAAGCTCGCAAATCGACAGGAAATAAAATACATTTTAATGTGTCATTTCGGGGTTAAATTGATCTTGTGTATCAATGAGTTAATACATATCAGGCCACCCATATGGACTAGAACAGTATTGGCATTCATTTTCATAATTCTGTATTTTTTATGTTTTGCGAGTCTGATCACATATCGGACACCCGAACCTAATTAATTGACATGTAACCTTCATGTTTTACTGCCGTAATAATGACAGTCTCATTTTCTATTGGTCGAGTCGAAATGGGCGGTTACGGGCTTGCTGAATTGATCATGGGACTGCCCTGAACTGCTGCGAACCAGTGCATGGTTTACTGTTTTGGCTTTGGGCCCGTAACTCGCACCCTTCAGCAATTGAATAGCATCGCAACCAGAGACGAACGGGAGCCCGCAACTCACTAGCAGACATTCGTCTGTCTACGATCGAGTTACGGGCTTCTAATTGAATGTTGCCCATGGTTTTGTGTAAAAAACAAGTCTCTCTTGGTCTATGTGAGACATGGAAGTGTATTCAGAGAGATCTCTTCTTTCCTTTCAAAAAATAATTGCATATAAAAAAAAATATTTTTAAGACTGTATATTTTTCCCTTTCTAAAAACATTTTGCCTTAAATTTAGTTACTAAAAGCACCATATAGAAAAAATGAATCCACAATGTTCCTTTACACATGCATTAAGCAGTGTATTAAGCAGTGTATTTATCTTGAGCGTAAAAGGAAATCATTTTCTAGACTTTAGATTGTGAAAAAAATAGTATTAATTAATAACAAAATAATATAACTCTCATATCCAGTGCATTTGGTATGTGGACTACCTCTTCAGGGATGACTTTAGTGTATTTCTGATTTTCCCTTCCATATAATCACCAATGCAGAGATGTGGTGCCCGCCTACTGAATGGATCAAAGGAATACTAAAGTGTCATATACGTTTTACTAACACATTGAAGGTGGACTGTATTTGTCTATTATAATTTTCTTACATATTATGCTTTTTTTCTGTGTGCCCAACTTTTGTAGTCTGACTTTCCCATTGCTCTCATTTTTGTGCTTTTACGGATTCCCACTTATTCCCCACTGAAAGCAGTTTTTTTTTAGTTCTCACCTTGCATATTATTCTCTATTTCTGTTGCTGTTATTTGATTAACAAATTAGTGGGATGGACTGATAGATATTTCTTAATATTTAATTACTGATAAGAAGAAAAACAGGATTGTCCACATACTTCTTCCCTCTGCAAGCTGACTGTAATGCATATGGTGCCACAGCACTCTCACAATTTATTCTACTTGAACCAGAGCTGTGCAGGGTGAATTTTCCGAAATGATTTTCAGGAGTCCCTCACTTACATGGAAGCAATGGGGATGTCTCCTGGCAGGTAAGTAACGTGTTGTTTTAAAATGGGAAAAACTATTGTTATGAGACAGGAAAAGTATATTGCGGAGGGCACCTGCAGTATATCTAGGTTTACAAGTAGATATATGGGGACAGATGAGTGAAAAAAAAACAACATATTTAGCCAAATGGAAAGATAAACCTTGCTATAGAGAATCCCCACTTGGTATAGGGGATGGTTACATGTGATGTAGAGAGACAGGTGACACAACTGTGGTAGGTCTTTTGAGGGCGATTACCAAAAAGATACAAGGGAATATGAAATAGGGATGGGTGTATATTACTATGACTAAGTGAGAAAACATGGTTGTATGACAAAGATACCATCTATTTAAGTGCATTATTATATTGATATCACATCTGATAATATATTTGTTAGCTGGAACACTTTGTGGCCATTTTTATATTTTAGCAGCCATAAATGTTACTACAAGTCTTAATAGGAATAATACAACATTATCTCAAGATTAAATATGTGTCAAATGCAATATTGCTTGATTCCTATGATATTATTATCAGTTCATCTTTATTGCTTTTCAAAAGGCACATACAATTGGTCTATTTCCTGTAAAAATACTAAAGATATTAGTTAGAATGATCATTTATACCCAAGGTGCCCAAACTGTGGCCTGTTGACCATCATTGGTGTGTGAACTATGCCCACGGTACATTGATTGCTTCAGATTATAAAAAAATGACTGAACTTCATTAATAAAATTACATAACGATTATAATATGTGTGCCAGTATAGTGTATTTTATTGATTAGAACTGCACAAATGCACTATGGCATGCCAAAAAAGCATTATAATAGCAACGCTAGAGGTAGATAAATCATTAGGTTGTCTGCTAAGACCTTCTGCAATATTCAGGTTGTCTACCAAGGCTCTCTTGGAAATTTACAAGTGGCCATTTGAAAACATAGTTTGGGAACCACTTATTAATCATATATCTGATTTCAAAAGGAGGGATAATAACAGGTACAGTGGGTATAAAAAGTCTACACACCCCTGTTAAAATGTCAGGTTTCTGTGCTGTAAAAAAATGAGACAAAGATAAATAATTTCAGAACTTTTTCCACCTTTAATGTGACCGATAAACTGTACAACTCAATTGAAAAACAAACTGAAATCTTTTAGGTAGAGGGAAGAAAAAAAAAATAGAAAAATAATGTGGTTGCATAAGTCTGCACACCCTCTTATAACTGGGGATGTAGATGTGTTCAGAATTAAGCAATCACATTCCAAATCGTGTTAAATAGGAGTCAGCATACACCTGCCATCATTTAAAGTGCCTCTGATTAACACCAAATAAAGTTCAGCTGCTCTAGTTGGTCTTTCCTGAAATTTTCTTAGTCGCATCCCACAGCAAAAGCCATGGTCCACAGAGAGCTTCCAAAGCATCAGAGGGATCTCATTGTTAAAAGGTATCAGTCAGGAGAAGGGTACAAAAGAATTTCCAAGGCATTAGATATACCATGGAACACAGTGAAGACAGTCATGATCAAGTGGAGAAAATATGGCACAACAGTGACATTACCAAGAACTGGAGCTCCCTCCAAAATTGATGAAAAGACGAGAAGAAAACTGGTCTGGGAGGCTACCAAGAGGCATACAGCAACATTAAAGGAGCTGCAGAAATATCTGGCAAGTACTTGCTGTGTGGTACATGTGACAACAATCTCCCGTATTCTTCATATGTCTGGGCTATGGGGTAGAGTGGCAAGACGAAAGGCTTTTCTTACAAAGAAAAACATCCAAGCCAGGCTACATTTTGCAAAAACACATCTGAAGTCTCCAAAAAGCATGTGGGAAAAGGTGTTATGGTCTGATGAAACCAAGGTTGAACTTTTTATCCATAATTCCAAAAGATATGTTTGGCACAAAAACAACACTGCACATCACCAAAAGAACACCATACCCACAGTAAGGCATGGTGGTGGCAGCATCATGCTTTGGGGCTGTTTTTCTTCAGCTGGAACTGGGGCCTTAGTTAAGATAGAGGGAATTATGAACAGTTCCAAATACCAGTCAATATTGGCACAAAACCTTCAGGCTTCTGCTAGAAAGCTGAACATGAAGAGGAACTTCATCTTTCAGCATGACAACGACCCAAAGCATACATCCAAATCAACAAAGGAATGGCTTCACCAGAAGAAGATTAACGTTTTGGAATGGCCCAGCCAGAGCCCAGACCTGAATCCGATTGAATATCTGTGGGGTGATCTGAAGAGGGCTGTGCACAGGAGATGCCCTCGCAATCTGACAGATTTGGAGTGTTTTTGCAAAGAAGAGTGGGCAAATCTTGCCAAGTCAAAATGTGCCAGGCTGATA
Source organism: Discoglossus pictus (assembly GCA_027410445.1). NCBI lineage: Eukaryota > Metazoa > Chordata > Amphibia > Anura > Alytidae > Discoglossus > Discoglossus pictus. The sequence continues at coordinate 176,016,290 of CM050163.1, read as the reverse complement.
GACTCATACCCAAAAAGACTGAGTGCTGTAATAAAATCAAAAGGTGCTCCAACAAAGTATTAGTTTAAGGGTGTGCAGACTTATGCAACCATATTATTTTATTTTTATATTTTTTCTTCCCTCTACCTAAAAGATTTCAGTTTGTTTTTAAAATGAGTTGTACAGTTTATAGGTCACATTAAAGGTGGAAAAAGTTCTGAAATGATTTATCTTTGTTTAATTTTTTTACAGCACAGAAACCTGACATTTTAACAGGGGTGTGTAGACTTTTTATATCCACTGTATATTATATGTGCCCTATTGTTTTCACCACGGTATGAAGTCATTTGAAGTATAGTTAAATAAAACTTAAGTCTGAGATGGAATTGAAAATGGTCCAACAAGCCATATGTATGTGGATGCGCACACTTCATGTCTATTTTTTTTATTATACATGACACATATACAGTATATTCCACTAAATATATTATTAACTCTGAAGTGAAAATAAAGATACTTATTATCATCATGACACATTTCCCTCCTGGATTTTTATTCTTTAACATTGAATCAATGTTGTCCCCTATTCAACATGATTTAAATCTGTTATCACACTTTAGATGTTTATTTGACATTATTAGTTCAGTTCTATTATATTATAATAAGTACCAAACAATACAATTAGGAACCTCTGATAGTCTTCTTTGAGCCTTTATAGTTTTACAAGCCAAGAAATGATTTGTTGCTCGAATGCATTTACTGGCCATTGTGCATACTTTCTTTTTATTACATTTGCAGCTCTAAAATTGTTAAATAAATATATATAAATATAACATATATGTTTTGTTTGGGTTCTTTCTTTTGCTAGTCTGTATAAGCTCTCAGATTGAGAAAAGCTGTGCCCAGATATCAATAATTCCAAAGCCGGAAAATCCAACTGTTGGTAACAGCGTGGTGCTACCTATTAACTATTATGGAGAGATCCAAATAATTACCTGGTTCAGAAACAGAGGGACAATTGACAGTATGGAAATCCTGACATATAATCCTGTATCAAGAAGCCCTCCTAACAATGGTCCACAGTACACTGGGAGAGAAACAGTGCTGGAAGATGGATCATTACGTATATCAAACTTGATGACTAACTACAGTGGTGCCTACACTCTGCAGATAACTGGTCAAAATACCTATGTAGTTGGGACAGCTGAGCTGACCGTATCACGTAAGTGACATAATGTTTACATGATTATAAGCATGTGTTTACTTGTGTTTTGAGTATGTTTTTTTTTATTTTTTTTATTTAAAACATTGGATTGCTATAATTGTTAATGAACCAATGACATATATTTATTTAGGGTATATTTATATTATATATTCTCAGATAAAACTAATGTTAAAGACTCACCAACAATATAGAAAAATAAAATAAAAACCATAATAAAATAAAACATAAAAAGGAAAGTATGAAACTTTAAAAAGTGATACTCTGGAAAAAGTAAGATGAACATTTATTAATTTCTTACCTTCAAAGGGACAAAAATAATTTTGTAAAATCACAAACAATAAGCTTATTAAAATGAATCCTTATGTATACATAAACGTTACAAGTAAGAGAGGTTGTAATGCACTTAACCACCACAAAATTATATTGAATCAAAATGAATCTCTTCTAAACTTTTAAAAACATTTTAGTGTAATATATCAAATATTTTAGGCTTGATTTATATTACTCTGTATATGGATTGCCATGTTGCTCCTCATCTTATTCCTCACTGTTTGTAGCAGTTTATGATGATGTGACTCTTGGGGGTGGAGCCATCCACACAGCTAGACAGGGGTCAATTTACAACATGAGATCCATACCCCTAGCAGGAAAGGAGCACGTATAATATTCATTATTTTGTTGTTGTTTATTCATTTAGTATCATTCGACTCTCCGTGACTCTATGGACCACAGCACACAGGTGCATCTCTCAGTCACTGCCCCTCTGAGCTCCATCAAGTTCATGTTCATTGCTTTAGTAACTTCATCTATCCATCACCGCCTCTGCCGTCCTCTTCTTCTTGTGCCTTCAATCTTTCCCAGCATCATAGTATTTTCTAGGGAATGCTGCTGTCTCATGGTATGGCCAAAATATTTGAGCTTCAGCCTCCTGATCATACCTTCTAATGAACATTTTGTCTTAATTTTCTGAAGTATTGATTTATTGGTTCTTCTTGCAGTCCAAGGGACTCTAAGTAGTCTTCTCCAACACCACTATTCAATTCAGTGGCGCTTAGGCTTCTTTATGGTCCTGCTCTCACATCTGTATGTTACTACTGGTAATATCACAGTTCTAACTATGCAGACCTTTGTTGATAGTGTAATGTCTGTACTAGCTTTTCCAAACTTGCCATAGCTTTCCTCCCCAAATGCAAACGTCTTTTAATTTCACGACTACGGTCACCATCTGCAGAGATCTTGGATCCAAGGAAAATAAAATCTGTCACTGTCTCTACTTCTTCCCCGTCTATTTGCCAGGAAGTGAGATTGTCGTTTGCCATGATTTTCCTCTTTTTAGCGTTGAGCAGCAGGCCAACCTTTCTTTTATCAAGAAGTCTGTTAGTTATTCCTCACTCTCAGCCATCAGAGTAGTATCATCGGCATATCTGAGGTTGTTGATACTCCTTCCAGCAATACTGATTTTGCCTTTGGATTAATCTAGTCCAGCCTTACGCATGATGTACTCTGCATATAAGTTGAATAAATAAGGTGACAATATACAACCTTGTCACACTCCTTTTCGGATCTTGAACCATTCTGTTGTATCATGTTCAGTTCTGTCCGTGGCTTCTTGGTTGACATACAGATTCTTTAGGAGGAGGATGAGATGATCTAGTACTCCAATCTCTTTAAGGACATGCCACATTTTGTTCTGATGCACACAGTCAAAGGCTTTAGAATTGTCTATGAAGCAGAAGTAAATGTTTTTTTGAAACTCTCTTGCTTTCTCTAGTATCCAGGGGACATTGGCAATTTGATCTATTGTGCCTCTTCCTCTGCAGAACCTGGCTTGCAGATCTGGTAGTTCCTGGACCATACATTGTAGGAGTTGAGCATTACCTTGCTGGGATGTGAAATGAGTGCAATGGTTCGATAATTGGAGCACTCTTTGGCACTGCCTTTTTTTGGGATTGGAATATAGACTGACCTTTTCCAGTCTATTAGACATTGTGGAGTTTTCCAAATAAATTCGCAAAAGGCAAGTAACACTTTTACAGCATCATCCTGTATTATTTTGAATTGTTCAATTAGGTTTCCATCACCTCCTGCAGCCTTATTATCAGCAAGACATCCTAGGGCCCATTTCGCTTTGCTGTCCAAGATGTCTGGCTCCAGCTCATTTGACAAACTATTGAGGTCATCACTGCTGTTAAGATCCTTCCTGTATAGATCTTCAGTGTATTCCTGCCACTTCTTCTTTATCTGATCTTCTTCTGTTAAGTCCCTACCATTTTTGTCTTTTATCACTCCAACTTTGGCATGAAAGGTGCCTTTTAGGTTCCCAATTTTCTTGAAGAGATCTCTTGATTTACCCATTTGGTTACCTTCTCTAATCTCTTTATATTGTTCATTGTAGAATGCCTCCTTGTCTCTTCTAGAATTCTGCATTTAGTTGGACAAATGATTTCCTATCTCCGCTACTTTTTGCTTTTCTTCTTTCCTCGGCTACTTTCAAAGCCTCATCAGATAGCCAGTTTGACTTCTTACTTTTCTTTCTTTTAAAGATATTCTTTGTTGCTGTTTCCTGGATAATGTTGCAAACTTCGGGTCCAAAGTTCTTCAGGCTTTCTATCTTCCATGTCTAGTCCCTTAAATCTATAGTTTACTTCCACTGCATATTCACAAGGGATATTATTTATTTTGTATCTACTTGGTCTGATGGTTTTACCTCTTTTCTTTAGTTTAATTTTCAACTTTGCAGTAAGAAGCTCATTGTTTGAGCTGCAGTCAGCTCCGGGTCTTGTTTTTATGACTGGCGCTCCTCCATCTTTGGCTGCAAAGTATATAGTCAATCTGATTTCTATGATGTCCATCTGCTGATGTTCATGTGTAGAGTAGTCTCAGAGGCTGTTAGAAGAGGGTGTTTGCTATGATCAGAGAATTATCTTGACAACATTCTACTAACCTCTGACCTGCTTCCTTTTGTACTCCAAGACCAAATTTGTCAGTTATTCCAGATGTCTTTTGGTTCCCTACTTTAGCATTCCAATCTACATACTCTTCAGCATCCATAGTTGAAGCATAGAATTGGATCACTGTGATATTAAATGGATTGCCTTGAATTCAAATTGAAATCATTCTGTCATTTATTGGGTGGTAACCAAGCACTGCTTTGGCCACTCTTTAATTGACTAGGATGACAGTAGAAGATCTGGTGGTTATCTAACGTGAAATGTCCAATTCCAGTCCATTTAAGTTCACCAATTCCTAGGATATCAATGTATAACCTTGTAATTTCATTCTTGACCACATCTAGTTTGCCTTGGTTCATAGTTCTAACAGTCCAGGTTCCTATTCTGAATTAGTCCTTGAAGCAGCGGACTTTCCTTTCCCCTTCAGGCACATCAGCAGCTGCAGGCCTTTTGGTTTTCAACCAACCACTTCATTAGATCTGGTGTTACTTGTACTTGCCCTCTTCTCTTCCTTATTAATGTGGTAGGCACCTTCTGACCCGAGGGGCTCATCTTCCAGTGCCATATTGTTATGTCTCTGGCTGTGCATGTCCATAAAGTTTTCTTAGTAAAGATACTGGAGTGGGTTGCCAATTCGTTCTCCAGTGGACCACGGTTTATCTGACCTTTCTGCCATGACCTTCCCATCTTGGCTGGCCTACATGGTATAGCTCACAGCCTCATTGAAGTACACAAGCCCCTTCACCACGACAAGGTAGCGATCCAGAAGGGGTATTTATTATATGTACCGATTATATACATATGAACATATTTAGTGGCAGAGCCAGTGAATAGAGGGCCCCAGCGCAAAAGAAAAAAATGCAATTTATTTTGAAAATATGACTGATCATACAAAAAAATGGCTTTTATTGAAGGCTAGTGATCTTATGAAGCCATTCATTATCACATAGTTGTTTGGCTTCTTTTTTAATCATAATGATAACAGAAATCACCCTGATGGTCCTGATCAAAAGTTTTCATACGCTTGAATGTTTGGCCTTGTTACAGACACACAAGGTGACACACAAAGGTTAAAATGGCAATACAATGTCATTTTCCCACACCTTTGGCTTTTTAAATTTCAATTAGTGTCTGTGTATAAATAATCAATGAGTTTGCTTGCTCTCACGTGAGCAGGCCAAATACTGAGCAATTGGGGAGCAGGAAAGAACTGTCAAAAGACCTGGGTAACAAGGTAATGGAACTTCATAAAGATGGAAAAGGATATAAAAAGATATCCAAAGCTTTAAAAATGCCAGTCAGTACTGTTCAAGCACTTATTAAGAAGTGTAAAGTGTGGGGATCTCTTGATACCAAGTCAAGGTCAGGTAGACCAAGAAAGGTTTCAGCCACAACTTCCAAAAGAATTGTTCAGAATACAAAGAAAAACACACAGGTAACCTCAGGAGAAATACAGGCTGCTCTGGAAAAAGACGGTGAGGTTGTTTCAAGGAGCACAATATGACGAAACTTGAACAAGAATGAGCTGCATGGTCGAGAAGCCTTTACTGCGGCAATAACACAAAAAAGCCCAGTTACAATATGCCCAACAACACCTTGACATGCATCACAGCTTCTGGTACACTGTAATTTGGAGTGATGAGGCCAAAATAGAGCTTTACGGTCACAACCATAAGAGCTATGTTTGGAGAGGGGTCAACAAGGCCTATAGTGAAAAGAATACCATCCCCTCTGTGAAGCATGGTGGTGGCTTGCTGATGTTTTTTTTTTGGGGGGGGGGGGGGGTGAGTTCTAAAGGAACAGGGAGTCTTGTAAAAAAAATACCAAGATAAATGCAGCATGTTATAAGAAAATACTGGCAGACAATTTGCATCCTTCTGCATGAAGGCTGCTCATGGGACACTCTTGGACTTTCCATGACCCTAAGCACAAGGCCAAGTTGACCCTCCAGTGGTTACAGCAGAAAAAAGGTGAAGCTTGTGGAGTGGCCATCACAGTGTCCTGACCTTAATATCATTGCCCACTCTGGGGAGATCTCAAATGTGTGGTTCATGCAAGACGACCAAAGACTTTGCATGACCTGGAGGCATTTTGCCAAGACGAATGGGCAGCTATACCACCTGCAAGAATTAGGGGCCTCATGGACAACTATTAAAAAAGACTGCACGCTGTCATTGATGCTAAAGGGGGCAATATTAAGAACTAAGGGAATGCAAACTTTTGAACAGGGTCATTAAATTTTTTTCTTTGCTGCCATGTTTTGTTTTATGATTGTGCCATTCTGGTATAATCCACAGTTGAATATGAATCCCATAAAAAAAAAAAAATGTGTTTTGCCTAAAGGCCAAAGACGCTCATCGCGAGGCCAGTAAGGTAGGGGGGGGGTCGCTATGAGCGCCAAAGGCGAGGCAGGCAGGTTGGGGGGGGGGAGGGGGCGGGGATAGCCTTGCAATGTGTGGCAAACACCATTGCCAGGCTTCAAATTTTACTGCCGTCATTTTTGAGGCGCTCATCGCGAGGCCCATAAAGTAGACAGGGGAGAGGCTTGCAAGGAGCACCTTCGGTGCTCATTGCGAGCCATGCAATGAGCGCCAAAGGTGCTCAGCGAGGGGCTCACGATGGGTGCCGAAGGTTCTCAGATTGTGTGACAAACAGTAGTGTCAGGCTTAAAATTTTATTGCCGTCATTTTTGACGGGCAAGTTGCTAGTATATATAAAAAAAGTACACTTGTGTGCTCTGTCTCTCTGTGTGCTTTCTCTCTATGCTCTCTCTCTTTCTGGGCTCTCTCTGTGTGCTCTCTCTCTCTCAATGCACTCTCTGTCTGTGTGCTCTCTCTATGCAACATCTCTCTTTCTGTTCGCTCCCTGTCTATGCTCTCTACCTCTGTGCAAGCTCTCTCTCTGAGCTCTCTCTGTGCTCTCTCTATTTCTCTTTGCTCTCTCTGTCTGTACACTCTCTCTCTGTCATGTGTGTCTCTTTCTTGCTCTCCCTCTCTTTCTCTGTCCTGTGTCTCTCTCTCTCCCTCTCTTTCTCTCTCTATATCCTGTGTGTATCTCTCTCTCTCAGTGCACCCATCTCCCTCTGAGCACTCTCTATCTGTGCTCTCTCTCTCTGTGTGCTCTCTCTCTGTGTGCTCATAGATTTTCCCCATCTGTCATTTCATAGCCAATCTTATGTTAGCTACATATGTAATAATGAAATATCCCATATATTAAATAAGTATATTTCATTGACTTGGGAATTATAGCTCATCCTTGGACGGCTAATAGATATACAGCCTTATTAAATTGCGATTTGGCCAATTGAATAGGGCTCTATATAAGCACAGAGCATATTTTTTTATAGAAGTTTTTAGTTAGTGAACTTCTTTCCAAAAGCAAGGTCTTCACTAACTTAAAACTTCTGTAAAAAATAAAATATGCTCTGTGCTCATATAGAGCCCTATCATATAGAGCCGAATTGCAATTTAATAAGGCTGATAGTATGTTAGAGCTCTAGTCCCAGTAGTCGGGGAAGCTCTGCTCCCTCCTCCCCTAATGACAGGTATCCCAGTACATAACGTAAATATCTGCCAGCATGTGGCTCCTCTTCAAAAGCAGATCTCTCAGAAAGTGCACCATTTATCTCTTGTCAATGGCTCTAATAGCAGCCACTATACCGAGCAAAATATACCCAGTAAGCACACAGGCCCTCATTCAATTGCGATTTGGCCAATTGAATAGGGCTCTAAATAAGCACATAGCATATTTTTTTAAAGAAGTTTTTAGTTAGTGAAAACCTTGCTTTTGGATAGATGTTTACTAACTAGGAACTTCTTTAAAAAAAATATGTTATGTGCTTATTTAAAGCCTTATTCAATTGACCAAATCGCAATTGAATGAGGGCCACAATATTTAAAATACTTAATAAAAAAGTATAGAAGAGATTAATTTTGTTTCAATTTAAAAAAAGTCCTAGAGTCCATTAATATTGTTAATTTTTTAGAGTTTCTATATAATTCTATCATGTTTGCCAAATATTTTTTATTACATGACTACTTTCTCTTTTATGAATAAATTATTAGCCAGCTCTACATCTTTATTCCAGTAAGTAGAAACCTGGATTCCTGGATTTTAACTACATTTAGCTTTATTCACAAACAAAGTTTACTTTTCTGTGCTATACTTAAATGACCACTGTAGTGGTCATACAGGTACGATTTCATTTGCCTATTTAACTTAACTAGTCATTAATATTTAATTAAAGTGTTGGTGTTGCAGACTCCAGGAAGATTGCTTCAATTCACCGACTACTGGGTATTAAAGGAGTGGGAAAAGATCTGCCCAGGATGTTCTAATTTGTCTGCTGTGACCACTGTAGGGCCCCTATTCAATTGCAAGCATGCAGACTGAAGGCAATGGCAGGTTTGCAATTGAATAGGGGCCCTAGAGTGGTCACAGCAGACAAATTAGAAATTGAAATTTGCAACAGTTACAGAACCATTCAATTGATAAAGCCCGTAAAGGTCGTAGCTACCGATTTAGATACAGGCAGTAGTAAATGAGACCGTCATCATGACATCAGTAGAACATGGAGGTTAAATGTCAATCAATAAGCGTTTAGAAGTCTGATATGTGATCAGACTCGCAATCACACAATGTACAAAATAATAAAAATGAATGAAGGAAATGTTATAGTCCATGTGGGTGGCCTGATATGTATTAACTCCTTGCTTACTTAGATTAATATAACACAGAAATGTAAAAAAAAAAAATTTTGATTGCGGATTTGCAAGCTTGAGACTGTTGTGCAATTAATTTGAATGTCTTTCGTTGCATTCCCCATCTTTTAAAGTGCAGTATTGATTTTCTATTGGCATTTACAGTGCTACGATCAGGTGTTTAACCCCCTTGTGAGTCCTATCTCGTACTCATAGGGCCTCATTCAATTGCAAGTTGGCCAATTGAATAGGGCTCTATATAAGCACAGAGCATTTTTTTACATAAGTTTTTAGTAAGTGAAGACCTTGCTTTTGGATAGACGTAACTAGCTAAAAACTTCTGTAAAAAAATATATAGAGCCCTATTCAATCGGCCAAATCGCAATTGAATGAGGCCCATAGGATTTCCTTCTACATTTGCCATTTACAGGTGTGAAAACAATTGCGGGCTTGAGGAACTGTAGCAATTGAATAGCAATTTGCGATTGTAACATTTACGGGCTTGAAAGATCAAAGGCTTAGATGGGTTGGAGTTACGATTTTGACAACCGCAGGGATTTTCAGTCTATAACCCGGGAATTGTTTGCGGGTAGATAAAAGACGCCAATTGAATAGCAAATTAGTTTATGAGCTACATTACAGGCTCCAGTAACTAACAATTGCTCAATTGCATAGGGGCCTAGGATAAGAGGCAGATAAAGAGTATTACCAGGACAGCCTCTTGGACAGAACTTCCTGAAACCTCAGAAGTAGGTGAAAAGAAGTGAGAACTGTCTGAATCTGCAATGCTAGAGCTTAAATGATTTGAAAGGCATATTTGTTCTTGCAATACAAATGTTATTAAAATGTAACATTATTGTTTGATCAATACAGTGTTCTTTTTAACTTGCATGATAAACAGAGTAGCAGAGCAACTTCAGTTTTTAGGTACTGTACGTCTGTAACTTTATTATTTGAAAAACTGTTGCCAACAGTCTAATTAATTTCCACCAGATATGTAATGGCTTTCCTTTCCCCTACAGTTTCTACAATAGCTACTTGTAATAATAATTGTTTGAGTTAATGTTGTTGGAAAGGGAGGGACCATAAATGTAATTATCTTTAATAGTGTTATAACATTACGTGTGATATATTTTTAACAAAATAATCCACCCTGGTCCTTTCCCACCATCTGTGAAGGCCTTATTAATTATTGCCTCCCATTTGTATAAGTTTTGCCTTTTTGTCCTAGCTTATTACAATAAAAAATATGTATTTGCTTATGAGTATGTATTGTCATGCCCAGGGGGCCACCACTGGACTTTTGGGTTAATCATAATTATCATATGTGTGTGTGTTTAATACAGGGTAGTGTGTGTGGCCTTAGCAGACAGGAATTATTGTATTATTGTGTAAATGTATTGATGTAAAGGTGGTACCCAGGCATGTTTGGCATGTTTCCTAGGGAGTTTAAGAGAGTGTATTACCAGAGACCTCTGGTAAAGGGAGTCCAGTTACATGGGTTACCTGTTTGGAGGGGCAGAAGTTGGCCAGCAGAGTAGTGGCAGGTATCTTGTATGCAAATACGTTTTTACAATACTACCCTCCCTGTGGTGAAGGCTTCCTGGAAGAGGAATTCCAGTCCCTAATATTAATGTGTCAATTGTTCCTTTTCCTGGACAGACATCAAAATACCCATGAGAGGTACATAGAGTGGGAGGGAGATTCCTAATATGAGCATGGAGCTGACCTTGGGTGGGGGTGTAGTGGTGGGACATGTTGGGACTGATTGTGCATAAATGCTGTATCACATCAAAAAAAGTTGTTCTCTATTTTCATACACATATGCACTGTGTGTATTTAATTTTGGTCCCCAGATGGAAAGACCTTTTGTTATTTTATTTACCTGTCTTATATCATGATGTTTCTGCTGGTCCTATCCTAATCTTCCATTGCTTGTTCCTATATCCTGAGAACCGGCTGTTACTGGGATGACTATGCTAGCTGTTCACTGATATTAACCCTAAATCCACCACCTAGAGGGATTACTGTAGCAGAAAGCAGGTTGTTGGGTTGCACGTGGCCCCTCACCTCTGGTTCATGACATGTATGTTAAGTAGTGAGATTGTATGCTAGGTTGGCACAATGTGATTGTATGTTAGGCTGGTGCAGTGCAGTTGTATATTAGGCTGGTGCAGTGTGATTGGATGTTAGGCTGGCATAGTGTGATTGTATGTGATGCTGGTGCAGTATGGTTGTATGTTAGGCTGGTGCCAGTGTGATTGTCTGTTAGGCTGGCATAATGTGATTGTATGTTAGGTTGGTGCAGTTCAATTGTATGTTAGGGTTGTATAGTGTGATTGTATGTTAGGTTGGTGAATATGATTGTATGTTAGGCTTGCATAGTGTGATTGTATGCTTATTCTGGAATAATGTGATTGTATGTTAGGTTGGTGCAGTGAGATTGTATGTTGGGCTGGCATAGTGTGGTTGTATGTTAGTTGGTGCACAGTGATTGTATGTTAGGGTGGTGCAGTGTGATTACTTATTTGTTTACGTATGAAATGACCACCGTAGTTTGGAAAAATCAATGTATTTGAATGATCATTTGTAGGGCAGTTTCCCAAATACAACTCTAGTATAAATATTATAATGGGTGGAATCTATTTCTAGTAAGTGGTAATTATCTGTTTTACTTATTACATAATTGTAGCTGTGACTCATTATAATAAAGAGATAATAAATGAAAAGCTTATCAAATAAAATACAACAATATCTACTGTCCAAATGAAAAGAGACACATAGGTTATGATGCTAGCTGTGACCTGAAATAGCAAGTAATAAACTAGTTAGCCCAATCAAATGTTGTTCTTGAAACAACAATATAAAATGTGTAAGGCTGTTTGTTTTCTTACTCCTAGAATTGTATATTTAGCCCGTACATCACTTTCCCCCACTGACCCAGAACTAAGAAAAAACAGCCCCATAAAATAACACTCAAGAGACAACAGTACTGTATACAGTACAGAATAGATAACAGGCCACAGCTTTTATGAATGAACAAATACAGGAGTGGTGAACACACTGAAAACATGGTTCTTGACACCAACCCCAAGCCCAGCTCTAACCAGAACATAACCAGCTTGGATCATGTGCCCAAACCTAACAAATACAGAACAAATTCATAACCTCTTTTAACTTATCCATCATAAGTGGGCAAGTATCCCCGGCCCAGCTGAGACAATATTCTAAAAAAGAGAGGGAGGAACAGTTCTTCACATGTAGTTTTCCATGACTGTCAAAAAAGAGCAGGGATAGCCCTCTTACATGACCTAAGCATTCCCCCCCACACAAAACTCCTTTCCTACCATTACTTCCACAATCAATATCATGTTACTAGTCTCAGCAACACCCTTCCCAAGCATTTGCCCTTATTATTATTTATTGTCTTTATTTATATCGCGCCAACATATTCCGTAGCACTGTACAGTGGTATTGTACAAGGCAAAAAACAAACTTAACACCTTATAAAGAATGGAGTGCCCTGTTTTTGAGCATATAATCAAATGCACATAGTGCTTGTTTCCAAGACACTGACACACAATTGAAAACTCACAAACTTACAATCTAAGGGTTTGTCTTTGGTTATACAGATTTACAGATTGGAATACATTACAGAGAGCTTGCAATGCATATATATATAAAGCAGCAACACAAAATATACAACGGTGTGGAATGAATTCCCCCATTAGAATATTTACAAAGGAAAATCACCTGCAAATGCTAATGGTGTTATTACATTTTACATGTAAAAACCCTAACATGTAACCCTTTGCATGTGCTTGCTATGTGTGATATGCTACCTGCTTTACTTGTAAAACATATTAGATTCCCATAATATTCCACCACAAAAAATTGGGTATTCTCACAAAGATTTGGAACAAAATACTATGGGCCTCATTCAATTTAGATTGTTTCAATTGAATAGGGCTCTATTTAAGCACATAGCATATTATTTTTACAGAAGTTTTTAGTTAGTTAACATCTATCCAAAAGCAAGGTCTTCACTAACTAAAAAATTCTGTAAAAACAATATGCTCTATGCTTATATAGGGCCCTATTCAATTGGCCAAATCACAATTGAATGAGGCCCTATGTGTATTTTAAAGACCTGCAGAGAAGACTTTACGAGTGCACATAAAGATTTGTACCCTTCACTTCCATAATCACAGTCAGAGAAGAGATTGCAAAGCTTGTATTCTCTTCTATGATTGATTATGTTAATGGCCAATCATATAGGGGCAATCAAATAGGGGCTATTATTCCCACTATTCTGATTGGTTGCTATGTTAACCATTTAGAATAAAGCAAAATAGAGCTCAATAGAGCTAAATGGAATGCTCAGATTTCTAGAACTACAATCCGTATGAAGGCAGTAGCCTTCACCAATAATTAAGTGAGACACCAATCACATATGATTTACACATATTTCAGCCAATCAGAAGCATAAAAAGTCCAAAATGTGTAATTCAGGGCAGGACCTCCTCTTGCATGTTTTTAATTTTCTCAACAGGTTTAATTAATTTTTTTATTTTCAACATAGTTTTCATTGTAGCTCCAGGGGGTGGGGGGAAGGGGCACCTAAGAGATGCCAAACTTTATTTTATTGATTGGTGGAAGGGGACATAAATGGAGGGAGTCATAAACCCCCCTCCTCTTTCATTTTGTTTCTTGTTTAACACCATGGGCCTCATTCAATTGCGATTTGTCCAATTGAATAGGGCTCTAAATAAGCACATAGCATATATTTTTTAAAGAAGTTTTTAGTTAGTGAAAACCTTGCTTTTGGATAGATGCTTGCTAATTAAAAACTTCTTTAAAAAATATATGTTATGTGCTTATTTAGGGCCCTATTCAATTGGCCAAATTGCAATTGAATGAGGGCCCATCTCTGCTATGGGAGGTCACTTTTTTATTACATTCAAAAAACAGAAGAAGATGTAACCATATTAATTAATTCTTATTTTTAAATCTAACCTTGAAGTGATTTCCCTGTATAACCTGTTCCCTTCCTCAATCATTTGAATGCATGATTCGATGCTAATTAAATCTCAAATGTGGATTGTTGAGATTTAATGCCCCTCCCTGCCTATGAACCTCATTCAATTGCGATTTGGCCAATTGAATAGGTCTCTAAATAAGCACATAACATATTTTTTTCAAATAAGTTTTTAGTTAGTGAAAACCTTGCTTTTGGATAGATGTTTATTAACTAAAAACTTCTTTCAAAAAATATGTTATGTGCTTATTTTGACCCCTATTCAATTGGGCAAATTGCAATTGAATGAGGGCCTATGTGATTAGAGTTCCCTGTATTTGCATTTTATAGTGACAGACTTGCTTATAAGGAATCTGTGTGTGGAGCCAAATGCTCAATTGGGGCTTGTGTAAGAGATACTGTGCATATTTGAAATGCATTTTATCCTGTCATTTGCGTTTTCAACAAAACCTTTGCATAGTGCAGATTCAATTAAGAACACAATCATTAATAGATACATATAAATATTACATGCAATTACTTTATAAAATTCTGTACTGTGGTCTACATTAAAGAAGTGTGCTCCTTTCTGCTGTTGCCTCAATATTTAAAAAAAAACACACTACAAAAAAAATATAAAAATAAATCATGCTTTTTTATTGCTGTCACTCTTATTTTCGCCTTGGGGATAAAGCTTTCAGGCCAATGGACAATGTTTAATTTCTACAATATCTTTTCCTCCTTTAATTTTCTTCATGCTTGTCTGTCCCAAAGCCATGTCTACTAACCTCATCAAAGTAAGAACTTACATTGTGTTCTAATCTCCATGCTCGCATGGAATACTCATTTTTATGCTTTTTCTTTCTGATCTTAGTTTTTGCATCTTTGGTTATTACTGGAAATTAAATATTTTTCGTACACTGCAAAAGCTAGTAATTTATTATTATTATTACTGATTTCTTATAAAGAATCTACATTTTACACAGGGTTATACAATAGGTGGTTACAAATACATTTAGAAATCAGCCCACCAGTACAGAAGGCTGTGAAGGCCCTGCTCTTGCAAACTAACAATCTAAAGGGTCTTTTAAAGGTACGAATTAGGAAGTTTGTGTTTACCTGTGTATCTTTATTTTGATTTAGCCACAGATCTGAAATGTAACCTCATTCATTTATGTAGCGATTAAAAGATGACAGTGTTCAACATTTCTGGCTATTTAACTTCATCACTCTGAACTAGATTAAAGATGACTGTAATCTCTGAAAAAAATGGGACTGCTGTCTCTTTGTTATTTGGGAAAAATACAAAAGCACCCAAACTTATACCACATCCTAATACTATGTAGCTTCCAGGTTACACTGAGACTACGGAGATATTTAACCTCATCAAAGACTGAGCAAAGTTCAGTGGATACCTTAATTTTCTTTTCTGACAACTTTTCTGTAACTTTTTTAATTCTCTTTTATAGTAGAACCTCTATATACATCAGCCCATATATTCGTCAAATGCATTATTAAACAAAAACATTTTGCCAAAAAATATTCATCCAAAACACCAATATTAGTCACAATAAAAAAAGAAAAAAAAAAAAAAGAAAAAACAGAAACAGACAACATTGGACAAGTTCTTTGCTAAATCGAGTGCTATTGAATTGTGGAGAAAGGAACAAAAAATATTTTGATCCCCAGAACTGTAGTTACTCCTAAATAATATCGCCTTTGCTCCTCTTAAGCTTTTGCCACCATCACACCTACGTAAATGGTATATATTTATATATCAGATTCAGGGCTGGGAATTGATACTATATTCATCCGATTCATAATGCGTCTGTCCCCCAGGAACAGACTAACGAAGAATATAGAGGTTCCACTGTATTGAATAATATTCATTTACTTTACAGTACCATTCTACTTTATTGCATTAATTCTGTGGATTATGACTTATCTGGACATGTAGTGGTTTATTAAATTCCAGTTATAAAGTATTGTAAAATATCTATTTTGCATAGGTTGAATATAGCTAGATAACATAGCCATAAACTGTAAGATGTTCAAATACATAGTTTACGAATGCAAATAATCTGAAGTTCACCAATCATATGAATGTTCATATACACATAGGTCAATCATATCTACCTTTTTACAGTATGCCACTTGTAGTATAGTATTAATAATCACAAGTGTATACTTATAATTTACACTAACTGATTGGTTATGAAACTGCTTGTAGTCATAGCCTTTTTACCTGGAAGACAGTTATGGATTAGCCAGGGAACAAAAACATTCAGTCAGGATAAATCAGAATCCAGGATCTGAAAAGATAAAACTTATGGGTCTCTTTTTTATTGCTATAGGATTTACTGCAACATACTAAAGGACTACTGTATTTAATAAACCAATAATATTAGCAGCGATGTAAGCCATTAACATGAAATTATTGTTAGAGACATATTTGAAAGTGTGTGTGTATAGAGTGTTTCACCTGACTTGAGTACCTCCTGATAGCTGGGAGAAATTCTTACTTATTGACCAGTGGAGAGATGGATGAGTAAGGAATTTGTTAAATCATTGGATCTTTTCAAACTGACACCTACACATGTCCCCTGCACATGCTCAGAATCAGGCAGCTTGCAACAATTACTACAAGCTTTGTTATGCAGAACTGTCTCCAGGATAAAGTAACGTCATATTTTTTTCCTAACTAAAAGCGACCTTTAGGACATATGTCCTATTTTATTCATTCTGACAGACAGACTCGCTTTCTTCAAAAATATATGTTTTCTTAATAGTACTTTAAGCAATGGTTAATTAATGGCAGACAGTGTTGTGGATATGTATGTAGGCTATTTTTATTAATAATTCTGTGTTTTTCTATCTATAGATGCCTCTGCAAACTCTGTGAGTTCTGAGAACCCTGTACCACCGCTGACCAACCCAGGTTTTACCCTTTAATTATTATTGATATATAACTGCAATGTATAACGTCACATACCACTGTTACCAATTTACTATCACACCTCAAATTGCAACTTACTTACCGTAGCTTTCCGGAGCTCAGTAAATTAGGAAGCATCCTTACAGGAATATGGAATAGGACAACAACAACAGTATCATGAGAGATCTATTGCAGACAGTTTTTTTTTAACTGGGCAGCTGTTAGGATAAATATCCAAAGGTAAGAATGGAAAGACTCAAAAGGGCAGAGTGCTTTTGAATTAGAATTTATTTCCTCCTTTGCTGTTTTATAAAAAACAACCTTTCTGTAAGCGTATCTGTCTTGTTAAGTAGGAAGTATATTTAGGTATGTGATATATTTTGAAACCAAGTCAGTTAAACGAATGATAAGGGTCACATCTTTGTGCACTTATATGACATAGACAATGGCTTTGTTTATCTGTCCTGACCTCTGCATACTCAATTTAGTCCGAATGACTAACCATGACAAACCCATGCATAAGCACATATGTAGTATCAACACCAAGATGGGTTAACTAACAGGTCACAGCTTTAGTGAAATACAACACAACAGAGGCACTTGCTCACAACCGAGAGGATTCCACCATCAGCCTCTTGGAGCCCCATGCCCAGGAGAACTGAAAAACTGCAACCAACAAATAATAAACCGCATATAAGGGCTTCCTAATAAAGTGAGCAACTACCCCCACCTACCATGCTGTAACATAAAAAAACAATGAACATAATAAAAGGGAGGGAAGGGATGGATAGTGCCTTTTCTCCAGCTTGAAAGAGAGCACAAGACCTGAAGCTATAGTTTATCAACCCCCCACACACTCCCCCATCCCTATTCCTCTTCCTAGCTCCACCCCCTTTTTCCTAATTTGTGGCTAGGCCTTTTCACTATTCTGTTACCATCTCAAACAGGATGGAGCATTGGAATCTCACAGATAGAGCTCTTACTGCATATAGTAGTAAATAATCATTAATACATTAAAGCTTGTTTTTATTTTATTTTTATTGAAAGTATTTGCATATTATGAATTCTAGTTCTTCAAAGGGGTGAATGAAAAACATGCAAATTATATGGACTTAGGGCCTCATTCTATTATCGGCCGTAAATCGGCCGTAAGGCTGCGATTCCTTGCGAGGGTTCAGTTAACTCGCGATTCTATTATACGGCCCCGCAAGGATCTCCCCTTACGGCCGGCCGCATATCTTGGAACCGGCCGTAAACTGTGAAATATAAAAACTCAAAAATAAATTCAAGCCTGCACTGTACAGCTCTGTAAATGCTAGGGATCATATTGGGGGACATGAGGAATAAAAGGAACCCACTCTCAAGCTTGCACATCTGCCCAAACCCGAGTTCAAATTAACTGTTTATTTGCCGGCTGCGGCGGGGGTGTGTCTGAGGTGCTCCAAGCACTCTGGACTTTTTACATGTATATTGTACGGATATTAAAAATGAAATATTTTACGGATTTGAGTACAGGATAATTATGTGCTATTTTTTCTAACACCTAAAATCCCTTTATAGTCTTCTCAAAGTGCAGGATGGCTTTATTTGAGCTATTTTATGTGCTTAATTGGTGCTAGCGAGACCTTTTTCCTGCAAGTAACTGCGGCTCGCTTTTAGCCTTGCAGAGAGGTTTCCCGGAGCAATTGAATTGCAAATCTCTTGCGGCCGTTTTAGATCAAAGGCTTTCCTCCGGCGCGATCGGCCGCAAGAGATAGCAAGGCACCGGCCGCAAGCCTGCCGGAGTCCCCGGCCGTAAGGGAATAGAATAGCAGAATAGCTTGCGGCCGGTCCTTGCGGCCCCGCAGCGGCTGCGGCCGATAATAGAATGAGGCCCTTAGACATTAAAGTTAGGGCTACAGCTAAAATTATTTACAGACCTTTTCTGACTATCATTAATTTAAATGTGATGTTCACCTGTGTTCCCTAAAATAATTGCTATAATAAATAAAGTGAAAAAAGTTTGAAATATATTTTAAGATGAGTGTGATAAAGCACTTTTTCTTCTTTTTTTTCACACCATGGTCAGGGATCTACACTATGGCATTTTAATTAATTTACCATGCTTTTTTATCACTGCTAATTATTTCTAATCTATTTTGTTTTATGTGATATGACACATAGATACAGGTACAGGAAAATACATTGGTGCTGTAGTTGGAGCTGTTGTTGGTGGAGTGGCTGTACTTGGTCTCTTTATTGCTGGTTTGGTGATCTACATAAAAAAATGGAAACGAAGACCCACTCAGCAACCCATCTTTGATGCTACTAAATCCTCTACCGAGCAAACAAGTAAGCGAGTTTACATTTTATTACTTGGACGACTCAAGTCGTAAAAAACTAAGGACATATATTTGTAGTTCAGACATAGCAAGACTTGGATGATAAGAGAGGTAGTTGTGCTGGCAAGTATTATTTTATTTAAGCTCAACCAGCTG
The DNA here is from genome assembly GCA_027410445.1 of Discoglossus pictus. Lineage (NCBI taxonomy): Eukaryota > Metazoa > Chordata > Amphibia > Anura > Alytidae > Discoglossus > Discoglossus pictus. The sequence continues at coordinate 175,997,006 of CM050163.1, read as the reverse complement.
CAAATATGGGGGGAAAGCATTCTTAATCAAGGCTCGGTACCAGAAGTACTGTTACTATGGAGGTTACCACCATCCTCCTTAGTAATTAATTATGATATTATAAATGTACGGGAACCCTTACATACCCCTATGAAATGCAGTGAGGTTTAGAAATGAAAATATTGTTGGAGTAACCATAATACATATGAGAAATGCTCTTTTATATCTCACAATTAATAATGGATAATAATTGACATTAAATCACATATAATAGTTGTCAAACTGCGAGACTTTGTCACACTTTGCGAGGTGCGTACGACTGGGCGATGAACGCCCCAGGCACTCATCACTTGCAAACCTTGCAAAGCGAGGCGAGACGTTAACGCGTAGGACTTAGCCGATGAGCGCCGAAGGCGCTTATCACTGCGAGCCTCGCAAAGAGAGACGAGCTGTTAAACCATAGCACTTAGCCGATGTAAGCCTCGCAAAGCGAGCCGATAAAATAAGACGCGGGACTTAAAAAAAATAAAATAAGAGACGCTGGACAAAAAAAAACAAGAAACAAAAATTTACGAGATTAGCGGCCGAACAAAAAACACAAAAAACACACTGAATACACCCAAAAAAATTACAAAAACATCACAGACAGCATGTGGCAACAGCCAGGACGTCTGTGAGTGAGGTGAATTTAACTCAATTTAGATGATTTTCGGCACAAGACAATCGCCTATGCGACGAAAAAAATGGCCGCCCAAAAAAATTAAAACGAGGCTACACGACTGGGACCGAGCAAAACACTGCAAAACGCGTAGCACTTTACACATCACACTACGACCTACAAGATACACTATTACAAAAGCCGGAAAATGCTCACAAGACTCGTAACACATAAATAACATTACGACTATGCAATGCCGCTTTACACAATAAAACAACAGCTTTACCTCGCGCACGTAGCCTATTTAGAGTGCACAGTTTAAACATTCATTACACTTTATAATCAGGGCACCAACACTCAAAATGGATATTATATGAAGACGCAAAATACAAACAGATTGTTAGCTCTTCAGCCTATTGCTCGCTGCATATATCAATTATAAAGTATATTAATTTATTGAATAAATCATTAATTATTACTTAATTAATTTATTGAATAAATCATTAATCCCAGAGGACCAAAAGTACACATCAAGAGAGGCTCGCAATGAGCGCCGAAGGTGAAAGTGGTACGTGGTTGGCAGTGTTTTGTTTGGCCGTAATTTTATTTCTCTCTTAGCCGATTTTCAAAATCGACTTAAATTCTCATTCCACTTTACTCCCAGACGCCCTGGCTGTTCCCCAGTGCTGTGTGTGATGTTTTTTTTTTTTTGTATTCTGTGTGTTTTTCGTGTTTCGGCCGTTAACTTCATATTTTTTCCTATCTTGTATTTTTTTTTCTCTAAGTCCTGCGTCTCATATTTTATTTTCTAAGTCCCCGCGTTCGTCAACTGCTTGCAGCCTAAGTTGATCCTGCGTTTCCTAATTGTTTGATCAGCTCGCCTTGCTTCGCGATGCTCGCAGGAGCACCTTTGGGGCTTCTTTCTGGCTAAGTTCTGCATGTTTCATTGCCCCCGCTGCTCGCCTCTCTACGTGAGGCTCGCAGGCAATGAGCGTCTTTGGCACTTATCGCCCAAGTGCTGCAAGTTTTAGTGCCTTAATGGCTCACCTCGCAGGCAATGTGCACCTTTGGCGCTCATCGCCTAAGTGCTCCGAGTTAACGGCTCGCCTAGATACACGAGGCTCGCAGGCAATGAGCGCCTTTGCTGCTCATCGCCTAAGTCATACGCACCACGCAAAGCGTGACAACGTCTCGTAGTTTGACACCTATAATATGTGATACAAATCTGTTTAATGATTACATTACAGACAATAAAATGGCAATTGGTGTAATAGATTAATTTAAATAAGAAGGTGTGGTGTTAAAATGCAATCATTGCTTTGAACATGTTCTGTTAGAACTGTCTAAATGTGCTCCATTTTTTTATACCATAATGTTAATGGGGGGAGTTTTTTCCTCTCACCCTACAGATCAGACCAGTCCTACTGTGGGTTCCCTGCAACCTGACATGAGAAGATTGCCATCAATACCCTCACACAACTTTCCCATTGAAAGTCGGGTGAGTGAAAATAATTAATGACGGAAGTACATTTCTAAAACATAACATGAATTTCTAAAACATGAATAAGGCTATTTGTAACTTGTACACTGTATATTAATAATTTCCAAATGTCATAATATACAGTATGTAGTCATTTTCCCCGCCTTATTGTATGTATGATGTTTAATTCTAACCCTAAAAAACATATTGATAATAAAAACAACTCTCAGTATGCACATGTAGTACATAAGACAAGCCCCATCCACTCTAGTCTATATTGGCAACTGGAGTTGCAGCTTTCATTTACATGTTAATTTACTGCTCTCTGCAAGTGCGGAAAATGTTTGGTAGCTGTAAAGTCCTCAGTGCAAGCAGAGCTGCGCTATGCATATTCACACATGTAAAAAGAAGCAAAAAGTGCATGCATACCCTTAGTAGCATGTAAGAGGGGTTTTGGTTTTCCTTCTATTTCTGTGTTTATACACACAGAAAAGTCCCTACAAATTGTCTCTCTTTGATAATCTGGAAAATACTATTTTCCATTTTCAAGTGTGCTGGGTATTCAGTTTAATTCTGAAGTCAAACAGAGATTGTGTAGACTGTGTAAAATTTTGGAGGTAACAAAACAAGTCAGACTGACCTTTGCCTATTAATTTATGGATTAAGGCTCCTATTCAATTGTTCTGTAACTGTAGCCGGCCGGTATAAAGGGAACTGCAGGCTTGAAATTTGTCACAGAGCAATGCAATTGAACAAGGCCGCAATTTAAAGCTATATGTAAGTGAGGTGGGTTATTAATGCATATGATAGAGAATTTACAGTGTCTGAAAAAAAATGTTTGCATGAAAAATTTCCAAAGTAAACAGTTAAACTGTTAGCCTGAAGTTTGAGGAATTTCTTGCTTTTTTAAAGAGTTTTCTTTCAAAATTACCAGAGGAAATTAGAATACTTTATATGGGGCTTTTTGGCCTGGGGATTGTACAGTTAGCACCTGAAGTCTGCCCTACTGTGGGAAGTCACATGATGTCAGACACTTTCCTTTCCTTTCCATTCATGTCCCTTAATTCACTGATTGTTTTATCTACATCCCAGGTGATACTTCCCCAGCCCCACAGAATTGCCCCCAGCCCCAGTAATATGCCCCCAGCCCCAGAGAATTTCCCCGTTACTTCCCCCAACCACAGAGAATTGTCCCGTGACTTCCCCCAACCTCAGTTAATTTCCACCCCAACCAGAGAGAATTGCCCCCCAGCTCTAGATAATTGCCCTGTGACCTCCTCCACCCCCAGATAATTGCCCCCCAGCCCCAGAGACTTGTCCCATGACTTCCCCAACACGAGTGAATTGCCCCCCAACCAGAGAGAATTGCCCCGTGACCTCCCCCAACCCAAGAGAATTGCACCCTAGCCCATGAGAACTGCCCCATGACCTCCCTCAGCCTCAGCAAATTGCCCCCCATCCCCAGAGAATTGCCCCATGACCTCCCCCAACCCCAGTAAATTGCCCCCGAGCCCCAGAGAATTGCCTCGCGACCTCCCCCAACCCAAGAGAATTGCACCCTAGCCTATGAGAACTGCCCCATGACCTCCCCCAACCCCTGTGAAATGCCCCTCAGCCAAAGAGAATTGCCCCCCAGGCCCAGAAAATTTCCCCCAGCCCCAGTAAATTGCCCCCCAGCCCAGAGAATTGCCCTGTGACTTCCCCCAACCCCAGATAATTGCCCCATGACCTCCCTCAACCCCAGTGAATTGCCCTCCAACCCCAGAGAATTGCCCCCCCAGCACTAGAGAATTGCCCTGTGACCTCCCCCAACCCCAGTGAATTGCCCCCCAACCAGAGAGAATTGCCCCCAGCTCTAGAGAATTGCCCTGTGACCTCCCTCAACCCCAGATAATTGCCCCCAGCCCCTGAGAATTGTCCCGTGACTTCCCCCAACCCCTGACAATTGCCCCGTGACCTCCCCAACACAAGTAAATTGCCCCCTGCCCCAGAGAATTGCCCCGCGACCTCCTCCAACCCCAATGAATTGCCCCCCAGCCGAAGAGAATTGCCCTGTGACCTCCCCCAACCCCAGTGAATTGCCCCCCAGCCAAAGAGAATTGCCCTCCAGGCCCAGAGAATTTCCAGAGCCCCAGTAAATTGCCCCCAGCCCCAGAGGATTGCCCTGTGACTTCCCCCAACCCGACAGAATTGCCCCGTGACCTCCCCCAACCCCAGTGAATTGCCCCCCAGCCCAAGAGAATTGCCCCCCAACCCCAGAGAATTGCCTTGTGACCTCCCCCAACCCCAGTAAATTGCCCCCCAGGCCAAGAGGGTTGCCCTGTGACTTGCCCCAACCCCAGAGAATTGCCCCGTGACCTCCCCCAACCCCAGTGAATTGCCCCCCAGCCGCAGAGAATTGCCCCCCCAGCACCAGAGAATTCCCCCGTGTCCTCCCCAAACCCCAGTGAATTGCTCCCCAGCCACAGAGAATTGCCCCCCAACTCCAGAGAATTGACTCGTGACCTCCCCCAACCCCACTGAATTGCCCCCCAGCCCCAGAGAATTGCCCTGTGACCTCCCCCAACCCCAGTGAGTTGCCCCCACCCCTAGAGAATTGCTCCCCTACCTCGCCCAGGCCCAGTAAATTTCCCCCCAGCCCCAGAGAATTACCATGTGACCTCCCCCAATCCCCAGTGAAATGCCCCCCAGCCTGAGATAATTGCATCCGTGACCTCCCCCAACCCCAGTGAATTGCCCACGAGCCCCAGAGAATTTCCCTCGACCCCCCCCCAGCCCAAGAATTGCCCCTGACCGCAGTGAATTGCCCCTAACCCCAGAGATTTGCCCCATAGCCCCAGAGAATTGACCCATGACCTCCCCCAGCCCCAGAGAATTGCCCCAGCCCCAGAGAAATTTGCCCCCAGCCCCAGAGAATTGCCCTGTTACCTCGCCAAACCCCAGTGCATTGCCCCTCAGCCCCAGAGAATTGCTTCCGAGCTCCCCCAACCCCAGTGAATTTTTCCCCAGCCAAGTGAATTGCCCCCAACTTCCCACAACCCCAGTGAATTGCCCCCCAGCCCCAGAGAATTGCCATGTGACCTACCCCAACCAGAGAGTATTGCCCCCAGCCCTAGATAATTGCCCCATGACCTCCCCCAGCCCAGTCAATTTCCCCCCCAGCCCCAGAGAATTGCCCTGTGACCTCCCCCAACCCCAATGAATTGCCCCCCAGCCCCAGATAATTGCCCCCTGACCTCCCTCAACCCCAGTGAATTGCCCCCAACCCCAGAGAATTGTCTTGTGACCTCCACCAACCCCAGTGAAATGCCCCCCAGCCTGAGATAATTGCTCCGTGACCTCCCCCAACCCCAGTGAATTGCCCACCAGCCCCAGAGAATTTCCCTCGACCTCCCCCAGCCCCAAAGAATTGCCCTTAGCCGCAGTGAATTGCCCCCCAACCCCAGAGATTTGCCCCATAGCCCCAGAGAATTGGCCCATGACCTCCCCCAGCCCCAGAGAATTGCCCCCTGACCTCCCTCAACCCCAGTGAATTGCCTCCTAGCCATAGAGAATTGCCCCCAACCCCAGATAATTGCCCCCCAGCCCAAGAGAATTGCCCCCAACCCCAGAGAATTGCCCTGTGACCTCCCCCAACCCCAGTGAATTGCCCCCCAGCCCCAGAGAATTGCCCCGTGACCTCCCCCAACCCCAGTGAATTGCCCCCAGAGAATTGCCCCCCCCAGCACCAGAGAATTTCCCCGTGACCTCCCCCAACCCAGTGAATTGCTCCCCAGCCCCAGAGAATTGCCCCCCAACCCCAGAGAATTGCCTTGTGACCTCCCACAACCCCAGTGAATTCCCCCCAGCCCCAGAGAATTGCCCTGTAACCTCCCCCAACCCCAGTGAGTTGCCCCCAGCCAGAGAGAATTGCTCCCCTACCTCCCCGAACCCCCAGCCCCAGAGAATTGCCCCCAACCTCGCCCAGCCCCAGTAAGTTGCCCCCTAGCCCCGGAGAATTACTATGTGACCTCCCCCAACCCCAGTGAAATGCCCCCTAGCCCCAGAGAATTGCTCTGGGACCTCCCCCAACCCCAGTGAATTGCCCACTAGCCCCAGAGAATTTCCCCCGACCTTCCCTAACCCCAGTGAATTGCCCCAACCTCCCCCAGCCCCAGAGAATTGCCCCAACCTCCCCCAGCCCCAGAGAATTGCCCCATGACCTCCCCCAACCAAGAGAATTGCCATGTGACCTCCCCCAACCCCAGTGAATTGCCCCCCCCCAGCCCCAGAGAATTAACCCCTGACCTCCCTCAACCGCAGTGAATTGCTCCCTAGCCATAGAGAATTGCCCCCCAACCCCAGATATTTGCCCCCCAGCCCAAGAGAATTGCCCCCAACCCCAAAGAATTGCCTTGTAACCTCCCGCAACCCCAGTGAATTGCCCCCCAGGCCCAGAGAAGTTCCCCAGCCCCAGTAAATTGCCCCCCAGGCCCAGAGAATTGCCCCCCCAGCACCAGAGAATTACCCCATGACCTCCTCCAACCCCAGTGAATTGCTCCCCAGCCCCAGAGAATTGCCCTGGGACCTCCCCCAACCCAAGTGAGTTGCCCACAGCCCCAGAGAATTGCTCCCCTTCCTTCCCCAACCACAGTTAATTGCCCCAGAGAATTACCCTGACCTCACCCAGCCCCAGTAAATTGCCCCCTAGCCCCAGAGAATTACCATGTGACCTCCCCCAACTCCAGTGAAATGCCCCCCAGCCTGAGATAATTGCTCCGTGACCTCCCCCAACCCCAATGAATTGCCCACCAGCCCCAGAGAATTGCCCCAACCTCCCCTAGCCCCGTAGAATTGCCCCTGACCGCAGTGAATTGCCCCCCAACCCCAGAAATTTGCCCCATAGCCCCAGAGAATTGACCTCCCCGAGCCCCGTGACCTCCCCCAGCCCCAGAGAATTGCCGCAGCCTGAGAGATTTGCCCCCAGCCCCAGAAAATTGCCCCGTGACCTTCCCAAACCCCAGTGAATTGCCCCCCAGCCCCAGAGAATTGCTTCCGAGCTCCCCCAACCCCAGTGAATTGCTCCCCAGCCCAGTAAATTGCCCCCCAACCTCCTGCAACCCCAGTAAATTGCTCCCCAGCCCCAGAGAATTGCCCTGTGACCTCCCACAACCCTAGAGAATTGCCCCACAGCCCCAGAGAATTGCCCTGTGACCTCCCCCAACCAGAGAGAATTGCCCCCCAGCCCCAGATAATTGCCCCCAACCTCCCGCAACCCCAGTGAATTGCTCCCCAGCCCCAGAGAATTGCCCCCAACCCCAAAGAATTCCCCTGTGACCTCCCACGACCCCAGTGAATTGCCCCCCAGCCCCAGAGAATTGCCATGTGACCTCCCCCAACCAGAGAGAATTGGCCCCAGCCCTAGAGAATTGCCCCGTGACCTCCCCCAACCCCAGTGAATTGCCCCCCAGGCCCCAGAGATTTGCCCCCTCACCTCCCTCCACCCCAGTGAATTGCCCCCTTGCCCCAGAGAATTGCCCCCCAACCCCAGATAATTGCCCCCCAGACCAAGAGAATTGCCCCCACCTCAGAGAATTGCCCTGTGACCTCCCCCAACCCCAGTGACCTCCCCCAACCCCAGATAATTGCCCCCAACCTCCCCCAACCCCAGTGAGTTGCTCCCCAGCCCCAGAGAATTGCCCCCAACCCCAAAGAATTGCCCCATGACCTCCCACGACCCCAGTGAATTGCCCCCCAGCACCAGAGAATTGCCATGTGACCTCCCCCAACCAGAGAGAATTGCCCCCAGCCCTAGAGAATTGCCCCATGATCTCCCCCAGCCCAGCAAATCCCCCCCCAGCCCCAGAGAATTGCCCCGTGACCTCCCCCAACCCCAGTGAATTGCCCCCCCAGGCCCCAGAGATTTGCCCCCTGACCTCCCTCAACCCCAGTGAATTGCCCCTTTGCCCCAGAGAATTGCCCCCCAACCCCAGAGAATTGCCCCCCAACCCCAGATAATTGCCCCCCAGACCAAGAGAATTGCCCCCACCTCAGAGAATTGCCCTGTGACCTCCCCCAACCCCAGTGACCTCCCCCAACTCCAGATAAATGCCGCTCAGCCCCAGCGAATTGCCCCTTACCTCCCACAACCCCAGTGAATTGCCCAGTGACTTCCCCCAACCCCAGAGAAATGCCTAGTGACCTTCCCCAACCCCAGTGAATTGCCCCCCAGCCCCAGAGAATTGCCCCATGACCTCCCCTAGTCCCAGCAAATTGCCCCCCAGCCCCAGATACACACAGACACACACTGAAACAGAGGCACACACTGGCACACACAGAGGCACACACTGACACAGTGGCACACAATGACACACACAGAGGCACACACTGACACAGAGACACACACATAGAGACACACACTGATATACACATAGATGCACCCACTGGCTTATCCAACTCATAGATACATAGTTACATAGTAATTGAGGTTGAAAAAATACTTTTAGCCCATCAAGTTCAACCTTTTAAGATCTCCTCTGATCTGCAATATGTGGATTAGTTGTTCATTGATCATGAGGAAGGCAAACAAAAACAAAAAACAGTGAAACTTTGTCAATTGTCTCTAAAGGGAAAAAAATTAATTCCTTCCTGATCCCAGATACTCGTGATCAGATTCCCCCTGGATCAATACTCCCTCTCTAATTAACCAGGATAACCCTGAATGTCCGTTTTAATAAAAAATATATCCAATCCCTTTTTAAAGTTATATATCGAAACCCTGTCACCACCTCCCTTCCACAGATTAACAACCCTTACTGTGAAGAACCCTTTTCTTTCTTTAAGGTGGAATCTTTTTAGTTCTAACCTCAAAGGATGTCCTCTTGTCAGTTGAAAACCTCTTGGCACAAAAAGCTCCCTTGACAAATCTTTATACTGACCCTGGATGTATTTATATAGGGTTATCATATCCCCTCTTAGATGCCTTTTTTCTAGAGAAAATACGTTTAATTTGGTTAGTCTTTCTTCATAACTTAGCCCCTCCATTCCCCTTATTAGTTTTGTAGCCCTTCTCTGTACTTTTTCCAGTTCTAAAATGTCCCTTTTATGAATTGGTGCCCAAAACTGTATTTCATATTCCACATGAGGGCGTACTAGGGACTTGTACAGTGGTAGGATTATATCTGCCTCCCTTGCTCTATACTCTTCTTAATACATACTAATAGTTTATTTGCCTTTGCAGCTGCTGCTTGGCATTAAGAACTGTTACGTAGGTGGTTGTCCACAAGCACTCCCAAATCCCTTTCAATATCAGATACCCCTAGATTTGCTTCATTAAGTTTATAGATTGCATGGTTATTTTTCCTTCTCAGATGCATAACCTTACATTTATTTGTATTAAATCTCATCTGCCTTTTAATTGCCCATTTCTCTAATTTATGCAAATCCCTTTGGAGGGAAAGTGCATAATTTTCTTGCACAACTTTGTGTCATCAGCAAAAATGGAGACACTACATTCAAATCCTACTTCTAAGTCGTTAATAAATATGTTAAAAAGGAAAGGACCTAATACTGAGCCCTGAGGAACCCCACTTACCACATTAGTCCAATCCGAATATGTTCCATTTACAACAACCCTTTGTTTCCTGTCTTTTAGCCAGCTCTCAATCCATGTGCAAATATTTACTGCAATTTCTGTATCCCTTAGTTTGCACAATAGTCTCCCATGTGGCACTGTATCAAAAGCCTTTGCAAAATCTAAAAAGACTACATCCACTGAGTTGCCTTGATCCAGGTTTCTACTAACCTCCTCATAGAAACTAATTAGATTTGTTTGACACAACCTATCCCTCATAAATCCATGTTGGCTCCTACTTATAATGCTGTTTGAATAGTCATACTCTTGTATATTATCCCTTATCAACCCTTCTAAAAGCTTTCCCACTACAGAAGTGAGTCTTACAGGTCTTACAGATTTGGTCTTGCCCCCTTCTTAAATATAGGTATAACCTCTGCTTTTCTCCAGTCATCTGGTAGTGACCCAGTGTTGAATGAATCTTGAAAAATTAGATATAATGTTTCGGCTATTACAGAACCCAGTTCCCTCAGTACCCTTGGATGTATTCCATCAGTACCCGGGGCTTTATTGACATTTATTTTTTTCAACCTCTTTTGGATTTCTTCCTGTGTTAACCAATTATTTGGTGAATGTAGTGTAGCCCCATTATGGTGCAGTGACCCAAGTCATGGGGTGTAGCATAGCAGTATAGTTTATAGCATACTCCTACCAACATTCTTTTGGAATTTGCTGCTACGCTATTTAACTCTACCCATAAACATTCAACATTAATGCTATTTCCAGCATAAATATATTTTCTGACTATAGGCTTAAATTCAGGCTTAACATACAGACAAATTCCTCCTCCCCTTTTACCATTGCCCCAATCTTTCCTAAATAGGTTATAACCATCCAGATTAACAGTCCAGTCATGAGATTCATCCCACCATGTTTCGGTATTGCCTATTAAATCCCATTTTTCGTTAATTGCCAATAATTCTAGCTCTGCCATTTTTCCTGGCAAGCTTCTGGCATTAGTAAGCATACAGTACATCTTATGTTAAGATTTTGTAGTTTTGAGGTGCCTGCCTCTGTACTTGAATTACTTAGTAATACCTCCCTATTGATTATACTAACCCTCCCCCATCTCCTCCCCCATGAGTAGTTAATTAATCCCTTGTCCACTCTACACTTTCTACCCCATTACTTCTATCTAGTCCCCCCACCTATTAGTTTAAAAACTACCCCAGCATTTCTACCATCATTTCCCCTAGCACAAAAGCTCCCTCATCACTAAGGTGCAATCCATCCCTGCTATAGAGATTGTACCCAAGTGAAATGTCAGCCCAGTGCTCTAAAAACCCAAACCCCTCCTTAGTGCACCAAATCTTTAGCCACACATTAACCTCGCTAAGCTCCTTCTGTCTCCCTGGGCTATCACGTGGCACTAGTAGTATCTCAGAAAATACTACCTTGAGGTCCTTCCCTTAAGCTTATTCCCTAATTCTCTAAAATCATTCTTTAGGACACTCCATCTTCCAATACCTTTGTCATTGGTACCAATATGTACCAAGACCGCCAGTTCATTTCCAGCCCATCCCAATAATTTATCTACCCGATTCACAACATGCCGAACTCGAGCACCCAGGAGACAGCAAACTGTTCGATTGCTGGGATCTGGGTGGCAAATCACCCGGTCTACCTTCCTAATTAGTCCCCTAACACCAAAACCTGTCTGTTGCTCTGCCTAAACTGCCCTACCACTCCTCCAGTAGAATGGTTCTCCCGGCTGTTAGAGGGAACAGCTCTATCTGGCATTGCCATTCCTGAATGGACATCCCCAACAATTTCACTCAATTTGGCAACTCTGTTGGTGCTTGCCAACTCAGAATTGCCCTGCCTCCTGCTCCTGTTCCCCCTGCTTCCCCTTCTAACTGTAAGCTAGCTACCTCCCTGGACATCCTCACTAGCCCCAGCTCCACCCTCCATGCTAGGCCCAGTTAAGCTATGCTCCGTGAGCACCAACCCCCTTTCCAGGGGAATATCAGTAAGTGCTGCAATTCTCTTCTCCAGTTCTCCAATTTGAGCTTCCAGAGAGGCAACATGCTCACACCTGTCACAGAGGTATGGATGTACACTGAGTGAGGTTGCCACTGGACTGACTCATAATTTAAAAAAAAAATACAGCATTTTGACCCTTTTCTTTGAACTCCCTCCTGCAACCAGTCACACACAAGGCCCAAACGTATATGCAATTTTAACCCAGGCAAAAACACTCCTCTCTCACCTGTACCAAATCACCGCACACAGGAAATAAACACACTTTACTTGTCTGAGCAAATCAGATGCAGTCACCAATTTTCAAATAGTTCATTTTAATAGTACAGCATGAAACATGAAAAACAAAAAGGGGTTTTACCTTCAGCAGCACTTCTTGGTGAGTGCTCTGCCCACACGCTGCTGTGCTCTGCACAGGAGAAAGGAAAGAGGGAAAGGGAGGTGGGGCTATGGCTGGGTGCTTTGCCTGCATAGGTTGTGGAAGACACTTTTACATTTCCAGTATTAGTTCTATATTAGATATATTTTTCTTTTTCACACATTAGAATGCATGTAGAGCAGTGAGAGGCAACCTATTTAATTTAATCGGCCCTAAAAGGGCCTCCCAGAACTGTAAACCATTTTATTTTATGCAAAGCAAAATGGTAAAATCTCTGTAGGAAATTAATTCATTGGCAACAGAGGTGAGGATAATGAGAATACATTTAGAAACAGTCTATATACTGAATTAGCTGATTCTCGCTATAAAAAGTAATTTCCTCAAGAATGACATGTTAGAAATAAATGATAATCTATACAATATATAATTACTTATTATGCTATTTAATAATACATTATTTATTTACACACATATATATATATATATATATATATATATATATATATACATATATATACACACACACACATGCATACATACATATATTGGGCCTCATTCTATTATCGGCCGTAAATCGTCCGTAAGGCTGCGATTCCTTGCTGGGGTTCAGTTAACTCGCGATTCTATTATACGGCCCCGCAAGGATCTCATCTTACGGCCGGCCGCATATCTTGGAACCGGCCGTAAGCTGTGAAATATAAAAACTCAAAAATAAATTCAAGCCTGCACTGTACAGCTCTGTAAATGCTAGGGATCATATTGGGGGACATGAGGATTAAAAGGAACCCACTCTCAAGCTTGCACATCTGCCCAAACCCGAGTTCAAATTAACTGTTTATTTTCCGGCTGCGGCGTGGGTGTGTCTAAGGTGCTCCAAGCACTCTGGACTTTTTACATGGATATTTTACGGATATTAAAAATAAAATATTTTACGGATTTGAGTACAGGATAATTATGTGCTATTTTTTCTAACACCTAAAATCCCTTTATAGTCTTCTCAAAGTGCAGGATGGCTTTATTTGAGCTATTTTATGTGCTTAATTGGTGCTAGCGAGACCTCTTTCCTGCAAGTAAGCTGCGGCTCGCTTTTAGCCTTGCAGAGATGTTCCCCGGAGCAATTGAATTGCAAATCTCTTGCGGCCGTTTTAGATCAAAGGCTTTCCTTCGGCGCGAGCGGCCGCAAGAGATAGCAAGGCACCGGCCGCAAGCCTGCCGGAATCCCCGGCCATAAGGGAATAGAATAGTAGAATAGCTCGCGGCCGGTCCTTGCGGCCCCGCAACGGCTGCGGCCGCTAATAGAATGAGGCCCATAGTGTGAGAGGCAAGCTGCAGGTAAAGCGTGTAAGCAGTGTGAGGCTTGTAAACAGAGGCTTGTAGACTGTGTTTGAATTGTATGTTGGCAGTTTCTGTGTGAGGCTTCTGGAGTTTGCAGACAAAGGATTCTGCAGACTCAGGAATTTGCAGCTGAAGATCCAGAAAAAGGTGGGAACAAGTGGAAAGAGAGAGATATGTTTTAGTGTTCTGCTGAATAGAAACAGAGAGGCTGCTGCATGGAGTTGATAAGCAAGCTGCAGAGGAAAAGTCTGAACCTATGAAGAATATAGGCCAGAGACTATAATCTAATTGTTTGGACTGTTTGTTTTGTTAGCTCCTCCCAGGCTGGGAGCGGACTTGTTAGAGAGCTAGGCCTGTTATTTTGACTTTTTGTTCTCTGTTATTCCTTGTGACACTGATAGAAGGTTCAGTAAATATTGGAGAACATATTAAGTCTTGTGTGTATTTCTGTTTCACTATAAAAGTGTCAGGAACATGGCCACAAATAGAGAGTAGAATGAGATATTGTCACTATATATTTTAAATATACCACTGAAGATTGTGTTTCGTCTATGATTTTTAGAACCAACTATTATTTGAGTTCATTCTAAAACAATGTAATTCTGAGCGGCACTAAGTATGTTGCATTGAACCAGCATTAAACCCAAAACTGTGTTTCATAAATAGTAATATGTTATCTGCAAAGGGGTGGTATGCCATAAGTAAGGTAGTCACAATCCTTTCAAAGTGCAGATGTAAAAAATAAAAATTATTCAAATTCAGAACCTAAAGTTATAAAAAGTTTTTACACACTACACCATGTCTGTGTATAAAAAGATATAAGTATAGAAATCAATACAGCTACAATATAGGTGCTTCAGGGACATATATAAACTCAATCAAAATTTCCACATAATTTTCCACTCTATTTTTGTGGCAGACAGCAAAAGAATAAAAGTGCATAAGAGAAAATCATCACATTTGTGAAGTATGTAACAAGTATCATACACGTATGTAACTCATGGATCGAACCACCTAGGAAAAGCAACATATGTAATTGTACCATTTTATGCAAAATTAGCCTTTAAGTTGTGTACACAGGCCAGAGTTTCCTTTTTCACACACATGGAAACCCTGAACTTCTAGCTTGTGTTCACCCTTTCAAGGGCCAGTATTGTTTATCCATGTATTATAAAGTTGATAACATATAGAAGACAATAAAGGCATTATGTTGCACCTATAATTTGTCTGATTAATCAACAATGTACATTTTTCTGTATACCAATTAATTTGCATTCTCTTTTTCCTGCAGACAGCGGATGAACAGCAGATCAATAGTGGAGCAGATGACTATGAAAACCCTTATATGGTAAATATAGTTGTATAGCTAACAACCAAAGTCTAAGTGCTCTTGTCAAATAGCCTGAAAACCCATAAACAATGATCAACAATGAATCCAAGATAGGGCACTCCACTCATGATTTATAAAGAACATAAAGCAATATACACATGGTTCCAACATTTCACTCTGAATAACCAGACTTTCATTAGGAAAGGATTAGTAAGTAACCAACAACACACTAATATATGAAATAAATGACATCAACGTCAGCTGTCCATAATTTGTATAAGATCCTTATCAGAAATAGATCACAGATCATCTATAAAAAATGTTGTTCATTTTATATATTTGGAAAAAAACAGGTCCCAAAATATACTTCTCAAAACTGCTCGTAAGCCTGCCTTATAAATAATTAGTATTCTAAATATATGTGGGGATATTTTTTACCATAGGCTGTAGCAAAAATGGAATGAATTGTGATACTGGCTGAAGAGTGGTCCAACTAGGGGCGGATCTACAGCCAGTGCAGCCGGTGCGTTGCACCAGGGCACTTGCTCCGTGAGGTGCCCCTCAGCTATCACCCCTTCAAACCCCCCAGGGCCCCTTGTCACACTATTCAACCCTCCCCTCCTCTTACTTGTGCCTTGCAGTCCTTGTTCCGGATCCCATTGCTCAGAGGTTGAATATCCTTCCGCTGCCGGATACCCAACCTCTGAGCAATGTGATCCGGGACAGGGACTGTAAGGCACAAGTAAGTGGAGGGGGGTGAATGAAATACAGGGGGTTTGAGGGGGTGAATAGTGTGACAAGGGGCCCTGGGGGTTTTGAGGGATTGAATGATGCTCCTGAGGTGAGCCTGTTTTTTTTTTGGGGGGGGGGAGGGGTGAATGGTGCTGCTGAGGGGGCCCTGGGGGGTTGGGGACTGAATATGGCATCTGAGGGGGTTGGGGGTTGAATGGTGCTGCTGAGTAAGGCCCAGGGGTGTTAAGGGGTGAATATGGCTGCTGAGGTGCTTGTGGGGTGAATGTTGCAACAAAGGGCCCTTGGCGGGGGGGGGGGGGGAATGATGCTGCTGAGGGGGCACTGAGGTTTTTGTGGGTGAATAGTGCTCCTGAGGGGCCCTGGAGGTTTGGTAGTGAATATTGCTGCTAAGGGGGCCCTGGGAGTGAATATGGATGCTGAGAGGGTTGGGGGTGAATGGTGCTGCTGAGGGGGGGCTGGGGGTGTTGGGGCGACTGGTGCTGCTGAATGGCCTTGGGGGTAAATATTGCTGCTGAGGGGGTTGAATGGGGTGAATGGTGCTGCTTTGGGGGGCCTGGAAGTTTCTTACAAGAACATTTAGTTTTATATATATATACAGTGGATATAAAAAGTCTACACACCCCTGTTAAAATGTCAGGTTTCTGTGCTGTAAAAAAATTAGACAAAAATAAATCATTTCAGAACTTTTTCCACCTTTAATGTGACCTATAAACTGTACAACTCAATTGAAAAACAAACTGAAATCGTTTAGGTAGAGGGAAGAAAAATATAAAAATAAAATCATATGGTTGCATAAGTATGCACACCGTTAAACTAATACCTTGTTGAAGCACCTTTTGATTTTATTACAGCACTCAGTCTTTTTGGGTATGAGTCTATCAGCATGGCACATTTTGACTTGGCAAGATTTGCCCACTCTTCTTTGCAAAAACACTAAAAATCTGTCAGATTGCGAGGGCATCTCCTGTGCACAGGCCTCTTCAGATCACCCCACAGATTTTCAGGTCTGGGCTCTGGCTGGGCCATTCCAAAGCTTAAATCTTCTTCTGGTGAAGCCATTCCTTTGTTGATTTGGATGTATGCTTTGGGTCGTTGTCATGATGAAAGATGAAGTTCCTCTTCATGTTCAGCTTTCTGGCAGAAGCCTGAAGGTTTTGTGCCAATATTGACTGGTATTTGAAACTGTTCATAATTCCCTCTATCTTAACTAAGGCCCCTGTTCCAGCTGAAGAAAAACAGCCCCAAAGCATGATGCTGCCACCACCATGCTTCACTGTGGGTATGGTGTTCTTTTGGTGATGTGCAGTGTTGTTTTTGCGCCAAACATATCTTTTGGAATTATGGCCAAAAAGTTCAACCTTGGTTTCATCAGACCATAACACATTTTCCCACATACTTTTTGGAGACTTCAGATGTGTTTTTGCAACATGTAGCCTGGCTTGGATGTTTTTCTTCGTAAGAAAAGGCTTTCATCTTGCCACTCTACCCCATAGCCCAGACATATGAAGAATACAGCAGATTGTTGTCACATGTACCACACAGCCAGTACTAGCCAGATATTCCTGCAGCTCCTTTAATGTTTCTGTAGGCCTCTTGGTAGCCTCCCAGACCAGTTTTCTTCTTGTCTTTTCATAAATTTTGGAGGGAGCTCCAGTTCTTGGTAATGTCACTGTTGTGCCATATTTTCTCCACTTGATGATGACTGTCTTCACTGTGTTCCATGGTATATCTAATGCCTTGGAAATTCTTTTGTACCCTTCTCCTGACTGATACCTTTTAACAATGAGATCCCTCTGATGCTTTGGAAGCTCTCTGTGGACTATGGCTTTTGCTGTGGGATGCGACTAAGAAAATTTCAGGAAAGACCAACTAGAGCAGCTGAACTTTATTTGGGGTTAATCAGAGGCACTTTAAATGATGGCAGGTGTATGCTGACTCCTATTTAACACAATTTGGAATGTGATTGCTTATTTCTGAACACAGCTACATCCCCAGTTATAAGAGGGTGTGCAGACCACATTATACAACCACATTATTTTTCTTTTTTATTTCTTACCTCCATCTAAAAGATTTCAGTTTGTTTTTCAATTGTGTTGTACAGTTTATAGGTCACATTAAAGGTGGAAAAAGTTCTGAAATGATTTATCTTTGTCTCATTTTTTTACA
The DNA here is from genome assembly GCA_027410445.1 of Discoglossus pictus. Taxonomy (NCBI): domain Eukaryota; kingdom Metazoa; phylum Chordata; class Amphibia; order Anura; family Alytidae; genus Discoglossus; species Discoglossus pictus. Next base: position 175,979,334 of record CM050163.1, on the reverse strand, counting down.
GCACAGAAACCTGACATTTTAACAGGGGTGTGTAGACTTTTTATATCCACTATATATATATATATATATATATATATATATATATATATATATATAGTAAATAAATAGTACATCTGTGTTCACACTGGAATGTCTAAAACAAGTTAAAAAACCTGCTTCTGGTCATTGCAAGGCTTGCAATGAGTGTCAAAGATGCTCATCGTGAGGCCTGTACATGACTGGCTTGATGGGGCTGCAATGAGCGGCAAAGGCACTCATTGTGGGGCTCACGATGAGCACCGAATGCACTCATCACTAGGCCCGTACGTGACTGGCTTGACGGAGCTGCAATGAGTGTCAAAATTAATCAGAAATTTGACTTACAAACTCACACAAAGTACTGGGGGAAAAGCAGGGAGCCTGTAAGTGGGGTTGCAAACTAATTTGCTATTTAATTGGCATTTTTTTCCCGGTCTCAGAACAGCTAAGCGAGAGAAAAAAATAGTGTCTGTAAAGCCGTCATTTTTTTCAAGCCCGTAAATCAGAAACCCATTTCAGGCTTGGGGAATATGATCAATTTCCCAAGTCCGCAAATGGTTTCACACCCGTGAATGTAAACAGGAGCACAGAGGAGGGAGATGGTGGAGAAAGACACAGGGGAGGGAGAAGGGGGAGAGGGTGGAAAGAGACACGGGGGGAGTGGGGTGAAAAGAGACACAGGGGTGAGAGGGGGAAAGAGACACAGGGGAGGGAGATAAGGGGAAAAAAACAGGGGAGGGAGAGGGGGCAAAGAGACACGGGAGGGAGAGAGAGGGAAACAGACACAGGGGAAGGAAAGAAGAGAAAGAGACACAGGGGTGAGAGAGTGGGGCGAGGCCCAAAAGTTGCTGGTTGGCCGACGCAAAGCCTTTGGCGCTCATCGCGGGGCCCGTAAAGTAGAGGGGGGAGAGGCTAGCAATGAGGTTGAAGCCCGTAGGACTTCGCATTGATTGCCGTTATCGATATAACGCAAAACTTGAACATGAAATAAAGTATTGGAGAATGTTGTGCTATTAATTCTAAGACCTAACATCACTTTCAGTTTTATTTGCTTTTAAAGTGCTCCGATTTTTTATAAAGCCCTTAGCAAGACTTCCTTGGTACCAGTAACTTGTGGTTAGAGATTTGCCATTTGCGGGCTTGACGGAGTGGTTAGCGAGGGGGAATCAGAGCAATTGAATAGCGATTTACGATTTTAGCTTTCGGGACTCTTGCAGCCGTCAAAGATCAAAGGCTTGGAGGGCGTTAACTTGCAATTTGACAAATCACAATGAATCGCAGCTCAGAACACCAAACTTGATCGGAGCCCGCTAACGGAAGTCAATTGAATAGCAAAATAACTTGCGACCTCCACTTGCGAGCCCGGATCTCCAAAATGGAGCAATTGAATGAGGGTCTATGTCAGTAAAACATGGCGGTTACATGTCAATCAATTAGCGTTTGGGCATCCGATATGCGAATGGACTTGCAAAACCGCAAAGTACAAAATAATGAAAAATGAATATGTATTAACTCATTGATTCCCGAGATCAATATAACCCTGTAATGACATAAAAAAATAATTTTATATTGCCGACTTGCGAGCTTGAAACTGGTGTGCAATTAATTCTAATGTCTTTCATCACTTTCCTCGTCATTTATAGTGCAGTATTGATTTTTTATTTGCATTTACAGTGCTATGGACAGGGGTTAAACCCCCTTGCGGGTCCTCTCTAGCTAAACCCCCTTGCAGGTCCTCTCTAGGATTCTCTACTACATTTGCCATTTACCGGTGTGAAAACATTTCCGGGCTTGGGGAATTGTAGCAATTGAATAGCGATTTGCAATTTTAGTGCTCGTAACTCTTGCGGGCGAGAAAGATCAAGGTTTCGGGAGGCTGTAAGTTCCGGGTTTAACAACCGCAGAGTTTTCAAAGCCGTAATCCGTTTGGAGCCCGCAAAAAGACGCCAATTGAATAGCAAATTAACTTATGGACTCAATTACGGGCTCCAGTCTATTGCTCATTCGAATCAGGCTCATATTGTTTTATTTTCTTTATAAATTACGAGTGGAGTGCCTCATATTGAATTCAATAGGAATTCAGACAATCATAAACAATAACTTTCAAAATTGATATTCAAATTCTGTGAATTGCAGGGATATAAAATGGGACATTCATTTGACACAGAAAAGGTCCTAGATTTTACAGAAATAAAAAGTACACATACAAATAATCAACTACTTTGAGTCACGGCCAGGAGAGGAAATGTTTATTATTATCTGAGCAATTCTTTGCTACAAAACAGGCTGTTATACCCCAGAATGCCAAGACTGTAAATTGCTGGTACACTTGTTAAATGTTCATTGGTTAGTTCATACAAAAGTTCATCTGGATGTTAATATTTAAATTTACCTTAAAAACACTTACCAAACAGCCCACCACCTTTCTTGGCTGCTTGCATTTCTATATGTCAGAGCATTATAATGTTACATAGGTGCAAGCTTACCAAAGCACATTCCATAAAGTTATTTTCCCTTTTAGACTGAAGGTATCACAATCGTATTTTGTACTAATAAGGCTCTGAAGTGTTAACTCTTTATAGCAACAGCAATTAATTCAATTAGATTAGGTCATAGTATAAAAGAAGAGCGTGCCCTGTTGAAAAAAACTCAAAAAGCTGCACTTGGAAGTGAGGTTTATCTCTCAATATTACAAAGATGGTGTTTGGAAAATTCAGTGAAAGAAGTATAAAGTGACTACTCTAAAGAACTGTGGCCATATGTCCTAAAGACTAAGCTGAATTATTGGAGAACCTCTCCATTCATGTATTATCCACATGTAGTAATATTTGATCTCTATTATTTCTCCAGTACTTCACCCATAAGTAAGCATGACACATGCATGTATCTTCTTTAGTTCAGGTATATCTGTGCAGTGTTGTAGAAAGACTAGACTGCAGATTGACAGCTAAAGCAATATTTTCTAATTCCAGGAGCTTACATATGAATATCAGATCGCATACGATGAACTGCAGATAGCATCTTCTGAACAGGAGGTTTCAACGGCTGAATGCTACTGACCATGTCCTCTAAAAAACTTGCAGGAGCCAAAAATGCAATCACATATCGAAATGGTATACATTATACTAAAATATTCAATGTGATTGTTTTCCATGAGATTGTGGAAGTGTATTTTAAGAAAAATAAGCATGTTTGCGGTTTTGAAGAACTAGAAAGTAATAAAAACAGCTGTGCAACATCTGCAATGTTACCGTAATTGGTTCCTGTTTCCAAGATTACAAAACACTTAGCACCAGATTCAATTGTGATTTGGCCAATTGAATAGGGCTCTATATAAGCACAAAGCATATTTTTTTTCATATTTGTTTCTAGTTAGTGAAGACCTTGCTTTTGGATAGAAGTTCACTAAGTAAAAACTTATGTAAAAAAATATGCTCTGTGCTTATATAGAGCCCTATTCAATTGTCCAAATTGCAATTGAATGAGGCCCTTATAAAGCAGATACACAAAATGATTAAGCAATTATTGTAGTTACTTTAGGTACTAACTTCTCCCCCCCCCCCCCCCCCCAAATGTTCTTTATTAAGGACATACATAAAGCAATTTGCAACAATAAGTATAGAAATCCACAAAAAACAGTTGGTAAAAACATCAAGGAAGACCTGTGAGATCTATAACCTTCATAGGTACTAACTTCTAGTGTTAAGAAATATATACTATGCAAAATCTTGCATTAATTATTTATATGTAGATTTTAGTATCTGAATACATTTGCTCATAATTATTTATTTCTCTTTTGTTTTTTTTTACATTCATGGAAAAACCAAAGTTTTACATGTTTTTTGAAAACTCTAGAAATGCAATATATGTGATTATATGTGATTATATGTGATTATATGTGATAGGACAACTGTAACAGTCCAGCTTTGATGTCTTTCAAATGCTAGCAAGTATTATACACAACATTTCAACATGTTGTGATTAAAAAAAAATGTTGACCTTTTGTAAACATTTATATAACTGTTTTTCCCTGATTTTCAAGCTGGAGCTCCTGTCGTTTTACAAATTGCTTAGCTTTGGTGACAGAGTTTTTGTGAACATTTTAAATATCTGTTTTTCCTTTGAATATTATGCTGAGCTCCTGCCATGAATACAAAAGTACAGCTTTGATCGCACAGTGTAACTTACTCTGGCTGTGCTGCACTGTGTAGCAATGAGGCAGCAGCACAGCACAGTCCAAGTAAATTGCACATAGTGTACAATACAGCACAATGATTGCACATTCTGTCACTAAATATAAAATGGTCTGCGGGTGCTTTTTTCCTACGTTACATGTTTATTCTTATCTTTACACTGACAATATTATGGCACCCAGCTCACATCTGCAAATCCTGTCTTGTCTGCAAGATATTTCAGTGTAGAAGTATGTGTTCACTCAGTATATTACACTAAACTAAGCTTTATGTATGCGAAATGGTTCTACGAACCAATAGAAAATGAGAATGTCATGATTATTATAAAGAGTGACTGCGACAAGAAACCATATATTTTTATACATGTATATGTATTATTGTTTTATTTACCATATTTTTCTGTGTATAAGACAATATTTTTTACCAATTTTTTTTAAAGTCTAAATTAGGGAGGTCGTCTTATACACAGAATGTTGCAATTATATACTCTAGTCTGGTACTATAATGCTGCATCTGGCCACTAGATTTAAGGCAGGAGTAAATACACACATTTGGAAATGCATTGGTTCCAATTAAATTACATTACTCTGCAAGTTTGCATAAAAATGTGTATTTTATAAGTTTTTATTGTGTTACACATATATTTAAGGGCACTTTCTGTCATGATTTTCACTGATTTCCATTCCAGCTCAATATAAAATTGTGTTCACATCACTTATTACTCAGTCGCGATGTGCAATTGCATTTTTCCCGGTTTAACACAGGATCACAAAGATATTGAGCTGGAATGTAAATCAGTGAAAATCATGACAGAAAGTGCCCTTAAATATATGTGTAACACAATAAAAACGTATGCACAAGAACGTGTGGCTTTTATCCTGCCTTAAAACTAGTGGCCAGATGCAGCATTACAGTGGGATCCCTGTGTTAAACTTACACATTGCGAATGAGCTGTACAGCTTGTGTGTGGCATATGTGTGCTGCTTGTGTGCATAGAAATGTGTATTTTATAGGTTTTTATTGTGTTACACATTTATTTAAGGGCACTTTCTGTAATGATTTTCACTGATTTCCTTTCCAGCTCAATATCTTTGTGATCCTGTGTTAAACCGGAAAAATGCAATTGCACATTGTGACTGAGTAATACGTGATGAGATCACAAGGATATTGAGCTGGAATGGAAATCAGTGAAAATCATGGCAGAAAGTGTCCCTAAATATATGTGTAACACAATAAAAAATTATAAAATACACATTTGAATATTTATTTATGAATTTTGGGCTCCATGAATTTTGGGTATGTCTTATACATGCGGTCGTCTTATAAAAAACGCTATCAAAGAAAACGCTATGTCTGTCGCAAACCCCACAGCATCATGATGTGGGGATGTTTTTCAGCAGCTGGGACTGGGAAACTGGTCATATTCTTGAGCAAAACCTGTACCACTCTGTAGGTGATTTGAGGCTAGGACGGAGGTTCACCTTCTAGCAGGACAATGACCCCAAACACACTACTAAAGCAACACTTGAGTGGTTTAAGGGGAAGCATGTAAATGTGTTGGAATGGCCTAGTCAAAGCCCAGACCTCAATCCAATAGAAAATCTGTGGTCAGACTTAAAGATTGCTGTTCACAAGCACAAACCATCCAACTTGAAGGAGCTGGAGCAGTTTTGCAAGGAGGAATTGGCAAAAATCCCAGTGGTAAGATGTGGCAAGCTCATAGAGACTTATCCAAAGCGACTTGGAGCTGTGGTTGCCACAAAAGGTGGCTCTACAATGTATTGACTTTAGGGGGGGTGAATAGTTATGCACATTGACTTTTTCTGTTATTTTGTCCTGTTTGTTGTTTGCTTCACAATAAAAAAAAATAACTTCTTCAAAGTTGTGGGCATGTTCTGTAAATTAAATGATGCAAATCCTCAATCAATCCATGGTTATTCCAGGTTGGGAGGCAACAAAACACAAAAAAATGCCAAGAGGGTGAATACTTTTACAAGGCACTGTATATGGACATTTGTGGGGTTAATGGTAGATCATGTAAACCTAATCATGTTTTAAACAGAAAAAAATTAAAATAAAATATATTCTGAAGCATTCATACCGTTATTTGTCATAATAGTTTTCCTTTCATTCCAAACCCCAAGATTCCTATGTTGCTACAGCATTCCCACCAATCTGCACTACCCATTTGGGTGCAGGTTTTGACCCCATTTGTGCCAATCCTGTGCAACCACTGCAATGTCACCTCTCCAAGCCTGAATGACAGCAGCAGCATTTTTATTAAATAATTAAAAATAATATAACAATTTACACTGTTATACAGGCTGTACACTTACTACTTTACATTGTAGCAGAGTGTCATTTCTTCAGTGTTGTCACATGAAAAGATATTATAAAATATTTACAAAAATGTGAGGGGTGTACTCACTTTTGTGAGATACGGTATATATATAATCTGAAAGAGAGAAACAGCAAAATATTGAGAGCTTGGCTCACTGTACTATCTGAAAAAGCAGGAAGATGAACCAAAAAAGGCGATGTCAGAGGAAGTCTAGGGAACCCATGGTTGGCAGACCTCCAATACTTTACTGAGCATGTCAAAATTCAGTTCGACGGAAATTGATCATTGTTGTAGTTGCCTCTTATTGGCCACATCTGTTTGAAATTTGAAGGTAATTCAGCTTGGATTTAGATTGGATATTAAGGGGCGCTCTTTTTCAAAATCCAAATAGTCACCTTGAGTCCAAAGAGTCCACCCTCTGCAGCTCATGCACACAGTGTTTCTATTGGTACTAGATGTACTAGCTAATTACTGAATGTCTCTCAATGGCATGCTGCTTAAATGCTACTGAAAGACACTCTGTGATTGGCAGGTACATCTAGTACCAAAATAAACACTTTGCACATGAGTTACAGGGGGCACAACTTTGTAGGGACTATTTGGATAGTTAAAGTCAGTCAAAACTGTAAAATTATATTTAGAAATACAAACAAATATGTTATTTTTATTTCAAAACAGGGAACCTTGCATGTCATTTTAATTACATTTTTATCATAATGTTATAATACACCATACTATAATAATATATTTCATAATGCTATACCTTATCATAACAATGTTTGGTACATATCACAACAATATACTAGACATTATCAAATATTTAACATTACAATATTATAATCAATAATCCATACAATACCTATATATAAAATATACAATAATACCAGGATAAACATTACATAATGATAAATCATATTATAACCATTTACCATATATAATGATAAACCATATGGTAATGCTATTCCACATCATAAGGCTAATTATACCTTGGCCCTGACTATAAGTATAAAGGCCTGAGGTCTGTTTTATGGAAGATTATAGAAGCTTCATCCTCACTATCGTCTGTCACATCAGCAAAAACATTCAGCTATTATATTTGTTTTTACATGTATAGGAATTGTCATAGAAAGATTAATACATAAGGTTATATATCATGAAAATTGTTATTCTTTGTTTGATATATTTTCCAGTATAGTAAACTATAATAAAACATTTTACTTTTTAATATTGTCATTTTTTCTCTGCCCTTTTTTGTTATCCAAACGTATTTGTCATTTTTAACTACAACTCCATTTTCACGCCTCCAAGCTATGTTATAGTATTTTGGTAACATTTGGCAATAAAGTGGGAGTAATTCATGAATATTTATGTATTTTAGATAATGGATATTGGAGGTTTAAGAAAAGTCCTTAAGATTCCTTAAGACTCATTATAATACTTTTCATTTTCATTTTATTGTTATCATGTGTCCCTCTATTTTCGAAATTAAAGGAGTGGGAGTGTAATAGGATGAATGTCGCTGGAGGAATTAGATTATATATTTAGAAATATATGAAGCTGCTTGGGTAGTAGTAGAAGGTATAAGAAATAGAAACAAATACAGTAGAATCCCGGTTATCTGGCACCCAACTAACCAGGACTCTCAAGCAACTGGCATCAATTCCCCATTTTCAAAAAACTCCTGCTAAACTGGCATAACCGACACCATCCGGCACTATCGTTTTTTCTCATTATTTTTTCTGGGCCTAAATGGCCCAGTTTAGTTGCTAATGCCTTTTAAAAGGCATTTTGAGGGGTTTTGGGGTGTTTAAGGGTAATTTAGACCCTTAAATTTGGGGACTCACGATTAACCAGCAACTACACTTATCCGTCAAGAGGGTACCGGATAACAAGGGTTTTACTGTATATAAAAAAACATAAAATAAATTAAGCAAAAAATCTTTTTTAAATACTTTTCCTTATCCTCAGATCAGTGTTTGTATTTGGTGTGTCTTACCTCCATCTCCAGCCACAGGGTCCGGCATCCGGGCCCTGAGTACCCCCGGAATCTTTTTTTTTCTGTGTGGGGTGTTTGCAGGGTCTAATTTAAAAAGTAATACTGACAGGGTTGTCTGCAAAGAGGCAGCATGTAACTTGATGAAGGCCTATGATGACCCCATGTGTGCTAGATTCTATTCATATGACCTGTGCTATAGGGTTCATTAGCCAAACCAAATAAAGGAGAGGACAGAGGGCATCCTTGTTTGGTTCCTCTTTGTATATTGAGTTACTTGTCCAGGAAGTTTTATAGTGACTTTCGGGGAGTTGTAGTTTTTATTAAATGTCTAAACTGCCTTTTACATTTAAATTTGGTTAGGACTGCATATAGGTAAGGCCATTTTAAAGATTTGAAAGTCTTTTCAATGTCTAAGGCTAGCAGACAGCTGGTGTTTGAGATTTGTGGACCAGGTGTGAGATGTTGAGGACACGTCTGATGTTGTCACCTACCTATCTATGCTGGATAAAGGCAAGTTGATCCTTATGAGTAAGTCTAGGACTGCATATAGGTAAGGCCATTTTAGAGATTTGAAAGTCTTTTCAATGTCTACGGCTAGCAGACAGCTGGTGTTTGAGATTTGTGGACCAGGTGTTAGATGTTGAGGACACGTCTGATGTTGTCACCTACCTATCTATGCTGGATAAAGGCAAGTTGATCCTTATGAGTAAGTCTAGAAATGGGGTCACTCTATCCACCATGAGTTTTGCTAGGATTTTGATATCTCTGTTCAGTAGTTAGATTTGTCTGTAGTTTTTTATTTATTTTTTTAAATATTTTTTTATTAAGAGTATCAAGGTAATACAATAATACACATGTTTCAACGATAAAACAAGAATGATATAGACAATGTCCTTGAAAAATATAAACATACAAATAAATAACCTTTTAACTTCAATTATCGACTTTTTGCTTTCTCTCTCTTTTTTTTGTTATATGAATTCAGATTACTTACATATAAAAATACATGTTATCAAACTTGTAACCTAAAAACAAAGGAAAAAAAACACCTAGGGTAAAGGGAAGGGGGGGAAGGAAGAACAGGAGAAGAGAGGGACATGGAAAATCAGGATCCACACCCTGATTGTCCTAAGAATTAGAGAACTCTGTAACTTTACCATCCGATCTTAAGGATCCAGGTGTCCCAGCATGAAGCCCATTTCTTGTATGATTGATTCAGATCAGCTGAGATAACGCTCATATCATATATGAACTTAAGCTTACGTAAAACGTCACTATATGTGGGTATTCCCGATTTCCAGGCTTTAGCTAGCGTAACTCGAGTTGCCAAAAACACTTGGTGTGACAAAAGTTGAGCCTGGTTACTAAGACCCTCTATGGTTAGACCTAAAAGAGCTTCTTCCGTTTTTTTGGGGGAATCCTGCAATCCCAGAGTTTCTCCAAGATATCATATGTCCCCAGCCAGATGTGGGCAATCCTAGGGCAATCCCACAGGACATGTTTAAGAGTACCTAAATCAGTACACCCCCTAAAACAATTACCTTCCAAAGAAGGATTGGAAAGCTTCAACCTAGCCGGTGTTAGGTACCACCTCAAAATAGTCTTGTGTGAATTTTCCCTCAATATTACGTTCAATGAGGAGCCTGCCGCCTGTTTATGTATTTTATCCCATTGAGCCTCGTTTAAGTCAATGGCAAGTTCCGACTCCCAAGATTGTTGATGATGTAATTTAGGTGGTGTGGTCTGGTCTGTTAGGTAGTTATAAATAATAGAGATATTCCGTCTGCCAGTCGGATTCTCAAGGCAACATTTCTCAAATGGAGTAGTCCTGGCAGCGGCATTACATTTGATTACTTTGGAGATATTGACATGTATCTGGGACAAATTAAGCCATTCCCTTAATGGTAAATGGTGTTCTTCCCTAAATGCTGTAATAGACCACTGTTCATTACCCCTCAACAGATCAGCCACCACCGTATATTTATTGTCTATCCACCACTTAAATTGCGAGAGTCTATCAATTAGTGCCGTTCTTTGGTATACCCACAATGGGGCTATCCATGAGCTTGTTTCAACCAGTGGGATTCTCTTGTTTGTCTGAGTCAGAACTGCCAGAGACTGGACCATGCAGTTAGTAAAGGAGGCATTCCCCAACTTAGAATGTAAGCTAAGCCAAATAACCTGTTTAATGTGGAGGCCACTTTGTTCAAAGATATTTGTTTCTATTTCTACCCATATTGGCACTTGTTCTGTACCAAACCATTTAGTGATTTGGGCTAATCTAGTGGCTTTACAATATTTCAATAGGTCTGGGAGGGTCAGCCCTCCTCTGGCCTTTGCAGCCTTCATGGCCGTCTTATTTATTCTAGGTCTTTTACGGTCCCAAATGAAGCGAGAGATTGCCCCCTGAATAGCCAAGATATCCTTGGAACGAACAGTCGTTGGAATGGTACGGAAGAGATACAGGAGCTTGGGCAAAATATTCATTTTGATAGCGTGAATCCTCCCTAACCACGAAATTTTGTACGAGGACCACGTATTTAAATCCGTAATTAATTTTTTAATGAGCGCCGGGAAGTTTGCTGAGTACGTTAGGCCAGATTGTCTGGGGATAAAAAACCCTAGATATTTAATGTGGTTTTGGACCCACTTAAAGGAGAAGTTTCCTGATAATTGGGCTTTCAACTGCTCTGGTAAGGAGACATTTAGCGCTTCACTCTTACTCGAATTAATTTTAAAGCCAGAGATCCTACCAAAAAGTTCAAGAGCATGGAACAGGTTAGGGAGACTGACTAATGGTTTGGAGATAGTAAGCATGACATCATCCGCGAAGAGGCTTAATTTATGTTACGTCTCTCCCACTCTAACTCCCCTTATATTCATATCCTCTCTGATGGTTACCGCCAGAGGTTCAATACACAAAGCAAAGAGGAGAGGAGATAGAGGGCACCCCTGCCGAGTCCCTCTCGTGATTTTAAATGATCGAGATTTAAACCCCTGGTATGCGACATATGCTGTCGGGCCCGAATATAATGCCAAAATACCCTTCACTAACTTCTCGCTTAGGCCAAATTTATGTAGTGTCACAGCCATATACACCCAATCGATGCTATCAAAGGCCTTTTCCGCGTCAAGGGATAACAGCATTAAGGGCGTATTCTGGAATGATGCTACATCAAGCAAGTTTATGATCCATCTGGTGTTGTCTGGCGATTCACGACCCTGGATAAACCCAACCTGGTCTGGATGTATTAGGCTCGGCAGCATCTGAGATAGCCTGTTTGCTAAGATTTTAGAGTAGAGTTTAACATCACAGTTGATCAAGGAGATAGGTCTATAACTTTTACATTGAGATGGGTCTTTACCCTCCTTAGGTATTACTATCACTTTGGCTTCCAGGAATTCTGCCCTCATAGGCTTACCAGACAAAAAATCGTTAAAAAGCCGCTGAAGATGGGGTGCTACTGTATCTATAAATTGCTTATAATAAAAATTTGTAAACCCATCAGGGCCAGGTGCTTTATGAGCCTTGGTCTCTTTTATAGCTCTCTTAACTTCAGTTAGATCTATGGGCCCATCCAGCAGATCTGAATGTCCGGCATCCAGTTTTGGGAGTTTAATGGAAGACAAAAAAGTGTCTATTTGGGTCATATGATCAATCAAGCCCGACCTAGCAGGTGCAGAATACAGATTGGCGTAAATTTTTTCAAATGCCTCCGTAATGTCACCTGGCTTATAGATAATTTTATCATTCTCCATCTTTAGTTTTGGAAAAAAAGAGTTTGCTTGTTGCTGGTTGAGCTTTCTGGCTAGCATTTTATCTGGCTTATTCGAGAGTGTGAAATACTGAGATTGGGTTCTTTGCAGTAGTGTTACCGCTTTTTTACGTAAAATCTCCTGCAACTGTTGTTTGAGTTTAAATATTTCCGCCTGGGTCTCAGGTGGTCTCCTAGAGAGGGGGGTTGCTTGAAGGGTCGAAATTTTTTGTTTAGTATATTTATTTGGGCTAACTCTGTTCTTTTAGAGCATGCACCAATCTGAATGCATTTACCCCTTATCACTGCTTTGTGTGCAGCCCAAACTCCATCTCTCTCTACCTCACCCTCACCATTTAGATCAAAATAGTCTGTTATGGCGCTATGTATTTTATCTTTCGTGACTACGTCATTAAGTAGTGCTGGATTAAGTGCCCACGAGGGGGAGCGCCCTTTAGGCAACAGGTCATTTAAGGAAATACATACAACATCATGATCTGACCATGCAATGGGCCGGATTTCAGCATCCTGTAGGTTCGAAGCTAGCTGTTGCTGTATTAAAATATAGTCGATGTGAGAATATGAGTTATGTCTAGCCGAGTAGTGAGTGTACTCCCTATCATTAAAATGGGTCATTCTCCATGCGTCAATCAAACCGTGGTTGTTAAGTAAAAGTTTGAAAGACTTTGTTGCGGTGGGAATAATCATCGGGTCTGAATAGCCCGATCTATCCTTTGCTTGGTCCAGGACCGAGTTCATGTCTCCCCCAATAATCCATGTTGATTGTTGCCAGTCAGACATAATGTCTGAGATTTTATGAAAAAATGTAGCCTGTCCAACATTCGGGGCGTATATATTTAGCAGTGAAATCTGGCGTTCGTTAATAATGCCCTGTACGAGGATGAATCTCCCTTCTGTGTCTCTGCGTGTGGATATGTGTTGGAAATTTAATCTCTTGTGTATTAAAATGGACACTCCCCTTTTTTTTCCTGGGGCGGTAGAATGAAACGTTTGCGTGAAGCATTTCCCCCAATATTTTGGGATAGAATTCTTCTTAAAATGGGTCTCCTGTACCATGACAATATCTAGCCCCATGCGACCGTACTCCCCTAGGGCAATCCCCCGCTTCACCGGCTTATTCAGCACCTGAACATTATGAGATGCTATGCATAAAGCCATTACTCACTACTTGTTCTGAGCGACACCCAAGAGATAGAGCTTCTGATGAGTAGGTTATCCGCTGAAAGCAGGTGACCTGAGGGGTGTTCTTCACTTGGACCTAATGATTTGTAGGGCTCCACACCAGGCTAGAGTAAATAGATCAAGTATAGAGAGGGGGAGAGAAAAAGAAGAGAAGCCGGAGGGAGGGAGGAAGGAGGCGTCTAAAGGAGGAAGCAAAAATAAATAAAAAGAAATATATATATATATATATATATATATTTATATTAAAGCAATGTATAAAAATAACCGTGTTGTACAATACAGTACGTAAATCTAACCGTATACAAGTAAGTAATTACGAAAGATATGTGTATAGTGTTTGTATGGGTATATAAAGTATATATCCAGAACAATATACAATTTACACTGAAATGAGGAGAGCAACTCGCTGTCCTCCTATAACCTATGGTGAAGCACCTGGAATCCTTGCAGAAAGATATCCAGGCGACTCGGCAAAACAAAAAACAAACTAAAGTCAAAATAGAAAAAGTTTACAAAATTAACCCCCTGTGGGGCACAGCTTCAGAAACATAACATTAACAATTAAGTGACTATAACTATGCAGATGAAATCTAAACATTAGATAGCTGCTGTAGAAGACGTTGAGCTAATATTAGAGTCGGCACCAGATGAAAATAGATAAGATCAAACATATACATACACATACACATATCTACATACCCATATATATATCTGTATATACATACCTCCATCTATACATATCTACCCAGAAAACTAGGACTAAATTATCTCAACATTGTCGCTAAATTTAGCCTGGAGGCTGTGCCTTATGTAGATAAAGCTACAAAGTCCCTGTTCTACTGTCCACAGTTTTATAGGGTGTATTACGCATTGAGAAATCTTTTCCTTTTCCCTTTAGTTTTTCACCCTTCTAAATGTAAAAGATTATTACAGACTTAGGTTCTTGTTGCAGCCTAGGGCGTCTGTAGGGTCTGGCATCCAGGCGTTGGGCCGCTTCCCCTACTTCTGGTAAACAAATGTTCCAAGACGAGAGCAGCGCCATGCCCTCCTCCATTTCAAAAACTGGGTAAATTCTTTCATCTCTCACAATGTTCAATTTGAAAGGAAAGCCCCAGGTATACCTCCATCCTTGGGCCAAAACGATCTCCAGAAGAGGTTTGAATAATCTCCTCTTGTACAAAGTGGTCGGAGAAAGGTCAGCAAAAATGGTGGGCTGGCCACCTGCAATCTATGGAATACCAGGTCTGGCAGCTTTCATAAAGAGCTCCTTAGTCGTGTAGTAATTAAATTTTGCAATAACATCTCTAGCTCTCTCTCCAGCAACAGGACGACCTGACAGTGCTCTGTGAATGCGGTCTATTTTGAAGGCTTCCTCTTCTAGGTTTGTCAGCAAAAGTTTGCAGAGATCCATCATATAATTTGGGAGATCTGTAATGAATTCTGGGAGGTTACGGATCCGAATATTTTGACGACGAGAGCGGTTTTCCAGGTCCTCTTGCACGTATTGGAGTTGGCTTTGTTCATCTCTTAAGGTTGACACTTCTTCTGTCAGTTGGGAGTGTGCTGCTAATTAGTCATGGTACCTCACTTCCAGGTCGGTCACTTTAGAATCAACTGCTTTTATTTCACCAGTAAGTTCTGCAGCCACTTTCTTGATTTCTCCAGTGATCTCAGTTCTAAAAGAGGAGATTAGATCTTTTAGATCCTGTATGTCTGCTTTCGTACTAGGAGCCGTGGATTCCATGGTAGCAATTGGGGAACGTTCAGGAGTTGAGGCTGGCTGTCGGGCAGACTGCGTTGGTGCCTTTGTTGTACAAAAGTCCTGTATAGTTTTGGTTGCCCTTCTTGTTGAGATCCCAGCCATTCCTTTTTTTTTAAGAACCGTACATAAAATGTAGTTGTCAAAGTCACTTCACCTTGAGTTGTGCCACCACACCGGAGTATGGGGTGCGTTTACATAGTGAGCATATTCTTATCCACTTGTGTCAATAAAATAGGCCGGTTAGGCATCCTCAAAAATATTGGTGTATTTTGAAAGTCTCTGATGATATATTCCTACAGGTCCACTAAGTGGCAGTGCAAAATAGTTTGGTTGCAGTAATTTGGTAGATACCAGTTTTGTCCACAAGATCACATAGATTTGCTGGGAAATAGCCTCCTGGCCACCAAGTGGCGACGTTATAATGTGCTAGGCCTAGCACCGGCCAGAGAAAACTTTATTATTGTGCAGATGGTGGACTTTGATCCTCATGTACAGGGTTTCAATAGATACAAACTCTGAAGAGGTTTATGTTCATAAGGCGTGTGTTTTTTTATTTTTACTATTTCTGTACACAAATTGGATTGGTGGCCAGGGCTGTCATGTAAAACATTCAATGCTGTACACTATTCAATCTTTGTGTAGAGGCTTAACCTACTGAGTTGATGTTTACCAGTTAGGCAGCTTTAGATTGTCCCTGTCAGGGGGTCTATCTCTGGGGCAGGTGATATGGTGTTTCTGCTATTGCTATTGAAATAAGCTCACCATTTCCTCCTAGCAGGCCTCCAGCAACTGTCCAGGTTAGGGTTCAGGCTGGTCTCTCTCCTTCTACTGTCCCCTGTTGCCCCACTGTCCAGTTGTCCCTCATCCAGTCCACTTTGCCAGGGCTAGTGGAAGCACTGATATATTTATAAGCCTGGGCATGTAATTTTCGTAAGGTGCCACTTGGTGGTAGTGTTGAGCTGTCCTTTATACAGGGTGTAGTCAACACCAAACTTATACAACAGCCGCTCCCTTTATCTCATATAACATAAACAAGTTAAGATGATAAGGGATTGAGGAAAAAATTCCTTGTCTTAAACAGTTCATTACATTTGACGGTGGCAGTTTTGCTTCAATTGCTTTGCTGATTAAAGTCCAGCACCAATTAGGATTTAATAAACAGAGCTTTTAATGATGGTTGCCAACACATGAGTCCCAAGCAAGGAGATGCTGTAAAGGTACAGTCACTGGGGTGTGGGAGTACAACTTCACTTGCTCCTTATGATCCCAGATTGGTGTAGAAGTTTTTTTCTATGTCCACCAGTGTCTGTGTGTAGTTGCAGGGCTATTGCTAGCTTTACCCTGTGTTAGCTTTCAGTAGTAACTGAGATAGAGTGCTTGTTAGTTTTTCTTCAAATATGAAGTGAAAAATGATATGTTGTGCTCCACTTTATTTCTCCCCTCAAGAGGCCCTTCCCTGGGTAGGTGAGCTGGGGTCTAGCTGGGGCAGGATGACATAAGAGGGTCCCCTTTGGGGTTTAGACTCACCAGACACCTTCCCAATAGTTGTTGATTGTGCCCCATCCAGTATCTTTCAGTCCAGTAGATCTGTGTTAAAGTGAAGTCCAAAAGTTGCTGCACAGTGCCAGATCAATCCAGACTGTTCAGTCACTGCAACCTGGTCTTGCAGATCAAAAATAATCCAAATTGCTTGGTATTTTCATGTTGTTTTAAAGCCTTATTGCAGGGAGCTCTGTAATTGTGCTTCCTCTCTGTTTGCTGCTAGCCACACCTTCCGATTTGTCTGTAGTTTTTAACATTCAGGGTGTCTCTTTCTTCTTTACGGATAACCAGTATTACAGCTTGAATTAATTCTGGTGGAATGGAATTACCTTCCAGAATTAAATTAAATAGGGTTGTTAGTTGAGGAGCATTTTCATTTGGGCCTGGGGATTTCCCTGCTTTAAGTTTCTGAATTCTGACTTTAGAGTTTAAATTATTTAGGTATTTGTTGTGATAGGGATGATAAGTCACATGAATTAAGGAAACTCTGCATCAAGTGGTTATTGTACTTTTGAGAGGAGGTGTATAGTATTTGATAGTATTCCATGAAGGATTTTTGAATTATATTTGTGCTATTGATTATCTGTTCATTTGCTCTTAGTTGAAAGATTTTTGTTTGTGTGGTTTTCAAGTTCAGTTTCCTAGCTGAGAGAGAATCTGGCTTGTTAGCTTTGGTGAAGAATTTGTGTTGCATCCATCTCATGGCCTTCTCACCCCAAATTATTTTTCACCAGGGACCTCCATTCACTAGCTCTGCCACTAGCTTTATTGTGATATTTACTATATGTGCTTCATTTGATATTATCTTGGTTATAATTTTAAGTACTCAAAGTAAAGATAAGAAAATGACCCATATATACAGTATAAACAAATAAGCAGAAGAATAATTAAATATAATTTTAACTCCTAGTTCTAAAAGGGTATATTTCGCTCTTTAAAAATAAAAAACTAATTAGTATGTTTTTTTTCTTGCCAGCTGATGTAGCGTGTCAGCAAATGAAATTTGTCTCCTTTGCCAGTTACTCCTCCATGTTTGTAGAGAGAGGAAGCTGCCATTTTATAATGTTTTTTGTGTGTCACTTATATGAACTAATTGGGTCAGAAGTTCAAGAGCAAGTTTAAGAGGTGCTGCAGCTGAAGTCTAACCTGTGACAGTTAAATCCTTTTTCGGTTTTCTTGAGAAGCACACAGCACCAAACATACGGCAGTGGTTTGGTGGAGAGGTTTTACCCCACCAGGCTAAACCACCTAAAAAGTTATCTTCCACAAAATTTGTGCAAATGGCAAATCCCACCCCCACCTTCACATGCCCTACTACTAAGCTCCTTAACATAAATCACAATACTAGCAGACACAGAAGCCATACGATTGGCAGAGACTACACCAACACCCTGCCAACAACCTTCTCATGGTTATCCAAGTGTGAAATCAAACAACTGTCTCAAAAATGAATGGCCCAGATTTTGTTTCAGTCTTTTTATTAAAGACAAGAGATAGCAGGTCAGCAGATAAACAAGCAAAATGGAACAGCAACACCTGATCCAGAACAATGATTGCTAACTTCCATCATACACCAATAAATTATTCAGTAATGTGAAGTCATGCAAAAAATAAAGGTCTGTGACCTATGAAAACAATTCTTGTCTTTTATTTTTTTTTTGTTTTTTTTTTGTGTCAAACATTATCAGCTTAACAATCTAAAAGACAGTAAATAACAAAGTTAAAAATAAACAGAGGGAAGGGAAAGGAAGGGAAGGGAACAGATAATCTGGCAAACTCTCCTACTGAAATAGCCTAAAAGTAATAAGAATGTGCGGTTGTCCGGGTCCCCGCAAACTAAGCAACTGAATCATCCATTTCACTAGCCAGTAGCTATATGTTGTGAGCAACTGGGGATGTGTATTCAGCAAAATATGTGTAAATTTTTCGTTAATCATAATATAGTTTATTTTTAAAATGGGAGTCAGCATAGAGGATTTCCAATTTTTTGTAACATTATGCTTTACAGTCAAAGCAAAGTATTGCCAAACTTTGTTTTGGTGTCCGGAAAGGTTGTCTACAAGTAGCCCTAAGAGACACATCTCAATTGTGGGCACTAAACAGTATCCCAAGTATGTGGTTCAATTGCAAATTTTCCACAAAAATCCAGAGGGGCTGATGCTTGATCGATTGAGCAACCAGAATAAATGCTAGCTGAGCAGCTCGCAAGTATAGCCGAAGATTCGAGAAGGAGAGCCCCCCTGGGTCATATGTTTAACCATAATCTTCCTTGCTATCCGAGGAGGTCTATCACGCCAGATAAACTTAAATATTTTGTTTTATAACCTGTCCAATTCTTTCAAATTGATTGGAATAGGAAGGGTTCTGAACAAATATAGTATGTTCGGCAAAATATTCACTTTCACCATTAATATACGTCCTATCCATGAGATGTGGAACCTAAATCAGTTTTGCATATCCTCCATAATCCTTTTAAATAAAGGGGGGAAATTGGCATTATTGAGATCTGGTAACCTACCCATGATTCTAACTCCAAGATATTTAACGAAGTTTTTTGGCCACAAAAATCCATATGTGTGTTTCAAAGCTTCCAAGTCAAGTTGTGATATACCTACCCCAAGCGCCTCCATCTTTTCTGTAAGGGAGGATAATAAGGCCAGTATAGAAGTCATAGGATCAGTTAATTCTATCCGCCATGATTTTTTACATCAGTTTAATATCCCCATTCATGAGGGATATCGGTCAATAATTTTTAGGTTCTAGGGGGTCCCTCCCCTCCTTGGGAAATACAACTTTATCTGCCCTATTAAGTTCTGGGGGCATCTTATCACCATTTAAGATAGAATTAAAGAGTTTACATAAATGGGGCGCTAGTAAATTTGCAAACGTTTTATAAGAGTTGGTAAAAACATCTGGTCCCGGGGCCTTACCAGACTTAAGACTCTTGATAGCCTTGTGTATCTCCTCGATTGTTACATTAGAGTTTAAAGTTGTTAAATTCTGTTCTGTGATTTTAGGGAGATCACACGTATCTAAATAAGATTGGATCAGTCCTATGTTAGCTTGAGTTTTGGATGAGTATATAGTCTGGTAAAAGTCTGCAAAAGTCCATTCAATTTCATTCTGACTAACCATAATCTCTCCTTTCACTGTTTTAATCCTCAACATTTTAGACCGGGAGATCTTAGAGTTAACAAACTTGGCCAGGAAAGAGTCTGGCTTATTGGCCTTTCCATACAACAGGTGGTTCATACGCCTAAGGGTCTTTTCAGCCATGTTAGACAGAATGTTGTCTAGTTCAAATGTGAATTTATCAATTAGCCAGTGTGAAGTTGATTTTGGTGTTCTTATTCCTGCAATGTAGTAGAAAGCTCTAATTCTTCCAATTTACATTGTTTTTGTAGGCTGTAGCCAATTTCATACAAGTGCCTCTGATAAAGGCTTTATGGGCCGCCCATATCCAGCCAATGCTTCCAAAACATTAGTCTCAAAAAATAGGTGCAAGTCCTCGATTTGATCTAAGAGCACAGGATTGGTGAGTAATAATTCTTTCAGCTTCCATGCATATGAGGTTCTGAAAGCCAAGCCCAAATCAATGTCTACTCTTACAGCTGCATGGTCAGACCACGGGCAAGCACAGATTTCAGCCCTTCTAGATTTATCAAACAGGGCCGAGCTGATTAAGATGGTATCAATACGTAAGAGCCATGGGTATGGGAATAGTATGTATATTCTCTTCTGTTGGGATAATGTTATCTCCATGCATCAATCAAACTAAGATTATCCAGTACTCTCCTTATTTGTCTCATTTTATTGGAGAACCGGTCAGAGATTAGGGTGTTTAAGTGGTCTAGACGTGGGTCAAGTCTCAGATTGAAGCCCCCCCCTGCCCCATTACCAAAAAACACCTGGACCACTCTCCAGGAGCTTCAAAATTCTTAATAGTGATTTATGTGGTGAAGCTGTTGGTGCATAAATAGAAACGAGGGTAATTTTAGTTTCTAGGATCATCCCATGAAGAATAACATAATGACCCTCCTTATCAATAATCTTAGAGTCTAGCTGAAAAGGGAAATTACGATGTATAAGGATAGAGGCACCCGTCTTTTTGGTGTGTTGAGTAGAGGAATAATAGGTAGGATAATCTTTGCTTAAATACTTAGGAATATGATTACGGACAAAATGTGTTTATTGCAGAAATAATATGGAGGGCCTAGTGTCTTTGTACTATAGGAAGACTTTCCTTCTTTTAAATTGGAAATTCAAGCCCTTAACATTATGTGTCATGAACGTAAATTCTGTATTAGACATGTCGAAAGTGTCAAGTGAAGCTTACAGTGTCATACCAGCTTACCTCGCTCAGACGGGTGCCAGGCGATATGCAGAGGTCCCTTGAAGTGATTAAATTAGAGAGAGGGGGAAGAAAAGGAAGAACAAAACAGTAAAAACAAAACATAACATTCAAGAAAACATCTGATGGCCCAGATTTTTAGTGCCACAATAATGGGAAGTATCTCTAGGAACACCAGGTTTGGACCAGTCCTGTTTCAGTCCATTCTATTGTCCAATGTACAACACACCGCATCCTACTGCAGATTCCACCAAACCAACAGACCGAGCCGTGTCTTTGTATAGTTTAAATCTGGAGCATGTCATCTCTAGTGCCTACTTCCCACTGTAGGTCATCAGGAATCCGTCCCAGATCAATCCTCAGAACCAAATCTTACGTGGCCCTCGCCACCAGCTGCCTGATAAATATCCACCCCATAGGCAGGTTCCTAGAGGGGAAGCTCAGCTTTCCCAACAGCAGCTGATTCGCCTGAAAAGTGGATTTGCTGCTCCTTAGGGCCGCCTTTCGGTCTCTATATCCCCCTAGCCAAGGAAGCACTTATTCTGGGACCATTGCAGTTCACTCTCTGCCCATCACCGGAAACTATCTGATTTCCACTCTTGTCGCACTATGGGAAACTGAAGGGGGGTGTCCCAGTACATCCTGAGCAGACATGCTTAAATCACTCCATGTTTGCATGTGCTCCCAGTGTAGAGTCAAAAATCCTCCTTACTACCTCCCCCCTCCCTTTCATGTCACTGAGGGACTACATCGTTCTCCCTGACTATGCTGACCATTATGGATAATGCACATATCCAAATTGTGAAGGTCTGCCTTAGCTTCCTATAGCTGTATTTTTCCCTCTTTGCTCTCTTTTCATGCTTGTTGTAATTATGGTCTTATAAACAGGTTCACAGTTTAGGAATTTGTGTTCTTTATTAATAGGGATTTAAAATATTTTCTTGTGTGGTTGTTTTAGCTGCAAGCATTTCTCTGTTGCTACTAAACACACAAGGGATTGCTTATAATATTAGCTACAGAATCAATGAAACATTACTATTTTTAAATCTCCCATCCTGAGCTAAACCATCCCAGCACCAAGGTCACTTTCTACTACAAATATATAATGCCCATTTATAGGAACTGAATGTCATGCCGGATTTCAATTCATTTACTTTCTTCCTTTTGAGCTTGATCACACTGCAGACAGTTGGGTTCTGGATATAAACCAGGCAGTATATATTTGTATTTCATTTCAACCCATCACATTGGTATGATTACATTTTGTAGGACTGTCTATCCTTCCAGTAAAAAAATGTAATTTAGTATCTGACTTGACTATGAACCCAGCACCCCCACAGTATAATGGACCACTGTAGCCATGTTTTTTCAATATGGTCATTTTAGTAGGTAAACTTGAAACTGGGTAAAATACTGTATAGGAAGAAAAAAAAAAAACATTTAAATATATAATTTTTATATGCAATTATTTTTTACTGCAGAGATCCATTTTCTTTTAAGAGCTGCTTCAGGAGGATGTGTCCTTGTAGACTAGTGAGCTTTTACTAAATAGTACCCCCACACCAGAAATATAGCTGACACAACGTTTACTGGCAGAGTTTTTATGACACAAACAGCAAGGTTAACAGCAAAAAAAGATTTTAATCCTGAACCAACATTCTAATAATAAGAGTTCTGTGGTGGCCAACGGACCCAAAACCCCTGTAAGAGTCCTACTTCATGAGTCAGTAGGTGGAGGGAAAAAATTGAAGTAAGGCTGTCATTAAAATCATTCCCCCCTCAAGTCTTCAGCCGATTCAAGACGATTCAAATGGTGTGGTCAGTCACCACTATAAATTATCACCCAAACAAGTAGTGATGCAACTTTTTAAGGGCACAAATCATAGCCAGGCATTCTGTCTCAATAGCCGTATAGCTGATTTCTCGGGGCAACAGCTTGTGGCTCAAGTAGGCATCATTATGCTCCTTGCCCTGGGCATTCACTTGGCTTAGCACAGCCCCAATGACAAAAGTGGAGGCATCTGACTGAACCAGGAGGGGGTGATTACAATCCGGGTTGCCAGCACTGGTTATGAAGTGAGGTTTGCCTTTATATCTCAGAAGGCTTGTTCACATTCAGGGTCTACTGGATTAGTCTGGGCATCTCATTCTTAGTTAGGTCTGTGAGTGACTTGGCTGTGGCACTGTATATGTGAACACAGCACCTGTAATACCCTGCATGGCTTAATAATGTCAACACCTGTCTCTAACAGGTGTATGTCACCGGTCTGTAGAGACTACCTTAGCTGGCTCTGGCTGAATCTTCCCACTCTTTACTCCGTGTCCCAGGTACTGCACTTGTCAGAGAGTTTGGTTAGCCCCACTTGCTGAATCCTTCCCAGGACCATGGATAGGTATTCCAAATGTTCCTGCCAAGTATGACTACACTCGGCTATGTCATCCAGATAGGCATGGACAAACTCCTGACAACCATGCAAAACAAAAAAGTTGTCAACAAGCCTTTGTGACATGGAAATGACATTCTTCATCCCAAAGGGCAAACTGGTAATGGAGTTGTGAAGATCAACTTCTCTCTAGCTGATTAAGCAAGGAGGAACTGCCAGTGGCCCATAGACAAGGCCAGAGTAGTAATGTAGATGTCCTGTCCTAGCCTATCTAGTAACTAATCTACCATGGGCATGGGGTAGGCATTTATCATTGTCTTATAAGTCAGGCTCATATAGTTATATAGGATGGCTCAATGACCCCTAATGCTAACGTCTTGTCTAGTTCTCTCCGAATATTCCCCTTCATACATGGACCATATAGGAGGGCTGTTTTAGTGGTGCAATATCAAGGACAAGGACCTCATTGACTAATAGGTCTTGGCTTCCCTGTCGAGTTGAGGACAAGTAGGGGATGCCATTCAACACTTGCTCGAATTGCTGTCTCTGATCAGGGTGTTAGTCAGTTGTTACCATGGTCACTGGGAGTCAACAGGGGCAAGCGTGTCAGTTAGTACCCCATGCTCAGAATCTTCCCCCTCTGCCAGTCATATGACCGTCACTTGGGACTGCTGACTCTGGCTGTTTCTGGATTTATCATATTCACATGGGTAGCCCTCTGAAACTGCTGTTGCTCATTCAAGGCTACCACGTAGATGGTGTTGGCTAGTTTCCAGGCAACCTGGAAGGGGCCCTTGCCTGGAGTTTATTCTGGTGGTTGGGGACTAATATTAAAATCTGCTGCCCTTTCTAGTCCTAGCAGCCCTTATTTTGGGCTGCAGTCAGAGGCTCCAGCCAATCCATCCCACTGACAATCCCTTTCCCCAAATTCCAGTGTGGAAGATGATCTGTGATGTGCAATGGTTTGGGGTGGAGGATGAGGATTAAGTAAGGGAGACAAGCCCCTTCCACAACTTTAGGCAATAGCCTTAATTTGTGATTGACTCTTTTCCTTGTATGAAAGGTAATTTGAGGTGTGACCTAAGCTGTGAAACCTTAGTCCTGATTAGGGGGTCAAGACATTTTGTAAATGTTAGTTAGCTAGCTTTGTAAACGCTTCCTTTATTTTGGCAACTGGTACATGGATGTAACAGCTGTATCATTCTGATATTAATAAGCCCATATTTTAATCATGTGGGTTGGTGTTTGATTCTTGGAAGTCTCACAGTTTCTAAGAAGCGATCAGAGAGTAAGGATTGTAGCCTAATCTAGTAAGTAGGAGACAAACGTATCAGATGAAGTAGGACGAAGTAAGCGGAAGTTCATTGATGGATAGTAATGGAAGGTGGTTTTATCATCTGGCAAAATTTGGATCTGGGGTATGACTGGTTTTGGATCCCGGGATGGTGAGGGAAAAGTGATCATAGTGGAACTGGAGGTCTGATTTCTTGAGTTGAACTGGTTGTGAGTGAGAATTTGTGATATTGCTTGGTTTTGGGAATCCATAGAAAGCCAGTTTGATGAACAAGTGGGATATCTGGATGCAAAAACAGGTTCTGGAATATGTGAAGGTCTACTGGATATTTATGGAGTCTCAGCTGGTTTGCGAGAGTTTAGTCCTTTTAAAAATAGTTTAATTGGAGTGATACCATGAAGTAATGGGGAATGAGGAATTTCTGTGAGAGGTGGTATTGGATTCCTGTTAGATATGTCTTGATAGTATTGCCGGCTATAGATGGAGGTTGGAGTTACAGTGGGCTGTGAACGATAGGATAGTAAAAAGAAAAGGAAAAGGAAAAACTGATTAAGCAATGAGAGCCAGGCCAGTTTCACCATTAATTACTGTATATTCAAATCAAATAATTTTATTAATGATATTATTTAAAATTAACAGTAAAATCTAAATCGTTAACATTAAAAAGCAACAGACATACATACGGTTTAGGATGAAAAGGAGGTAGGGCATCCTAAATAAATAGTAATATATGATACCTGCCTAAAAAATCAGCGTTAAATACAAATTCACCCTAGATCTACATTTATTAATAAAGTCTCCCTTTGAAACATTCACTGATCAAAAAGACTTATGTTCAAAATTCAACGGCATTCCCATGACAAGTAGTAGGTTACAATTGTTGCAAAAAGCCAGTTTAAAATTGTTACAAATTACTTTTTTCTTTTTTTGTTCTCTAAAGCCATTTTTCTACCTAAATAATGTAGTAATTACAGAACGTAAAGCTAGGAATCAAGCGTACGCAAGTGCCATTATAAGTTTCTATTGTAGCAGTAGTATGTCGTTTTGCTAATGCCTGTATACCTGTGCAGACAGGCATTAGTGTTGGTGTTCCCCTTAGAGTTGTAAGTGGTCACAGAGTGACCTCACTCGCCTAACGTACGTTGCAGTTCAACTTCTTCAGAGGTGGAGATTGTGAAGGTTTCCGCACCATCTTTAAATACATGTAGTCTATAGGTTAGTGATTGAGTTAATCAGTAAATAATTGTATGGAAAGTTCAATTTAGCCTTAAAGAACCACAAAAGTCACGTACATGTGCTCTGCACCATTAGATAGAGGGAGAAAATCATAGTGAAAAGGTGTTTTAATTTTGAAAATGTATACAGAATTTGTATTCATTGAAATCTGCTAACTGTGAGCTAACTGTGTCTACATTAGTAATGAGCTCTGTACTGCACGGATCAATGATGAATGAATGAATTAATTAATTAAATAATTAAATTCAGGTGCAGAACGTTTCAATTAGTGAATCATGCTGTGACTGACTCTTTGTAACTACTCAGATATGTTCTAGCAATAAAATTGCTAGCAGGAGCAATAGCTCAGTTAGTAGAGCAATTGTCTCTGAACCTAAAGGTTGTCAGATTAATTTTACCCAAAGGCTAATTTTTTTATACTGTTTTAAAAATCAGACATATATATATATATATCACATATTATAATTGTCAAACTAAGAATCATCGTCACGCTTTGTGAGCTCGCGAAGCTCACGAAGCGAAGGACTGAGTTTGGTGCAGACCCGAAGGCTCATTGCAGGCCGGAAATGCGGACTTGCGAAGCGAGGGGCCGCATTTGCGGAGGTGGAGGCTCTACGGCGCCTCACACGCGGTTACAAACACCCACACAAGCGGCACTTTACCAACAATCCGAGCCGCAGGAAATTTACAGACTTAGCAAAAAAAAATACGAGACGCAGGACTTAGAAAAAAAACATTACGACCTCGCAAAAATACGACCTTAACGGCCGTACTGTGCGCACAGGAAAACAGTCACAACACAATAAATACACACAAAAAATACATAAAAAGCTTACCCACAGCGAGGGGGGGCACCCAGGACATCTGCACGTGAAGTTACACCTCGATTTAAGTCCAAATTCATGACATCAGACACACGAAAATCCCCTTAGCGAGAGAAAAAATGGCAGCCGAAAAAAACGAAAACGAGGCTACAGGACCCTAAACACGCAAAACAGCACCAAGCACATACAGATTTTCTAAAAAGCTGTACGAGGTAAAGATACACTTTTACTAAGGACGGAAAATCATACACACCAGCGTAACACATACACATTCGTACCGTTTCTCAATGCGGAAGTACACAGCTACGCTAACAGCTTTACCTCGCGCACGCACCACATTTACACTACACACTGCACACATTGCTGACACAAACACCTCAGAACCATGAAAAACTACAGTGAATGCTGCAGGAACATGGAAACAGATTGTCAGCTCTTCAGCTCATTGCTTCCTGCATATATTACTTTGGAATAGGTAAAGTGTATTAATTTATTCATAATTTCATTGCCATACAACAATACATATACACAAAAAAAAAAAAAAGAGCCGTGCAAAGGCACTCAGCGCAAGCCTCGCAATAGAGCGATGAAGGTCCTCACGCTAAAAAATGGATAAAACAACATTACCTGCCTTACGATTTAATGCCCGTAATTTTTTGACGGGCAAGTCGCTAGTATATTTAGATTATATAACAAAACATATGTCAGCATGTGGTACTGTTGTCTTGTGTTTTTTTTATGTGAATAATAATTATGTGAACACGGACCTTTCCTGTTGGCTGCCCGTGCGTGGTGCCGGCCATCGGCCACTAGGTGGTGTGGCCGCGGGATCCCTGAATTTCTTATGCTTTAGTGTTAGGGTGAGGGGTGTTAGGATGAGTGCTGCTAGGGTTAGGTATTAGGGTGAGGGGTGTTAGGGTTAAGTATTAGGATTATGGGCATTAGCGGTTTTAGGGTTCAGGTACTTGCACATTATAAGCTTTACACTGGGAATAAATTCACGGACCCCTCAGCCTCGGCACTGAGTGATAGTCCATTACGCTAGTTTCCATAGACGCTCCCACTACATCTCCACATAAAACCCTACTTAGTATCCTGAGGATTCTAGAAGCACAGGCCAGAGGGAAAGTGATAATTGGTGGGGACTTCAATTTGGCATTTGACCACAAACTGGACAGATCAAAAAGTCTAACAAATGGACACTTCTCTAAAAAATTAAAATAGATCCCTAAATTCCTTGATAAATTAGGTCTGGTGGATTCCTGGAGGGAACACCACCCCAGGTTGAGAAAGTATACTTATTATTCATTATTGATTCCTTATTGATCTTTACTACTCCAAGGACGCTAAAACTATCCACTGCACCTGGTCAGATCATTCTGCAGTCCTGGTAACCTTAAATTTAGGATCTCACCTTTGACTCCCATATGCGTGGAAATTGAATGAGTTATTGCTCGCAATTCCCTCCATACAAGAACAGATGTCCAAAGACCTACAATTATACTTTAATCTGAATCCTCTCACAGATGTGGGAATTGGATGGACCTGGGTTGCCCATATCGCATTCATGAGAGGAACTTGTATAAAATTTGCATCAGCTTATAGGAAACAACGTAAGCAAAGAGAATTGGACCTCATGGAGGCATTAGGGAATTTAAAACGCCAGAATCAATTAAATCCCACTGCTGATTTGCGTCAAAAGAGTGATAAAGGTTGATTGGAACTGGATAATCTTCTATTCGATAGAACAGAGAAAGCCCTCTGGCGCACTAAACATTTATTCTATGTTAAAGCCAATAAGTAGGACTCACTGCTAGCAAGGATGCATCAAACTAAATTTAACATGGCCAAGATTACTAGGATTAGATCATCTAATGGCTCAATTACAGTGAGCCAAAAGGAAATTCAGAAAACATTTTTTGCTTTCTACTAATCAATCTGTTCCTCAAAGCTTCAAAGTAATCCAGGCACCATTCAATCTTATTTAGATAGATACGACCTTCCATCCCTTTCAGGCCAAAACTTAACTACACTTAATTCGGATATCACTGTTGAGGAAATTCAGGCAGCCATTAAGAGCCTCAAGAACAGCAAAGCTCCCGGACCTGATTGGTTCACAAATTCATACTACAAAAAGTTTGCTGACCAACTATCCCCTTAGCCCTGTAAATTGTTTAATTCAATTCTTAACAAAGATAAAATGCCCCCAGAACTTAATCAGGCTGATTTGGTCCTTTTCCCCAAAGAAGGTAGGGACCCCATTGAGGCCAAAAATGACTGCCTGATATCTCTTATGAACGGAGATATAAAGCTCCTTGCTAAGATAATGGCGGGCAGAATATCCAGCTTTCTCCCAGATCTGGTCCACAAAGACCAAACAGGCCTTTTTCCATATCAACAGACAGCAGATAATCCCTCGGTCATGGCACTGAGGAGATGAGCGGGAAAAAAGTGGGCTGGTGCTAGTTGGACCAAGAAGTACAGGTAAATAAAAATGTAACAACATGTACTTTCTGAAGCATTTTATGATGGCTATGCATTACTTTATTAAGGAACATCTTGATGAAGTTGAGTTATGATTAAGGAAATATACTTCACATTAAGCAGATAACCTAAATACTGTGACAAACCTTTTCCTGTGGTGTTTCATGCAACTTCCAGCACCAAAATGATACAACAATTTGTGGCTGCCTGACTGTGCAGTAAAACCTGATACACTTGGTACATTTCTTCTGTTCAGGAAAACATTTCATGGCTAAATGGTTACACTGTAGCCTTTCAACTAACAAGAAATTGTGGGGGTCAGTAGGGACTATGGGAGTTAATTGGGACCAATATGGGGTACTTAGTGCAGGTGGGGGTAGGTAAGAGGGTTAGTGAGATTTGTTGAATAAAAAACAATAGCTTTCTAAACTCACAAAACATTATTTATGGTATATTTATATTTACCTCGTGGTTTATTTATTTGTAGGCAGGTTTCATTGTGTCCATTGAAATAAATACAACATCCTCCAGAAATGAGAATTAACCTGTTTGACACAAATGTTTAATCAGTGACTCATTTTGATTGATCTATTTGTATTCAGGCAGGGGTAATTGTTTATTATAGGCCTAAAATCTCTCTATAAACACTAATAGTTTCCATAAGCCATAGTATAAATGTTTGTGTGTGGTAATGTCATGTATTTTCTCTATTGATTTTAAACACTCAAATGACTGGTTATAATATCACAATTAATAACAGAACGCTTATATATACTTTCTGGTAGGTGTAAGTCCCCTATTGACACCTCAATCTCTCTAATATGTATCTTGTGTAATGTAATGACAATCATAGTATTCAGCTAATGTTAAGTCCTCGGTCCACAGAGGAAGAACAAGAATTCAATAATAGACCTTGTGAAGGGTCAATGTAAGGAGTGCCTTATATTAAGCTGGTAGTGTTAACAAACATTAAAATTTGGGACAGAAAGATACACCTTTTGAACGGAATAATAACCCACAATAGTGTACAGTGAGCCTATATTAAATCCAATTGAGAAATGGACAGATGCCCAACTTATACGCTAATTGGATAAGACCGACACAATTATAATACATAACTTTTATTGAAAACTGGTTAAAACCAACAGACACATATAGATAAAATATGACTATTAAAATTGGTTCTAAACCAATGATAGCTTCACAGACTGCTATGTATGAGCTGTATTTCAGATCACTATATCAATAATGTATCATTCAATAGGTTCCTGATATCTAATGAATAGATTCAAATAAAATATTCTAGTGGGTCAGAAACAAAAAAATATATATTGAATCCTCACGGGTTAAATTTAACTTCTTATACAATCATATACTCGACCTATCGTACACTTATCTTGTGTAGTGACAAATCACTTTGTTGTAATTAAATTTCTGTAGGAAGAACCCATACTGAGATATAGAGCTATAGTGTGTAATACACAGTAACAATCACAAGTGGAAAGTGTTTCTCTCAGTGCTCCTGATATATTTGATCAAATGTGATTAAAGGAGGCAGGCTTGC
This sequence comes from Discoglossus pictus, assembly GCA_027410445.1. Classification (NCBI taxonomy): domain Eukaryota; kingdom Metazoa; phylum Chordata; class Amphibia; order Anura; family Alytidae; genus Discoglossus; species Discoglossus pictus. Next base: position 175,948,387 of record CM050163.1, on the reverse strand, counting down.
CTATAACAAGATGAGCAATTCAGCAACCTTTCAAAGTAGGTGAGAAAACCTCATACTAGGGTATATTAATCCCCAATGAAGCACAGACCTAGACCTTTTGTACCTTTATCTGATAAAACATATGTATAGTATACCACCACAAAGCTCAAGCAATTATGATTCCATGCTCTTATAGACTGATATAACATAAAATATAGCGGAGTTCCCTGTCTGATAAGGCTCTACAGCTTTTAAAATCAGTTAAAAACTACCACACAATCATAAACATAAACACGCAATGATTAACTACGGACTTACACAAAAAATTACAACCCGTGGGACTTAGAAAAATCCATTACGTAGTCGCAAAAAAAACGACCTTAATGGACAACCCGCGCACACCGGCAAACATTAAAAAACACACAAATACACACAAAAATAAAATAAAAACATTACCCACACCAAGGGGGGACACCCAGGACCTCTGCAACACTGCTCAAATCTCGAATTCTGTCAAATTTGCAAAGTTTAGCCACTCGAAAATCCCCTAAGCGAGAGAAAGAATGGGCGCTTAAAAAAACGAAAACGAGGCTCCGCGACCCCGGACCTCCCAGCCACATACAAAAACCTGCATTAACCCCACAGGATGCGAGATAAGCCAGAAATCCGAATTAACCCCACATAAACTCTGGCAGTGGGGGTCCCCGATCGCGACCCCCGCTGCAATGAAAATTCTAAATTCCTGCGTTACGTGTCCTTAAAGGACTGTAAAGGTCCTTAAAGGACCCGTAATAAAAAAAAAAGCCCTATCACATATGGGACTCTATACAGAGCCCCATCAACCACTAAAAAACCCTGTCACTCATAGGGGTCAATCCAGACCCCCATAAACCCTTAATTAACCCTGTCACTCATGGGGGTCAATACAGACCCCCATAAACACTTAACTAACCCCATAAGCCAATAAATAACCCTGGAACTCATGGGGGACAATACAGACCCTCATAATACATTAATTAACTCTGTCACTCATGGGGGTCAATACATGCTCCATAAGCACTTAATTAACCCCGTCACTTATGAGGGTCAATACAGACCCCCCATAAACCTATAATTAACCCTGTCACTCATGGGGGTCAATACAGACTCCCATAAGCACTTAATTAACCCTGTCACTCATGAGGGTCAATACAGAGCACCATAAACCCATAATTAACCCTGTCACTCATGGGGGTCAATACAGACCCCCCATAAGCCAATAAATAACTCTGTCACTCATGGGGGTCAATACAGACCCTCATAAGCCTCTATTTAACACCATCAGTCCCATAAGGGTATATTATGACCCTTATTGGGCTGTTACAACCCTAACATTAACCACATAAGTGCAATGACGGTATTCAAGGACCATCATGACACTAACTACAAACACTACACTGCACTATACCCCCAATAAACTATTAAATCTAAACTAACCACCCTCTTCACTAACCTATTAACACCTACACTACCTACCTAAACTACCTACCTATCCCCTAATAACCCCCCCACCACTCTAATTACACAAAATAAAAAAACCTAAGTCACAAAAAAAAAATCTACATTACAGAAAGTAAAAAAAAACCTAACTCACAAAAAATAAACAAAGGAACAATACAGAAAATAAAAAAAATATATTACAACCCTCCCCCCCCCCCCCCACTACAGAAAAAAAAAATACACACCTGAAAAGGAAATACATAGAATACAAACAATACAATACAATACAAAAAAAAGAAAAACAATACCCCCCCTATCTAACATACAATCAATCCTATCTATCCTAAATACATTCCCCTATCTACCTAATATACAATAAATCCTAATTAGCTAAAAATACATACCCCTATCTATCTAATATACAATAAATCCTAACTATCTAAAATAAATCCCCCTATCTAACATACAATAAATGCTATTTCTATATACAAACCCTAATTCTAAGCTAAAATAAAATAATTAAGACCACTTACCTTTGCAGATGTCCCTTCAGATCAGCAACCTAGGGGAAAAGGAAAAAAATTAGTACAACACATTTACATAAAATAAATAAACATTCTAAATATTCTAAATATTCTACTCACCTTTCCAGCATGTCCCCGTCCTTCTTCTTTTCTTCTTCTCCGGCGCTGCCCCTGTTAAAAAAAAACAATACATTAGTAGCACATACACATAAAGATAAAAAAAATAAAAATAAACAGAATATACATTGTACTTACCTCCCTGCGATGTCCCCAGCCTGCCTCCTCCTCTTTTGCCCAGCCCTGGAACCACGCTCTAAAAAAAAAAAACGAACAGAGATCCCCACTCGCAGAGCTCCCCGACGCTAATGAGTCTCCTAGAGCCTTTTCCGGAAGATAATAGCCAATGGCGTCTTCTGATTGGCTGAAAACGCTGTCTATCAAAGTCAGCCAATCAGAAGGCACCAATGTGTGAGCCAATCAGAAAGGGATACACCCCAAAATCCCACTCTGATTGGATAATGCACCTGAAAGGTGCAGATGCCTTCAGCCAATCACAATGGGATACACCCCCACAGGGTGATTGGCTGGAGGCATCTGCGCATTCTGATTAGTTGCAGTGACAATAGCCAATCACAATGGGATACACCCCCACGTAGTGATTGGTTGAAGGCATTTGCGCCTTCTGATTGGCTGCTGTCAATGTCAATCAGTATTACAGCCAATGAGAGGGCGTAGATGTCTTCAGCCAATCACCCCGTGGGGGTGTATCGCATTGTGATTGGCTGATGGCAATAAAGCCTTCGGATTCGGAGAGAGACAGGAGAGGGAGAGATATGGAGTGTGAGAGAGAGAGGAAAAGAGAGAGGAAGAGAGAGACAGGAAAGGGAGAGATATGGAGTGAGAGAGACAGGAGAGAGGAAGAGAGAGACTGGAGAGAGAAGAAGAGATGGAGTGAGAGAGACAGGAGAGAGAGGAAGAGAGAGACTGGGGAGAGAGGAAGAGATATGGTAGGGGTTAGGGATAGGCTTTGGAGGTGTAGGGGTTAGGGTTAGGCTTTGGAGGTGTAGGGGTTAGGGTTATGCTTTTGGGGTGTAGGGGTTAGAGTTAGGCTTTTGTGATGTAGGGATTAGTGTTAGGCTTTTGCTGTGTAGGGGTTTTGGGTTAGGCTTTGGAGGTATAGGAGCTAGGGTTAGGCTTTTGGGGTGTAGGGGTTAGGGTTTGGGGTGTAGGGGTTAGGGTTAGGCTTTGGAGGTATAGGGGTTAGGGTTAGGCTTTTGGGGTGTAGGGGTTAGGGTTAGGCTTTGGTGGTGTGGTGGTTAGGCTTAGACTTTGGGTGTGTAGGGGTTAGGGTAAGGCTTTGGTGGTGTTGAGGATTAGGGTTAGGCTTTTGGGGTTTAGGGGTTAGGGTTAGGCTTTTGGGGAGTAGGGGGTTAGGATTAGGCTTTCGGGGTGTAGGGGTTAGGGTTCAGCTTTGGTGGTGTAGGGGTCAGGGTTAGGCTTTTGGGGTGTAGGGGTAGGATTAGGCTTTGGAGGTGTAGGGGTTAGGGTTATGCTTTTGGGGTGTAGGTGTTAGGGTTAGGCTTTGGTGGTGTAGTGGTTATGGTTAGGCTTTTGGGGTGTAAGGGTTAGGGCTAGGCTTTGGAGGTGTAGGGGTTAGGGTTAGGCTTTTGGGGTGTTGGGGTTAGGGTTAGGCTTTTGAGGTGTAGGTGTTAGGGTTAGGCTTTGGTGGTGTAGGGGTTAGGCTTAGGCTTTTGGGGTTTAGGTGTTAGGGTTAAGCTTGGGAGGTGTAGGGGTTAAGCTTTGGTGGTGTAGAGGTTATGGTTAGGCTTTGGTGGTTTAGGGGTTAGGGTTAGACTTTTGTGGTGTTGGGGTTAGGGTTAGGCTTTCGGGGTGTAGGTGTTAGGGTTAGGCTTTGGTGGTGTAGGGGTTAGGGTTAGGCTTTCATGTTTAGGTGTTAGGGTTAGGCTTGGGAGGTGTAGGGGTTAGGCTTTGGTGGTGTAGAGGTTACGGTTAGGCTTTGGTGGTGTAGGGGTTAGGGCTAGGCTTTCGGGGGTTTAGGTGTTAGGGTTAGGCTTTAGAGGTGTAGGGGTTAGGCTTTGGTGGTGTAGAGGTTAAGGTTAGACTTTTGGGGTGTAGGGGATTAGGGTTAGGCTTTTGGGGTGTAGGCTTTGGAGGTGTAGGGGTTAGGCTTTTGGGGTGCAGGGGTTATGGTTAGGCTTTGGAGGTGTGGAGGTTAGGGTTAGGCTTTGGTGGTGTAGGGGTTAGGGTTAGGCTTTTGGGGTGTAGCGGTTAGGGTTAGGCTTTTGGGGTTTAGGGGTTAGGGTTAGGCTTTTGGGATTTAGGGGTTAGGGTAAGGCTTTGGAGTGTAGGGGTTAGGGTTAGGCTTTGGTGGTGTAGGGGTTAGGCTTTTGGGGTGCAGGGGTTATGGTTAGGCTTTGGAGGTGTGGGGGTTAGGGTTAGGCTTTGGTGGTGTAGGGGTTAGGGTTAGGCTTTTGGGGTGTAGGGGTTAGGGTTAGGCTTTTGGGATTTAGGGGTTAGGGTAAGGCTTTGGAGTGTAGTGGTTAGGGTTAGGCTTTTGGGGTGTAGGGGTTAGAGTTAGGCTTTGGAGGTGTAGGGGTTAGGGTTAGGCTTTGGAGGTGTAGGTGTTAGGGTTAGGCTTTTGTGGTGTACGGGTTAGGGCTAGGCTTTGGTGGTATAGGGGTTAGGGTTAGGCTTTTGCTGTGTTGGGGTTAGGGTTAGGCTTTTGAGGTGTAGGTGTTAGGGTTAGGCTTTGGTGGTGTAGGGGTTAGGGTTAGGCTTTTGGGGTTTAGGTGTTAGGGTTAAGCTTGGGAGGTGTAGGGGTTAAGCTTTGGTGGTGTAGAGGTTAGGGTTAGGCTTTGGTGGTGTAGGGCTAGGGTTAGACTTTTGTGGTGTTGGGGTTAGGGTTAGGCTTTTGGGGTGTAGGTGTTAGGGTTAGGCTTTGCTGGTGTAGGGGTTAGGGTTAGGCTTTTGGGGTTTAGGTGTTAGGGTTAGGCTTGGGAGGTGTAGGGGTTAAGCTTAGGTGGTGTAGGGGTTAGGGTTAGAATTTTGGGGTGTAGGGGTTAGGGTTAGGCTTTTGGGGTGTAGGCTTTGGAGGTGTGGGGTTAGGGTCAGGCTTTGGTGGTGTAGGGGTTAGGATTAGGCTTTTGGGGTGTACGGGATAGGGTTAGGCTTTTGGGGTGTATGTTTTGGAGGTGTACGTGTTAGGTTTAGGCTTTGGTGGTGTAGGGGTTAGGGTTAGGCTTTCACGGTTTAGGTGTTAGGGTTAGGCTTTAGAGGTGTACGGGTTGGGCTTTGGTTGTATAGGGGTTAGGGTTAGACTTTTTGGGTGTAGATGTTAGGGTTAGGCTTTGATCATGTAGGGGTTAGGGTTAGGCTTTTGGGGTGCAGGGGTTATGGTTAGGCTTTGGAGGTGTGGGGGTTAGGCTTTGGTGGTGTAGGGGTTAGGGTTAGGCTTTTGGGGTTTAGAGGTTAGGGTAAGACTTTGGAGTGTAGGGGTTAGGGTTAGGCTTTTGGGGTGTAGGGGTTAGGGTTAGGCTTTGGAGGTTTAGGGGTTAGGGTTAGGCTTTGGTGGTGTATGGGCTAGGGTAAGGCTTTGGAGGTGTAGGGGTTAGGGTTAGGCTTTTGAGGTGTAGGGGTTAGGGTGTTGAACAGGTTTCTGTGTATGTTATTGGTGTACACTGCATCACTGGCAGATATGGTTCATCATTGGATTATTAATATACAAATTCCTCTCCATTCCAATGTTTGACATCCTTATGAGGTCAACACCAATGACTAACAGCAATGCGTGCTCAGCCCTCTGAGGGTGCAGTTAGTGCAGTGTGGAGCTGAGATACTGCTCTGTGGAGATGCAGTGATGCTGGCAGAGTTATTGTACTGAGGTTGCTTGTCCAGTGTAAGGCTCTGCTCCTGTAGTGTTTCCTCCTGTTGTGCAGTGTGTAATGACATGTAAGGACAACTCTTACATGTGATTATTATACAAAAAGACAATAACAGGTAGGAAGTGTTCAGTTATGTAATTACTTGTAATTGTTTACCAATTAGGCTATATATAGACCCCCATAAGCCCTTTATTAACCTGGTCACTCATTGGGGGTCAATACAGCCCCCCATAAGCCCTTCATTAACCCCATCACTCATGAGGGTCAATATAGACCCCCATAAGCCCTTAATTAACCCTGTCACTCATGGGGGTCAATACAGACCCCCATAAGCCCCTCATTAACCCCTTCACTCATGAGGGTCAATATAGACCCCCATAAGCCCTTAATTAACCCTGTCCCTCATGGGGGTCAATACAGACCCCCATAAACCCCTAATTAACCCTGTCACTCATGGGGGTCAATACAGACCCTCATACGCCTCTATTTAACCCCATCAGCCCCATAAGGTTATATTAAGACCATTATGGGGCTGTTACAACCCAACATTAACCACATAAGTGCCATGACGATCCTCAAGGACCATCATGACACTAAGTATAAACACTACACTGCACTATACCCCCCCAATAAAACATTAAATATCAACTAAACACCCTCTACACTAATCTATTAACACCTACACTACCTACCTACACTACCTACCTACCCCCTAATAACCCCCCCACCACTCTAATTACTGAAAATTTAAAAAAATAGTCACCAAAAATAAAAAAATCTACATTACATAAAATAAAAGAACCTAAGTCACAAAAATAAAAAAGGAACAAGCTATCTATCTAATATACATCCCCCAATCTATCTAATATACATCCCCCAATCTATCTAATATACATCCCCCAATCTATCTAAATAAATACCACAATCTAATATACATCCTATCTATATAATATACATCACCCAATCTATCTAATATACAGTAAATACTATCTATCTAATATAGATCCTATCTATCTAATATACATCCCCCTATCTATCTAAATAAATCCCACAATCTAATATACAATACATGCTATGCTATCTATATAAAACACATACCCCTAGCTAACATACAATAAATGCTATCTATATTTAAAATAATCTAATTCTAAGCTAAAGTAAAATAATTAAGACCACTTACCTTTGCAGATGTCCCTTCAGATCAGCCACCTAGGGAAAAAAAATGAAAAAAATTAGTGCAACACATTTACAGTAAATAAATAAACATTATAAACATTCTAAATATTCTACTCACCTTTCCAGCATGTCCCATCCTTCTTCTTTTATTCTTCTCCGGTGCGGCCCCTGTTAAAAAAAACATAACATTAATACAAAATACATAAACATAAAAACAAAATAAAATAAACATAATGTACATTGTATTTACCTCCCCGCAATGTCTCAGGCCTCCTGCTCTTCTGCCAAGCCCTGGAACTGCGCTCTAAATTAAAAAAGAAAATAGGCAATGGTGCTTTCTGATTGGTTGAAAACGCTGTCTATCAAATTCACCCAATCAGGAGGCGCCAATCAGAAAGGGATACAACTTAAGATCCCACTCTGATTGGTTAATGCACCTGTTAATCTTTATTTAAACCAATCACAAGGCGCAGATGCCTTCAGCCAATCACAATGGAATACACCCCCTCAGGGTGATTGGCTGGAGGCATCTGCGCATTCTGATTGGTTGCACTGACAATAGCCAATCACAATGGGATACACCCCCACGTACTGATTGGGTGAAGGCATTTGCGCCTTCTCATTGGCTGCTGTCAATGTCAATCAGTATTACAGCCAATGGGAAGGCGCAGATGTCTTTAGCGAATCACCCGGTGGGGGTGTATCCCATTGTGATTTGCTGATGGCAATAAAGCCTTCGAATTGGTTCAAGTAAAGATTGACAGGTGCGTTATCCAATCAGAGTGGGATTTTGGGGTGTATCCCTTTCTCATTGGCTCACAATTGGCGTCTTCTCATTGGCTGAATTTGATAGACAGCGTTTTCAGCAAATCAGAAGCCGCCATTGCCAATTTTAATTTAAACATTTGTTTTTAGAGCGCGGATGGTTCCAGGGCGCATCCGGGGCAGAAAACGAGGAGGCCAGAGACATCGCGGGGAGGTAAGTACAATGTAGATTATGTTTATTTTACTTGGTTTTATGTTTATGTTTGTGAACTAAAGTTTTAGCTTAGAATTAAGGTTGCTATATAGAGTTAGCATGTATTGGATATTGCATGGATTGGGGGATGTATATTAGATAGATAGCATTTATTGTATATTAGATAGATAGGGAGATGTATATTAGATAGATAGGATGCATTTTACATAGATAGAATTGTATATAAGATAGATAGGGGGATGTATATTGGATAGATGGGATGTATTGTATATTAGATAGGGGTGTATTGTATTGTATGTATTATATGTATTTCCTTTTCAGGTGTGTAATTTTTTTTTCTGTAGTGGTGGTGGGGGAGGGGGGTTGTAATGTTTTTTTAATTTTCTGTAATGTTCCTTTTTTATTTTTTGTGACTTAAGTTTTTTTATTTTCTGTAATGTAAATTTTTTATTTTTTGTGATTTAGTTTTTATTTTATTTTCTGTAATGTAGATTTTTTTATTTTTGATGACTTTAGTTTTTTTGTTTTCTGTAATTAGAGTGGTGGGAGGGTTATTAGGGGGTAGGTAGGTAGTGTAGTTGTTAATATGTTAGTGTAGAGGGTGTTTAGTTGATATTTAATGTTTAGTGCAGTGTAGTGTTTATACTTAGTGTCATGATGGTCCGTGAGGACCGTCATGGCACTTATGTGGTTAATGTTGGGTTGTAAAAGGCCCGTAATGGTCATAATATGCCCTTATGGGACTGATGGGGTTAAATAGAGGCTTATGAGGGTCTGGATAGACCCCCATAAGTGACCGGGTTAAAATGGTGTAGTGCTTACACTATGGGTCATGAGGGTCCTGGATGACCCTCATGGCACTTATAGTGTTATTACATGCGTTCATTAGTGTGTTAGAGGGGTCTATATAGTTGAGGCACCAAGTACACTCACATTGTGTGACAAACAGCATTTCAGCAAGGAGGGCCCTGTCGTTGAGCTAGGAATCCAATGTCCATGGTGAATTCCCAAAGTACATAGGATAGAAACTTGCAGACTTACAATCTAAGGTATAGTAAGAGGTAAAAGAGAATGTTAGAGTGGAAGGTGATACGCTTCTTTAAAGAAATGCGTTTTAAGTGAGGTTTTAAATTTTTTGAGGCAAGATGATAATCTGATGGAGCGAGGCAAGGAGTTCCAAATACTAGGGGCAGCACAAGAAAAGTCCTGGAGGCGGGAGTGAGAGGAGGTGACAAGATTTGTAGAAAGAAGAAGGTCATTAGCAAAACGAAGAGGGCAGGTGGGGGAGTATTTGGAGATGAGAGCAGAAATGTAAGGGGGCACCATGTTTCCCTCAAATCTGACCAGTTTCTCAGTCCCAGCTGGGATGGTGTTCTTTGGGTGATGTGATGTGTTGGGTTTGAGCCAGACATAGCATTTTCTTTGATGGCAGAAGAGTTAAATTTTAGTCTCATCAGACCAGAATACCTTCCTCCATACATTGTCGGAGTCTCCCACATGCCTTTTTGCAAACTCAAAATGTGCCATTTTGTTTTTGCTGAAAGTAATGACTTTTTTCTTGCCACTCTGCCATAAAGCGTCCGGCTTATTGTGGTCCTATGTACAGATACTCCAGTCTCTGCTGCGGAACTGTGCAGCTCCTCCAGGGTTACCTTAGGTCTCTGTGCTGCCTCTCTGATTAATGCCCTCCTTGCACGGTCTGTGAGTTTTCGTGGGCGGCCATCTCTTGGCAGGTTTGCTGTTGTGTCATGTTCTTTCCATATTGTTATTATAGATTTGATAGTGCTCCTGGGGATCATCAAAGATGTGGATATTTTGTTATAACCTAACACTGGCTTGTACTTCTCAACAACATTGTCCCTTACTTGTTTGGAGAGTTACTTGGTCTTCATGGCAGTGTTTGGTAAGTGGTGCCTCTTGCTTAGATGTTGCAGCCTCTGGGGCCTTTCAAAAAAGCTGTGTATATGTAATGACAGATCATGTGACACTTAGATTACACACAGGTGGACATCATTTCACTAATTATGTGACTTCTGAAGGTAATTGGTTGCACCAGAGCTTTTTATGGGCTTCATAACAAAGGGGGTGAATATATATGCACATGCCAATTTTCTGTTTTCTATTTCTAAAAAAAAGTTTTAAGTATATATTTTTCTCATTTCACTTCACCAACTTAGACTATTGTGCTCTGATCCATCACCTAAAATTCAGATTAACAAAACATTGAACTTAAGGCTGTAATGTAACAAAATAGGTAAAAAGTCAAGGGGGGTGAATACTTTTTGCAAGGCACTGTAGATGTGGAAATGAGAAGTGTTTAAACTTTTCAGCACTGCTGCGCAGACGACAAAGCTGATAGCACCATAGTGTTTGCAGCAGTGCTGCCTGAGGACTATAGCAGCATCAGGTCTGTGTTCAAACAGCCCTGATGCGTGTTTCCAACATTACGATGGAGTTTGAAATTGTAAGCAATCTTTTCTTGCACAGTTGTGTAGTGCATATTATTATTTAGCTTGAAGTATTGCAATGTTTTTGTCAGAGTTGTAGTTTTTATTTTCTTACATCATAAATAACATTGTTGAAGTTAACCTTCTATTTCATTTGAAATATCTGTCAAAGATTTGCACATTTCCTAAATTTTTAACTTTGTCTTGAAAATATTACTTTAATGACCTTTTGCTGCTGTCACATGGTATTGAGCAATATTTATTCTCTCTCTTCCTCTCTCTCTCACTCATAATATCAATATTAAACCTCATCTGCCATTTTCCTGTCAAGCTTTTAGATTATTCTGCTCTGTTATTCATCCATGAAATGAACATGGTTCTGTTAAAAAAGAAATTAGCTTTTATTACATTAGTGAGTGAGATAAGAACTTTGTTTGCATTATAATTAAAATAACTGGAATGTGATAACATGTTTTTATAGTCTCAAAATGAGGTGAATAAAGTTTTAAATATGCAAAATCCTTTTTAAAAGAAACTCTGGTGACAATAGTTCACTGTTTTACTGTATCTTCTGTGCAAAGGATACTTCTCTGGTATTTTGTGTCTGACTTATCCTTATGGGCAGAGACAGACTGAAATGCTACCGCTATATTTTTCCATTGTAATTGCACAAGTGACTTAATATGGCATTATGATTTGATCATTATCAAGTATGAGTCCCTTGCAGTTTTTTGTCACGTTGCAGAAACATCTTTATAGCCAAGGTGAGCAGACATGGACGCATAGCGCACTGTGTCTAGTGAGAACTTCTAAGCTTCTATACAAACTATGTATCCAGACTGACAGGCTGATGTTCTACACAATTTACAGGAAGTGTCCCCATGGCACAGGTAAGCTAAAACTCATTTGACACTGCCCTATGTGAGGACCCTCCTATAAAGTCTTCTTTATTAGTTATTTTGTTCCTTTCTCAGATGTGTATCTCTTACAATTTCTTTGTAAAGTAAGATTTTAGATGGTTCCAAATGTACACAGCCCTTTATCCTTTGAAGGCAAATTCAAATTAATTGTAAGTTTGCCCTTATTAATCTCTCACTTTATAAGGTAATTGATACCTGTACATATCATGAGTGGAACTTTTAAAAGGTCCATGCTTCTAACTGAAAGCTCATTTCTAATAAAATCTAACCACCCTATTACATGTTAAAGCCACATTGCAGTGGTGGAGCTAACGCCGGTGCAGGCTTTGCAATGCACTGGGGCCCTTCTAAAGTGGGGCCCAAGTGCACCCCTCAGCTTTACCCCCTGCCCCCAGATCCCCTCAGCCTCACCAGGACAAGTCACATTCGCTCCACGACATTATCAAATACCGGCACCCGGTATATGATAATGACGGGGTGCGCATGTGACGTCACATGCGTGCCACATCAAGACCCGGAAGGAGCGGAGGCCGGAGCAGGTAAGTGAGGGGGGGGAGGGTAGTATGAGAGGGGGGGTAGGTTAGAATGAGGGGGGGTTGAGGATGAGGAGGGGGGAGGGAAAGAGACACGGTGGGGTAGAGAGACACAAGGGGGGCTTAGAGCGACACCGGGGGGTAGAGAGACACAAGGGGGGGTTAGAGAGACGCGGGGGGGGGGGGTAGAGAGACTCAAGGGGGGTTTAGAGACACACAGGGGAGAGTGACTCGAGTATAAGACGAGGGGGCCCTCTTTAGCCTAAAAAAAAGGGCTGAAAAACTCGGCTTATACTTGTATATACGGTACTATTTATTTACTGTACTACTGTACGGTGGAGGGCTTCTATCGCTCTTTTGCCCACCATATTATAAATGATTGTTGTGGTGAACTACCTACTCATAGGGTCCACAGCACAAGCTGGCATCCCGCTACATGCTGATGTTAGCCAGTAAGCTTGAAACAGCTGTACGTGGATAGGATTCCCAGCTTGTGTATAATCCAACCATGGCTTTACATAAAAGCTGTGTAATGCAGCAGGCATAAGCTTAAAGGAAGCCTTGTTTAAAATGGGCTGTGGATTGAAGAGAAAGGCATTTGTGGGCACATTTACATGTCCCTACTCAGCTTCCCAGAATGCAGTGTAATAACTGTTTTTCTCAGAATTCTGAGCTGGAAACAGTTTTTTTTAACTTGTTTTAGACATTCAAATGTGAACACAGATGTACTATTTATTTACTAAATAAATATATATATATATATATATATATATATATATATATATATATACATACAGTATCTCACAAAAGTGAGTACACCCCTCACATGTGAATGGAGTCAAAGCCTAGACCTCAATCTAATAGAAAATCTGTGGTCAGACTTAAAGATTGCTGTTCACAAGCGCAAACCATCCAACTTGAAGGAGCTGGAGTAGTTTTGCAAAGAGGAATTGGCAAAAATCCCAGTGGTAAGATGTGGCAAGCTCATAGAGACTTATCCAAAGCGACTTGGAGCTGTGATTGCCGCAAAAGGTGGCTCTACAAAGTATTGACTTTAGGGGGGTGAATAGTTATGCACATTGGCTTTTTCTGTTATTTTGTCCTATTTGTTGTTTGCTTCACAATAAAAAAAAAAAATACATCTTCAAAGTTGTGGGCATGTTCTGTAAATTAAATGATGCAAATCCTCAAACAATCCATGTTAATTCCAGGTGGTGAGGCAACAAAACAAGAAAAATAGCAAGGGGGTAAATACTTTTGCAAGGCACTGTATATACATAAACACCTTCCCATGGCAGGGAAGGGGGTTAAAACTAAAACTGTAAAAGGCAGGTGGGTTAAAGCCCCACTGCTGATCAACCATACAAACCCTTAGGAATCCCTTGGGATTCCTTCCTCCCACTCTGTGAAGGATTCTCCAGGGGATTCCCTTCCCTGCTCACACCCAATCCACACTAACTATAACCATAGCATCTAAAAATTAACCCTGTACCACTGAAGTCCTTAAAGGACCTCCAATGCACCTAAATGTTAATCCCTACCATGGGAATTAATAAACAGCCCCCATGGCACATATATACCAAACCTATGTTAAGGGAGTCCTATAAGGAGTTGAATTCAGTGGTGAATTCTATGACATATTTTAACAAAATGGACCCCCATGGTATACAACAACTTTTTTTTTAAAGGAATGGTTACTCTTTGACAAATAGTAGCTGCTACTCTGTAGATTAAACAAAAATACCAAGTAGTTGTGCTCAATCAGAGTATAAACAAACATTAATAGGTTAGTTCTATGGACATGATAAGCCACCCTGAGAGCAACCTCTTTTAGCTCACTTGTGCCCTTCACAGGGAGAAATATCCTGAAGTATATTAGTCTTATCTCACCCAGTAAAATGATCCAGCCCCAAAATACCAGGCAATTCTACCCTGAACAGGAGAAAAAGCAAACCCCAGACGTACATTTCAACTTTCATTAGGCCTCGTCAGTGAGGTGTAGCTGATAACTCGCTAATCCCTAAGGGTCATTTGAATAAACCAAAAGCCAAAATAGAGGTGCTCAATTTGAGAATGAACTAACCTTAATCTACTCTGTAGATTATATTTACAATTATCTGTTAGGAAAATAGGCATGCTGCCAAGAATAACCTTCATATGGACAGAATCATTACTATAACTCTGTTAGCATTTATAGCTCAGAAGAGCATGCAAGAAATCTGTGATTTCTTTGCTCTACTTTAGTCTAGATATTTGGATATTTCACAATACTATAGACATATGTCATATGCAATCTAGGGTTTACTAGAAATAGGGGTTTCTTTAGTACAATATGTAGGATCTACTCACATATAAAAATTCATATAGTTAATTTATATCATAGCTATATGTAAGTTATGTGATTTTATATTAAACTAGCGACTTGCCCGTCAAAAAACTAAGGCAATAAAATTTTAAGCCAGGCAATGCTGTTTACCACACAATGCAGGGCTATGGCCCCTCGGAGCACCTTCAGCGCACATAGCGAGCCCCGCGCTGAGCACCTTCAGCACTCATTGCATATCTCGCAATGAGTGCCAAAGGCGCTCATTGCGATCCTCTTCTCCAGTCTACTTTACAGACCCCGCCATGAGCGCCGAAGGCAAGCCGCACCTTTTACTGCTTTGCAATGATCCCCTTCGGCGCTCATTGCGACCCTCACAATGACCCCCACGAGGAGCGCCTTCTGCGATCATTGCAAACCTTTCCCCCTGTGTACTTTGTAGGCCTGTGTAGTTTAGGGGCCTACTGCCTTGGGTTAAGTGTTACTGCCTTGGGTTAAGTATTACTGGTTTAGTTAAGACTTAGTGCTTAGTGCTCGTATTTACGTCCTACATCCTCTTTTTACGTCCTACAGACGCGTTTTACGTCCTTCTGCCTTGAAGGAATATATATGGCTCAAATTAACTTGCAACCTCACTCACAGGCTCCCTGGCTCCTCCCCTGTGCTGTGTGTGAATGTGTAAGTTAATTTGAGTCATATATGTGCATTTTTGCAGGTCTTTCCAGCTCGGCGGTTCGTCTGTTAAAGTCCAATTTTTGCGAGCCCTGCAGTCCATCTACGAGCTTCAGGGAACTAAGTAGTAAGGGTCGTAAATTGCGTCCGTCCCACGGGTCGTTGGGACGAGCGCCTGTGGCGTTCATCTCCACCAGTGCAATGGTGCTCATTGCCGGGCTGCAGTTGCGGGGCTCGCTGTGCGAGCCCGCAATTTTAACATTGCATTACCAACAACTTTGGGCAAGCCCGCAATTACGACCACTATATATGTGATTCATATGTAACTATTGTGACTTCATATAGTCAATACATATATTTCTGTGCAATTTATCATTGATCATACAAGATAACCTTAAAACTTAGATAAGGATTTTTCTGTGAAGCTCATTTATGTAAGATCTCCAAAGAACTGTTTGTTTGAAAATGTGTTACTTTGTAAACATAAGGGAGTCTGATAGCAACTCGTTGTTCCACTATTCTCCACAAGAGGGCAAAGCGTCATAAAACAATAGATTACTTTTATTCAATTTAATAGTGCATTGCTATTATTTTGTAACAACAGCTTTTATCTTTTGTGAAAAGACTGAAAATACCTGATTTTCCCCTTATTTTTTAGGCTGGAGCTTATTCTATCTTTTAAAAACTGTTCTTCACTAACATCTCATCAATATAAAGGGGCAATTAACATTTCATATCAGTTTCCAATTGATATAGTAATATAAATGAAGTAATACTTATTTTCTAACTACATACCCAATGAAACTTGTTAGTATATATTTTGAGAGAATTTAACCTAATTATTTTAATCCTATTAGAAATCTAGGATTTACTTTTGTATGAACATAAAAAAATGAACCGGACTAAAGATTTATATTTACTTATCATTTTCAAGGGAATAAGGAAGAAGATACCTGGCACGGCTCTAAAAAAATAGCATTGATAGAAACCTTGTATAATTGGTATAATAAATGGACACATAAAATTTCTCAGTTTAGGTAACATTTGAAACTACAATTAAAAACATGTACTTCTGTAACTGAATACTAATTACAGCAGTAATTTAAGATTTGGGATTTTAATACCCATGGAATATTGTCTCATTAGGGTATATTTATCAAAAAGAGTTAAAAGTGGGGACAAGCAGGGATAAGTTGGTGTATATTTTAAGCAGATCTAATGGGACATGGAACTTTTTTTGTTTAAAAGACCATGTTTAAACATTACAATGCGTGCTTTTTACTTGAATATTTTTTAAGTAAAACCTATTTAAACTTATTTGAAATAAACAGAAATGCAGGCATCTGAATATGTTTTTGTGCTCTGGGACCTTTATTTGAAATACAATACAGCCAGGGGAGAAAGAGAAGAGATAAAAGGGAAGAGGATAGGGAGGGGGGATAAGGAGAGAAAAAAGAGGAGAGGAGGAGAGAGAGGTGGAAGAGAGAAAAGAGGAGAGAAAATGGAAGGGAGAGGGAAGTTCCATAGTGAAAGGAGGGGAAAGGGGAAAAAGTGGGAAAAGAGGAAAGAATGAGATAGGATGGAAAAAGAAGGGTGAAAAGTGATGTGCAAGAAGATGAAGGTAGAACAAAGGGAAGAAAGAGGTGGAAGGGAGAACGAATGGAGAGGTGGTGATAAAAAAAGGTAAAGAGATGAAGAAGACAGGTGAGATAGATGAGCGGGAGAGAGGAGGGGTGAGATAGAGGAAAGATAAGAGAAAGGAAGAAAAGGGATTAAGAATGGGGATGTGAGAAAGGGAGGGTAAGAGAATGTAAAAAAAGAAAAATGGAAAGTAAAAGGGCAAGAGACAGAAACCAATAGAAGGGGTGGAGAGAGAAGGAGAAAGAGGGTAGTGTGAGAAGAGTGTGTAAAGGGAATTGAGAGGGGAGAAGAGGAAAAAGTATAGAGAGAAGAGGGGAGAGGAAAGTTAAGCAATAGAGAGTAAGGGAGGAAGAAAGATAATGAGGAAAGATAGAGAATGGGGAGAGAGAAAAGAGACAAGGGAGGGGGAGAATATTAGTAGAAGACGGTCAGTTAATGGAAAAGACATGAAAGGAAGAGAAGAGGGAGAAAAGAAAGAGAAATAAAGAGGAGAGAGAAGGGGAGAGAAGAATGGGAAAAGGGGTAAAAAGGAGATGCGAGGGGGAGAAAAGGGGAGAGAGGAGATGAGGCTTGAGTAATGGGATAGAGAGATAGGGAGAGAGAAGAGGGAAGTGAGAGAATGGGAAGATAAACAGAGAAAAATTGGAGAGAGTGAAGAGTGGGAAAAAGGGAAGAAGAGAGAGATGGGAAAGAAGAGGTGGAAGAAGCAGGTGGCAGAGCAACTGCCGGTGCAGGTATTCACCGGGGGGTTCAGTGCAACCTCATTACATTTTCTTTTTTTGTGTGTGTATATATAGGGGTGCCCAGGGGAATTTACATGGGGGAGGGCAATTTTTTTTTTTTTTTTTGCATTGGGGTCAGAGCAGTGGAGAGAAAAAAAAAGGATAAGGAAAGTATGAAGAAAGGAAGGCTAAGAGATAAAAAAAATGAATATTTTGGTACTCTATTCACTGTCTTGAGCCATGTTTCCCAAATTAATTCAGCCTGGAACCCCTGTCAAAGTATTAAGGGGACTCCTTTATCCTAAAACCAAATTTGTGAACCAGAAATGTCTCTCCGGCTTTCAAAGACACTCCTTAACAAGTACAAATAGGTTCTGAATCCCCAAATCTCTATAAAGCATCTGAAAAATGCCCTGTTACACAAAAAGTACCCCAGGTAACACAATTTAAGAAATACAGGTTTAGGATATTAAATATCTCTTTCAACAATATAATTTGTCTATTATTATCTTTTACAGTAGCAAGGAAACGCGCATTGGGGATGGTGGACGGAGACTTGCAGGTATTTGTCGGCAAAATGTTATTTATTATTTTATTAATTTATTATTAGCAATAGCTGAATACATAGCTGTAGAAGATAGTGGGAGCAGTGGATAATTTGCAGACATTCAATGTTTTTTACTTGTCTTCCGACCCAACTCATCCTTATTTGATTTGAATTCCCTCTGGTAATGTAATTTGTCCCCTGCTGTATTGCTACCTTGTCGTAGTGAAGGGGCTTGTGTACTTTGATGAAGCTGTGAGCAATAACATGTCGGGTCAGCCGAAATGGGCAGCTTATGGCAGAGAGGGCAGACAAATAGCGGTCCAATAGAGAAGGAAGCTGCAACCCACTCCAGTAACGTTGCTAAGAAAGCCTACCACATTACTGAGGAAGAGCAGAGGGCAAGAACAAGTAGCACCAGATCTAATTACTGTATATACTCGAGTATAAGCTGAGTTTTTCAGCCCTTTTTTTAAGGCTGAAAAGGGCCCCCTCGGCTTATACTCAAGTCACTCTCGCCTCCGTGTCTCTCTAATCCCCCAGTGTCTCTCTAACCCCCCTGTGTCTCTCTAACCCTCCCTGTGTCTCTCTAACCCCCTGTGTCTCTCTAAGCCCTGTGTCTCTCTAACCCCCCCATGTCTCTTTCCCTCCCCCCTCCTCATCCTCAACCCCCCTCCTCATCCTAAGCCCCCTCCTCATTCTAAACCCCCCTCCTCACTTTACCCCTCTAAATACCTCCCCCTCTCCCTTTCCCCTCACTTTTCTTCATCTGCAGCTGTTCCTCCGCTTCTCCACGCTGCTTCCTGTGTCGGGACCCGGC
The DNA here is from genome assembly GCA_027410445.1 of Discoglossus pictus. Lineage (NCBI taxonomy): Eukaryota > Metazoa > Chordata > Amphibia > Anura > Alytidae > Discoglossus > Discoglossus pictus. The sequence goes on along the minus strand of CM050163.1, from coordinate 175,929,726 downwards.
ATATGCTAATGACGTGATGTCACATGCTCGCCACATCATTAGCATTGGCCGAGTTAAGACGCAGGAAGGAGCGCGGAGAAGCGGAGGAGCAGCTGCAGATGGAGGTAAGTGAGGGCAAAGGGAGACGGGGAGGTATTTAGAGGGGTAAAGTGAGGAGGGGGTTTAGGATGAGGAGAGGTAAAGTGAGGAGGGGTTTTTAGGATGAGGATGGGGGGGTTTAGGATGAGGGGTTAGGATGAGGATGGAGGGGTTGAGGTTGAGGATGGGGGGTTGAGGTTAAGGAGGGGGGTTGAGGTTGAGGAGGGGGGTTGAGGAGGGGGGCTGATGAGAGAGGTTTTGGAGGGGGGCTTAGGAGAGAGGTTGAGGAGGGAGGTTGAAGAGGGGGTTTAGGATGAGGAAGGAGGGTTGAGGAGGGGGGGGTTGAGGATGGGGGGGTTGAGGAGGGGGGATTGAGGATGTGGGGGTTGAGGTTGAGGAGGGGGGTTGAAGAAGGGGGTTGAGGAGGGAGGTTGAGGAGGGGGTTCAGAATGAGGAGGAGGTTTGAGGATGGGGGTTGAGGATGAGGATGGGGGGTTGAGGTTGAGGAGGGGGGTTTGGGTTGAGGTTGAGGAGGGGGGTTGAGGAGGGAGGTTGAGGAGGGGGGATGAGGATGAGGAGGGAGGATGAGGAGGGAGGATGATGATGAGGAGGGGGGTTGAGGAGGGGGCCTGAGGAGGGTGGTTTAGGATGAGGAGGGTGGTTTAGGATGAAAAGGGTGGGTTGAGGATGAGGATGGGGGGTTTGAGGATGGGGGGTTGAGGATGAGGAGGGAGGTTGAGGAGGGGGTTGAGGATGAGGAGGGGGTTGAGGAGCGAGGTTGAGCATGAGGGGGTGGATGAGGAAGGGGGTTGAGGAGGGGGTTGAGGAGGGTGATAAGGGGGGGAGACACAGGGAAGAGAGAGGGGAAGAGACACAGGGAATGGAGAGGGGGAAGAGACACAGCGGAGGAAGAGGGGAGAAGAGACACAGGGGAGAGAGTGGGGGGACACAAGAAAAGGGCACACAAGAGGGGGACACAGAGGGCACAAGAGGGACACAGGGGGCAGCACATTTCCCACAATCAGCTTATACTTGAGTCACTCATTTTTCCCAGTATTCTGTGGTAAAATAGGTGCCTCGGTTTATACTCGGGTCAGCTTATACTCGAGTATATACGGTAGTCTCAATACACCAAAGCCAAGGTATCCTGCTATTGGTCGGTGTTATAGTTAACTACAAAAAAGATTCTAAATGATTAAACAATTCAAATTCAGAATGGTTTTGGATTAACAGAGTGAGCGTGCATTGTGGTCTAATTTGCATATCTCCACCTCCAGTCTCCAAAAGTGCAGTGTAACAACTGTATTTCTGAGAAACTGGAGCAGTAAAAACGTTTATTAACTTATTTTTTAGACATTGAAATGGAATCACAAATAAATATATGCAGGCAGTACATCAGAAAGTGTTTACCTCCTGGCGTGAGATTTTAGTGTTTACTTTTATTTGGAGGTTAATATGTGTATATATTTTAATAGTCCCCAATCAAATACATTTCTAAATGTCCACAAATCTGTATGTATCAGCTGTATGCAAGGTCAGTCCATGACAGATGTACACAAGCTAGGCTTCCAGGATTTTCCTGATTGAGCATGGAATAATAAATAAATGAATAACTCAATGGTTAGCTCCATGGAGGTATCACAATGAGAATGATTTGTTACAGATCTTGATGTGCAGATAGCAAGAAACAGGATATTGCAGTGCTTTGCTGCTGTCTCCGGCACAATTATTTTTCTGCTATATATATATCACATATTATAATTGTCCTGCTACGAGTCGTCGTCACGCTGTTTGCGTGGTCCGTACGAATAGCGGGCTTAGCGATGAGCGCCACAGGCGCTCATCGCCCTAGGAGCCTCGCGAAGCGAGCCGTTAACCCGTAGAACTTTAGCGGGCTTAGCGATGAGCGCCGCAGGCGCTCATCGTCCGGCGAGCCTCGCGAAGCGAGGCGAGCCGTTAAACCGTTGCACTTTGGCAATTAACCCGTAGAACTTTAGCGGGCTTAGCGATGAGCGCCGCAGGCGCTCATCGTCCGGCGAGCCTCGCGTAGCGAGGCGAGCCGTTAAAACGTAGTAAAAAAATACGGCCGCAAACCGCCTATCATAAAAATTTAAATTAACAATAACTACACACACCACATACATAAAAACCTAACCGATAGCAAGAGGGAGCATCCACGACCTGCAGAAAGCGAGTTACACATTGATTTACCTTAAAATACAAAAATGTAAACACAAAAAAAAAAATAAGCGACAGAAAAAATGGAGGCCGAAAAAAATGAAAACAAGGCTACAGCACTCTGAGCACGAAAAAGACTTGCGTAGACACATTACGGATAATCCGTGACGGCGTATGCGTAGACACATTACGGATAATCCGTGACGGCGTATAAGACACATTACGACATCGCAAAAATCGGACGCAACCCGCGGACAAGAAAAAAGATAAAACACACTAAATACACAGAACACATAAATAAAAATGTTACCGACAGCAAGAGGAAGCATCCTGGACCTCAAAACAAAAACTATCGCCTTCATTTAAAGCAAAATAAAAGAGTTTAGACACTTTAAAAAAAATAAGCGAGAGAAAAAATGGCGGCCGAACAAAACGAAAACGAGGCTACAGCACTATAGCCACGGAAAACACTTACGGAAAATCCGATAAGACGCACACCACACATTTCCGGATTAACACGGAGTTCCCGCCTTTGTCTCGCGTAGACTCCGATTTCCCGCCTTTGCCTCGCGACGACTACGATTTCCCGCCTTTGCCTCGCGCCGACTACGATTTCCCGCCTTTGTCTCGCGCCAACTCCGATTTCCCGCCGAAAACAACACATTGGTCTCGAGCAACAGCGTATTTCCCGCCGAAAACAATGCATTTCGCTCCCGCACCCGTATTTCCCGCCGAAAACAATGCATTTGGCTCGCGCAAAAACCTATATATAGGGCACAATTGACACATTACTGACACCTTTTACTGAGGTGATGACAGTGTGACTGGACATTTTCGGATGCTGGAAAATCGAAAGAGATTGATAGCTCTTCAGGATACTGATTCAGGAACATTGAATTACAAAAGGTACATTTTAAGAAGTATCATTAATTAATTACTATATTATTAGTTACTTAATAAGGACAATTATGTACATTAAATTAATAATTGGTTATGTATTGTGCATTAATTATTAATGTACATTACATTGAATTATTAATTAATAATGTACATTAAATTAATAATTAATTGATTATATATTGTGCTTAAATGTGTGAAACATTGTCAATAATATTTATTATGTATTTTATTTAATTAAGAATTAATCATCAATAAAATATAACCAATTAACTATTAAATTAATGTACATTATTTCATTAACAGAAATATAATATTGAGCTTAACTGTGTGAAACAATTGACAATACTATTGATAATGTACATTAAATAATTAATGAATTAAGCATTAATATAAAAGTGAGTTTGCGTTTAAGAATGTCCAGAAAAAAGAAACACATTTATTCATGAATTAATAAATAATGTACATTAAATTTAATTATTAATTAATAATGTACATTCTATTACAAATTAATTGTTTATATATTGTGCATTAATTAATTGTACATTAGATTACTAATTAATTGGATATTGTAATTACCTGTGTAAAAGAATTGTAAATAACGTTTAGAATGTACTTTCTACAATTAATTAATTATTACTAAACAGTAATATCAAAAATGTTAGCGTTTAAGAATGTGCAGAAAACAAACACATTGATTCATTAATTAAGAATGTACATGATTTTAATAATTTAATTCTCAGATAGACTCATGTTTATGTTTTCAGTTTAAATTTAATTAATAATGTACATTAAATTAATAGTTGCTTATATATTCTGCATTAATTAATAATGTACATTAAATATAATTATTAATTAATAATGTATATTACATTAGTAATTAATTTGTTAGATATTGTGCTTACATGTGTGAAAGAATTAAAAATAACATTCATAATGCACTTTATTTAATGAATTAATTATTAATAATGAGTCATATCAAAAACAGTTTTGTATTAGATTACTATAGGAACATATTAAAGAATTTGCTTTCAGGTTTTTAAGGAATAAAAATATATGTCTCTTGATTGATGTTTATTTCATGATATGGGTGAAGTGAAATAATACAAAGATTCTAAAATTTAAAGAACAGATTATTGATCAAGGAAAGTGAATAAACACACAGTGTGACGTTTGCAGCCTTTGAACAACATCAAGACCGTCTTTGCAGGTAAATATTTAATTTGGTCCTGACACATCAAAACAGCATATGTTAAAAAAATTGATGGAAAGTTGAATAGACAATACGAAGCAATACAAACATTTAACAAAAAGAAGAAGCACTTGCCAAAAAAAAAAAAAAAAAAAAAAAATGTATGCAGTGAAGTGAATCAAGAAGGATTTAAAATGAATTGAAAGATGAATAATTGATATAATAAATATATATGTCCAGTTATTACCAATTTAATATATGTCAATAAAATACTTTGAAAAATGGTTTCATTTATTTCATTGGAAACAAGGATAACGTTTATTCATCAACTTTAATGTAACAGTCCAAAAAGTAAAAAGACATATGTACACAAAAATAAGAAGAAAGACTAATTAATATTTATATTGACTATTACAGATTAAAAAATGGAAGATAATGGAGAAGACAAAATGGAACGCAAAAGAAGATTGGCAAGGGAAAGGAAGCAAAGGTGGAGAGATGCTCATACACCAGAAACTTCACAACGCTTGAGAGAAGAAGATCAACAGAGACTTTTAAATAAAAGAAAGATTGCTAAGAAAGCCAAAAGTGAGTCTGTTGGGCCTTGCAAAAAAAGGAAAAGTAAAAAAAAACATCTATGTGAACCAGTGTCTAATGATTCTATTGTGCAGAATGACTTAAATGTAGACACACATGACAACAATGTACATATAGAAAGTGGGTTTGATATATATGTGCAAAAAATGCATGACAATGTGTTCAATACTGCAGTACATGTAGATACTCATTATTGTGGGTTACTTAATGTGCTTTGTCAGTTTTGTGGGGCCTATCATTTCATAAAGGAAAGACCTACTGATGGAAATTTCATTAGTTGCTGTCAGAAAGGAAAGGTGAAACTTCCACTAAGACATCCATTTCCATATTATTTAGAATGTATTATGAGTGATCCAACATTTCAAAATTATAATAATTTCAAACAAAACATCAGGTCTTATAACAGTGCAATTTCATTTGCTTCAATGGGTGCAACTTTAGCAGAAAATGTACCAGGACATGGTCCTTATTGTTTCAAAATTCAAGGTCAAATATACCACCGAACTTCATATTTACACCCACAAGAAGGAGAGCCAAGGAAATTTGCACAGTTGTATGTCTTGGATACGATGGAAGCTGTGGAACAAAGAATGACACTACCAGAAAATAGACAGTGTTTGCGCATAGTCTTTGAACAGCTGGATAAAATTATGCAAAACAACCCATATAGTAAAGCATACAAACAATTAGCACAGCTGGAAAAAGAACAACAAGAACATGCTGAAAGACATCTATTGCCTATACCAAGAGTAAATATGGTGTTAAAAAGAGATCGCAACACTGATCAAAGAAGATATAATTTACCGACAGTAAATGAGGTTGCTATGGTGTTTAAAAATGAGGATGGTGAACCACCTTTTCAGCGTGATATTAGAATATATCCACGCAATGAAGAACAACCATTTATCAACATCAATATATTAAGTTGTAATTTAGATCCAATGACATATCCCATTTTCTTTCCAAATGGTGAACCTGGATGGGAACCAAAATTAAAATTGGAAACTTATCCCAATACTAAACTTCGAATTAGATCTAATGTTTCAATGCTGGAATATAAAGTTGCACAAACTGCTATCCGTGACTGCTTTAATCCAATTTTACATGGAGGCAAACTCACTCAACAATGGATTATTGATTCATATCTACAAGTTGAAGCCAATAATTTAAATTTCATTAAATTTCAACAAAAAAAATTACGAGTTGAACAGTATTGTGGATTAATGGATTATGTGGCTGAAATAGCTGCAAACAGAGACATTCCAGCTGGAAGAGCAATTATTTTGCCATCAACTTTCCAAGGATCTCCTCGCAATATGCGAGAAAGGTATAATGATGCCATGGCTATTGTCACAAAATTTGGAAAACCAGATTTATTTATTACATTCACGTGTAATCCCCAATGGCCAGAGATCAAGGAAAATTTGTATTTGGGACAAACTACATCTGACCGACCAGATTTAGTGGCAAGAGTATTTAAAATCAAACTGAATTCACTAATACATGATATCACTAAAGCAAAATTATTTGGACAATGTATGGCATTTGTTTACACTATTGAATTTCAAAAGAGAGGACTGCCACATGCTCACATACTTTTAATACTGCAGGAAAAAGATAAGTTGAAAACTGCAGAGAGAGTGGATTCAGTCATTTCTGCCGAATTGCCAGACCAAGAAAAATATACAAAACTTTGGGAGATTGTTACACATAGAATGATTCATGGCCCATGTGGAGAGATGAATCCTAATTCACCATGTATGGAAAATAAAAAATGTACAAAAGAATTCCCAAAACAATTTCAAATGCAAACTTATGCTAATTGTGATGGATATCCTTTGTATAAAAGAACACAAGGAGAAACAGCTATTATCCGGGGCCAAAAGGTTGATAATAGATTTGTTGTTCCATACAATCCACATTTGCTCATCAAGTACAATGCACACATCAATGTGGAAGCTTGCACTTCGATTAAATCAATTAAGTATGTGTATAAATATATATACAAAGGATATGACGCAGCTACTGTTGTTGTACAAGGTGCTGTAAATGAAAACGAAAATCCAATTGTACACGATGAACTATCAAATTATTTAGATGCTCGCTATGTTAGTGCTCCTGAAGCAATGTGGCGCCTTTTGAAATTTGAGATGCATGATCGGTCACATGCTATCTATCGCTTAGCTGTACATTTGCCTCAAAGTCAGATGGTTTGCTTTACTCAAGGAAATGAAAGACTTGCATTATGTCAAAGTGAAGACAGAGATACCACACTTATAGCATGGTTTAAATTAAACTGTCAGGATACGCAGGCCAGACAATTTTTATACATAGAGATACCATATTACTATGTATTTGTAAATGGTCAATGGAAAGAACGAAGAAGAGATGCACAAAAAATTATACCACGCATTTATACCGTCAGTCCAAGGGATATTGAACGTTTCAGCTTAAGATTACTTCTGCTACATGTTCCCGGTGCACAGAGTTTTGAGCATTTACGTACAGTCAATGACATAGTTTATGATACATTCCTATTAGCTGCAAGACAGCAAAATTTCATAGCTGATGATACAGAATGGGAGAGGTGTCTGGAAGAAGCAGCGCTATGTCAAATGCCAAAGCAAATGAGACAACAATTTGCATTCATATGCATATTTTGCAATGTACCTGATGCTTTCACTTTGTGGGAAACATTTAAATTAAACATGTCAGAAGACTTCTTGAAACGTTACAGAGAACCAATTGCTCTGTTAAAAACATTGTTGGAAATTCAAGAAATATTGTTTGCTCATGGATTAAATTGTTCAAGTTTTAATTTACCGGATCCAGGACTTATAGATGACATTAATTTTGATGATTATGACACTGAGCTACAAAAACAAAAAACACAAGAAAAACTGGCAACATTAAATACTAAACAGTTAGAAGCATTTCAGGCCATCACAAATGCTACAGATGATGAAATGGTCAAAGACCGGTATTTCTATCTAGACGGCCCAGGTGGATCTGGAAAAACTTATCTTTACAATTGTTTGATGAGTTATATTCGATCACACAGTCAGATAGCTATGCCATTTGCAACAACTGGAATTGCTGCACTTTTGTTAGATGGTGGTAGAACTGTTCATAGTGGATTTAAGCTGCCAGTTCCCATTTTGGAAACATCAGTGTCAGATATTCGACTCAATTCTATACAAGCAAAAAAATTTAAACTAACGAAACTAATTATCATAGATGAGGCAACAATGATATCATGTCACGCCCTGCAATGTATTGACAGATTCTTAAAAGAAGTGATGGATAATAAGTTGCCATTTGGTGGAAAGGTGATGCTGTTAGGAGGAGATTTTCGGCAAACATTACCTGTTGTGCCACACGGAAATAGAACAGAGATCATTGAAACATGTATCAAGACCAGTAAACTGTGGCAAATATTTACACATCTCAAATTAGAATTAAATATGAGATCTGAAGGCCAAAATGAATTCAATGATTGGCTTATTAAAATCGGAGAAGGAAAACATCCAGAAATACAGCATTTACCAAATGATACTATTGAAATTCCATCAGAAATGATTTGCAACGAATCACTGATATCAGCCATATTTCTAAACACTCTTAATAACGAGGATTACTCAGACATTGCAAACAAAGTGATATTAACATCAAAAAATATCGATGCCTTGAATGTAAATAATGAAATTTTAAAATACATCAATGCACCACAGAAGAATTATTACAGTGCAGATTCAGTTCTGGCTGATGATAAAGAGAGTGAATCGAATTTTAGTATCGAATTTATTAATTCCTTAACACCATCTGGAATGCCACCACATATTTTACAATTGAAAAAAGGTGCAATTGTCATGTTATTGCGAAATATGAATCCAAAAAAAGGACTTTGTAATGGCACCAGATTAATTGTGCATGAGTTAAAAGATCATTTTATACATGCAGAAATTATAACTGGGACCCATAGAGGTGACCGAGTTTTTATACCAAGAATTGATTTAGCTCCAAGTGAGAGTGGTTTGCCTTTTGTCCTTCAAAGGAGACAGTTTCCAGTTATCATGGCATTTGCCATGACCATCAATAAATCACAAGGCCAAACTTTTAAGTGTGTTGGGATTTTTTTAAAGGAACCAGTTTTTGCACATGGACAACTCTATGTTGCTTTTTCAAGGTGCACCAATCCAAACGAAATTAAAGTGACTGTTGACGAAAATGAAAGTCAGGGTCATTTATTAGACGATGGATGCGTTTACACAAAAAACATTGTGTACTATGAGGTGTTGTAAACATAGAGTAGAGTAGTTTCATTTCTATGACAACATTTTAAGGTACTCAATATTATTGCACAAAAACAACATTTCAAGAACAAACTATATACAATGGACAAAAAAAATCCATAGAGAACAGTGGTTTGACTTCCAGTACAAAATGTAAGTACTCTGGGACTCTTTAAATAGGGGACCACTATTTCACTTTGGAAACTCTATGTGATATTTGCATAAAAGACAAACAGAAAATAAAATAAAAACTTAAACATCCTTAAACATATTGAAATGGGTTACAAGTTTCATGTTCATATGATTGGTCCCACAAAAAAAAGGTAAAAAACTGTTTGTTAAAGAGATATGTTATAGGCAAACATGTATTGTTACTATATAGTTGAACCATTTCAGAAGATTTGGAAAAGTATTGATTCAGGGAGTAATCCGATCGCCAGTTAATGGGGTCAGGAAGGAATTAATTTTTTTCCCTCTAAGATACAATTGCAAAAGTTTGAATGGGGTTTTTTATTGTTTGCCTTCCTCTGAATTCAATGCTAATTTAGTTTAACGAGAGTTTAACAAAAATGTTACAAATAAAACAAAAAATGTTATTTGTAAAAAAATGTACTTACTCTAAGTTAATATAGTCTGCAGTTACTAAGTGATAAATATCTATTTAAAAGTGTTAGTATTGTTAAAAGAAGGTTGAAAGATTGTATAATATACAAGTTGCCTGTTACAAAATTTCATGTTACACTTTACAATATGTATGCATTAAAAAGTACAATATGTATGCATTAAAATTAAGATATTATTATATTGTTTTTAAAAAAAAAAAATGATTATGAAATATAAGTTGAAAGTTACAAAAAATAAAAAGTTAAAAAAAGAAATGTGTATTTCTTTTTAGAAACAAAAAAGGGACAAATGTAGTAGACTCATTTTGTGTTGCAAATAAATTTCACAACATTTAAATTTTATTGACCGTCATTTTTTGACGGGCAAGTCGCTAGTATATATATATATATATATATATATATATATATATATATATAACATATATATACATCTAAATAAATAAATATATATATATATATATATATATATATATAAAATATATATGTATATAATATATATAGATATATACAATTGTGAACCACAAAATAAAAATCAGAAACTTTATTAGATACATTCAAACATTAGTAGTGGCTTCTATCTCCAACTTTCATTTATTGCAATAAGCCACAATTTGTCAATTCAGTGTCCTATATCACTTATAGCTGTGTAAATACTGTTTTGCCCATTTTTATGAAGATTATTTAAAGTGATGTCAACATGTAGACGCACGCGTCACATCATTGCTCTAGCGCAAATCGGCTCCTCAGAGATCCTCTATTTTGGCAATTGGTTCCCTTGTATGTTTGTTTGTTATTCAAATAATAATAGAATCACATATATAGTTCTCAGCAATACGGGTTGTTGCTAATGCTTGTGGGCTCGCATAGAAAGCCTGCCGCAACTGCAGCCCTCGCAAAGCGATGGCCGCAGTTGCTGGCAAGGAGCGCTGGTCCCTACAACCCCCTATGACTTTCGGCCCGCAAATGCAGACCCTCGCAACCGCTTACAAACGCCCACAGTAGCAGCACTTTGAAAAAAAACAAAAAACACGTAATGACGAACTACAGACTTACAACCCCCTACGACTTTCGCCCGCAAATGCGGCGCCTTGCGAAGCGAGGGGCCGCATTTGCAGAGGTGGAGGCTCTACAACGCCTCAAAACCACTTAAAAACGCCCACAGAAGCGGCACTTCGAAAAAAAACAGCAAACACGTAATGACAAACTACAGACTTACACAAAAAAATACAAGCCGCGGGACTTCGAAAAAAAAAAAAATTGCGACCTTACACAAAAAATTACGACCCACAAGACTTAGCAAAAAATCCATTACTGACTCGCAAAAATACGACCTTAACGGACAACCCGCGCACAGCGGAAAACATAAAAACACAAAATAAACACAAAAATAAAATAAAACACTTACCCACAGCAAGGGGGCACACCCAGGACGTCTGGAAGTCAGGTTACACCTCCATTTCGCTACAATTTTAAAAGTTTACACACTCGAAAATCCCCTAAGCAAGAGAAAAAATGGCCAACGAAAAAAACGATAACGAGGCTAAGGACGTCAAATTACAACACATTCTCGCAAAACTGAACCAACACTCAAGAACACTTCATGCGGCACGTAACACACATTATGCGGGACGTACCACACACAAAATCGCCACCATTTCACATGCAACAAGTAACTACTTTCCGCAAAATGGCGGCTGGAACGCAAATTGACGGCTGGAACGCAAATAGCGCATGCGTATTGCGTTCTAACGGTTTCTACTTCAGCTCAATGTCTATAAATACAGCACACTTTCCAGAAATGTCTACATTTCTCCTCAGGTGATGAACAGTGTGACTGGACATTTCACTGGTGGTGTTACTTCTGAAGCAACTTCATTATCACTTTAGAAGTTTAAAATCTGCAAATTTCACCAAATAGGTAAGCTATAATACATTAATTAACTAATAAATCCATTAAAAAAAATATTGATTTAAAATATTGCCAACAAGAACCTTATGCATGTATAGTAAGATTTCAAACACAGATAAATGTGTACGTGCCCTAAAATAATCTCAATTTAAAAAAAAGACACATTTTAAATATAACATAGCTTTTATTCATATCTATTTTAAAACATAATTTATGCTTTTACCAAAAAAATAAAGACACTGCATTTCAATATTTCACTTTGCAGTACTACACGGTTTCACACGGACTGTCAAATCTGCAGAATTTTACACACGACAAAGAAAGAACAACAGGTAATATACAAAAACACATTTGCTTCACAAAAATAATATGCTCTTACTAAAAAAAATATATAAAAAAACACACACATTTCTCTGTCTCTTTTTCATCAGTCACAAGAAGATTGGCAGCAGGGGACACTCTGTCATTTACACACAACTAATAATTCAACCAAGGTATAGTATAACAAGTAAATGTCAAAAGGAAAAACAAAACAAACACAGAAGCCCCTAATGGCAATAATGGTGCACACAAAAGAGGATACAAATGTTGAAAACACATATAAAATGAAATAATTAATCCTGTTTTCTCTGCACCAACCTCTAAGCCTAACCCATAACCTAAACCTATAATCCCAAAAGTGACGTACACAAACAGGATAGTACAACAAATATTGGTAACACATACAAAAATTACAAATAAATCCTGTTTTCTGTGCCCAAACCTATAAGCCTAACTCCAGAACCTAAACTTCTAATGACAACAGTGGTGTACACAAAACAGGATAGTACAATAAATATTGGTAACAAATACCAAAGTGAACAATAAATCCTGTTTTGTGTGCCCTAACCTATAAGCCCAAACCCACAACCTAAACCTCTAATGACAACAGTGGTGTACACAAAATAGGATAGTACAACAAATATTGTTAACACATACAAAATGCAAAAATTAATCCTATTTCGTGCGCCATAATTAATAAGCCTAACCCAGAACCTAAACTTATAATGACAAAAGTGGTGTACACAAAACAGGATAGTCCAAAAAATATTGGTAACACATTCAAAATGGAATTACAAATCAGGTTTGCTGTGCCCTAACATATAAGCCTAACACCAGAACCTAAATATATCATGTCAACAGTGGCGTACACAAACCAGTATAGTACAACAAACATTGTTAACACATACAAAATGTAACAATCAATCCTGCTTTGTCTGCACCAAACTCTAAGCCTAATCGATAAACTAAACCTCTAATGACAACTGTGAACTACACAAAACAGGAAACTACAACAAATATTGTTAACACATACAAAATTGAAGAATAAATCCTGTTTTGTGTGCCCTAACCTATAAGCCTAAACCCACAACCTATACGTCTAATGACAACAGTGGTGTACACAAAACAGTATAGTACAACAAATATTGTTAACACATACAAAATGCAAAAATGAATCCTGTTTCGTGTGCCCTAATTTATAAGCCTAACCCAGAACCTAAACTTATAATGACACAAGTGGTGTACACAAAACAGGATAGTCCCAAAAATATTGGTAACACATACAAAATGGAATTACAAATCAGGTTTGCTGTGCTCTAACATATAAGCCTAACACCAGAACCTAAACATATCATGTCAACAGTGGCATACACAAAACAGGATAGTACAACAAAGATTGAAAACACATACAAAATGGAAGAACGAATCCTGTTTTCTCTGCACCAACCTCTAAGTCTAACCCATAACCTAAACTTATAATGACAACAGTGGTGTACACAAAACAGGATAGTATAACAAATATTGTTAACTCATACAAAATTCTAAAATAAATTGGGTTTTTTGTGCCCTAACCTAGAAGCCCAAACCCACAACCTAAACCTGTAATGCCAACAGTGCTGCACACAAAACAGGATACTACAACAAATGTTCTTAAAACATAACACATGCAACCATGTGTTATGCACATATGCACTCTGTTATGCACTCTTAAATATGCACCACTCTCTAAGCCTAACCCCATAACCTAAACCTCTCTGAATACATACAAAACCAAACTATATATCCTGTTTTACATGCTCTTAGTACAAAAAAAAAAGAGTAACATTTTTATGCAATATTTGCATCTCTCTCTTTCAGTCTCAACAGACACTGCCTGAAGACTCTCGGCACCGCTACAGCAATTTCCACACAACAGATTTCAAGGAAAGAGGTACAGTAGTACACGTTAAACAAAAAATAAAATACTGCTATTTACACATATAAACTAGACGGACCTATCCTGTTTTTGTGGAAACTTAGTGCAACCTAACTAACAATATAAGTGTAACCCCATAACCGGAAAAGCCTAATAACAACATTGCCACATGCAAAACAGGATAGCAAAAAAAAAAAAAGAAATAAAAAAGACCCTAATGCCAACACTCTTGCATACAAAATACAAAAACAAAATGATGTTAACATGATGTTAACATATACACAATTTAAAGATATATACGCTTTTCCTGCACAAACGTTTAAGTCCAACTCCATACCCTAAACACGTAATGACAACAGTAGCGCACAAAAATGTATATAAAACACACGTTAAATAGAAGGAACTATCATTTTTCATGTGCCACTTTCAGAAAATACACTGCAACCTAACTAAGGGTCTCATTCAATTGCAATTCGCCCAATTGAATAGAGATTTATATAAGCACATAGCATTTTTATTTTACAGAACTTTGTAGTTACTGAACTTTGATACTCACTGCTTATATACATCCTTATTCAATTAGGTAAATAGCTATTGAATGAGGCCCTACGTTGCTAACTACAACCTCATAAAGCTAACCTCATAATGGAAACAGTGCTGCACACAAAACACGATAGTAGAAAAAAAAAATAATGCAGTTAAAAAAAAAAAAAGGGGGAAAAAATACTTACCGTATTTTTCGCCCTATAAGACGCACCGGCAGATAACACGCACCTAGTTTTTAGAGGAGGAAAACAAGAAAAAAAAATCTGAATCAAACGCAAATACACTTTACACACAGATACACACCTACATTACACACAAATATATATATATATATATATATATATATATATATATATAGATACAGCGCTGACCCCCCGGGATGCGTGCATTTATCAGACCAAAACCAATCCGGGCCCTCGTGCCCGGCCGCTGTTTTTATACCACTTTTTTTCACTTTTTGACATACGGGGATGTCTCCTATCCATTCTCCGACCTTAATGCGACATACTCTACAATTAAGGTAAGAGCCTACAGAGTGGGATATTACTCCTTCTATGATTCTGTAAGCGCATTGTGCGCTGTTATATGGTGAACTGTACACCATTCTATAGACTCTCTTATACCTAGTCTATCTATTTATCCCTTAGGAGACATCCGTTTTTGTCACTCCTTTTTATCCCCTTTTCACACTTGGTCTACATATATTTTGTTTTTCCCCTTATCTACGTATATGATATATAAGTCCTATGATTGACTTTTACAGTGATATGAGGACTTACTAT